>NHQK01000038.1:0-613445 GCA_016864655.1 Phytophthora cactorum
CCCCCCCCCTAAAACCTAAAAACCCTAAAACCCTAAAACCCTAAAAAACCCCTAACCCTAAACCCTAAACCCTAAACCCTAACCCTACCTAAACCCTAACCCTAAACCCTAAACCCTAATACCCTAAACCCTAAACCCTAAACCCTAAAACCCTAAACCCTAAACCCTAAACCCCTAAACCCTAAACCCTAAACCCTAAACCCCTAAACCCTAAACCCTAAACCCTAACCCTAAACCCTAAACCCTAAACCCTCCCTAAACCTCAAACCTAAAACCTAAACCCTAAACCTAAACATAAACCCTAATATAAACCTAAATATAAATATTCTTTAACAACACACTTACACTTTTTATGGAGGAGGCGGATAGAGGTATGGATCTTGCCACGAAGCTTGTATTAGGCGGAGGGAGGGAGGTCGCAGACGGTGGGACCGGAGCGAAGACACTTGAGGGGTAGAATGAAGATTCGAAAGTGATTGATTGATCGGAGCTTACACTATCTTCACTACCTAGTCTGCATCCAATCATTTGGTGCATCCAATCACCAACACTCTGTACTCGTCCAATCATCCTACTCGTCTAATCATCGGTGGCGTAAACAACGTACCGTAATCATCGCGGGATCGTATTGGACCGGTTCGGGTTAACCGGTTAATGGGTACAACTGGTACACAGTACCCAAGACCAGCAACACTCAATACGCCCCCTCAATGCGAACACGCGTGGATGCCGAGAGCAGTCGTCAGGTCCATGTGGCGAGGTCCCGGGAGCGCCTTCGTCATGATGTCCGCCAGCATCAGAGAAGTCTCGCAATACTCGAGCTTCACTTCACCACGCTTGACTTCGTCGCGGATGTGGTGGTACTTGATGTCGATGTGCTTGGCGCGACCGTGGTTCACTGGGTTCTTCGTCATCTTGATGCACGACTGGTTGTCTTCGCGGATCTTGAGCTCGGGTCCCGTCTCGTTGGTAGCCGCCAAAATCTCGCACAGTAGGCGATGAATCCACTTGCCCTCTTGGATCGCCAGACTGAGTGCGATGTACTCCGCCTCACTCGTAGACAGCGAAACACTTGACTGCTTCTTGCTGCCCCAGCTCACTGGCGCACCCATCAGCATGAACGTGTAGCCGGAAGTCGACTTGCGGTCCGCGAGGTCGCCAGTCCAGTCCACATCGGAGTACCCGCGAAAGTCGATATTGTCACCCGGCTTGAAGAAAATTCCATGCGTCTTGGTGCCTTGTAGGTAGCGAAAGATGCGCTTGATCGCAATTCAGTGTTCTTCTTGGGGGTTCTCCATGAAGCGCGACACATAGCCCACCGCGTACGCAATATCCGGGCGAGTAGCAGTCATCAAGTGCATCAGAGCACCAACAGCTTCGCGAAACGGAGCGTTCACCTTCGTCGCTGCGTAGCTTGGAACCAGTCGAGTGCTCATGTCCACCGGACTTACCACAGCCTTGCACTCGTCCATACCGAAGCGCTTCAGGATATCATCCACATAACGCCGCTGGCACATCGTCATGCTGCCGTCTGGGCTGTCTACCAACTCGATCTCAAGCACGAACACGCACTTGCCGCTGTCAGTCATTTTGAAGCGTGTCTTGAGGTCGTTCTTCGTGCGTGAGATCAGCTCGGGTGAACTTCCGGTGATCAATACATCGTCCACGTACACCATCACGAGCACGCAGTGACCGTCCACCACCTTGATGTAGAGGCACGGGTCGAAGGCCGACACTTGGAAGCCGATAGAGCACACGAATTCGTCGAAGGTCTCGTTCCACACGCGCGAAGCTTGCTTGAGACCGTAGATCGCCTTCACCAATTCCAGGCAGTCGAAGTTGACATCCAGTTCGACGCCTTCAGGAACTATGCAGAACACCTGCTCCTTCATTATCCCGTACAGGAACGCTGTCACCACGTCGCTCGAGTTGGTCGAGAGGCCAGCCGAAGTACTTGGCAATAGCGATGACCATGCGCAGCGTCACGTACGTTGACCACGGGCGAAAACGTCTCCGTGTAGTCGATGCCGTACTTTCTGCTAGAACCCCTTGGCCACGAGGCGCGCCTTGTACTTTTCGATCGATCCGTCCGCTTTGCGCTTGATCTTGAACACCCACTTGGTACCCGATGGCGCGCTGTCCGTTGGGCAATTTTGCAGCACGAAACACACCCACGAAGTCGCATCGACTTGAGCTCAGCGTGAATTGGCTTGCGCCCAGTGCACTTGGTCCGGGCCGTTCACCGCTTCTGGAATGTCGATGGTTCCGACAGGTCCACAGTCGCTTCAACAGCATTGACACTTGCACGCCAAAAACACAGGGGGAGTCGATTCTTCATCTTGGTCACCAGATTTTTCTTCTTCGTCGGCGTCCATCGGTGCGAAGAGGAAGAGGAATCCGGCGCACCTTGCTTCTTCCAGTCCAGGCGATGGCGCACAGTGTGCGGTCTTCTTGGTAGCTTCATCTTCGTCACTTGGGCGACTTTTGCGCTTCCCCGTCTGCTTGTACTCCGTCTGGCGAGGTCCCGTCATCGTCGATATCGAGCGAGTCGACGTCCAGGTCATCGACATCTTCATCGGAAATCCGCGGTGAAAGTTCAAAGGCCGACTCATCGAAGTTGACATCGCGACTGATCACACCTGCCCCGCCTCGATGTCATAAAGTCCGATATGCTTGGACACTTCTTCGTAGCCCAGGAATATTCCGGCGCGAGCCTTGGGGTCCCACTTGAGCCGCTTCTCCTTCGGAGTCAAAATGTACGTCCGACAGCCGAACACGCGAATGTGCTTCACACTTGGCTTGGACTTGTACACGATCTCGAACGGAGCCTTGTGCTCGACCTTGGGTGACGGCAGGCGGTTCTTCACGTAGATGGCCGTCATCGCCGCCTCAGCCCAAAACCACTTGTCCAGCTTGGCGTGATGCAGCATGCTGCGGCCGATCGTGACGATAGTTCGGATTGCTCGCTCTGCCGTACCGTTGGTCTGGTGCGCGTATGGAACCGTGGTTTGCTGCACGATGCCTTCGTCTTCGTAGAAATCCTTGAGCGAGTTAGTCGCAAATTCACGAGCTCCGTCGTGCCGCACAAACTTGACCTTCTTGCCGAACTGCTTCTGCACCTTCATGATGTACGTCTTGATGCAGTCTTCGCTTTCCGACTTGGCACGCAGACAGAAACCCTTCATACATCCGCTGGCTTCGTCCACGATCAGTAGCAGATACTTTCTGCCACCAAGCGAGTTTTCCTC
This sequence comes from Phytophthora cactorum, assembly GCA_016864655.1. NCBI lineage: Eukaryota > Oomycota > Peronosporomycetes > Peronosporales > Peronosporaceae > Phytophthora > Phytophthora cactorum. The sequence goes on from NHQK01000038.1 coordinate 3,249, forward strand.
CATGGGTCCGCAGATGTCGAAGTGGAGCAACTCGAACGTGTCGTAACGACGCTTGTCACGGTTGCTTGGAACGGTTTTTGGACCATCTTGCCTTGCTGGCAACCGCGACACAGACTTGGTCCGCTCGACTTGGAAGATGCATTCGCGTCCTTGATCATCTTGTTGTCGACCATCTTGCGAAGAACTTCGACTGGAACGTGACCCATCCGCGCGTGCAGGTCGACCGTCCTTCCACTTGTGGCCGCATTTGCTGATCGATGAGGTGTGCGAAGCCAGTAGAGGCCATCCACGAGATCCGCTGTCGCCATCACTTGATTCGAGTCTTTGCGCGAAACGTGCATCTCAGTGCCGTCAAACACCACTTGGAACTTTCCATACTTGTTGATCTGCGGTACCGAAAGCAGATTCTTGCTCATGTTCGGCACGTATAACGCGTTCTTGATCTCGATCTCGCGCTCGTCGCCGTTGGGCATGACCACTCTTTCCATGATGGTCCCCATACCCTTGATGGTCGCCTTGTTGCCGTCGGCCACCGAAAGTTCGCCTTCATTTCGCTCGATCAAAGTGGCGAGCTTGGACTTGTCATTGCAGATATGATGCGTGGCACCGTTGTCGGCCGCCCACATCCCGGACACATTCTTGCCCGTCGAAACTCCACATTGCAGGGAAACCGCGAACGCCACTCGATCGTAGTCGTAGTCGTATCCGTCGCTGTCGTTTCTCCACTGGATGTTGTTGGCCCCGCGTCCACGGCCATTGCCATTGCCATTGCCGCCGCGTCTTGGCCCTCGGTTCTCGTCCTTCTGCTTGGTCCAGCACTTGTCGATCATGTGCCCCAATTTCCCGCAGTAGGTACACTAGCGAGACTCCCGCTCGGCACTGAACGCCTTTGCTGCTTCTTCAGTCTTCACCGTTGCCGTCTTCACGCCTTGCCGCTTCATGTGCTCGTTCGTGAGCACCTTCACAACGTCTTGCGACCGCAGCTCTGCATTGCTCGTCTCCAGGTTGAGCACGACGTTCTCGTAGCTCTTGGGGAGACTGCGCAGCAAGCAGATCGCCACGTCCTCGTCCTCCATCTTGGCGCCGATACTGCTGAGCTTGGCGCTGATGTTGAGGACCTCGTTACAATGATGCAAGACATTGCCTCCTTCCGACAACTCCATGCTGAAGAGCTGGCGCTTCAGATAGATGCGCCCAGCCTTCTGCGATCCACCGTACAGCGTCTTCAGGCGCGTCCACGCAGCCCACGCTTCCTCGCATTGTCAACCATGTGATGGTAGTCGGCATCCATGTGGAGCAGCATCAGGCTGAACGCGATGTTGCTCGACTTGACGTAGTCGTCTTTGGGCCGCGAGTCCGTGAAGCTTGGCGTCGTCTCATGGTTCACCCCATGCCACACCAACTTGGTCAGGAACACGCCACGCATGTAGCGGCTCCACGTCGCGTAGTTATCACCGTTGAACTTGTCGATGGTAACCTTGGTCGAGGCGTCTTGGGCAGAGGACATGGTGCTTGGGCTCATAACCTGATAAAGGTGTTGAGGTCTTGGAAGCGAGACTTGGGCTGAGCGGAGGGAGTTCTGCACTTGGTGCGGAGACCGGGGTGAAGACCACTTGAGCTAAAGAAGGAAGATTCGAAAGCGATTGATTGATCGGAGCTTACACTGTCATCACTACCTAGTCTGCATCCAATCATTTGGTGCATCCAATCACCAACACTCTGTACTCATCCAATCATCCTACTCGTCTAACCATCGGTAGCGTAAACAACGTACCGTAATCATCGCGGGATCGTATTGGACCGGTTTGGGTTAACCGGTTAATGGGTACAGCTGGTACACAGTACCCAAAACCAGCAACCCTCAATACAACTATTTAATATTCAACACACGCTATGTAAAACTTTATCTGCATTTATCACTCAAAATAAACACTTTGCACGTCAAAACGCTACTACTACCACATCATATTTTTTATCACTTTGATTACAACACTGTTTTTTTTTGCACCACACTGAACTTCTACATTACAACACATCATATCGCGTTACTCTTTTTATCGTATACATTTCATCAACACACCATGCATCTACAATACGCTATAACCACATACACTATTAACAGCAACAAAAACTACACATTTAAATTACAACACTTTACAACCACCAACTCAATGTAATTATTTACATTTACTTATTACAATCAACACTTCTCTCAAACTACCTTCCTATATCACTTTACTTTCAAATAATCACATCAACAATTCTACATCTAACTATTTTATCAACAACACCATTTTGTCGTTTAATGCCTTAAACTCGACACTAAACGCCATTTTCAAATCAAACACTTTTTATTTACATCTTCCTTCCCTAGAAACTGTTCGGCTTTAAAAATGTCATCATAGATATTATACATTGAACTCATACTCTTTTACTCACTACAACTAACACTCCACATTCATATAAAATTATCGTCATTCTACACATAATTATCACTCCTCTTTTAATTTTTATACTCACCTTAATACCACACGTATACATCAAATACGACATCCCCAATTTTACACCACTCAAGTCACTATTTCAACATATCTATAAAAAACTCCAATATCAACGCCTTACAACAAACAACACACTTACACTATTTACATCAAATACCATTATTGCAACATTATCCATTCTACACCTTACATTGTATATTAATTTTTTTACACTAAACGCTATATATCCTGAAAACGTTAGATCCAACACTTCATATCCCGACTCCAATAATCAACTTCCAACACTTTCTTCAATATGCTACGTCGGGCGGTTGAAGCCGTATACGCAACACGAGCCACCTAACCTTGATGGCTCGCGGAGGACGACGAAGCGGCGTAAGCCAGCTTCTCGAGGGCAGCAACACGGTCGTGGAGCCTCACAACCTGCGTTCCAAGTTCCACTTGGATATTCGACGCAGTATGACGGGTCTGCGCGACCTGCGCCTTCTGGTAGCGCAGCTCATGCTGAAGCTGCGCGAACTCCACGCTCTGGAACTGTTCCAGAGCGGCTACACAGTCGTGTAGAGCACGGGAGTCACGGTCAACCTGGGGTTGACCAAACGAGGGGTATCTTCCCGCCGTCGCCACTGAGCGATGCGCGCGGATCGGCTCGGTGGATAGTCGAGCGAATCGTGGGCTCTGAACCCCCGAAGACGAACCGAGATCAGGCTCGTCTTCGTATTCGTTGGAGAGGATTTCCTCCCTACCGAGATACATGGGAACCTCGGAACGTCCTGATAGAGGCCGTTCCGGAAATGGAGAGGGCGTACGAAGCCCAGAACGGAGTGCAGGCGTAACGTCTGCACGAGCGCTGCGATCACCGCTGACACTCGGAGTGTCACGACGTTCATCACGACGTTCATCACGACGTTCAAGTTGAACGCGGAGATCACGCAGCTGAACAGGTACACGCATGTCGTGTACCCGGTGACGTCTCGCTCAGTGAGACGCTCAGCCCCAGGGGGGGCAGTGCGAACACGCAGTTCCAAAGGGAACTGCGCACGGAATACCTACCTCTATAGCTTCATTATGGAGACGATCGATCATATGACGCCTCGAGAGAGTCTCGAAGCGACGTTGTGCCGCAGTGATGCGGGCGCGGTACGCTTTCGCGTCTTTGTTGAAGTTCTCAACAAAGGCGTTCCAAGATTGACAAAGTGCCACCCACTCGAGCACTTTGCTCTTGCGCGAAGTTCTCTTCGACGCATGCCATCGGAGCTCATGGAAGAGTCCGATGAAATAGTCACGCCTTTGATTCGTCATCGGATCAAAGTGCTGAGCTGCAGCCTCAGCGTCATCAATGATGGCGCTGCACACGTACAGCGGAATCGGGTTCGGTGGCGAAGTCGCACCGAACCTGGAAGCACTTGGCATCCACGGAGCGCGTTCTGTAGGGACAGAACGCGGAGAAGAAGGAGTAACCCGGCGTCGGTGCCTTCTCTTCTTCATCATTACGCGAGCGCTTCAAGTTCGAAGCGCTCGGATCATCTTCATGGGGTCGACGCGACCCTGTGACCGGATCATGCGCGACTGCGGCCGACTCGGAGTCGGCTGCTGAGGATGGGACTTCCCCATCCTCCATGGGGACATCACTGATGTCCTACCCATAGTCGGTAGGCATGCTACCGTCGGTGTTCAACACCGACGAGCCCTCGAGGATCGTCTCGGAGTAGCATCCTTATCCTCCACGCGCTTCTTGTACTGTTGCGCGTGGTATTCGCCGACAGAGATAGTAGACTCTGTCGTGGAGGTGCTTGCGCAGGCACGGACGTAGCAGTGTTTGCAGGAGCAGACTCTTGCGCTAGCGTCTTCGTTAGCGAGCTCATTGCGGAATGAGCTCGAATTTCCCGGAGAGTTGACGGTCTCGTCAATTCTTTGATTGACGTGTTAAGACTGGCACGTCTTATCTTAACGGAGGGGGGGGGGGTACCGGGGTTACACACAAGTGGCTACACGTAGCCACTTGGTTACATGGAGGGTTCTCGAACGTTGGTGTAAGACACACCAATGGTTACACTTTGCAGACCACTGGTCTGTATGCATTTAGGCTTCCTATTGGTAGAGAAGCATTTCTTTCTACCAATTAGATTAGCAGGGTTCTGACAGCCATCGGATGGCATAATACCTTTCATCTAGAATATCTGTTTTAGGAGGAAACCCAGTCCAGACGTAAATCATAAATAACAGTTCTCATTTTAACCCAAAACGGCTTTTAGCTTTTCTTATTTTAGTAAATCTATACTTTCGGACGAAAGTATAGTTAACCTAAGTTTAAGCAACTATGCTTCCTCGTACACGTGCGCTAACGGGTAAGCCAAAGTAGTGGGTACAGAGCTGGCCCATTACATGCTAAATTGTTTTTGTATTGGTACCGCTATTCAAACGGTTGAAAACGCGAGAAAAAAAATAGTTCGTAGCGCGGCGAGAATCATTTTGATGTGTGAGTTGGGCAACGAAAAGGTGGAGCGGTGTGCACATTTTGAAAATCAAATATAAAACAGGTTAAAATGCATGACACACAAGAAAAGCGAGAATGTTTGGAAAAGATTTGCACGATAGTTGGTTAAATAACGTCGAGTGTGTAAGAATTGCAGAGGAATGTGGAGATGATACGTTATTTAAGTATTATTACACGCAGACTTTTTAAAGAAAGCAATGGACATGTAGAATGTCGGATGGAGCCGCATGCTGGACGGTATGTCCAACGTGTACGCGTTGCCATGCCGTTCAAGCACTGTGAACGGACCGATGAAGCGCGGAGCAAGCTTACTTGCTCTGAAATCCGAAACTGCATGTTTAGGCAGGTTCTGAGTAGCTAACAGAACTAATGAACCCTTTTCGAATTCATTTGTGTTGCCCCTGCCAACATTGTCAGCATTCAGCTTCTGTCTATCCACTGAAGCTGCTATCACGTCCTGGACAAACCGTATTACGGCTTGTCGGCGCTGGACAAAGTCCATTGCTTGCGTGCTGAATGGTTTGTTCAGCACGGCGTTTTTCCCCGCAGCAGGCCCGGCCTGTGCGCTGTCTGTGTCCTGCACAGACCCGTAGTTCGTGTCCGTCGTCTCGTTCCGGGAACGAGACGCAGCTTATCTTCGTGTCGTCATCGCTGATACTGTGTCGGTATCAGTGCTCTTCTGCGGTTGTTCGGATGCAACCGTAGATCCTCCCCCATTTAAGGAGGAAGCCACCGTTCCGAGCATGCTCGGAAGGCGTGGATGCCGCATTGCATTCACGTAGAACGGTGTATGCCCCGTCGAGGAATGCACCAAGTTGTTGATGGCAAACTCTGTCATAGGCAGACAGCAACTGTGAGACAGCGACTGTCTGCCTATGACAGAGTTTGCCATCAACAACTTGGTCCGCTCCATTGCTGGAACCAGTGTGCGTAGCTCTTCAACAGGTCGCCGAGCACGCGATTCACGCGCTTGGTCTCACCGTCCGTCTGCGGATGGTCCGCAGTCGACATCGACAATTGTGTACCAAGAAGTGTAAACACTTCTTGCCAGAACCACGCTGTAAAGCGTGGGTCACGATCCGACACAATGTCGAGCGGCATGCCATGGTGTTTGAACACCATGTCTACAAACAGTCGTGCTGTCTGTACGGTTGTCACTTCAGCCGGCACTGCAGCAAGATGCACCATCTTGCTGAATCGGTCTACAAAGACCACGCCACCAGTCCTCCGCTTACTGTCAGGCGGAAAACCAAAGACAAAGTCCATAGAGATGGACTGCCAACACTCCGACGGTGTCGGAAGAGATTGAAGCGGAGCCTGCGAAAACGCAGCAGGCTTCACGCGTTGACACACCTCGCAAGCACGTACGTACTTGCGCACCCACTTGTACTGGTGATTCCAGTAGAAGTCACGCGTGAGAAGCACGTGTGGCTTCTCACGACCAGGATGCCCTGCCGTAGGGGCATCGTGATATTCGTACATGATCCGCATCCGCAGAGCATAGGCGTTCGGCACGACGATGCGAATCACATTGTCGTCCACTGCGCTGTATAGCAGCAGTCCTTCGTGCACACGATAACGATATGCACGAGCTCGAAGGTGCTGAGGCGTAGCTCCGCAACTGCTTCGCGTCTGCGTCACTCGCACACGCGGCCTTAACGTCGTCGATCAACGACGACGACGGAGCACTCACACTTTCGACGCCGATCCGATTGGAGTCGGCTGTCTTTACAGCATCATCTGGCCGACGTGACAATGCGTCGGCCACGACGTTCAACCTTCCGGATTTGTATTCAACCCGGAAGTCGTACTCTGCGAAGAACGACAACCATCTCGCCATCCGTTGCGAGATGTGTGGCGACTTCACTGCAGTTCGCAGTGAAGCGTGGTCGGTGTAGACCACGAACGGTCCACTCCCAAGTAGATACACTCGGCACTTCGCGAGTGCATACTTCATGGCAAGGAGCTCCTTGTCATGTACGGGATAGTTGCGCTCAGCTGGCTTCAGCTGACGCGACTGATAGTAGACCACACGATCACGACTCTCGTGATCGCATTGCATCAACACGCATCCGATCGCAAAGTCGGATGCATCACACACGACGTGGAACGGACGATCTTGGTCAGCCACTGCCAAAATCGGCGCTTCGGTCAAGCCCTGCTTGACTGCATCGAAGGCCTGCTGACACTCAGCAGTCCACTTCCACTCAGCTTCCTTCTTTAGAAGCTGCGACAGCGGGCGAATCTTGCCCGCGTAGTTCTCAACGTACTTGCACAAGTACGTTGCAAGCCCAAGGAACTGCCTCAGTTCCTTGACATTGGATAGCGTAGGTCATTCCCTTATCACTCTGACCTTCTCTGGGTCAGGGCGTACGCCGTTCTTCCCGGCGAGACACCCGAGAATGGGTATCTCGCTCGCCCCGAAGATACACTTCTTCAGGTTCGCATAGAGCTTATGCTTACGCATGAGCCCTAACAGCTTACGGAGGTGCTCCTTACGCATCTCAACGTCAGTCTTCCCGTTCACAGCCCGGCTGTGAACGAACACATCGTCGAAGTAACTCGGCGCGAAGTCGCGCACCGAGCGCAATAGATGCGTCACCCATATATTGAAGGTAGCAGGGGCATTCTTCAGTCCCTGCGGCATTACGAACCACTCCCAAAGCATACTGCTTGAAGTGCTCACCGCCGTGAGAGCGATGTCGCTCTCACGCATCAGGATTTGATAGAATCCGTCGCGCAGATCAAGAGCACTGTAGATGGTGCTCTTGACCATCGAATCGATGATCACATCTTTTCGTGGTATCGGCGTCTGCGCCGGTATCGTCGCATCGTTCAGCTTGTTGTAAGCAAGAACGATGCGCCATCCGCCCTGTGGCTTCTTGACACAGAACGTTGGTGCACTGTGCGGGGTTTCGATTCTCGCACTTGTCCTGCCTGACGACGACTCTCAAAGAAGTCGTCGATCGCCTTCACTTGATCTCGCGGCTGTGGCCACTGCCGCGTCACACAGTACTTCGTACCCGGCACGAGGTCAATCTCGTGCTGTATTCCCTTGTCCTGCGGAAGATCCGCAGGAATCTCGTCCGGGAGCACATCCTTGTGTTCCCACAGAACATCGTAGAAGGGACTCGCCTTCAACGAATCCCAGCTCTGTTTGTCGAAGCGCTCCTTCTTTGTCTTCGCACTGAGAGTGAGGACACTCTCAGTGGTACTCGTAGCGTGGAGTTGCCTCAACTCCTCCGCTTCGCTCTTCATCCTTTCGAGATCCGAAAGGATGCATATCTGTTTGATGCATCCATCGTACAGGTCCTTCGCGAAGCGCATCCAGCTCATGGCTGAAAGCGACGTCAACTCCGACGCACTCGTCGAAGGATTCTCCATTTCCATTGACCAGTACTGGAGACCAGTACGGGTCCGTGTCAAGACGTTCAACGTCTCGACACTCGACGTCGTGTCCGATGTCTGCCCGGCAGACATCTCTTGTAGCGTCTCGGTCCCGGACCGAGACTTGCGCAGCTTGTGTTGCTTGCGCTGTCGTTTCTTTTTGTGGAGCCCGGCTCCACTTATCCCTCGTCCAGGCCCGGCCTTGGACGGGTTTCCGTTGTCGTAACCGTCGGCGGATTCTTTCCGCGGACGCACACAATCAAGCCCGACTTGATTGCATATCGCTTCTTCGTGCAGCCCGGCTGCACGCGAGCACGCAAGCTTTCCCGGTGTTGGGCGTTTGCAACCGCCAACACTGCTTGCCGCGTCATCAACTCCCGGAGTTGATGCGCTCTTGACACCTCGACGCCTTGCGGCGGAGCCTTCCGTGATTTTCGAACAAATCACGGCCGTATCAACTCCCGGAGCTGACACGCCGACTTTACAGCTACTGCTTGTAGCTGAAGTTTCGTCCATACTTAATCGATCAATTCCCAGAGTTGATACGCGCCTTGAAGTAGGAATGCATCTCAAATCTGATTTCTGATTTGAGACAGACTCAACGACTGCCTCACTCGTTGTGACTTGTGTGTGGGCACCGGAGGCTGCAACACATGGTGCGGTCTCAACGGTGTGATCGGATGCATCTTGCGGTGCATGCGCGACATTGACAGGGACATCGCTCTCTGTCGCGTTGCGTCCGAAGCGTACAAGCGTACGCTTGTCCCAGTTGACCACTGGATCATGCCGTGTAAGCCACGGCATGCCCAACACCAAGTCAAACTTATCGACTAAGTCTAAGACGATAAGATTCTCCACAAACACCCGGTGTTTGTACGAGAAGCGCACGCGTACGACGCGCTTCTCAGTTCTCACGGTGACACCCGTTGCCAACCGTACTTCCAACACACTTCGAGGTGCGTCTACACCCTCGAAGTTTAGCTTCGGTAGACTTTGCTGTCGAACAAAGTTGTTCGACGCACCCAAGTCTACCAGAGCACGAAGAGAGTTCTCTCTCTTCGACCTTATTTTCAGGATGACAAGATTTGGCTTGTCATCTTGCTTCTTGCAGTGAGAGTCTCTCTCACTGGGGGCTGCAGTCTTCAGTGTCGCGTGTCCGTTGTAGACACGCGTGACTGCACTACCAGTAGGGCGCCCCGCGCCTACTGGTTCCGCGCGTTTTTTTATTGATCGTGGCGATGCCGGGCATCGCCACGTCGGCCCCCGGCCTTGTGCACAGCCGCTGTGCACTCACGCGCATAGTGTCCGGTGTATCCGCATCGGAAACACCGCACGCTACTGTTGTTCCGCTGTTGGTGACCAGCAGCCGTAGCGTCCGAGAGGTCCATAGGTTTCGGACCTCCCGTTCTCATCACCGGACGTGCCATCCTCGGCACGTTCACATGCAATTTAGCATGTCGCAGCTGAATTCCTCTTGCATGGCAAGGGTGATCGCAGCTTCGAGAGTACTTGGGTACTCTCGGAAGAGGTAGGTCTTGACGGGACCATCCCTCAAGCCCTTCATGAACGTGACGACCTTGGTCGCCTCGTCCATCGGGTTGGTCACAATATTCGAGACCAAGTACCGTGCACGTTGGGCGTAAGCATGAACATCATGCTTACCTTGCTGCAGGTCGAGGAACTCAGCCCTCGACCAGAACTCGTTCTTAGGAGGCTCAAACGCTTGTCTGAGCTCATCCTTGAACTCCGCGTACGTGCCGAAGCACGTAGCGTCCGTGAGCCGGCGTTCATACGTCCAGCTCCTCGCTCGTCCGCCAAGACATGACATGGCGAACGCAACCTTCGACGGATCGTCGAAGATGCGTCGAGCTGCGATGGCAGTGTAGACCTCGACAGGCCATCGGAGAAGAGGCTCTCTCTCTTTCCCCACATAATTGCTCCCGTGTAGTTTCAGTGACTGCACGCGCGGTGTCGTCCCGGACGACGCCGTCGTAGTCGTGGCGGCAGCTGTAATGGGCCAACGCTGTGCCCACTGCTTCGGCTTACACGTTAGCGCACGTGTACGAGGAAACGTAGTTTGCTTAAATTTAGGTTAACTATACTTTCGTCCGAAAGTATAGATTTACTAAAATAAGAAAAGCTAAAAGCCGTTTTGGGTTAAAATGAGAACTGTTATTTATGATTTACGTCTGGACCGGGTTTTCTCCTAAAACAGATATTCTAGATGAAAGGTATTATGCCATCCGATGGCTGTCAGAATCCTGCTAATCTAATTGGTAGAAAGAAATGCTTATTTACCAATAGGAAGCCTAAATGCACACAGACCAGCGGTCTGCAAAAGTGTAACCATTGGTGTGTCTTACACCAACGTTCGAGAACCCTCCATGTAACCAAGTGGCTACGTGTAGCCACTTGTGTGTAACCCCGTTACACAGACGCTCTCGATGACACTCTTATTCGCATTCAGCGTCTCGCCGACTTCGAAGGGTTCTATTGCCGCAAAGGATATCCTGCATTTAATATGCAGGCGGTTGTAGACCATGAACAACGTTTTGTGTCCTATTGGATACGAAATGGTGCTCAAAACGACCAGTCTGTATTGGGCCGATCCATATATGGGCATAATATTTTTTTCACGTCTACCCCATGGTAAGTACTGTCTCGGTGATGCGGACTATCGGCTTATGTCACACGTACTTACGCCGTATCCTATTCGACTCTGTATGGATGCAAGAGAGAGCAAGTTTAACAACCTGCGTAGCTGCACACGCTGCATGTCTTTAAACTCCACCCGCCCCTCGACAGAAAATAAATGATTAAAAAAAATCTTATCCAACACCGGCTCCAGACGGATGCACCTTTTTAGCACTAGCCAGCTACTGTTCCACCGAGTAGGGTAATCGACAATTAAATTGACCAGGAATACGCAGTTTGGTCTTCTGTATGTCGTCTATACAGTTTCGTGCTTGCGAACATACACACATAGCGAGCAATATGTTTGGACAATGTTGCGGACGGCTTCCATGCCATCTTTTTCCAAGGTGCGCAGAGTCTTGTTAACAAACTCGAGCACTTCATCTATTGCCCCATCACGAATTGTATCCATGCCTACCCTCTCATCTTCACTTGAAGTGTCTTCAATCTCATGCTCATTCGCAATTACGCCTGGCGCAGCATCAACAATATCAGCCCATGGTGGAATGACGCTATCCGACGATTTTTTCTGCTTCAATAGTGCACCTGAAAGAACTAGATGAAGCTCGTGGGCCATACACGGAGCGTAATAAACATCCAAGAGTTTTCCAGATTTAACCACGTTTGATCCTGAATCCCGAACGAATTTTGGACAATACTGCTTCTGGAGTCCCCCTTCTCTCATAATTCCGTCCAGCATGTTCGCAATCACATCACCAGTGTGGATGCCTGGCAGCTCCCTCGCCGCCAATGTCCAGTTTTGAGGCTGGAGGTTTTCATCAACACAGTGAATCGTAAAAGCTGCGTAGCTTCGTGCATTTCTAGTAGTCCAGATATCGCTTGTGAACGAGAAGAATACGCAGGATTGCTCAATGCAACTGCGAACGTGAAGTCTTAAATCCCCAGTAACTGAAATAATGTAACCACGGAACTGAGTTCACTTTGGGGGGCTCATCTTGACGCAACAGAGCTCCTCCGTGATGTAAACAATAAACTCAACAAAGACTTCGTCCTCCACAAGTATCAATGGACAAAAATGACTAGCAATCCACTTTGCCAGAAGCATTGTAAAAAAAAAAAAATTCTTCGCCGGTTATTTTCCGGAGAACATTAGCAACTTCTGCAAACTCTGTATCCAGTCGTCGTTGTAGTTGCTGAGCTGAATCTCTGATGAATTTATTTAGCTCACGACTATGAAACTAAGTCATTTGTTCGGATACTTTGTGGTAGGCAGCCTAAACGATATCGTCATCTTGCATCGCTTGCAATAGGCAAACGCGGCGTGTTTGTTTTCAAGGTCTTCATCTGAGAGATACCAGAACGTAGGACGTGGAAAAAACTTCACAAATAGCCGCAACTCAGGTCTGTGTTGACACCGGGTTGTAAATAGTCGTGGTGGGTCGGACTCGAGACGAGTTCCAGGCTTCGGAGTGCGCTCATACCTTCTCGCTAGATCCGATCTTGGATCACGCTCACCGCTGAGAGGGGCCTCTGGGGGCTCTACGGTATGACTACGACGTGCCGATCCCGACGAAGAACCACAACTTGCACTTGTTCGCAGTTTTTTTCTTCTGACGAGTTGACACTTGCCTCGAGCCGGCCGGAGATTGTCTACGCTGCTTGCGGTTGGGTGTAGGCTGGAATCGTAAGCTGGACAGGGGTGTTCGTCGCTGTCTTGTACTTTTAGGAGTTGTAGTGCTGCACAGATCCTTCAGAATTGCCACGAGGCGTGTTTTAACGACTTCGTAGAGAATAGTATACAGCACTTTGGTTCAGCTCTGTCTCTTCACAGTTTACACCATGATCTACACGGAAGGATGGTGTTGATCCAGCACTGCAGGTGCTAGGGCCGCGCACGATGCTTTTCAGTGCCGGACTGCGTGAATCACTGGCGACCGGGTCCGGGGGTCTGCGCTCTTCTTCCATTGGGTCTGCAAAAGATGGTGTAGTTTTCGAAGATCGTTTCACTTGGTTTTTGTAAAGATGGTAAAGGTGAGTTTGAGAGCAGGTTCTGATTGGTCGGTGGTTTTAGGTGGGTAGTTTGGAGAGTGGGTGGGTTTAGTGGTTTCTGACAGCTCTACACCTTTTCCGGAGCAAACTGAGACGTCAAGCGAAGCAATCTGAGACTGTGCCTAAAATAGTCATAGCAGGGACTCGTTAGATTAGGACTTCCAAACCAAGTGAAATTTGCTCCGGGGCAACTGAGACTATTCATTTACTGAGACCATTCATTTCAGTGGCCAGCCAAAGTGAATTGCAAGGTGCTGCGGCCATGAACAGTTAGCTTTTCGCCTCCCCGCCGCCACCGATGCTCCAGCAGCCCAGCCGACCGTCGACACCACCCCCACGGCGCCTCGCCACTCAAGAAGAGCGCCAGCGTGTTCTCACTGCCTTTGAGAGGGGGGATGACTGGCTCACTGTGGCCAAATACAACAACATGTCAAGAGCAGCCGCGTATCGGCTGTGCAAGGCAGGCGATCCAAGCCCCCCCCAGCACGAGGTGGTGCTCGCGCTAGTGTCGTCAATTGCACCGACGAGATTGTCAAAGCGATGGAGGGGTACCTCGACGCCGAGTGCACTCTGACACTCACGCAGCTGGCGGACAAGGTACTGGAGGAGCTTGGCGTCGAGCTGTCGATGTCGACGATCAGCGCCAAGCTGACGACGAAGCTAATTACGCTGAAGCAAGTATGTATAGTGAAGGTACTTTTAAGTGGTCGACACTAATTCTCTCTTTGTATTGTACAGATTCGTAAAGAGCCTACAACATGCAATAATGAGGTTAACAAGATGAAACGTTTCCTCTTTGCTCAGCAGCTTCTGGAGCACCAAGCAAAAGGCGACTACGTCGTCTACTATGACGAGACGAACTACAACCTGTTCTGTATGCGCTCGCAAGGCCGTGCAGCAAAGGGCAAGCGTGCTGTAGTCAAAACGACGCCTTCAAAGGGGAAAAACTTGCAAATTCAATGCGCAGTTTCAGTGGAGGATGGTTTGGTGCTGAATCAGCTCCGGCGGGGAAGCACTCGGATGGATGTGAATGCAGCTTTTGTTAAAAGCATTTACGAAGTCGTCAAGAACTCCGAGACGTACCACAACTTTTACGGCGTCAAGAGTGTGGTCATTGTGCTCGACAATGCTCCTGCGCACAACCAAACTGAGACACGGTTGGCGGAAGAGCTTGGAGAGCACAGTGACCTCGTCTTGCTCAGGCTGGGTCCCTACTCCCCGATGCTGAACCCCATCGAAGGTAAAGTTAGCTTATGTATATGTATACCTCATGAAAAAATAGCTAAAGCTGTATGTTGCTCCTTATGATCTGCAGGCTGCTTCAGTGTCTTCAAGGCTAAGGTGAAGGCCTTCTTGGCGGCGCATCGGCAGCGTATGTTCGACCCAGGCGCGTTCTTGTCGTTGACAGAAGCGCGAATGATGCTTCTGGAAGACGCAGCTGACTCTTCAATTCGCTGCATTAACCGCCACCTTGTCACGTCGATGGCGTTGCATTGCCAGCGCGCTATGGCCGATGCTCTCAATATGGAGGACATGCAATACGGAACTTAGGAGATAGGTAGTAAGGCCCTTGAATCTCACTTGCTTCGGAGCTAATCTTCGTTGCTGTGGAACTGCCTAAACTAAAACGACCCAGTTTGCGCCCAATCTTATTTTCGTGAACATAAATAAGTGCGATCTCACTTCGCTTTGCTTGACGTCTCGGTTTGCTCTGAAAAAGGTGTAGTTGTACGACGTCGTCTTCAACGGATTGATGGAATATGTGAAGAATTGTTTGAAAAACGAATATTATGGCCGTGTGCTCGTGACTGGTAGCCCGGGCATTGGCAAGAGCCAATTCTACCTCTATTGTGCGTTTCAGTTGATCAAGTCGCAACTGGCTGTTGTTAATTCTCTTTCTCCATTTAAGTTGGTGATGAACTGTCAGGACTGTTATTTCCTGTATGATGCCGATCGGCAGGAGCTCCGATACTTGTATCAAGACGAAATTGTCCAGCTCTCATTCAAACAAATGTACTGCGACTCATCGATGGGAGCTCCAACGAGTTGGAATTATGGAATGGGGTGTCGGTGCTTTTCTCGTCATCACATGATGCTGCAAAATTTAAGGGTCTGTGTCAAACCTACGTTTTGCCAGTGTGGACGTTGGAGGAACTAAAAGAGTACAATGCGCTGCTGTCTGACGATTTGAAACTGCAAGAAGATGAGCTAGAAGCAAGATTTTACAAGTTTGGTGGAATTGCGAAGACTATCTTCGCTAAGAACCAACAAGCTAAAGGCATAGACTTCAAGTCGGCCATCGAGTTTTACGATGCGTTGACGGTGGTTAACTACGTCCAAACCCATCGGGTGGTGAGAGAAGAGGATGAAATCCATCAGCTACTTCAGATGGTTCCCAGCAAAGATTCCTTTCGAGAGAGCTCGTATTTGACCCTTGTGTCCGACTACGTGGTGAAGTCCTCATCGATAAGGCAGAGGGTGACAATCTGGTAAAACTTTCAGCGTTCGCCATCGGACAGCCATGAGAGGACAACTATAGCAAACTTCGACGACAACATCGGCTGAGTACGACCGAGTCGTGAGGTGCGGCTGGGCATCTGCAATAGTAGTAAATCATCTTGTGTGTTTTTATTCGTATACGGTGCCATGCGCGATTGGAGGGAAGCATCGATAATGCTGGATTTATTCATTATACTTGCATCAGCAGCGGTATCGTACGAATTCATCGATGGATCTTTGATCGTTTAGATTCGAAAATGCTCTCATTTTCCGATTGACGTTCTTTCAACCAAGCCGAAGATTTCGATGTCCAATTTCCAAGCGTTGCGAGTTGCCTTTGTTGCTGTGACAGCCACCATCATGTCAGCTAACGCTGGTCACATATATTTATTCGACGGGCCAAACTTAAACGGCTACTACATGGATTGGTCCTTTTCGGAGACTCAGCGATGCTACTCCATGCCCTGCTTCAACGACCGTGCACACTCCCTCAAATTCAGGGAGCTACCTGAAGGTGGCCATTTAGTCCTGTACGAAGAGTCAGCGTGTCAAGGCAAGCATTACAAAATCGCAGCTTCACGTGGAAAAGTGAAGTACAAGGATGGGGCATTTGAATTCGGCATCTCGTCCTTCATGATCTGGTCGTCCGGGATTTATGCAACGAACGGGATGGTTAACATTTGTGAGGACCATGACAGGAGGCGGCTTAATCCTAACTCGACTAACATTCCGGTCGCCTGGCAGTTGAACGAGTAAGAACACCTCCTGTAAACGCGTAAATGTGATAGTACAGATTAATTGCTCAGATCAATTGCATTCTCCCAGCTTGGTTTTGCTGAACAAGGATAATTCGGTAGGCTTTATCGGTCAACTACATAATTAAGAGCGCATCCTCGGCAAATACATGTACTGGGTAATCTTCCTGTAAGTCTTTGCTGCACCTTGGGGCGGCACTGAGTGCAAGTCCCAACCCACTGATCAAGGGGGCCGCGGGGAACACGATTCACGGCCCAGGGTCAGTCGAGAAACTGGCGGAGCGCATTACTGTGTGTCAACTGCTATTGTCTGCCGGTAATGATCCAGTATTTGTGCGCGAGGGCGGTAGTGTCGAGAAGATCCTGAAGGCTACGAAGGACATTGGCTCGCACTGCGAGGTCGTTGATTCCCTGACTGGATTCATGGATGGGTAAACCACGGAGATATAGAGGACCCAACTACGAAGATCGCGGTCATGAAGGCTTGGCACTTGGCAGTCAAATTCACACAGACCGTCATTCACTCTTAGATACAGCAAAGGTGACGAGAATTTGGCACTAGTAGACGAAGTTGTGTACATAACTTGCAATCGATCGCCATGCTCTTATTCCGATTTTGCCAACAGCATCATCCACACGATATCAACAGAGGTACCCCCGCTACCACTGCTGTTAGCTTTGCTTTCCACGCACGAACTGACTTCGCGCTTGGCGAATCCAACAACTCCCACATCATCCGAGAAAAACGGTTTTGCTCCAGTCTTGCTATCAACGGCACTTGTCCACCATTCTATCGCGTGTTTTACGGAGCTCTCTGGGGGCGCCGCAACTGATACTGCATGCACCTCGCCAGTAAAACCTCTAGGCGTCATAGAAGTCGGCAATTTAGGGAAAAACTCGTATCCTCCTCCGTCTTTCATGCTGATGGTGAACGGTACAGTTCGACACGTCGCCGCCAGTTCATGAGCGATCAGAATCAACTGCGCGTCCATCGATAGCTTGCCCTTTCCGCGCTTGGTCCGGAAGGAGTTGAGCATCCGCAACGCCGTCTCCGCATCGTCTTCTGTCATGCTATCGTCTGAGTCTTCTGAGAGCGTCAGCCCCAAGTCAAAGGCCTGAGTCTCGTCAGGGGCGAATCTCGTCGGTAAGAAGCCGCACAAATGACTGGCGTGGGGCAACACGGCGTTGGTAGCTCCCTGTTTGAGCTGACATGTGCCGTTGGCTGCAGCTATCCACGTCCAGTGCGAGCAACTTGCCTCTGCAATGCACAATTCAGCACAACGAGAGCTGGGTTCGGACTCCAGCGACAGCAGCTCGAGCCCCTCGAAGTGGCATTCGTAATCCCATTGCGCGCGGCCATCACTACCGCGCAGCCACGCCTGCGCAGTGCCGATCAGCCCAGCGAGCCACACGAAACGCAGCATCTTTGAAAAGATGTGTCGATAACGCGTATTGTGCCACTAAAGTACTGCTGTCACCAATCGACGTTGCTCATGAATTTATTATCTGACTCAACACGATCTTCTTGCTTGTTCCGCTTTACGGTTAGGGAAGACTGCAAGGAAACTCTGAGTGTAAGCTTCACCGAGAGTTCCCATGGAGTTCCTCTTAGCGCCTACTTGCTCGTTCCAATAGCTTACTCCTGCCAGCCCAGGAAGTCCAGCGCCTCGCCGCCGAGGTATAATGATCCCGTCACTAGGACACTCCAGTTCTCGTCCCACTGTTCATCGTCCTTCGTGGCTTCTCCCTCGACAAGCAAAGCATCAGATTCCTCAGAAAGCACGCGTAGCTCATTGATGCAGTCCACGACCGAGTCCTTCACCGCAACGACGCACTTGCTCTGATCCTCCTTGATCACATGATTCTTCAATCCGGTCCAGATACGTGAGAGCGTAGTTTGCCACTGGTGAGGCTCGCTATTCACGTCATCAAGTGCCGCCAGTTCCTCAGACGAGTACGTAGCTAGCACGTGATGGAAACCGGCGATCTCGAGAGCCTCCGAGAATGTGTGTACCTTGGCCAGACTGGGGCGCGATGAGCTCGTTGGGCAGAAGTAGACACGGTCGAAGTGCTGTTTCAACAGCGGCTCAAAGAGCTGTGCCACATTGCGCTCGTGATGGATAGTAAATATGAGCACACGCTTGTCGGCCGGCGTTGTTCGAACCGCAGCCTGGCGGAACCACTCCGCACAACACTCGAGACTGCGCAGCGTGTGCGCGCCGTCAATGTAGAAACGCATTTTGTGCACTTCATCCTCCCACAGCTGCGCTCGACCAGGCCAGAACGCGTGCTGTAGTCCTTCCTTCACAACCAGCTCAAGTGCACTAGCAAGGTCCAGCTGAGCAGTAGCGTCCTCACCACGCTTAGTACGAAGCCACGTCGACGCTAACGCCACGGCAAGGCCTGCGTTCGTGCGCTGGTAGTCTCCGTGCAGACCCAGTTTACACTTCACTCCGTCCGGTCCAAAGCCATCTAGAGTCGGCACAAGAACCAGTGGTGTGGCAGTCTCAGAGGCACATTTCTCCAGCATCTTCATCGCTATCGGTTCCTGCGCAGTGGTGAACGCAGGTACACCAGGCTTGAAGATTCCAGCCTTGGCGTAGGCAATCAAGTCCAGCGTCTCGCCCAGCACGCGGGTGTGATCCAGGTCAAGCGTCGAAATTCCACACACTACAGGCTTGCGGAACACGTTCGTCGCATCCAGGCGTCCTCCGAGTCCGACCTCCAATAGGACAACGTCCACTTGCTCATCAGCAAAGAGATTCAGCGCCATGAGCGTTAGGAAGCGGAAGAACCAGGCCATTGGAGGGTACGGCCCACTCTGGTCCTGTGTACGCTCCAGTCCGTCCCACACAGCGTTGAAATGCCTCAAGAACACGTCGTCTGCAATGGGTTTTCCGTTGATGCGGAAGCGCTCGCAGGGAGAAACGAGGTGCGGCGACGTGAAGAGTCCAGTCTTGTAGCCTGCCTGGCGCAGGATGCGCTCCACCATGGCACAGGTGGATCCCTTGCCCTTGGTGCCCGCCACATGAACCACCGAAAGCGCTCTGGGGGAGCTGCTGTCCACGACGTCGTCTAGGTGCAACCGCTTAAGGTAATGCTGCATCATGGCAATGGTTTCCTCCCGCGTGGACACCTGCGTGTCCTTACCCGGCTGTAGGTCCTTGAACACGGAGCTCACGCCCAGCAGACGGTTCAGCGCTGCCTGCACTTGCTGGCTCAGGTCGGCGGCGCTGCTAGTGCTGCTCATGGGGCTGCTAGGTGCCGACGTGGCGTTACTGTCGCTGGAGGGGGCCACTTTGACGGGCTCCACAGACGCAGCGACTGTGGAGGGTGCTGTAGTTGGCGTCATGCTTGGGCGAAGAAGTAACGACGCAGCCAAAGCTCTCGTTACCAGCGATCGCGCAATGAGCTCAGACACTCACCATGTTCGCATTCGTTTTATTTCCAGCCAATAGTAGCCATTTGAGGAGCGGGTCCCTGCTTCTTATTGGGTGTCTGGGGAGCCCTTATGTCACTATGTCACTAAAGTAGGTACACTATTGGCTGGCGCTGACGCCGCCACACACGTCGCACATTGCCAGTCAAACTGTCCATTGGAGCTGCTGAGCTTAGTGTCGAGTAGCTGGTCAACGACTGCAGACGATGGTGCGACTGGGCGTGAAGATCAAGAAGCGCGGAAAAGTGCCGCAGCGCCGCCGCAAGCAAAAGCCACTGCGCAAGTTCAAGACCAAGTTCGTACGCGACCCCAAGGTGCAGGAGGTCTGGGACCACACCCTCACCACGCGCCAGAACTACGCCAACCTTGGCCTCCAGGCCAACCCGAACGCGCACGCAGCGTTGCGTGAGAGCGTAGCGAGTGCGGATGGAACGCTCGAGGCCGCTGACGAGGCACGACTCTTCGAGGTGCCAGATAGTGACTTCCTCGGCGAGCGCAACCCCAAGCGCGTAGCCAACTTCGTTTCCGAGGAGGAGGCCAAGTATCTGCGCAAACTCATCGCCAAGCACGGCGAGGACTACAAGAAGATGGAGCGCGACATCAAAACCAACAACATGCAGTGGACAGAGCAGAAGCTGCGACGTCGTTGCGCGCGTCTGGCGCTGCTTGACGCTAACGTCATCCGCAAACCGCTGGCAGAGGAAACACAGGGCTGAGCGACTATGGTACCAATAGATTTTCAACGTAATTTGCAACAAGCGGTGTGGTGGAGGCTCCTGGAAGCTGCGTGGATTCTCTATTTTTTTGTGATCTTTATGCCATGCTGCGCTCCTTCACTCTACAGGATACGCTGCGCGTCTGATGCCCACGCCAACTCCCTTCCTACTGTCACTATTTCTCTGATTCCATCCTATACAACTACTATCTGACGGCTTCCGAGCAACGCGAGTCACGCGTGGCGTATGATGGGAGCTCTGATACACTAATAAATACGCCGTGACTCCGTGCGCTGCTGCACCAGCCGAGTGCTTGATCTTCGCCGCTTTTCACTCCAGTGCCAATTTAACCTGACGTCACGGTAACGTGCTGCAGCTGAGGAGATGTCGTGTCGGGTGACGACGTGTTGGACGCCGAAGTTGGCGATGCTGAAGACGGCGACGAAAATGGCATTGCTGAAGATGACGCTTTTCCACATGGGCCTCGAACGACAGACGTCTTTGATAAAGATGGTGGGGGCGAGACACCACCGCAAGAGGATGAAGACGACGAGCCGCTAGTAGACCCCACAGTTGCGGTAGTTGCCACAGAAGAAGTCGAGCACAATGATCCAGAAGGCGACGATACTGAAGAAGCGGCAGGACGCTGCATCTGTTTCAGCATTCCAGTCGAGAGGTTGGTCACACCAGCCAATGCACCTCTCGCCTTAGCACTTGTGGCATTGCTCGAAGCCGAAGAGCTGGTACTCCCCTTCCTTGCTCCTGCACCAGCGGCGGCCTTTAGCGCTGCTGTAACGCTGCCAGCGAGTTCCAACGTGGCAGCGGCAGCCGCCTGTGCATTAGCAGCCTCCTGCGCCTCGTCGTTAACTGCGTTAACCACCACATGAGGCAGCTTCTTGTGGGCCACGGCACGCTTGTGATAGGCACGCTTAGCCGCGCGCAACTGGTTCTGCACTTGACAGCGTGGGCACGGACCGCCCTTGCGGTGACGATGTTTCGTGCCTTCCACCTTGTGCTCCGTGGCTTCAATTTTGCGCTTGAGCTCGCGCAGATCTTGAGGGAGGTTCGTCAGGTCCGGCAGTGGCAGGTTCTCCAGCTTCGAGAGAGCCATCTTGGACAGCGACGCACCTGGGCCCACAATTCCCTTGACATCCAAGTCTTGCTCGGTGAACGTCCCTTCCAGGTCGGCAAACGTCTCCTGCATCTTGAGCGTCATGAGTCGCTTGCGTTCCTCGCGCTTCTTAGGCGTCTTCTTCTCGCCTTTGCCTGGAGACTTGCTGTTACCCAGACCGTTCTCGTGGCCAGTTGCTAGTAGAGGCACAAAGCCGCTAATTGTCGATCCGTCCGAGCCATCACCACTGTTTTGCTGACCACCAAAGGCGAGACTAGTCGCCAAGGACCCACCAAGCTGGTGTGGATGCGGACCACTGCCACGTCCTGAGGTAGAATCGCCGCTGCCAGGAACGTTAAAGTTCACAAGCTGCACCTGGTTCTTGTACGGATGGTGCAGCTTCCGCTTGTGCAGACACGAGCTGAGAATGTGGCTCACAGTTCGGTTCTGGAAAGTGCCAAAGTCCAAACTGTTCCAATCCTCGACAATATCGACGTTCGACGGACTCTTACTGCTAACAGGACTGGATGCCATGACCTTATCTTTGGGTTGTTGAAGCGAGCGGTGGGTTTGGATCGCAGTGAGGCCACTAATAGCGGGATTGGAGGAGATAGTCGCACCGTTGGCAGTTCGGCCAGTCATACCAGTCATACCAGCAGACGTTGCAGTGTTCCGAGTCAGACCGTTCGCCTGCAGCTTCCGCTGTTCTTGTTGCTGAGCTGCCTCCAAATCCCACTGCAAGAACCGGTTCTCACGGTCGCACAGCACGGCGTGATCAATAGACGAGAGCAGGTCGTGCTCGTAGCCGTCGTTTTCCATGCCCCATACATTACCTTCCTCGTCTTCGTCCGCTTTGCTCTCGTCGTCTGTTTCAGCTTTGCTCTCCGTGTCTGGCGATACTGACACACGCAGTGTCTGCGGACTATCTGGTCGCGAGAGCTTAGCACGCTTGAGCGGCGGACTGGTCGCGAGCGACGCGCTGCCCAGCACAAGATCCAAATCATCGTCATCATCGTCGAACAGTGCAGCCGTAACAGACTTCTTGTTAAGTGGCGAGTTCTTCGCCGCTAGTAGCTTTTGTGACACGAGCGCAGCGCTCTGCCCTCGCAGGTATCCAGTCGTCGTCTTTGCTGCCTCGGCAGTGGCTTGGTTGGTCTTCTGTTGTAGGAATCCGTTGGTGCCGCGCTTCATGAACGGCGAGGCGGTAGGGGGCACCACTTGCGCTGCAGACGTGGCGCTTCTGGCGTCTTCTGCGGTGGAAATCTCGTTGAGTGCTAGCGGCTGCGTGTGTTGGAAGTCAAACACGTCCATGTGGTGGTCGAGGTCGCCGAGATCGAGATCCATCCAGCGCTGTAACTCGTCTTGCGTGTCCATCTCCTTGTCGCCGTCTCTGGCTACTATCCTGGCGATGGTCTCGTCGTCTTCGTCTTCGAGTGCCCGTCGCAGTCTCCGCGCGGCCTCGTCCTCTTCCTGCGTGCGCGACAGCGGGAACAGTCGCAGCAGCTGTTCGTCTTGGCTCACCAGCGAGTCCACGCGCTGCACAGTCTCGCTGGCGTCACATGAGCTCTCGGAGAACTCTTTCATAATGTGCAAGAACTCGACACACGTTTGACTGCGCATATCGGCGGACTCGGTTCCTTTAGCGGCGTCCATCTTGGCACTGGAACCGGCGGTGGCTGTCGCGGACGCGCGCGCCGCTTCGGTGCTGCATGGAGCAGGGATGTGCAGGCGCAGCGGCTTCTCCAAGCGCGTGGGCGCCGCGGTGGCCGCTTCTCGGGGCGACGTCATCTTGTCGGCGGTGGGTCGGTGCTCTGCTCGTAAGCTTGGGCAATTATCTTTGCCTGCCCAGCCATTACGCCCAGACGACGGTGCAACAACGACAATAAATGGGCAACGCATGTGATTGGCTGAATTAGACATCTACCAATCATGTGCGCTTGTCGTCAGTAAATGGGTCTCTTGCACATAAAATGAGTTGAGGTTTTGGACATAAATACCCAAAATTGTGCAGCGGCCAGTTCAGACCTGGCCGTGCGGGTTTTGCACCGAAGACATCAACACCGATACACGCGCAGTCAATCGAATCGCTCCAGCGCATTTATTCCGGAGCCGGTTAGGTCTAGGGGCGGGACTGATTTTACTTGCTTTTTGTATGTTTTTAGAATAAATCAACGCGTGGCAGTAGCTTTGACCGAGCAGATGTTTTCAGGTGGGTTCAAGGATTATCTGCATCAAAATGGCTGCATTTAGCATGCCCACCCGCATGGATATGTGCGCTGCGTCTTATGGTCTCCTTGTAATGTACAAGTACGCAGCAGCACTGCCAGCAGCGGTGGTGGCAATACGGGCTCAGATCTTTCGGTGCCACCCCGGATCTGCTGCTTGGGATCGGCGGGTCAACGGTGAAGTTGATGGCAGGTCCATATCTGCATCGTATTGAATCAGTACTATTGATTTTCACCCGTTGCCACTGCAGAAGACTTCACCACGACCACCTCCTGCTGTATGGTAAAGAGGTATCGACACTGTGGTCGATTGATGATTTCCTGTTTACTGAAGTGGAGGCAATCGATTCCTGCGGTCAGACCTCTATGCCACCATCTGACCGTTCTGCCTCAGCTGGAAGCATGTATTAAACATGTACGAGACTCGCTGTACTTCGTGTCACCGTCTTTTATCGGAAACTGATGTTGCTGACACGCGCCTGTGCGCCAAACGAATTTCAGTGTGTCCCGAGGCTTGCCAAGCGGAGCCCCCCCCCCCCCCCATGCCGGCCTCATGATGAACTGCGCAGAGCTACTGCAAATGAATAAGCTTACTGCTGCTCCAAGAAGGACCTTGCTCCACTTGTACAAGTTGTCGTGCGATGTTTTTGTGATTGGCGCTGATTTTGTCCTTGTGCTCCTTTTGTTGCGCCAGCCATTCGTTGTGGTTTTTTCCGAAGAGCTCTGTGTATACTGGACAGAAGAATTCGAAAATGTAAAAAAAAAATGATTCGTGTAGTGGAAGCAGCACACATTAAACTAAGCACTGGTGATAGTTATTGTTTTCCATATTCACCTCTTCAAGATATCCATTCATTCATTTTGCAGCGGCGAGGTGGCAAGTAATCCTTCCTGGCCTACATTTTTTTCCTGAATAGCCAGGAATCGTTCGTAATTCGTTGGTTACACCTGCGACTTGAAGTGCTCTAGAATCGCAGTCTCCAGCGCTCCGTTCTCCTGATGCAGTTTCTCAGCGTTGACCTGCAGCGCCGATGCGGTCAACTTCTTGCGCTCACGGTAGCGACGCTGCCGCATATTCTGCAGTTGACGAACGTGGTGCTGCCTGCGGTAAGAAAAAATGGATGAATCGACAAAAGAAGAGACTTTGAAGTTTTGGCCATACGCATACCTGTCAGACGCTGTTGTGGACTTCCTGCTTTTGCTGTTGCCTTTATTGCGACGAATAACCACGGAACTCTGGTTCTGCGTTTCAGCTGAAGGAACGTCTTCTTGATTTGCCTGGCACGCCGCGCTTGAACTTTCAGACTTCCCCTTGCGTTGCCAGCCGGTGCGAGGTGCCGACTCCTCCTCGGACTCGCACAAGATGAACGACAAAGACATTGACGCCATTCGTGCTTGCCAGTTTGTTGTGCCTTCCAAGCTCTTCTCGAAAGAAAACGCACTGAGTTCATGCGTAGCTTTCCATCTTGGCTTGCTACCTTTCTCGGGGCCACGTCTTCTCGACCTTAATGCATGTCTACTTAGAAGTATTAGAAAACCAAATTGTTGTGTAGTCACTTCCAACCAAAGCAGAAGCAGAACTCTGTATCACCGCTTCAATTTTCTTCGGTTTAGTGCTGTTCCAGTCCCTCAACGTCTTCTGACTTGCGCTTGCGGATCTTCTCTCGCAAGTTCGCGAAACTTACATCACCCGGGTTGCTCTTAGCTGCTGTCTCTGCACTCTCAACCGCAGCCATCTCCTCTGCGGTTGGTGTACGCTTCACCATTGTAATGAGGCGTCTCGCGTACTTTTTAGTAAGCTTCTGTTCCGAGTTCGCAATCACCTGCAGGGAAGGGTGGCGAGGGAGATCCGAGTCCGTGTATTCGTACGTCGTAGGCAGGAGGTACACTAGCCGACCACCTTCGCGCAACGTCTGGGCAGCAAACTCCAGCAGGTCCTTCATCACGTCTTCGGCAGCGTACGGCTGGGTGGGTGCGATATAATTTTCCTGCTTGGTAGCCATACTCACATCGCTCTTGATCTGGCGCTTACGCCCACTCTTACGAGCACCGGCACGAATTCCATAAGGCGGATCACATACCACCGCGTCGAAGAAGCCTTCGCACTGCTTGACGAGAGGTGACATGGAGTTGTCAGCGCGCACGAGCTCTGGAAGCGGGAGACCGTACTGCTTAAAGTTAGTAATAACGTTCACGCGCTCCTTCCCATCGGACTTTTCGTCTGTGACGACAACGCCAGCGCCAGTGACACCTACGCCAGTTCCTAGCAGCACCCGAATGTCAATATCCGTGCCGTAGCACATGGCGCCGTGCGTTCCGCACGGGATCAAGACACTACCTGTGCCTACAAAGGGGTCGACCACCAGGTCCCCGGGCTGCACCAGCGCCATGTTGCACATTAGCAGCGCCATTTCCGACTCCATCGACGTGGGGCCAATGTACGCTCTGCGCTTCAGCGTCTGCTGGTCGACCAGGTCTCGTGCGCCACCGCGTCCTCGATTCTTCTCACTCCCGGCGAGTTCCCGCAGGAAGAAAATCTGTTTGGGCTTCATGCCCGGGTGCAGGTCCTGGTCCAGACCTAGCTCCTCGAGCACCAGGAAAGTCTCGTCCGGGTTCTTCATCTGTACAGGACCCGCAAAGGGCAGACCGTCCCGGAACTTTTCACGGCGTTCGCGCTGCTCGTCCATGCTGAGCTTCTTGCCAAACACGGACACGTTGATGCGCCACGAACGCTTGTCATCCTGCAGAATTCGCTGCTTCTGCGGTCCTTGGAAAGCCTCCACTGATTTCACAAGCTCGTCGTAACCGCCACCACTGGATGTGTGTCCCCACACCTCGTACACGCCCTTGACGAGAATGCCGCGCTCCGAGAGGAACTTGGCGTGCTTCGCGGACGGCAGATGCACGCGCACGAGCGGGGAACTTTCGGGTTCCGGTAGCTTCCTGGTCTCCGGGTCCTTCAGTACCGTTTCAGCGACGCGGGGGAGATCCTGCATTGTCAGTAGAGCCTCCAGCTCTGGGTAACGGAAGTCAAAGTGCTGGTGCACGAAGAACACAAGGTATTCGGGCATAATGACGTGGATTTCGCGGCGGTCACTGCGATTCTGGAAGTAAAGTGAAGGTGGATGGGTAGCGATTCGTCTGCGTTACTAGATGCGAGGCCCAGGAAGTGCGGCTGACGAACAGGAGGCGAGGTACACAGCGGCAGCGCAGCGTCTAAATGACCTAGAGTTGCGCTACGATACCTTTGGTTGGACCCGATGCAGTAGTTCTTATTTTGATGTTTCGTACACAAACCTTTTAATCCTTATACTACACCACAGAGTTTCCATCTCGTTTGTAAGTTCTAGTATTCTTTTGTGTTTTCTACAAACAAAAACAAAGGTTTTGTATGTAGTAGTTTAAAAACGGTGTTCTTGTATGGACTTACAACGGGTTAATCGTCTGGATGAACTCGCTGGCCAGGTGCCAGGCCTTCTTCACGGCTTCCTTCGTCGCAGGGTCGTCGATGTCACCGCGGCACACCCAGCCGTGGATCATATCCGAGAAGTTCACCACGTTGCTCTGCTTGGCGATAGCAGCATTGGCCTTGAGAATCTTCTCGACCGCCCCGCCCTCGCTAACAAGAGGGGGGTCGTTGCTAGCTGCGCATAGAATCTGAGGAACTGAGATGCTCTCCGTCATCTTCTCCACCGCACCTTCGCCATTCACGAGTTGTTCGGCAGACCAACTGGGGTGGAAGGATACATGACCCTTAACCACAGGCGTCCCCAGGGCCGACTGCTTCGCACCAACGTACGCGCCCCAACAGTAGCCATAGCTGCTAATGGACTCCACACCGATCTCCTCCTGTAGGTAGGCGATTGCATTAGCCACGTGAGCAGCCGATACCTTCTCGAAACTGTTTCTCTTCAACCATGCCGGCACGTCCACGCCGTCAAGAGTGACTGGATAGTCGCCATCAGCAGCATCCACGAGCACGACAGCGTAACCCAGCTTGGCCAACGCTTCCGCGTCCTGCTTGATGCGACCGCTGTTCGGGCCAAAAATGTCGGGAATGGCGATCAAACCAGCCTTGGCTTGACGAGGGCCAGCGACAAAGAGCTTGGAGTTGTTGAAGGTCTTGACAGCCATGGTATTGGCGGTAGTCTCCTTAGAAGGCTCCATGACAGAAGGGCAGCAGCTCATGATAGTGTTGGGGTTGCTTTCGAGGAATAGTCCACAGGAGATAAATTGTGAAATGAGCCGACAGGAAATGGAGGATCGCACCAAAGGGTCTTGGTCGGTCAGACATCCTGTCGACTTTCATGACGCTACTATCCATATTTAAAAGTCGATGAGTGGATAGGAATATAAGCTATGTACAGTATATGTAGTGATGTAATCATCGCTGAGGTGGCGTGGTAGATTGCGACAGATCGCATGATCACTCGATAATCGCATAATATCGGTACAGTAACTTATATGTTTTATATGAGACTGCGCGAGACAAAATTTTAGAGCTTGTTCACAACAATGATGGAGACGAGTTTAATTTTGAATAATAACGATCTCGGATTGGTCAAAATTCCATGCTGACAACACCACAACTGGAGAATTCCGTCTCCGCCTCATTGAGGTGGAGACACCTAGACATTTCTCAAATGCAGGTTTACACCATGAAGGAAAGAGGAAGTTATTGCATGCTCTGCCGTCGCACAGGTTGTAGCTTTGTACGCTGAAAGTTGTGCGTCGCGTCACCATCGTCCTAAGAGCAACATTCTCACCGTAACAGCTTTGCGCTTCGAGCCAATGCTCCAATCCGCGGCATATGCGAGCTGGTTCGAAGACAACCTTCTCTGCACAAGATTACCTTCCTGCTGGTTGCTAGCTTTCTACAAGAACATGGGATAAGGTTCGCAGCGGCAACATTCTTACGAAAAGAAGATAGCGGCCGCACTCTGTTTTTTGGGGTCAGCAGGTGGGTACAGAGAGGTTGGAGCTGCTATGGTCATGTCTAGAAGCTACGTTATGGAGATCACGACCGAAGTCGTCCGTCTGCTGAGCGAGACGGCCCCTAGTGTCTTATCGTTCCCGCGAGCTCAGCAGGATCGGAAGGCAGGGAGGCTGGCTTTGCGTCACGGCATGGATACCCAGGTGTTGTGGGTGCTCGTGATGGATCACTGATCGAGATCGAGCGCCCCGAGAACTTTGACGGCTTTTATTGCCGTAAGTGTTACCCTGCTCTCAATGTGCAGGAAATTGTGAGTGGGGATGACTTGTTGCTCAGCGTCGAAGTGCGGCCTGGGTCGTGGTCTGATAGAAAGTGCTGGCTATATAGCGTAATTGGGCGAACGCTCTACAACGTTATTCCACCAGGTACGCACTTCATCGGTGATGCGGGTTATGCATTGCTGCCTGGGCTTATGATACCTTATCTTTTTGAGTGAGGGTGGGGGTTTATCGCACCAGCAAAAGAAGTTTAATTTTCTCCATTCTAGCACTCAAATGCCCGTCTAGAGTACTTTCGGTATGTGGAAAGGGCGGTTTAGAATGCTGCAGGGCGTTCTCAATCAAGAAACTCCGCGTTGTGCGGCCCAATTTGTGGTAGCCATCATTGAGCTGCATAACCTCATGACTAAATATCGAGACACCGCTAATACTGCACTCTATGTGGAAGCGAAGGATGACGACGACTTTAGCTTTGACGATACCGTGCAGATCACCCAGCGAGAAATTGGAATTGCCAAGAGATATGCTATATCTTCTCTTATTTGTAGCTAAAGCGGTTAATACATTTTCGTAATGCATCTGCTACTTCTTGTTGCTACTTGTCAGATGTGCGAGCCACACCCGTAACGCTACCGCAATTCGCACTCAAGAACTGAATGAGATTGTTCAATGCCTGCGTCTGAGTCTCCATAGTTCGTTAGCGCTTTGATCGAGCCCACCATCTCTCTAGTATGCACGCCCCCGCCAGACACCTTGGAGATTTTGAGAGCCTCTGCAATGTTATAAAGGCCGTCGCCAATAGATCGCATGCCCTCAGCAGTTTCAGTCTTTCGCGTGCCCACTTGCCGGTGTTGCCTCCCTCCAACCACTCACCCTCGTGCTCTGCTACAGTTGGCCCAACATGTAGAGGTGGCTGCTCCAATGCTTCGCCGGTATTTAGGTCCTGCACCGTCGCGTCTTCTACAACATCAGCGACAATGAGGTCGCTAGAAAAAAAAACGCATCTGTGTCCATGCCTTCAAGGTCCCCCCAAACGTCACACATGGCTTCATAGCATAGAGGCTCCTGCAACGGCCTCTCTGTGGTGTTTCCGGTAACTTCTTGCGCGACACGGTATGCAGTGTACTGTTTGTGCATGTGCTTTAGCTAAAATAACAAATATTAAAAGCAATAGAGCCATAGTTAAGCCACTTATGTATCAGATTTATAATAGGGAAGTAACGGGTAACGTTACTACCTTTAACTTGCACGCCCAGCAGACACCTTGAGCCCCCCAATGTGAAACGTCTCAGCGGCTACCAAGTTCCACGCGGCTGCGAGCTGTTTGGGCCCTTTGTTTCCTTGAAAACTCTCCTTCATGTAGTCATAACGAAGCCGCAGGAGCGTTTCGGCTGACTTTACAGTCCAAGCTGGGGTCCTTGTGGTGCTTTCTTGCGCCTCCCTCGGCCGGTCGCTGCTGCAGCATTCACCGAGATCAGCGAGCTTTCACCACGGTTGGACAAGGTTGATTTGGCGCACGAGTAGCTTCGAGCACCGTTGTGGATTGAGTTAGCGGTAAGATGCTGATCATATCGTCTGTCGACAGTCGAATCTCACCACTGACGGCTGGTGTCAGCGAGGTGAGGGGCGTAGACCCTACTATGGGCACCTGTAGTGAGGACAGTGTGTCAGCTGCCGAGTCGTAGACAGCAGCAGAAGCTTCTCTGGGTTCTCCACGCGGGTTGTGAGCTGGCATCGCAAGTTTGGAGGCTGAACCATGATATCCGGAATATTTGGTTCAAAAACACCTGGAGATGGATACATAGCAAACCATCTGGAGATGGCCATACGAGATTTCATGGAAGAGTGCCTGTCACTCTTCAGGGGCTCTGTGGTGTGGACAAACCACAGCCAAGTCATCCACACCATGGCTACATGCCCTCAAAGTCAACCAATAGGATAACATCTAGGATACTCTATAGGTGACTTGCATTTAGTATGTAGATGGATTTAGAAACACCTATAAATACACTCAGTCTTAAATATCCCTAGTCTTGGTCAGTTGTCCCTTTAGGCCAGGGACTAGTGAACTGCCGTTCATTGAGAGTTTGTATACTCTCGGAAACTCTCACTTCCACTATGCAAGGTGATGTGTGGCCCGTCACACTTGGTAGCACTTGTAGTCAATCCACGCCAACGCGGGTAGACTACCTGAACCTCTGAGTTCTGGTCAACATGGACCGGAATGAGTTCCCTCATCTGAACGACTATCAGTACGAGTCCGTTCGAAAGATGGCAGGCATCTTCGGTATGGATGCCTTGCAGAGCATAGTGGCGGCAACACCAGCCGAGCAGGTTGAACGCGTCAATGCGTTCGACACTTATGACCGTGGGCTTATCGCCCACGTTCATGCAACCCCCGATGGCAGAAGTAAAGCCATCTCACCAGAAGCCGTTGCGGCTGAAGGTGAGCCCGTACGAAGGGAAGGAAGATGAAAACCTTCACTTCTGGGTTCGAGAAGTAGAGCTCGCCGTGGACACAGCTCTGATCTCGACCGAGCAACTCCGTGTTGCTTTCGCCCTCTACAACCTTAGCGGTCGTGCTAAGAGTTGGGCGTACACGCGTGAAGCAACTACGCCGGGATGCTTTGTATCATGGGCTCAGCTGTGTGAACAGCTTCGAGCCGCCTTCCTCCCGGCGAACTATGAGTACCGCCAGCGCTCACGCTTCCTCTCGTGTAAACAAGGAAAGCGTGAGCTGCACGAAAACATCCAAGAGATGCGGGAGCTCGCTGCATCACTTGTGGGAAACCCACTCCATGAACACATCAAGGTGACGGTGTTCATGGATGGCCTCCGGGTGGGCCCTGCACGCACGCAATTGTTCCGGGTGCAGGCCAGCACCCTCGAATAGGCGATACAAGTGGCCCTCCAAGAGGAGTCCAGCCATCGCCAGGCACGCACGCCAGCATCTGCGTGGCCAGGGGGCTCTACGCCGAGTGCGAATCGCACAGCCCCCAGTGAACCTGTCCCCATGAAACTCGGGCTCGCCGAGCAGCAGGACATCCGCTGCTACGGCTGCGGAAGGCTGGGCCATATGAAACGGGCCTGCCCCGCAGGAGGGCAGCGAAACCAGTTTCCTCCCAGACCTTTAGGTATGAAGGGTCGCTGGCAGAAGCCGGGACCCCGAGGCCAGGGGAACGCAAGCGACCAGAGGGGCAGGGCGCCCTACTGAGGAAGATCTAAGTCTTTATAGCGTGCGCGGGTGACGTGCACTATGGAGACTTAGCCCCTGAGAATCTGTGCACCCTCGAATCGGAGAAGGGCAGCGGTGGACTGAATGTAGTACACGCACGTGTACGAGGAAACGAACTCCCTTTTCGTGTCCTCATTGATTCTGGGGCGTCGAAGAACTTCGCACACCACCAGACGGTTGCCAGCAACAGCAACAAGTTGACCGATGCCTTGAGAGAGAGCAAAGGCAAAGGAACAGTGTCAGTGCAACTGGCCGATGAAAAGGTGATCACCGTTCCCCGGATCCACATGGATCTAGCTGTCAAGCTCGAGGACTTCGACAGCTCGGAACAGTTCACTGTTCTTGAGATGGACAAGTATGACTTGATCCTGGGCATGTCATGGCTCGAGAAGCATAAACCATGGATTGACTGGCGCGGCAAAGCAATTGGCGCAAGCCGCCCTGCAGTATCCGACAGAGCATTGGTGAGTCATGTTCCCACCTCTGTTCAGAACTGGGCTGCCCGCAAGGGCCGCCGGGATGCCGTAGCATCCAAATAATATTTGGGAGTCGTCGACGTATTGGACGACTCCACGGTAGTGGTGGCAGCAGGAGCTGCGCAGCGGTTGTCCCACAAAAAAGGTTATCGTACCCAGGTCCCGCAAGGAACTACTTATAGAATCTGCACCAGATACAAAAAGTACGCATCAGCGTCCAGACCAAGATTAAAAGTCTGGTGCATATCAGCGAGCAAACCTAGCGTGGGATCCTACCAATTACAAGGCGCAGGAATTGGTGCTCGAAACATTTTGGTAACATGCCATACCAGTAAAAGCGGTTTCTCCTTGTGGCTAGTTTATAATACACGTTGCTGAAGTCGCAGACACAATGTGTTGACCTGTCATTTGATTGCGGAATGCATTTGGCGCCAAATGCATTTCCATTCAAATAAGCAGCTCCAACTTGCACTCGATCGAGCGCGGCAGCCCTGTGCGGGTAGCCCTCGATTCCCACCGGAGTCTAGACAGGTGGATGAAGCTTCGAAGGTGGTGGCGCCAAGTAGCGCCGGCCAGGTGGATAACCAAGGTCCACAAACGGTCGCCCAGCTCCACGAAAGTCAGGAACGCAGTTGGGTGTATGGCTTCGTGCTTCCACCGCACCGAGGTCACTCCCATACAGCTTCGCCTTGCATTGTTGTGCGTCGATAGGCGCTGCATCGATAGTTGGTGGTGCCCTTGTTAAAATGGTACCGAGCGTAGGAATAGCCGTTGAAATGGATACTCGTCGTTCCCAAAGTCGCGATGGCAAGGGCATCATAAATAGCCTAGGTCCAAGATGTCACTGACCATCACTTCTTTAAGGCTCCGAGCTTGGCGATTGGCTCAGCATGATAATCCTTTGACGGTGTGTCGGTTCCATCGGAATGAAACGAGTTGGACATCGAATCGTCGGAGGCGTAGTCGGTATTCAAGCCATTTGGTAGTAGTGTGTGTGTGTGTGGTGGCGGTGTTTGGAACTTGGTAAATTTTTCACATGCCCACTTTGGCACAACAAGGCCATTACTAAAGATAATGACCCTGTGAATGCGATACCACAGTACAACTTAGTGAACGACCAGGCGGCGCGGCAAAAGTTCAAATCAAACCGCGAAGGGGTACAATGCACGTCAAAACGGTGGCCTAGAATACACAACAAACATCATTGAAGAAGTGGCTTGATGATATTTAATTACCGGGTATATATGTAAACCTGTCAATGGTGATAAATTTTGATCCAGAATTAACCCTAACACATGGTCGATACCTTTTGGATTTGACCCACAAATGCTGACCCAATTTTGACCTGCAATATGCAGAGAACAATTTGCTCTTAACGCGTTTTAGCTTTGCACTGCACTTTGCCGTTGAACTTTGTAGGTCCAGGGAATTTCCAACAGACGGCGAAAAGGGAAACATCTATGGAAATCAAGGTATAATAAACAAGGCGCGAAAACGCCCCAGACCACTACATGTAAGGCAAGCGGGTGCGAGCGTGTGTAGCCAAAGCAAACCCGCGCGGGGTGTCCGTGAAGCAGGGCCGCGCAGTGTTTGCGTAGGCGGACCCAGCGCCGATTTCCTCAACGAGCCACGCACTGCACTCCCCAGGACATCCTATCTTTATTCCGCGAGCAAAGCGAACCGCAGGGGACCGAAGGGGCCCCCAGCTCAGCTCAGCTCAGCGCAGCTGTTTATCAATTTTACATATGTTTTGGTCCTTTTTGGCCTTGTTCTACACCTCGATCCTCGCAACCTCGACCTCCATAAATTTTCCCGGCGAAAACGTGTGGTAAGTTTGCTGCAAAGCGGCTGAAAACTGCACACGGCAAAGTTCTCTTAACCGCTCTAATCGGTGCCGCACCGGCTTTGCGGCCACTACTGCTGTGATTGACGCAATATACGCGTGAAGGGACTGGGGGGGGGGGGGGGGGAGAGTACGAGGCTAACGCTGAAATTCCTGCGGTAGACGAGCATGTTGGGCGCTCCCAGTTCTACTGGGAAGGGCGAAGGATGCCGTGAGATCGGGCAAACATCGCGCAGGTCACGCCTCGGGGGCGTGCCGCGTCGCCCAGAACACACAACTAACGCGATGTGTCATAAGGAAGCGTTGATTGCCAGGACGTGTCGCTAGCAAATAGGGTTCCAGGCGCGGCAGCATGAAGCGCAGCTTGCCGCTCAGAAAGCGATGGATCCGTGATGGTTTCACATGCAGTGCGACTTTGGTCAAAAGTGACAAAACGCGCAGACGGAGGTAGAACGCAAGGAAGCGGAGTTGGCACGACGCGAAGCCGAGATGGTGGAGCGAAACCGCGAGTTGTCCGAGCAGAGTTGGGACAGCCGCGTAGGTCCAATGACGTCAAGCTGCGGAGAGCCATGACGCCGGAGATGAGCGCTGGAGACAGCGCAAGGCCGGGAGACAATAATCACAGACATCCCAAACTAATTCACACGACGCCCTGATAGGACCTCACATGTTTTTGCGTCAGAGCGAATAAAAAAGTGTATAGACTACAGAGTCTGCACGCAACTCAGCATTCCACAATCAAACACTCAAATACCAACGGAGCATACTGAACTCAAAGACATGGCTACATTCAATAGCTATTCGCCTTAGTCCCAGCGAGGAATGGCTTCACCCAGCGTCGCAGGCCGCACGCGCTAGACCTATACTTTTGCTTTTGGAGTGCACGACCCCGACTTCCACGCGCTGGAAATGGCTTCGTTTGAAGTGAGCGACGATGAAGCACCAGCTGCGTTATTGTGAACGACTATGGCAGTAACCGCGACGTGGTGCACGCCGACACTAGGGACGTCAGCACCTCCAAGGTGGCCGATAGCTCACTGAATTGTGATCTCACCTCTGATTCATCAGTAGGAGCTCGGTTGCTGGAACATAATGAGAGGAGGTCGTGGAAAATAGCATGCCACCCGAAGTCAAGCTTCGTGAGCCCGTAAGAAGCACATACCGCTGCAAACGCTTTCGCTTCGCATCACGGATACGCGTTGGTACACAAATCAACTCTAAGTGACAGGAAAAGTGTCACCGACGTATTATATTGGCGTGCGACCGCCACGGATCAAGGCGAAAATATGTTTCTACTGCAATCCGGAAAAGGGAAAATGTAGCCACTCGGAAATGTGAGTGCCCAATGCATATAAATATTCTGCGGTTTGGTGAACCTGGAATATGGACAGAGCGCTAGGTCCTGCAACATTGTGACCGTGCGGTCGTGCACAACCATCCGCCGTCATTTCATCCTTCGTCTCATCCTATACTTCGGTGGGCTTCGAGGACCACGCCTGTCGAGCCACTAGAACCCGTGCAGCTCAGACAGCTGCGCGACTGTGTCGTGAGCAGCCAAACCTAGTGATGGTGCAAGACGACATTTACAACGAACGTCAACGTGTTTTAAGATAGGGACTTGACGGGAAAAAATCGCGCGGAATATCTACTAAACCAGCTCCGACTCGGCAACTACACGGTTGCTTTCACCACGGATGAGCGTGCTCGGGACACGAATCTGTCCTTTGCATACAACCCAGTTGTTGAGATCTACAAGCAGAACTACGACATTAATATTTCCCGACTGCACATACAAAACAAACAAGTTCCGCATGCCTCTTGGAATATCGTCGGCTGCGCGGGAACCAACAATACAATACATATTCCACAAGTGTTTTTACGGGCGGAAAATCATGAGAATAACGAGTGGTCTATGAGGCAGCTCCATCTGCTGATGATCGACAACAACATCAGCCCACTGCAAGTGTTTTTCACGGATTCAGAAGAAGCTCTGCTCAACCCATTGGAGTGCACCTTCCCACAAGTATCATCGTTGCAATGCCTTTGGCATGTCATCAAGAGGTTGAGCCCCATGCACGTATTCCCAGTTTCAAACCAGAGCGCGATTTTGCAGTCTCTAAACACCGGAATCCCAAGTACAAAGATTCGAGCCAACACCGGATTTTCTGCGATGCCTTTTTGCGTTTGGTACCGTCGACCACGGAAGAAGCGTACCACTATCGTTGAAAAGAGTCGCACTTACTTTCACTATTCGAAGCCGCGTATATTGACGAGTATGATTGGACATTTGGAGACATCGCATCGTTCGCTGCTGAACAGACACTGTGGCTCATTTTGGTGTTCGTCCAACATCTCGCGTTGAGGGATATCATTCCACGCTAAACCATACTAGCAAAGGAGATCTCCTACTGATACATACTCGGTTTCAGCATTGGTGAACCGACTCTATCGAGAATTACAAAGCCGAAAAAGCCAAGTGGAAGTGAAACAGCTTGAACGTTTGCCCAATCCACTTTTCGATGAAGTCAACAAAACAATTCATACCTACGCTCTGAAAAACACTGACGAGCAACACAGGACTCTCTTGTTGCTGCTCCGACCATGCTGCGGTGTTTATTCACGAACTATGGGTATGCCTTGCGCACATCGGGTTCATGCAGTAGAGAAGGAAGGTAGAGCACTATTACCGTACGAGCTTCACTCGCATTGATGGATCCGGCTAAATGAGCAGCCACTGCCTCCTCCAGCGCGATTACTGGTTTCCGCTATCAGCCCAACTTC
The DNA here is from genome assembly GCA_016864655.1 of Phytophthora cactorum. Classification (NCBI taxonomy): domain Eukaryota; phylum Oomycota; class Peronosporomycetes; order Peronosporales; family Peronosporaceae; genus Phytophthora; species Phytophthora cactorum. The sequence continues at coordinate 40,629 of NHQK01000038.1, forward strand.
ATTCTGCATTTTATCGGGCTCTACAGGCATCGCAGTGGCCAATATGGCCTTTCATCGCTCTTTGTTTCATAGCTAATTTATGGCAGAGCAGTCCGTAAAACCATCCTGCTGGTTTTGATCCCACAAAAGTGATGCTACAAACCTACAAGGTCAAACATCTAGGAGATACCCTAGATAAACCATGTAAGTGCCTCTAGAGACCTTTAATGTGGGAATTGTTACTGTGTCTATCAGTTAAGTACTGGTAAATGCGAGCTGTGTTGGCCATGAGCACGAAGGCTTATTTTCTTCCATCTGGCGTGTGGTCGATCTGCTGTCCTTTTCAGTCCATGAGGATGTTATTGAATTTTCAAAAAATGTCTCTAATAACATAAAATATCAGTTGTGTCCTATCAGCTAGGACAAAAAAGTGAGTATATATGAATTTGATTATGCTGTATGCATGACGATCACTAAACAGAGTAGCTGATAGTAGCAATCGATTTATTATAAGGGACACGCGACATTTTCGATTCCAAAATCACCTCCTTACAAGTGCCAAGTCATTTTCTGTCCATCCGTGCGTTTTCTAGGATAAATTTCGCTGTTTATGCCACATAAGAACGCATGTTGGTTCTTTTTCCTAGACTTAATTTGACTGGGGTTAATGTGGACCACATTCATGTTTTTTATTTTTAGCACTGAAATTGAAGCACAAATCTGGCGTATTTCTATAAACAAAACAACCACTTTTTTTGTGTCATGGATTTGTGTCATTTTTGGGAACAGTTCCAATAGTGTGCCTATATCCAGAATCGTACTTCGGTTTATTAGTTAGAGCCTGTTCGTGCTGTACTGGAGATGGATGTGACGGGTCACACGGCACCTTGCACAGAGGAAGCGAGAGCTTCCGAGAGTATACAAACTCTCAGTGAACGGCAGTTCACTAGTCCCTAGCCTAAGGGGACAGCTGACCAAGACTAGGGAGATTTAAGACTGAGTGTATTTAAAGGTGTTTCTAAATCCATCTACATACTAAATGCAAGTCACCTATAGAGTATCCTAGATGTTATCCTATTGGTTGGCTTTGAGGGCATGTAGCCATGGTGTGGATGACTTGGCTGTGGTTTGTTCACACCACAGAGCCCCTGAAGAGTGACAGGCACTCTTCCATATAATCCCGTTACATCTGCCCCCACTTAGGTTCGGTTCACCGACCAATCAGGGCGAGCGGAGAAAGTCTCACACTTTTCACTCGCCAAGTCGAAAGCCATCGCCTAGCTGCAGTGCCACACCGCGGTGGCTCATTTCCGTTTGAGCCCCGAGCAGCACGCGCGCTCTTCTTCACGGTCTCCACGTCGACCTCAGCATGCCCCATGTCGGGGCATCTCGCGGCGCGAAAGCGCACGCCAAGTCTGCTGCTACCAAGCAGCAGACCAAGAGCTCTAAGCCTCGCGGCAAAGGTTCTGCACTACAGGAGGCAACTGAGGTAGCCTCCATGGCCGTCACCTCGTCTTGTGACGCGCCAGCGGATACGGGCGCGAGCTCACGCCGCAGTCGATCGCCTTCGTTGCCGAAGAACGATGGCCCAAACCCGCGCTTCGCCGTGCGGGAGCACAGTCCTGGCACCGTGGCTGAAGCCAGGGCCAAACACGATGGCAGCCACTCCGAGGAGGCTGCCGGCGAGCGTACTCAGCTGCCTAGTGAGGGTGGACGCGAGTCCGTGCACTCACTCGGAAGTGACCATGGTGGCCACAGCCCGATGAGTCCGGCCGACGAGGCCATGGACTCATCCAAGACCCAGGCTGACGGGGACGATAAACCTCGTCGTGTCCTCAGGAACCTTTCGTTCTCTGAGGGTCGTGAGCGAGCTCAGGCTATCAAGGCGGCTGCCGAATAGAGCAAGCACACCAAGAAGCGGCATGCTTCTAGGTCACCACGCCGTGAGGCGTTGGAGACCGAGGTTGACCCCTACAAGGACCTCTTCGCCTCAGACTCTGATGAGGAAGAGGAGGAGGGTAGCCCCAGGAGATCTCGAACGATCTCAACCGGCAGCAGGAGGACTTCCAAGCTGCCCAGCGAGTGCGGGGGCGTCCTACGACGGGGTCCCACTCGCCAGGTCACGTCGGCTGGCTTGCTCGCGAAGGAGGAGCGCCACACCCGCGAGGGTATTGGCCTCCAAAGCCTAGCTCCGGTGCTGAGCTCTACTTGGAGCAGCTCGTTGTTCCTCGTGGGCTCATTGGAAGGCACACCTCCAAGGGTGCGTACGAGCGCACCTTGGTTCAGCGGAACCCGTTGTTCACGGAGAACATCGAGGCTGCCAGGTGCGTGCTTCTCGCACCGCACCGAATTCCTCTCAAGGAATTCACGACTCGGCGCAAGAAGCCCGAGAACCGGGGTGGCCTCCATCCCGTTTGGTGTTACCCCTGGGTCTGCCGTGAGAACTGCCAGTCGTGGGGCGCCGCCGACTTGCTGTTCTGGAAGTGGGTAGCTTCTCATAGCTACTCACAGGAGAAGCTCTGAGAGCTCCAACAAGATCTCTTGCTGTCCTTTATCCTGGATCAGCGCGATCTTCGGATTGAATTTGTCCATTTGGTTAGCAAGCGATTGCTACCAAAGGACCTTCAGAAGCGCGCGGCTTTTGCGCTCGAGGTGAGCGCGGGTATGAGCTATATGCATCAGCGCCCATACCCCGATCGGGCAAGAAGGCCCGAACTACTCACGAATCTGCTGCCACTTCTGTTCCCAGACCGCGACAGCCTTCGAGCAGTCAGTCTGGCGCCGCTCAATCGGCTCCCACGAGTTCTGTGAGTCGGGGTATCCCCGCAACTTCACCAGGAGCTGACGCTTTCCATCAAGGTGCCGCTCGCGGACGACCCGCTCCACGTGGTAGTGGGTCTCTCCATTTCGGTCGAGGTGAGGTGGAGGAGCCCTCGTTCGACCTCGAGTACGAGGCACCTCCTGCGGGGCGCTCCTCTCCGCCAAGTGCGCCGCCTGCGACTGTGACTCAGCCACAGAACGCGGAGGTTTATCGTTTCCGTCAACACGTTCTTGTCCTCGAGATCGCTTTGGGTATTGGGACTGGCGGTGATGCTGCCGCCCAGTCCGGGAATCGTGGGGTCCTCGAGAAGCTTGAGGACCACCTGCACCAATTGGGCTGGGAGATCTCGGAAATCCATAATCGGGTTGGTCGCCGGGCGCCCTCGTCCGATGTGGATGAGGCTTTCCGCCAGCTTCAACAGGTCCGGGGTGCCTGGCACCGCGGACGGAGACGCACTCTTATGGGTACGCCCAACCGTACTCTCAGCCGTGTGGCTATGGTGGGTACTCAGCTTACCCAGCTGGGGCTCAACCGTACGGGGCCCCTTCGGCGTACCAGTCGCCTCGCGGTCCACCAATGCCGCGTGGGTCTTGGCCTTACGCCGCTGGACTTTTGACGACGTCTGAGGCTGAGTCTCGTTTCGAGGAGTTAGGTCCCCCTCCTCACGGAACGCTTGTGGCGTCTGGGGAGTATCAGGCCCCCCCTGCGGATCATGATACCGCCTCAGACGACCCACATAAAATGGCGGGTGCGTCTTCATCGACTTAGGCAGATCGATTGGTGTACGAAGCACCATGTCTTACCAGGACCGCGAACGGCCCAATGAAGCGATGCTTCAGCTTGTTGCTCCCTACCGGGTTGACAGTGTCGAGCGGTAGGTTTCTAGTGTCGAGAAGGACTAAGTCACTCACCTTAAACACGTTAAGGTTTCCTCTTCCATGTTTGTCAGAGTAATCGTTTGTCGGTCATGTGCTATCGCCATAGCATCACGGACTCGGTTGATCACATTCAACCTGGTGTTGATAAAGGACTCCACCTGTTTCCGCAAGGAAACGGGTCTTAAGTCCGAGACCTGGGAGGAAAGGGCTTTCCGATCCTCTTCCCCACTTAAGATCGAAGACTCAGTGCCCCCACGCAGAGTGTCTTCGAGCACCCGGTTGGCAAGCTCTCTCTGGCCATCCGTCTGGGGATAGTCAGCGGTAGACATGTGCAGCCTCGTTCCAAGCAATTGGAACAGCGTTTTCCAGAACGCAGCGGTAAACCCCGGGTCACGGTTCGAGACGAAGGTCTCCGGAAGGCCATGATGGCGGAAGACGACATCCACGATCAGCCTAGCCGCATGTTCGCCAGTGACCGTGTCTGGCACCGGAGCAAGATGCACCATCTTGCTCAGCCGACACACGAACACCAAGATACCGGTGTTGCCGTGGCTGTCGGCGGGAAATCCGAAGACGAAGTCAAGACTCATTGACTTCCAGCAGTCTGCCGGGACAGGTAGACTCTGCAAAGGGGCTGAGGCGTGCCCCGCGGGTTTCACCCGCTGACATGTTTCACATGTGTTCACGTACCGGACCACCCACTTTTACATGTGGGTCCACCAGAAGGCCTGCGAGACAGACAACAAGGTCTTCTCGCAACCCAAGTGGCCGCTGGAGCGTGCATCATGCGCCTCCTGGAGGATATCAAACTTCAGATCCTCGTCGTTGGGAACAACGACCCACGGAGGCTCATGCGGCTCCACCCACTAATAGAGGAGGCCATCCTGCCACTCGTATGGGTGGATCCGGGACCGCTGTCGTGGCGAGAACCATTCAGACTTGGCCTCCTTGGCTGTGGCCAGGAATCGCACGAGAGATGCGAGTGACTCGTCGTTCCGATACGACATGCGTATCCGATCGTAAAGATCTGTCGTGACACGGGTGGTGTGGGCCAGCTCATAGTCTGTCCTGCGAGACAACGCATCAGCAAGCACGTTAAGCTTGCCTGGCTTGTACTCGACGCGGAAGTTGTACTCCGCGAAGAAGGACAGCCACCTCACCATCCGTTGGGATAGGTGTGGCGAGTTGGTCGCCGTCCGCAAGGACGCGTGGTCTGTATAGATCACAAAGGGACGAGGGTCCAGAAGATGCACCCGAAACTTACCGAGGGTATACTGCATGGGAAGCAGCTCTTTGTCATGAACGGGGTAGTTCTGTTCGGCAGCCTTAAGTTGCCTGGACTGGAACGATATGACTCTTTCGTGTCCGTCTGTATCGTTCTGCAGCAACGCACAACCGATTGCGTAGTCGGAGGCATCGCAGATGAAGCTGAACGGCTTCGTCTCGTCCGGCAGCGCCAGAACCGGCTCCTGCTGAAGGCTAGCCTTGATGCTTTCAAAGGCATCCTGATCCTGACGCTCCCAGAGCCAGTCGGAATCCTTTTTCAGAAGTTCTGACAAGGGTCTAGCCAGACCCGCGTATCCCGCGCTGTACTTGTGGAGGTAGTTGGCCAAGCCCAACCACTTCCAAAGTTCCTTCTGGGGTCGAGGCGTGGGCCAAGCTGCAACGGCTTTGACCTTCTCCGGGTCGGCCCGAACGCCGACGTTGCTGACGAACCAACCGAGAACCTTGATCTCTGGTGACGCAAAGACGCACTTGCCGATGTTGGTATAGAGCTTGTTGGCTCTTATGACTTCCAACACCCGACCGAGGTCACCTCCATAGCCGTCTTGCCGTCCCCAGCACGGCTATGGACGAATATATCGTCGAAGTACGTCTGGGCGTACGCACGCAGCGGCCTGGAAAGTTGCGTGACCAAGCGATTAAACGTCGCTGGGGCATTAGACAGGCCCTGCGGCAAGACAAGCCACTCCCAGAGCATGCCGCTCGGACTGCTTATCGCTCTAAGCGGGATGTCGCTTTCGCGCATCAGGATTTGGTAGTATGCGTCTACCAGATCTAGCGCGCTGTGCAGCTCGCAGCCGGTCATGTTGTTTAACAACACATACATTGGTGTCTGGGTCGGCACCGCCGCGTTGTTCAGCTTGTTGTAAGCGTGAACCAGACGCCACTTCCCGTTCGGCTTCTGAACGCAGAAGGTTGGCGTCGAGGGCGGGGATTTCGATCCCCGCACCATGCCTGCCTTTGCCTTCGCGGCAATGAAGGCATCGATGACTTCGCACTGCTCTCGAGGCAGAGGCCATTGCTGAGTGACACAATACTTTGTGCCAGGCACGTGACCTGGTGGGAATTGCAACGGTGGATCTTTGATACCACGTCCGCAAACTCTTTCACCATGGATACACCGGATCCTTGGGGTTCTTAAGAACTTCTGCAGCGGGTCTGCCGTAGCTTTAGCGTCAGAGGAAGACGTACGACTCCACGAGTCACTCTTATTAAGTTCCTTAATAAGGAGTCTTAATATGGTCCGATAACTGGGACCCAAGAGTAAACACAGCCTTAACCCAAGGCAACAACTCTTTCTGCTTCTAAATCCGAAGTGTTTATTTATCTTTATTGCGGCCAAGCCGCCTACGGTGTAAATGTATGTGCTTTACTATGTAGCATAGTCAAACTTAGTCAACTACATATCCAATGGCTTTCAGCCTATGTACTGAGAGTCTGTTAACTCTCTGGGTACTGCGTACCCATTGTGTATCGCACACACTTGGTGTAACCACCATCTCGTATAACTCCGTTACAACTTCAGAACCCAAGCGCGCCTCGCGTCGCTTCTTCATCTCTTCCAGGACGTCTTCGTCCAGGACAGAGGAGGAGTTTAACTCTTCTGGAGTGGTCTCCGGCTTCAGGAGCACCTCAGGCAGCGGCTCCAAATGGATGCCTGCTGCCTTGACGGGGCGACCGGTCATGCCGTCGAAGATATGATAACACTCTTCGACCGGCCGAGTCAGAGGAGCCCGGTCCCTGGACTCCGAGTCGCTAGGAAGGACTCCAGTCTGAATATTATTCAGACTCGACTTGCAGTGGCGACGGTGTCGTCGACGGCGACCGCGACGTGGTACTTCGTTACCCACATCTTGCGATGTCTCAATGGCGACATCGGGAGCACTCAAAGCTCTGTGTGGAACACTGTTACCCACACAGGAAGCGCATTCCACGTCTTCCTCTTCAGTTAAGGTCCCCAACCGGACCTACCCCTGCTATCACTGATTGTATGGCGGACATGGTGTTGAATGTAATTTGTCCACTCACCGGGGTTTGACGCATGGTTTGAGATCAATTATACGGTGATGACAATGAAATAGCTTGGGGGGGGGGGGCAAAAACCAAGTTTTGGGTCAACTATATCGTACCAATGCAAATCCTTTTGGACGAGAGAGCCTTGATCGTCTGGAGCGCGAACCACTTTGTGACGACAAAAAGAGTGCTGGATTGAGGCGCTTCTAGTTTCATATCTCACTACGAAGACGAAGCAAAACATCGACTGATTACCCACTTCAAATAAATCTATACAGCAGCGCCAGAGCTCGATTTTTGCCGATACAATCTACCGATGTGTACCACCCCCTCCTACAAACTGGTATTTGTGATGCTTTTTATTCTATTTCGGAGATCTATTTGCCAATTTCGTACATTCTAACCACAGGAAAAACTGCTCAAGTGTACACTCGGCTGTTCCACAGCATTTTTATTGCATCGAAGCAACAAACGGTCCCAGTGCACGCTGTGTGTGAATTTGATTAAGGCTGTCCTGAATCAATATCCAGAATTGTGTGGTGCCAATTTCACTTCAGGCAATCTCTGCGTTGCAAGATGTTGCAATTGAAAATCCCGGAACTGGAGATTGACTTGGCAATGTGGGAGGGCTGCATAGGCAGGTTGCCAATCATTCGACGCATGGATATCACTCTTCGGGATGCCCACGATGTCCCATCAATGATCAAGCTTGAAAGGGGGATCACCTGCTCCAATTGAAAGAAGTTCTGGAAATACTTCAAGAAAACCTGGATCCACACGTTTAAGCCGGTGTGGTGAAGTGATTTCCGGGAAAATGGAGACCGGAAGTGATCGACGGTCTTTATCCCAGCCCGGTGACCGTGTTGATCCAGTGGAAGGGTCCAAGCTCGATGGGGAAGAGGGGAAGTCCAGTGGAGGTCGCTAGCGACGGCGAAAGGCCAGGGCAGATGTGTAAATAGACCGACTTTTGCTGGCGTTTGTGTCGTCCCAAACCTCATATTTTGTCACATACATTCATAAAAAGGTCAACTTAAAAAAATTGCTCCCAGACCCAGAATCTGGCGGACCCTCCCCCCCCCTTTCCCCCTTCGCCAGATTCTGGGTCTGAAGTATGAGTGAAATCAACCGTGAGAAACGGTATCCTGAAGAAACAGATTGTATATATGGCCGGTTTACCTCGATAAAGTGACGTTTCCTTTTACCCGCATTCACCTTTGATCTTCACCACCGCCATCCGTCGTCTTCTCGGCGATATTTTTCTCACCGTCAACAGCGGACGTGATGCCTGGAAGTGGTGGTCGCTGGCTCTGAAAACTACTCAAAGCACGATGTAGGGATTCTACTCGATCAAAAAGAGACGGCGCTGCCAACTGGGCAAAACGAATGGGATGCTCTCCTTGAAGAGTATCTCACCTACGTCAACGAATTCGACCGATCTGCGCGTGATGTGACGTCCACCAAGAAGAAGTTCAGGAAACTACTTAACTGTGGAAAGCCCTCTGGAGACCCGAGTTGCCCTGAAATCGTTCGCCGAGCGCGTAACACTCAGCGCGACACCAAGGAAAGAGTTTATCACGGATCAAATGTTGACAGCGGAGAGGAAGGACGGCACCCTCCACGTTTTTTTACGGCGCTGCTGTTGATGCTGATGAACCTCCAGGAAACAACGAGGAAGGGTCGGAAGTTGCTGTAAACTCTCCGACGGCCAGCAGCATCGCTGAGAACGATCAAAGGCAAAAAGATTCTGCTGATAGCTTTTCGCTGTCGATGAGTGACAACTCACAACCAACTGGCGCTTACACTGTTGCGCATTGGGGGGGGGGGGGGGGGGGGGTGCTACGGAAGACCGTGACACAGTGGGGCAAACTGGTACCGTTTGCTGCAGATAAAGACACCACAAAGACCGTGTATTCTTCTAGCGATTCGAAAACAATTCGTGCGACCTCACGTCATGGATCTTTAGTTTACTCACAGAGTGATAACACATCGTCGCATAGCCAGTCCCGCCGACAACCAGCTCTCCGTTATCGATCCGAAAATTACGGTGAAGATGCTGAGCGACCTCCTGTTAGTCAACAAAAGCATCCAACCACCAGTCGAGATTCGGCTCATCGGACCCGGCATAGTCGCACACGAGAATCAAGCGATACGATCGTTGCCTTCTATGTCTCGAAAAATCATCTAAGTGGATGCTTCGTAAAGCATAGCAATAGCTGGGTCATCCCCACGCGAAAATAGTTTCGTAAACGGTTCGAATTTGGTTGATACCAACACGGCGTGTTCGCAATTGATGTAGACGCATGGAAGCCGTTAGTATATCAAGCCGGTACTTGTGATCATCAGCAGGAAGCGGCATCTTGACGCGGGTAAACGCACCCTGCAGAGTTCTCATACCGCACTCGGCTACTTGGCGTGCCGATCCCCGCCGCTCCAGCAAACGTAACACACTTGAGCTCTTCTTCAGAGGTGTTTTAATCGTCCATGCATGCGAGAGTCGTTGGGCGAGAACGCGGTATCAGCAATAGCGTGGTAACCGCCCGGTGTTCGGCGAAGTAGTTTGTCGTACTGGTGCCGTGCAACTGCGTCATCGTTCGAGCTTCCAGGTGTGTCTAAACAGCAAAAGATTAGGCTGCTATCCGGAGCCATTGCCAGCACACTTGAGTAATAATGACCGCAAGTCCACTCGTTCTAGAACGAGTTTTGCACGTTTTTCTCATTGAAAATCGCCACGGGAATGTTAAGACGACCCACGAGCAAAATCTCTGCGCTAGAAGCGAATGCGGAAGCCTTGTCTTCTTAGAATATTCTTCAAATTCAGTTTCCTCCCCTGGTCAACGAGTTGTTGCATCAGGCATGGTCTCCGGGACTTGATTGAGAATCTGCAGTAAAATTCAAAGTACCGACAGCAAACAGAAGGATTCACTGCAAAAATCGGCTGCAAAGAGTGCTCCCGCATTGTTTAACGGAGGTAGTGAAGAAGCAGCGACAGAGCCGCTGCTGGTGAAAGTGAATGGCGATCTGATTTGGCTCGCCGTCGTCGTCGGTTCTCGGAATTGGAGTTGAGCTCCAACTGAAGCCAAAGTACACGGTAGTTTTCCACATCATACTCTTTACGGGCCGATGTATGCATCTTACATGGGTCAAAGTGCTGTTGAAGATAGCGGTAGGAACTGACGTCGAAACGAGTTGTCTTAATGAAGGCCATATCGTTCCCTGCTTCATAGATGACGGCTTATCAGGGTCGCTCCAAACCACGCCGTGTCATGCCATGGCACGAAATAAGGCCAACTAATTGGGTAAGATTTTTATGGGCTAGGGACGAAATGCCATGGGCGGCAAAACGTCAATGCCACCAAACGCAATTTTGCCACACTGCCACCACGGTAGTTTACAAGCAATGGGCGGCAATCTTTGTTGAACACATAGCCGCACGCAAAAACATGGAGGTCAGATAGGCGGCGGCTCTCGGGCTACTGCTGCTGGTGTTGGCCCTCCTGGGCATTCCTGCTGGTACACTTCATCGCTGTCTTGAGCGGCAGCGACTCAATTGGGAGAGCCACGCACAGATACTAGAGGAGGAAGGAGAATTTCAAAAGTGCTACAAGATATCAAGGGCCTCTTTCATGGCGCTTAATGCCAAACTTGAGCCGTATCTCCGGGTGGAGGATCGACAGTCACGGTACCGTGTTGGCATCTAGCCGATAACACATATTAACAAACTGCACATGCTGCTGCGGTGGCTCAGTGGCGGATCTATCCATGATATCCGCTCAATAAGTGGAGTTAGTGGGTCGGCAGTTTATGATTGCATTCACGAAGTTGTGAAGCGATTATCGCGCATCCTGATTTGCAGCTACAGTTCCCTACAACCGTGGCTGCGCAGCGTCATTCGGCAAGTGAATTTATGAAGCTCAGTAGCTCCAAAGTGATGAAAGGCTGTATCGGAGCTGTTGATGGATGGTTGCGCTCAATTCGGGTGCCTAGGAAGAAAGAAGTAACGAGGGTTCGATCGTTCTTTTCTGGCTATTACCAGATATATGGAGTGAATTCACAAGTCTACTGTGACCACTACAGTCGTTTTACAGCAGTGACGTGCTCGAGTTCAGGTGGAACTGGAGATACAGTGGCATATCTTAAGTGGAAGTTGTCTTCGGTTCTAGATGCGCGACAACGCGTCCAGCAACACGAACACGTTTTTGACTCCGTTCCCAAAGACAAGAATTGCAACGGCGTATCATGACAGTTTCAATTACTATTTAAGTCAATTATCTATCCGGCTCGAGATGGCATTTGGTTTGCTAGTTTTTAAATGGCGTGTGTTTAATGCACCATTGGAGATTTCGTTCAATAGGGTTCCGCGTACGATACTAGCGGCGTGTATCTTGCACAATTGGTATATTAATCGACGTTTGCATGAAAATACCAACTATCGAGTCGAGGAGGATGAAGTCTTAGCTGATGGATCAGCAGCACTCGTAGAAGAACAAGCACCAGATGCTTCAGTGGCCCCGCAAGATCCCTCTCGGTATATTGCAAAGCGCACCGTCAACGCGCATGACAGTACACCAAGTAGATGGGTTCATAGGAAAAGTCATGTGCAGGTTAATCTTGAAATGTTCCATTGCCATACGACAAAACCCCAGCTAACCGTCTGTCCACTGAAGCGACACGCATCAGCTGGTCGATAGTTTTGTCCATCCTTTCGCCGAACAATTCAGTGTTGGATTGACCGCAAAGTGAATTGAGGGGAGACTGGTTGTCCTAAGAGGGTTGTCGCCATAACAATGGTTAATTCCGCGTCCAACACGAGATGGTACGCTACGAGTTCTTCATCGGTATCTACAACGTATATTCAAGCTCTATCGGTGTCGCGGATGGTCTGTACAGATCCTATGAGGACCTATTACCGTAGCCTAAGAGAAAAGTTACCCTTGTGGGAGAGTGGAGGTTCGATTCCTCCCGGTAGACTCTTTTGTTCGCGTATCCAAGCAAAGTCGCGTCAAAACTTGCCAAGTGGCCAGCCTTCATCGCTGCTTGCTTCGCCGTCGAGCTCGTCATGGTCGATGTCCTTCGCCGGATCAACAGCCTCTACTGCGATGTTGCTCAGCTGGAGCAGCCTAACGAGTGAGCCCAAGTCTGACTCCGGTGGTGCGTGCGGTATTGACTGTGGCGGTGGCAGTATTGAGGCGATCGTAAGCTTGGCCTTCTTGAAGCCCCCAGGGATGGTAGCCTGGGTGAGGGATGTCCACGAGCATGTGATCCAGCGCACCACGTCCGGGCGCGTTGCTGTTGCCGTCTTGAAGGTAGTGCCTCCAGTCGATGTTGCGTTAACTTGAGCCAATAGAAACCCCATCCATTGCTTCCTTATGAAATCTTTGAGCTGCTTGTTCCAAGTTACGCCTGCCGACTGGCATGCGTACGTAGGGGGGCTTCCTTAGCTCGACATTAATGAGACGAGCAAAGATTACCACGTCTTTCCGCCAAGTGCCCAGAACAGAAGAAGGGACTCGTGCATGTTTGGTCTCCGACCAAAGTGCACATATAGGAGCTCTATAGAAAGCTCAATGTCCCACCATCCTGAAGCATTACCGTAGATATGAACCCCGTGTTGAAGCGGGTCGACCCCCCTCCTAAAGTCTGCGCCCAAATCCGTGACGCATCACCTTTCGCAATATCGGGCTTGGTTGATGGGCGAGTCTTGAAAACGAGGAAGGCTCTCGTTTTGTGCCGTCTCTAACAGCCAACAACATTGCGGCCACTTTCTCCTTCCTCTTTCCTGCGCACTTTACCCAGCCAGTCTTAACCCCGAGCGTGGTGATTGTAGTAGGCACATACTCATAGTTGACACCTGGGAGATAATGTTAGTTTCTCGTCTCAAATTCTTTCAGTGCTAAGTACCTACCGGTCTGATCAGCGTTGTAGACAACCGAAACACCGAGTTCTTGCATCTTGAGCCGAACTTGTTTGGTGAGCGTCTGTCTTCTGCTCAGCATTGGCGGGGGTAGACTGCCCCTCTCGCGTTCGGCGGCGGATAGAGAGCTAGTGGTGACGCAGAAGTGGCTTCTGCCAGCTCCAGGAAGCCTTGAAGAGCCCGATGCATGGTCCGCTAGTCCGGTAGAGCTCCTGGGCTTGCTTGGGCATCATGCTCGTCACAGGCACTCCGTCAGCTCTCAGTTCGTTGATCCAACGAACCAATTGCTCCTCTAATTCCACAGGCAGCGTTGCACCCATGCCGAGGGTGCGACAGCGCTGGTGATAACGAGAGCCACCAGCAACCTTGGCCTCTATGACAGCTCTAAGTTTCTTCCAAGCGTTCACCTCGCGCTGTTTAGAGTTAAAATTGCTGCTACGAAAGCATTCTGCCATCGAAGCTGGCATAGTTGACGTATCTAAATATTCTAGAACACGCAACTTATACGCATAATCTTTAGCAACCCATTTGTACTGCTTCAGTTTCGTGACGCTGCTACCTGCCTTGCGTAGACGTCCAGTTCGCGCCATCTCGCCGTCAGCAAATTGAAAGTGTGATCGTCGGCTTTCATGACGGCTCTGAGTGACTGGCTGAGAAACCATGATCTTTATAGTCACTGTAAACGGTGTGTGCTTTATAAGATATGGCACTGTTGCCTCATGTCTAGGGCGAATTTTATTGGTCGATTTGAAAGGTGCTGTATTAGTTGTCCCTGGGCTATGAGATGTCCCCATCGGTATCGGAGGTTGTACGACTGCTACGATTTGGCAGTCAGCACAGATCATTACACATCATCGGAGTGGATTCGTCAAGCTATCGTTGGAGTTCTTGACCGTGATATAGTGCTTCGACCACAACTCAATCGTGTTCGACGTTCGATAGAATCGCTGGAATAGGTTATTAATTTTAGAAAAATGAAGTGCTTACTCGTAACTAATCCCCAGATTGATAGAACGATTCTAGTCACTCCGCTCCATGAGTTCAAATAAAGAGGAAACAGCGTATGTGGCTTTAATCCTTAGCCTCCAACCGATTTTCGTAGTGCTCCAAGCTCTGCTGATAGAGTGCAAGGAATTTAGCCAGTGCACTGTCCACTTGACATTTGCGCTCAGCGTTCTGCTGACGCTCGTTGACTTGATGAATGAGCTGGTGTAACTTGCCAATGCGATCAATGAGAGTGTCTTACACTTCGGGATGAGGAGCAGAAGCATTCGGTTGCGGAGTAGTGGTAGTGGTTTTATCGCCAATAACAATATCCACCACACGGTTAATGGTCTTAAGCAAGTCGTCTCGCCACTTTAAACTTTTGCTAGACCGTGCACGTTTACTATAGCCCTTCAGATCAAGTGAATCAACTTCATCTTCCTCACCCGTCTCTCCCCGAACATACTCCTCCAGCTCTGGCATGATAGCGATGAACGCTCTCAGGTATACGATGTCTAAGTTTCCCTCACAAAAGTTGTAAAACACGTTAGAGTTTTGCCCCGACACGTAGAATTTGGAGTATGTCTTCACGTATTTGCGATTCGCCTTTTTCCAAATGCCATACAGACGTGGTATTTCGTGTGGCACGATTTTTGATGGCTCGATGCTATCGAAGCGTGGATTATTCACTGTGAGAAGATCATTAGACTCCGTTGTGTTGTTGCAGAATTAATCAGTAACATCGTTCCAGAACTGCGTGTTCAGGTTCACCCCACCCGCATCAATTTGTTTACGAGTAGCTGCATCTTCCGACGAAACAAGTCGGATCGCAAACCGATCAGAGAAAAGAACGTAGAGTAGACGAACACAGTAGTGCTTTGCCTTTCGCAGACGTGGTTCGATTGTGTACTCGTCATCGACAGTTGTTTGGACTACCATGTACGCAGCATCATGATCCTTCAAGTGTTTTATTTGCTCCGGCTTTGGTGTCGTCCTCGGGAAGCGCAGCTTTATCTCTGTACACTCCTTACGCAGCTGCAGCACGGTCCATGTGATATAGTCATGGCAGACTGGCGGAACTACTTTGCCAGGGATCTTCACTGTCCACTATGGTTATTGCTGCAGGTGTAGCAAGTCGTGCGGCAACAGAGTCTGGTACTCTTTTGGGAGTTTCAGCTTCATCGCCAGAGCTCATGTCGTGCTCGGGACCAAGCCCGACGTCGATAGCGTCCAGTTGTTCACCGTTGGAACGAATATGATCCACAGTAGTGTTCATGGTAGGCGCAGACCCTGCCATCTCGGCAACCGCCAAGGTTGGTGCTGATGGTCTTGGCGGCGGTGCGGATGGGAGTGTCACTGGTAGTGTGTTGGTAGTCGCCGTTAACCCTCCAGCCGCTGAAGCGAGCCCCGGTACAGCCTCGACCCGCTTAGAGGTACCGCTACTCGCGATTATGGAGCTTGCCGCTCCGCTTGGACATCTTTGTGGATGTTTCCTTTCTCACGAAGAAAACTAAACAGATGTTCTCTTTCGGGCGTTGTGGAGTATATTACGGTATGGCAGTTCGAGGCAAATTTCATTCCTATCAAAACGGTGCCAATCATGCCATAACAACACTGCGAGGGTGGTATAGCATGGCGTCACCCGCAGGCCGTCCCGACACGTGACTCTGGGTGCAGATCAGTCCTCGTCAAGTTGTTTGGGCCACGCTGTCGCTTGCATTTCTGATCGACACCTTCAGCAGCTAGAGCGAGTGCGAAAACAAGTGTTGTGCTTTGGTCTTCGTCACCCATGACGAGTGCGGAACCAGAGCGCAAATCCACTGCGGGTGGATAGATGTGTCTCAAATTCTGATACGACCTCCGACATCTAACTTTAAACGCCTGCGGGAATCGCTTCAACCTACAATTGACGCTTCATGATCGAAGGTTGATCTGCGGGATAGAGGATTCACGATCAAGGATCCATGATACAAGATCGGCGATTGAGGTTTGGCGATTGAGGATCGGCGTGACCAGGGAACGATGATTAGAGATCAAGGGCTAATAGGCTGGTTGTGGCGCCGATCCTTGCAGATAGAAAACAATAGGCAGCTGGGGTGATGGTCGAAGGTAAAAGAGGCATGTATCCAGCGGTGTTGGGTCGTCTAATGGTTGTGGAGGTATAGATCCAGGTTGGAATAGGACTTTACTATAAATCAGAGACAAATTTGCAATGTACTTCACAAGTGCCTTCCTGCCCCCAGAAACCGGAGTGACATTGGCCGTGCCGAGCGTGAGAAGGTTCAGGTACTGGGTGTAGTGTTGGCTGTGATAACTGGATAACACCTAGTGAGCTTGCCCTTCAAGTGCAGATCTAAAGTTTACCGGATTTATGGCTTGGCCGGAAGACCTGTCCGCTCCCAGCCATCAAGATTGCGCCATAGGAAGCGGCAAGCACGACGAAAGGAGCATAAGGAAGGAAGACGCACACGCAATGCAAAATCCAAGGCTAGATCGCAGATCAAGGCCACCTGATTGATCAAGCTCAAATATTGGCTTGTGGTATGAACCCTACATCGAACGCAGAGTTAAGATTTACCACTACTGCTCAACCCCATCCGCGCGTCTCACGAAGACGCTCAAGCTTCACATCAAGAACTCTTCGGAAGATACTAGAAGATCATATCCCGCCCTACCGACGGCTACACAAAGGGGAGCAAAGTTCAGCAGAACACGGATCATCGGGAGACCTCCTCCGTTAGTCGGTGCCTGTGCGCTGGTGGGGAGCCGGATAAAGCATCTTCGCAGATTTTGCTGATCCCGCTACACCACACCAGAATAACGGAATGTTAACAGTGTGCTCAAGGATATCATAAATCGGACCAACAATCCACTTGAACGTTATAACCGCACCCCAAAACTCGGTTTTTCCTGGTGCCCACCCCGACATCACTCGGTTCATCAGTGCCGTCGAGAATGAAATTCGGGAATATGTATTTATGTTGGGCGACATTTCGAACCGTAGAACCCGAGCCCCATCCATGCTGACTCTCACCGTGCCTCAGCATGTGAGTCTAACTCGGAGTTGGAAATACACTCTGACTCTCATTTAGAAGTCAATGGATCGGATTCCGACGACTCTGACTTCGACAATGATTCGATTAGGTTCATGCCTCCAGAATACTAGGAATGCTAGGTCTTAAAGCAGCCCCACCATTTCATATACAACGACCATTTCATTTTAACATGACTTGATTTCAGTATACAGAAAAAGATTATATTAGGGTATCTCGCACCGGTGGTGAGTAAAACTAAATTTTCCCTCGATTTGCTCAAAAATATAGTTTTAAGCTTAGTTTTTGCACCTCCGTTGGTGTGAGTAAATGGTGAGTAAAATGCATGATTTTTACACGAACTGATTTTTTGCGTAAGTTTGGCCATAATGAGTAAAACGCTGAGCAACCGCCAACCAGCCAGTCTAACTTCCAAAGCTTCAGCTCTTACGGCTGCAGCGTTGGAAACGTCATAAGCGACAACATCGCCTCCTCCAACGTCGTATCCTCGGGTGTGAGAAGCATAGACTCCACCGCTTTTTCAAAAGCCTACAGAGAGCTTCAGCGTGCTGCTGTCGATCTCCATGGGCCGCATGAGATTTAGTTTCAGTCACTACAGTACTCACCGCAATTACTGTATGTTCAAAATTAGCGTCATACGCGAATAAGTGTGACTGCAAATTTGTGACACTATATCTGGTGAAGAAGAAATCACATATTCACAATTAGGTCAGTGGTTCTAAACATTTGGTGCAGTGGGGTAGGTACGACCCTCCTAACCAGCTGTCCTGAGTTCAAACCAGCTGTAACGGGGTTACACACAAGTGGCTACACGTAGCCACTTGTGTGCATGGAGGGTTCTCGAACGTTGGTGTAAGACACACCAATGGTTACACTTTGCAGACCACTGGTCTGTATGCATTTAGGATTCCTACTGGTAGATAAACATTATTTTCTACCAATTAAATTAGCAGGGCTCTGACAGCCATCGGATGGCAGAATACCTTTCATATAGGATATCAGTTTTAGGAGGAAACCCAGTCCAGACATAAATCATAATTAACAGTTCTCATTTTAACCCAAAACGGCTTTTAGCTTGTCTTATTTTAGCAAATCTATACTTTCGGACGAGAGTATAGTTAACCTAGGTTTAAGCAAACTACGCTTCCTCGTACACGTGCGCTAACGTGTAAGCCGAAGTAGTCGGCACAGAGTCGGCCCATTACAGAAGATGGTGGCAAGAAAGAGAGCAAATGCTCATGGGATACTGAGTGCTTATGTAGGGCTATGCCGTCGTTCCAACACTATGCATGCTATCTTGAGCTAAGCTCACTATCCCTTCCCAAAAGAAAATTAATCAGACATATCGAACTTTTGTATCAGGATTGGCTAGAATGTTGAGGTTTACAGCCAATAGTATGTAGAGCAGAAATAACCTAGAGTTAGTATGTAGATAGTAATATGCTATACATAATATAGTAGGCAGACGTACGGGGGCTGTGGAAGCTTCTAGTAGCTTCCATCCATCGGACCTACGGGGGTGGCACTTCTCTTTTAGCGTGCTCTCTCCCAAAGCTTCCTCCGCTTTGATATACTGGTGGCACTTGTTGGTCCCAGTAACCTGATCAACAGAAGCCCATGCCAACCTTCGCTCAGCTACGAGCCGAGATTGCCCGGCTCAATCAAGCGATGGCCGACCGCACGCGAGGCATCACTTCCATTGGTGGATCCTTCTTTTCTTCATATCCATCAACATTGATGAAGCGTTCATCGGGACCATGCGAAATTATGACGAGACAATGCCCGACACCATCTTGACCAGCACTAACCAAGTACGCGCCCTTCGGTAAATCTTGCCAGACGTCACGAAGTGTCTCGATGTTGGCCGTCGACGTCGGTAACAGATTTCGAAGATGGTAGGCGAGGTGAGACGAATGATCAGGGTTACAGCTCTACTTCGCGAATGGCAAGACTGGTAGGTTGCGCACGCCAGAGGGAGGGTGAATGTATCAGTATTGGCTAGAATTTTGAGATTTACAGTCAATAGTATATAGAGCAGAAATAACCTAGAGTTAGTATGTAGATAGTAATATGCTATATATAATATAGTACTACCTCCGTTCCACAAGAGATTTAACATTCTCCGACTTACGTAAGTTATATGTGGGGTTTCCGGTCAAATCGTAAGCGACTGGGCTTACTTTTTCATCAATTTGTAAATTTCTTGCGTAGAACTTGGCATATATTTACTTTAGTTTACTAAGGCATGTCTGGAATCAAATTCTTCGGCGAAATCATAAGAGCAACCGCCGACGATAACATAATCTGCCAATTGGTGGAAATGAGAGACAAAGAGGCCCTTTAATTGACCACAATGTGTGCTAGAATTATTGGAGTAGAATCTGCGTCAGTACAGAAAGAAAAGACCAGATGAGTGATCGAAGATCGCATGAAGCTACGACCACAAGGGCTACCCAGAACTACCAGACAGCTGACGCAGAAGCTATCCGCAACGCGTGCATATCATCAAACGAGAAAGAAGTATGCAAGCAACCTCAACGTGATTAAGGAGTGGATTCACGACCATCTATCCAAAGAAGAATCCAACACGAACCGGGTTTTCGATGGCAGCGGAGATATCAATCTCGTCGAGTTTACTCCTTGATATTTTGAACAGTTTCTCGTGTACAAACGGCGTGGCGCGCGAACAGCTACTCTAGGGGGATATTGCAGTGCTATCAAGGGCCTCTACAGACTGAAACGCATTACACTACCGGTGGATTACGGTGACGACATGAAACAACTTTTCTCGGGAATGAAGCGGCTCGAAGCGGAGCTGAACCAATCAAGTACTCCAAAACCCTCTGGAAAACAGCCACTGACTTACTCGCTTTACAACGAGCTGTGCGAGTCTACCCTCATGCTTCGCGACAGTGGTTTCTCACATCTCTTTTTAGTTTCTCAGTGTAATTTAATGTGCAGATCCATTTCTGTCCAAACCCTTCGAACCCAGCATGTATTAGGAAAAGATGACAGCGGAGGAGTCATGTTTTTAAGACGAAGCCGAATCAAGAGGGGTCTGGCCCTCGAGACCCACGTCATCTTTATGCAAACCCTTCCAGCCCTTCAACCTGCTGGGTCACTGCATTGGCGATTTATTTGGTGTGTAACCCGAGAATGAAGCCAGGTCCGCTGTTTCCAGGAGCCGACGCAAAAATTCGATTTGGCAAAGTCACTGAGCAGCCTACTGTAGAAGGACGGTACTTCTAAAACTTACGGTACGCACTCTGTGCGAAAGGGAGTTGCCACATTTGCATGCGGTGGAAGAACTGGCGGACCGTCAATAGTGAGTGTGTGTCTTCGGTGTGGATGGTCACTGGGTGGTGTGCAAGGCATGTACTTTCGCTACGAGGCAGCGTGTGATCAATGTTTTGGCCGTGTGGTAGCTGGTTTGCCAGTCAACGACTCGAAGTTTGTTGCTTTGCCCCCTCATTTTAGTAAAAGACACGAAACTATTGTCAACTCGGGTGTGAAAAACATGTTTCCGAGAATGGACGAGGACAAAACGTTTGGTGGAATTCTACAGCTATGTCTAGCATCCCTGGTGCACCATGCTGAATATTTTCTGGATAAATTACCAAGCAACCACCCGCTGCTGTCTACCTATATCTTCACGAACGCAAGTGTTCTGCACGGCCTCCGAGCCAAGCTTGAAGATGGCGAGACAGAATGTATGCAGCCAACAGGGATACCGCCGCATATCGAGCTGTACAAGAAGCTCGACAGGCAGCAGCGGTCAATTGATGCTCTTCCCAGCATTCTGGAGCAGCGAATGGAGCAGGTGTTGGAGAGAAAAGGGGTTGCAGCTGGGTATATTACACGACAAATGTTACGCGATGAGATACAATCTTTGCTAGCCGAGGTAGGACTTCGCAGCACTACAGCAATCAACCCAGAAACAGCATCACAACCTTCTGGTCCACCACGGGGGGGGGGGTCATTTGCTACCGAAAAACTTTGAGTTTCCGAGCATCGACCCACTCGGCGCGTGGATGCTGTGGTGGTTCGATGATCAAAGGCGTGGATACCCTCCTTACAACGGCATTTCGTCTGACGATCTAGACACGACAAAGAAGAAGGCAACGCTCTCAGAGTGGTCCATAATGATGCGCCACATTGTTAACGGAATCGAAGATAAACTTCACGTACCGATGCCGAGTATCCGCGACGAATCTCACGCGATTGACCTGTTCAAAACGGGGTACGAGATGCTCAAGTTAAAGCCAAGCAAGCGTAAACGCAGGGTAGATCAGCTGAAGCTCACCACCGTGCTGAGACTGGTCCGTGAAGGCGAGGTTCCGCGCGGTCGTGTGCTTCCTTTCAAGGCGCGGAGGCGCTCGACGCAGTAGTTCACTGTTAGCAAATGGTAGTTACCCGCACCACGCTTTGTCTGCTTGATTTTAACCAATAAAATGTGCTCGTCGAGTCGTCGGCAGATGGACATACTTTTTTCAAGTCAATTCATTTCGATGTGATGTGGTATACACTACATTGTTAGATTAATTTGATTGGTCAATATTTTAATTTATGTCTAAATTTAATTGGTGGTAATTCCACAGCCGATTGGGGATTGGTGGAAATCTCACAACGATACGTTAATATTCTAGTAAGTTCGATTTTATGTTGAATTTTCCAAATCACTGTGTGCTGATTGGATGAAGCTCTAAGGCGTTTTAATCAATTAAAACTATGTTTACGTATCTCTCATCTTCAGTTGCGAAAACAAAACTCCAAAATGCTCACTTCGTAAAGCGTGGCGTAATTTTTCCCATCGCACCCCAGAATCTTACAGATTAAGTCTCCGTTATCTTCTTCTGTTTAGCCGTTAATGAAAGGCAGAACCGGTGAGCCAACGACAAGCTTTGGAATACATATTTTAGAGTACTGATATCCCATGTGAACGAAACGTTATGGCAGAAAACGAGACATGTTAAATGTCCTGTGGGACGGAGGTTGTTGGCGGGCTGTGGAAGCTTCTAGAAGCTTCCATCCATCGGGACTACGGGGGTGGCACTTCTCTTCTCCGCTAAAGCTTCTTTCGCTTTGATAAACTGTAGCTTGTTTAGATCTTTCGTCACCTGCAACTTGATCGGTTTCCCGGATCAACCGTGTTGAATGCACCAAACAGCTTCGAGAAAAACTAGCACGCCAATGCCGTCGAGGAACACCGCAGCCAATAATGAAGCCACCTAGAGATAACAAGCATCAATCTGTCGGTGCTAAATCAACCCTGCTGTTACCTCGTAGCTCAATACGCTTTCAGCCGAACCGATGCACTCTCGGATTGATTGGAATTGCCTAGCAGTCCGAGTAATTGACTTTGCTTCGGGGGGCTACAGTATGTTACCAATACTAAGCTTATGTAAATCAATCGCTCTGCCAGCGATCGAGCCAATAAATTATGGTACTTGCTCCGGCATGGTTCTCAACAGGAAAGCCGATAGCCATTGCGAGATCTTATCCGATACGCCGACTTCGGTGGGCATCCTGCGTAGCGCCGAATCGGCCGCCGATGAATGTCCAACGTGGACAGTGCGAGCCGAGCCACACGCAGCAGACAAACGCGTGCCCATAAACCTCCACAAGCGCTGGTCGTGCCGTCGAGCAGTATCATACCACGACGACGCCCAGGATTTTGGATTTGGCGGCCTGGTCTGTCCCCATAGATACATCCACACATTCGCCCCATCCCCCCCCCCCATCTGGAATTAATCCGCTCGAATTCCGCCTCTCTCGTGCAGCAGCTGAACCACCTGAAGCCTGAAGCACACTTCCGAATATATTTGCGTTCCAACATGGCTGGACCTCAGCTCCGCTTCGCGACTTTGCTGCTGCTGCTCGTGGCCGTCGCCTGCGTCGGCTCTGTGTCGGCTGAGGCGCCGCTCGCGCCCGAAACGCGACTGCTGCGCCAACAAGTGCACCAGTCCGTCGACTCCGTCACTCAGACCGCCATCATCGAATCCAGCTCCAACAGCACCAGTGGCTCCGGCTCGGGACCTGAGCAAACCTCCGCCACGATCAATACGGCAGCCTCGGCGGCAGAATCGACCGGAACGCACCACGAGGGACCAACCTTGATGTCATTCGTGGGTCCTACCATCGCCGGCGTGCTGGCCATCGTGCTTATCGGTGCCGTCGTCACCTTCAAGAACCGCATGGGCAAGTGAGATCGACCGCCTCTTTAGAAGGCGGCCAAGTAACTAGGCGAGCCATCACCTCTCCTGTTTAACAATAAAGGAATATATATGTGCGTTCATTTCAAAGCGCTCTCCCTACTACCTGTGCTCTACTGCACGCGCTCTAGACTCTAGAACGGATTGATCTTACGAGCCACGCGCACGAGTAGCTTGGGGTAGTACCGCCTCTCCTGCGGCCTCGCGCCAAGCTCGTAGCGCGGCTTGCCAGTGATCGGGTCGATCGGCGCTTGCGCATTCAGCGCAGCCATCACGTCGTCCAGCAGGAAATCGTCGCCAACGATCGGGTCCTCGATTATCGGGTCTGTGTGCGTCTTACCCTCGAAGAAGCGCGTGGACACAGGAATGCTACAGGACTGGAGTGCTGCTGTCAGCTGCTCTGACGACCGGTAGCTCACCGTCTTATCCGCGGTGCCGTGGAACAGGAAGCACGGCGGGAACTCTTCCAGCAGCGCCTGACGTGTTCGCGACGGCAGCTCGCTCAGCGCTAATAACCGCAAGGAGGGCGAGTAGTACGCCAACCGGTGCGCCATAATGCGCTCCACCACCGCACGGTCGAAGCCGTGGCGGTGGAAAGTTGCGATGCTGGCCTCCATATTGTACGGCCCGGAGATGCCGATGTAGCTGCGAACCTGCCGTAGATTCCACGTGATCGGCTGCGCCAACGGGGACAAACTCTCGATACTCTCGCAGTCCGATGTGTTGCCCATGCCCCCGACGCTGCTACTTGGCGACGCTGCAAAATTGACAGCAGCGCTGCGCTTCTTCTCGACCTGTTCTAGCAATGTGCACATGGCAAGATGCGCGCCGGCCGACTGGCCGATGAGATGCACGTTCTCGTGATCTCCTCCAAAGAGGTGGATGTTGTCAAAGACCCACTGCATGGCACGCGTCACATCCTCGACCATGTCGGGCACCACTCCCTGCGGGAAATTCCGGTAGTCAGGCATGACCACCACCACGCCCAGCGACGCCAGCACGCGGCCCATGAGCGCACCCCACGCCTTGTAACCGATGATCCACGCTCCTCCAGACACAAATACGACGACAGGATACCTCGCCTCCGTGAAGCTCGCACTGCCAGTGCTGGTGACACTGGCACTGCGCGACTTGGTCGGCGTGGACGACACGTCCGCCTCCTTTTTCATCTGCGGCACCGTGTACACATCCAGCAGGTTGCGTCGGTTGAGTCCGTAAATGATGTTCTTGTGCACATTTTCATTCAAAAACCAGTAGACTGCGACCTTGACGATCGGGAGCAGCAGCAGGAAGACGAAGGAGATCAGACGCAGCGCGCACAGAATCCAGCGCTTGGACATGCGCAGCGCCCAGATCAGCTGCACCGCGAGCTTGGTGATGAGCCAGCTCTGCTCGGCCACGACCTCTACAACCTCGGCGCCCGATGAGACCGCGGCCTGGAACACAGAGCCATTCGATTCGGGGTCCAACACGAGGTTCTTGCTGTGCGGCGGGCGGGGCACCGCCGACCCGCTGGAGCTCAGCAGAGACGCGTGCAGCGAGCTACCGCTGCCTGTGGACTCGAGCGGCGGGTGCATCGCCTCCTCGTCTTCCAGATATTTGCCCAGCTGTGAGGTGGATGCAGCGTCCAGCATGGAGAAGGTGCGGACCTTGTGCATCAGCAGCTTCTTGCCCGGAACGGCAGTTGCGTTGACGTCAGCGTCTGCATCAGCCTGGTCTCCATGGACCATTTGCTGGTTGTGGTGTATCTGAAGCAGCGGCTCATGCGGCTCTGCGGCGGCGAAATTATCAGCAACGCCCACGACGCCGTCCGGTTGCTGTTGTGGGTGTTTCTGCTGCACCTGCACAGCCTCGCTGGGAGCTGCTGGGCGCTTTCCAGTCGCCATGTTGGACTCGTCACAAAGTTGGAAGTCGCCACTTCTGGAATGCGAACGCTGAGGTTTGCAGCTGCAAATAGCCACGACAATGGTGTTATGCCGCTATTAATAGCCGAATCACCCGCCGGGTTTTGAACGTATCGACAGCGATGCTGCTGCTTGATGGTGAGAGATCACCGACGGAAATGCCGAGCAAATTCAGACGACCTACGCGTCGTACTTAAGCGGCGAGTCCAGTATGCGTTGTATCCTTGAGACATGGGGATAAGTCCGGCGCGATCCCCCACTGTTCAGTGCGGCTGAATATTATTGTCAAGGTGATCTTGACCAAAGCAAACGAGATCACTGCGTTTTTGCCGTCGCTGCTGTACATGCCCTGTGTTGACATGTGAAGTAGCTGTTGCAAACGCCGGCCACCTCGGCGAAGTACCACGTTCTACTGTCGAAATGGCCTCACGCTCGTCTACAGCGATCGACTTCAGCCCTCCGTCTATTAATACGCCTGCTAGTAATACATGTAGCATGATGCTACAAGTCCTGCCGAGCTTGGCTGTCTGCACTCGCCCTCCTCATGGGCTAATAATCTTACATGTACAAGCTGTGCTCGCTGTTGCTCAACGACCAGCGTCAACGTCAACCAGAACATGGTTCACATTCACCTCAAGCAGGTGGTTGCATCAAAAATCAATATTTTACGCTTAGACAAAATAATATCTGCTGCTGCAACGAGTGTAGCCATCTACTAGCTCTATAGCCCAGTGGACTGGCCCCGGTGCAGCGTGACGTATCCGGTGCCTCCGCTGACGCTGCTGCTAGTCGAGCCAAGGCGTGACCGACGTCGTGACAGTCGGCCCGATAGAGATCGGCCACCACCTCCACTGGAGCTTGGTGACGGCGCCACGAATTGCTCCTCGAAGATCGAGCGATCATCGGAGGCATCGAATCCGTCATCTTCCACCACGTAGTGCTCGTGTGCGCCAAGGTTCCTCGATCGCTTGGCGAACGGATCGTGCTCGACGGCTGAGGTACCGAACATGGACACACGCGACGGAGGCGGCGGCATCGGTAGATTCTCGGCGGCCAACGCCTCAGCAAGGCGGTCGTAGTCCACCGAGTGGTGATTGACGACGCTGCGTCCGAGTGTCAGGCGACGTGTAGGCAGACGTAACTCGGACAGCGAGGCGATCGAGTCACGCTCTCCATCGACGTCGCCTCGGAAGTACGCGGCCGTAGAGAAGTCGCTCGTAGAACTGAGCTCCTTGGACAAATTGGCAGCGAGAGGCGCATCCAGCAACGCGAGACGTGTCACGATGTTGCCGAGCGCGATCGAAGGCTGTACAGTCAGCACACCAAGCTCGCGCAATTGAGCTCCAGCAGCGCAGTCATCCACCACGGCGATCAACCGTGGGCGAGCATGTTCGCCCAGCATCGTCTGCATGACCTTAGCATGCTCCAATGAACGTTCTGGAGCGCCCGTGAAGATGAGAACGTCGGCATTCTGCACGCCCGAGTCTACTGGAGCTTCACCGTGACGGTCCTGGATGGTATTCTGGAACGAGATCAATTCGCCCTTGGCGGTGCGTTGTAGGATGGTCTCATTCATGCGGCGCCACTTATCGGCACGAGCTTCGTCAAGCAACGGGACGTTCACACGAGCGCCGTACAGCGACAGCTCCAGGGCGATTTCGAACGCCACTTCGTCGTCTCCTAGCACCACGGCGCTCTGTACACGATAGAAGGGTAGCAACGGTCTGGGGTCTTTGCCGCTGCGAGTAGAGAACAACGTTTGCGCACTGTTGTGGCGACTAAGACTCCGAAAGGACGCGACACGATCTCCCTTGCCAGCCTCGACATCTCCATTCTTCTCCTGCTCAGGCTGTAACTGAGCTGCTGCAGCCTGGCGATCAATCATGCTCTCCCCGGCACCGCGAAGTCCTAGCGAGCATAATACAGGGCCGATGACCTGGTTAATCACCACCGCAGCCACGATAGTTGCCGCGAACTCGGCCCCCCAGTCGTCAGTGATGAGTTCCTTTACTTCAGCAGCCAAACCGAGAGACACACCAGCTTGAGGGGCCATAGTGAGCCACAAGTGCTTGTAGTGACGAGGTGGCAGCTTCAACAGGAAGCGTCCACCTCCGTATATGGCCAGGAAGATGGTAGTGTAGCGCAGTACCAGATACAAACTCATCAGGGGGAGCACATCCAGTACCTTATCCAGTTGCAAGGACGCTCCTGTCATAACGAAGAATGGCAGGAACATGTAGGGAGCGACAGTATCCAAGATCACGTGCATCTGCGGACGGATGGCGGCATAGTGACCAGCCGCACAAGATGCCAGCATTAGTACCAGCAATGCCTCGAATTTGACCTGCCACACGAGTCCAAAGTGCGCAGTGGTGAGTTCACTGAGTGTGTTGGTGAAGAGGTAGAACAGATAGCCCATCAGCAGC
The DNA here is from genome assembly GCA_016864655.1 of Phytophthora cactorum. Classification (NCBI taxonomy): domain Eukaryota; phylum Oomycota; class Peronosporomycetes; order Peronosporales; family Peronosporaceae; genus Phytophthora; species Phytophthora cactorum. Next base: position 68,094 of record NHQK01000038.1, read on the forward strand.
CAGATGAAGCCCTTGAGGTAGAGCGCTTTGCGTTCCGTCCACCATTGCGGTTTGCTTAGCAGTCTATCTGAGTCCGTCTCCTCAATGTAAGCATTGTGTGGGTGTGGGACTTGATCAGGGTCGTCAATTGCCTGCTCTAGGTCGCTCATATCCTGCTTGCTGTCGGTGCGTTGCTGCATCTTCTTGTGGTGCTGCGAAGTCGACGTCCTACCGGAAGAGATCGAGATTGCGTGTGCAGGTAGCGCTGTTGCTCCAGGCACCGTGTCCGGTTTCCCGCTCGGTATCTGGAAGATGAGGATGATCACGAGGCCGAGTAGCGCCCCCAGCACGAGGTTCATGAGCACGATGGCCATTGTGAAGACGATGCTCACTGGGGTCACATCGAGTTTGGCGCAGTAGATGGACGCAACGACGCGCGAGACGGAGAAAGACACGAGAACGACGAACTCCGCCGTCATGCAGGTGCCGAGTGCCAAGTGCGTGAAGGGGCCGACATTGTTGAGCTCGATCTTGAGCGCCATGACGGTGGACGGAGATACGAGCACCGAAATCGAGGCGAACATGAGCGCGATGCCCAGTTGGCAGCTGTGCGCCAGGTCCGAGTAGAAGAAGGCTCCGGCTGCCAGGATTAAGACGCTGGTGCCCAGCACCATGGCCGTGCAGTAGTAAGTGGATAACAGCACCAGGATCGACTTGATCTGCGGCCGCAGTTCCGGCAGGTAGATCTCCTGACCGGCCTGGAACGAGATGAAGCTCAGCGCAAAGGCATTGACGTACGAACCAAGCATATCCACAACGTCCTCGTTCAGCAGGTTGGCCAGGAACGGACCCGACAAAATGCCAGCTACCAAGTACCCGGTGATGAGCGGTAGGTGGAAGTACTTGGGGAAGAAGAGTCCGAGCGGGTGTGCGCCCAGCAGCACGAGCACGAAGGCCAGCAGGTGGCTTAGCGTGTCGGGTACGTTGTTCCATGAGTTGAAAGGCACCGTATTGTCCTCGTCTTCGGCCTCGTCGGCCAGCAGGCGCTCGGACGCCAATTTCGAGCTCAACGTGTTGGCGTTGACAGCCGCCAGGGCTGCAGCCGAAGCGGCCGCGAGCAGCCACGCGCGACGGCACCGTCCCATCTGCAGCGGTACGGAAAGTGACGGAACTCGATCTCTTCGACGGGCAGCGCGTTTAACTGTGACTTGGTGGCGGAGTCCGGATCCAGGCCGCCAGGATGGTGGCGTTCCTGTGTCACATCGAAATCAGAGCTTCACGTACAGTTGAACACACTCTCCGATTTGGAGAACAGTAGCCTATCAAAATGAACGAGCGGTTGCGAAATTGTGCCGGGCACATTTTTGGCAGGAGATGGGCGGTGGCACTAGAAGATGGCTGGAAGCGGCGCAGAAGACAAAATACTCCGAATTGCGCTGCACCCCGACTGGCGCCGCCATTGCAGCCCATTGCAGCGCAGGCATCGAGTCGCTAGGGATGCAGACCAGCTTCATAATGGATGTCCAAGCAGCAGGTGTCTGAAGCTGACGCAAACTCAGTTGGCCGGCTGTAATAGACAATTGTGTGAGTCCAGTCTCCCGGGGACCTATATTGCTGCTTTGTGTTTTGCCGTTTGTCAGTATGGTATCGGTAAGTAGTAATATAATAATATCGTAGCTGAAAAAAGTCTCGCCTACCGCTAGCAATTTAGTGCACTCTCGACTGGGGGATTTCTCTCTGACAAGTATCTAAGGCAAGGCTGGATGTCCTGATCAAAAGTACATGGATACCAGCGCTCAGGGAGGTCATGGTCATTTCGACAGCAACACGATTAAAATTGCGCGTTATCGACACTTATTGAATTCCTCGAGTACGGCCATACGCGGAACGATAAAGATCGTGGCGTCGGCTCTCTGACAATTTGTCACTGACAATTGTACGCTCGTGCCGCAATGGTCTTAGGTCGAGGTAGCATGCACCCCAGTTCGCAGTACAGTAGCTATAATAGAGTTGTGAGTGCTTCCAGATGCATTTCCTGGGAAATCATCATTTAGTCCTTGCTTGAGGCAAGAGTTGTCAAGGCAAGCTCATTCGCGTTGTCGAAAACTATTCTCGCTCTCTCACTATTCTTTCCGTTTCGTTCTTTGCACTCGATTACTTCAACCCAACCAATCCGCCTCTCCCTCGCCTCCAGCCTAGGAATGTTCATGTGCCGTCAACTCGGTTTGTACCCGCCACGAAGAAGCACTGCGTCGACTCGAAGACAGCCATCCGAAGAACGATGACTACGGCTACGGTTACCACCCCCGATAATGCCCACGATAATGCTATTTAGAAAGGGTGATAGAGTTCCTGATAGTATCTTTTCAACGGGGATCTAAAGGACGCTGCAGAGGCTATCCGGTGATCGTTGGAGACATAGTCTGACGCAACACCCAAACAAAAGAGAGAGGATACAGGAAAGGAGCAATCATGTATTTTGATTTGAGTACTGTGCGAGCACCTTTACTAGCTTAGTACTACTAACATGTAAGTAGCAAAGTACACAAGGCACAGAGGTGTGCCCTACTTTTATCCAGCTGCATTTCGCTGGCCGGTCTTCTGCTGGATGGCGGTCAGCGGAACAGTCATTTCAAGTTTTAGATAGTCGCCGGGGACGTGTTTATTGCTGTTTTTAAAGTTGTGCAGGTAAAAAAAAACCAACATAGAACAACGAAAACCAACGAACGACGCTCAACGAAGGTTTGTTTATATCCGGCATCCTGAGTAGCTATCGGATAGAAGCCCTTTGGATATGGCGGACTCCTAAATCTGAAACGATCCATTTGATGCAGCTTCAGCGAGCATGGTGTCTTCATCTTGACAGATCTCTTTCATCCCTGCAGTAGCGTAGTTGCTCGTTTCCAAAAGCATGAATGACGATACCTTGTTTGCAAAGTTCACTCTGGTGAAGTCAACGCTTCCTGTGGCAACGATGTCTTGCATACGAAGATATTCCCCACTGCACCCGCTGCCCTGGTAGAATGCGAAACGAGTACCGTGGGGGGCATTGCGCCAGGCAGCACTGACTGCGATGTTGTTGTAGCAGGAGTCGAGCGAGTAGCATATTTGAATGCCCGAAAAGGTAAACTTCTTGTAGCGGCGATGAGAGGTAGACGATTGAGCAGGAAAGAGTCGAAGCTCCGTCGACAAACACAGCGACAAGGCTGAAGTCATTACCGTCATTGCCAGTAGCAGTTTTTGCAGCGTTTCCATGGTGGCGAATTCAGAAATGATCTGGTTGAAGCCACTACATGTAATTTAAGCGACCTGCTGGAAGCGAAGGTCCAGAACACTTGATTTACACATCCTTCTTCCGTCAGCACCGGGCATCATACGAGTGGGCTATATCTGTGTTGATTTTTTTTTTTTTTTGGGGGGGGGGGGGGGGGGGGTATGATCTGCGGGTGCTTCTCTACGGCATGACAGTGCGGCAACCAGACCTGCCAGTCAAGTCATGGTCATTTTTTATTTTCTTAATTGAACTACGGCCGAAACCGTTCAAAGACACTATGCGCTGATGGAGGGTGCTCCGTGGTCTAAGAATTGCCCTCGGAGCCACCATACTAAACAAAACGTCAGTCTACATGTAGTAGCTTCCCTCACAATCTGCAATATCTTTGCAGCCAAGTATCCGATTGATAAAATTCACTACGCAAATTCCCTCGGAGAGCTGAAGAGGATTTACGCCTTTCTTCCCTGCCGTACGAGCGCTAAGTGCATAGCGCCCACCAGCACCCTCCCCTTCTTCACCCCATCCCAGGTGATTACCCACCAACGCAAAAGCTCCCCAAATCCAACGCAGCCGCCTGCAGCCTCGCCGAGCCAAGAGATCTGGACGGATGGAGATTTTACCATTACCCGGAACGTGTCGAAGGCACGAAGGACTTCCGCATCCAAACCTTCAATCGACAAGACGGATCACTCACGCCACTCCCCGACATCCCCCGACACGTCAGTGGTGGTCTAGGAAAAAGCCCACTGGAGGAGTCTGCATCGGAAGCCAGGGAGGAATCGTCGGCCGACCCGCAGGTACCAGTCAGTTACGGTGGGTTTCAAGCTCTCATGGACGATGAGAGCAAATCTGAGACGGATGACCCGATGCTCACGGCGGAAGGCCTTGACGAATTGGAAGGTCCGGACGATGAGTCATACGCTTATCCGGGGGTGGAACCCAGATCTAATCCGGATGAGGATATGCCTGAAGCGGCACAGCCATCCGCGAGCCCGCTCAACCCGGCGGTATCGATGTCCCCGAAGGACGGTATCACCAGTGAAAAGGTCCGGCAGGCGCAGAGGGCCAATCGTCGCAAGGAACTGGCGAACGAGGAAGTGGGCACGACGGCGTTCGTGGAAGTACCAGCTACACGTGACCCCAGGCGTTCAAGAGTGAGACATGACGCGGTTGTCATCATGACCTTACCTTCGTACGTCGGATCCTCGATCCCGTTACAGAGCCCCTCGCTGGCGTTGACGCCAGGATCGGATATTCCGGACTCACTGGCCTCCTTGGCGTCGGATATGCGATCCAAAGAGCTGGCCCAGTGCTACTCGCCCAGCAGGATACCGGGAGATTTACAATCGGAGACCAGCCAAGATTCAGACCCAGAATTTGTCTACAAAAAACGGTAGCCCCAGTGAGGAACCCCGTTCAAGCAACACAATGGCTGGCTTGGTTCGACGGAGTGGAAGTCAAGGTGCCAGATGACGGCCAATGCGCCATCCTGGCACTTACGCATCGGTCACCAATCACGGTGAGGCCGCCCTCTCCCTCACCACAGATGTGGCCTGTGCTGCGAATCATCACAAGCAGCCATCTACACGCTCATGATCACCAACCTGAGAATGGACTGCAAGCTTGGAATTGTCGACCCGGTGGCAGAGCTACAACGACTTCATCCTGACAGTCAAAGACCAGCGACCCCGGAACTGGCTGCAGCGCAGTTATGCAGTCAACTGCTGCAGGAGCGCACCAGACCGGTGGACTCGCGGGTGCCGAGTACTCATTGGTCGAGCCCGCACATGCTACGAGCGTGTGCTCAATACTTACGGCAACCGCTCGCAGTGACGCGCGCGGAGACGTCACATGCAGCTATATAGCTACCAGGACTATGAAGCCGCTTCCCTGGGAGAGGAAGCGCTAAGGCAGCTACATGGCACTAACATATGTCGAGGTGGCGGACTATCTGCAACACTGTGGGCGGTTCCACGTAATACCCACCTTCATGCTGCTCAAGCACCACGAAAGACACTTCTACGGCGTCCAGCATGGGAGCTCTTTCTACGTTGGTAGAAGGAAGGTGACCCAATCTTCGCAGCGGAAATTTGCCCTCAGTGTGAATGGCTACCGGCCTGCTTGGAATCTTCACCGAACGTGCAAGTCTCGCTGACAGCCAGTATCTCTCGCATTCGAGTCGGGTTTGAGGTCTATGTCAATGGCGTACTTGTGGATATAACGGATGAGGACGAGGTATTCAATGAATATCTTCACCGCAGTCTCACGATGAGGCATCGGCTCGACGTGGCATAGCTCCCTCTGTTTCTGGTATCACAACTACCCGGTAGTCCAGACTGTGTGTCGGGGCGTTCTTTCTGGAAAGTGGGGGCAGCGGTCAAGCTACCGACGGACTGACCCGGCTGGAGTGTCGAGATCAGACGCAGTATCTGGTCGCGCGCCCGGGTCGCAAACAAAGGCACCCAGTGCCTATCAGCCTTCTATGCAAAATCCCTGTGTCGTCGAAGCGCAGATCCTCATGAGAGGTGATGCAGGGAACAGCCGGGTGAGCGCGATTGGACACCTCTATCAGTTACCAGGGTTTTACGGGGAGGATAGAGGTTACGTCAACGATAGCTCGCCGATATTTCTCCGGTGATGACAAGTGAAGACAGAGCTCCGCAAGTAAGAAAACTTTTCAGAGCGACGAGATCGCGGGAGCTTCGCGCGCTACGCAGCGCTGAAACGGAACCAAGTGGCAGGAATAGTAACAAGGGCAGCACGCCCGCGCTACATTAGGAGGACAGCACGCTGGGACTTGTTACCCACAACGTAAATGGTTTCGGCCAGGGGGGCACAGGATCGAGACGCCTGGATGCGTGTTCTCAGGAGCAGCCTCGCCAATGGTAGAAACGATGGGTACCTGCTGAAAGAAACTCACGTGGGTCAGAACGAGATCGACAAGCTTTGGTGAGCCCGAGAGCTGGCCCGATTGCATTCAACAATCGCAGCTCTGAGTCTCGCTGCCGGTGGACCCGGAGCTGGTATGGAGCGTCATCATCTCGAGGTCCTCCGTGATCGACTCCACCGTGGGTGGAGCTTGAGCGTTGAGGCGCTCCTGTTGCCTGTGCAACCGGCGCAAGCGCTGCTTGAAAGAATTCCTTCGCCTCCGTCGCTGCGTTCTGATGGTCGCCATGGTTTCCGTGGCGATGGCGCGTTTCAGCTCGTCCTACCACTGGACCGTGTCATTTGCGGTCACGCCCGGTTGACGGTCAGAAGTGTCGTTGTGTGAGCAAACACTGCTTCCTTCGCAACTCTGGCGGCGAATATACTTTGGGAGGCATCCGCACGCGTAGGGGGTCGCGTGGAAGCTGTAGATGGAGTTTGGCGCCATGATGACTGGCTGCTACGCCAGGAGGTGTAACCTCCTAGTTCCTGGCCCAGTTGGCGAGAGCCCTCGACACATACCAGCGATCAAGGCGAGAGGATGCTTCCCCCACTCTGTGGTCCGTGTACCAATACGTGTGCGTGTTGGCCCGTGTTATTGTAGCCCCCCCTGGCTCCCAACTACCGGGTCTCGCAACCTCGATTGGGCCATGGAGGCCTCAGCTATGAGATCCCGAAAGCTTTGGAATCGTGTGCCCCGCGGTATCTGACGTAGCTGCGGTCCGCTTCGGCATCAAGGGTGTAGTTGACCCCCCCCTCCACGCCACCTGGCGCGGGGTGTAGACATTGAATATGATACGCGTTCCCCGTCCAGCAGCCCTTGGATGGCCATAAAATGAGCTCTCCAGTGTTGTTCCAAGATTGGCGTTGCCACTTTTAAAGCCCCGCACGGGTCCACGATGTCATTTGCTGGCTGAGCAGCATGTCATACGCAGCGAGATATACCACAAACAATGTGGCGGAAAATATGGGTCTTGTAATGGGACTGCGAGCGTGTATCGAACATCAATGCACCCCCGCTCCATGCAATTGGTGACAGCAACAGCATCACTCAGCAACAACGGCACCGTCAGGTTCCCAAAGCCAAACATCTACGAGGTCTATACTGGCAGAGCCGGAAACTCGCCGATCGGCTCAACGTGCTAACCTGGCAACACCACCTCCGCGCATATTACCAGATGGCTGACTGTCTAGCGAATATAGCGATGGACGCGCGCAGCAGCGTGTAACTACAACCAAATCGGGTCATAGGTTCGGACCCTATGACTCGAGATGGGATCAAGTCTTCACCCATGCAACCAAGGACGTGAGTCACTGGATGCACAAGAACCATGATGAGAGCCTTTTGGGGCTCGGTGCCTTCACGACTTAACGACACTGGACCGCCCCGGTTCGTATGATGATGGTGCAGGGCGGGTGGATTAAGACGGCCGCCGACAAGGTCATAAGAGGGCGCTAACTACAGCAGTTAATTGACAACCGCGTTCCAAAAAAAAAGTATCCGATTGACAAATGGCAGGTAGCGTTGTAAAGAGGAGACACAGACGGATTTTGGGGGGTTGTTTAACTAGTATTTGCCGCACGTCTTATAACGCTTTCATTGGCTTCCGCGAATTAGTGCTCTTGTCAGTTTAGTAGTTCTTTTGACTTCATTAAAGTATGCTTCGGTACACGAGAAATTACAAGGCGTTATGGATGGCACGCTCTGTCGCCGTCGCCGGCCAATAGAAATCGTTTACCGTGAAATAATTCGATATAATAGGCTAAAAAGATAGGCCAATAAATTGACCAAAGCTACTAAACTGGCTTTTTGCCTTATACAGGACCTCCGAAATCAGCATTGTCAATAGTATTATTTTGGCTGAGATGCATCGTTCATTATTTTGTGGAAAAGAAATATTGTACTATTTATGGTGATAAAAAAAATCTTACGAGAATCACCACGGGAAGTCGACTAGCTCGAAGTCCTGACAGTGAATGGCTTAAAGATTAATCGTTGTGAAACCACAAAACGCAGATACGTTGATCAGTAAATTTATTACGCAATTCAATTGTGTAAGCAATTTGCGCTCTCTGTGGCAAAACTGTGTCCAACACGGGAAGAAGGCTGCGAGGTAACCTTTATAGCTGCTACATGTACGCCGGGCAACACGACCGTGAATACGGAGAGAGGCGTTTGTGTAGTGTTTAAAAGCCCTGTGATGTTAACTAAATATTTCTCCAAAATGTCATAATTTATTGTGCCTGAGGCAATGTCATTTTTATTTTGGTAAGATCGGTATGAACTTCATCGGATAATTTATTTCGCATGCTGGTTCCTCATAATTAAAAATGCCATATTCGGAGGCCCTACTATACTGTATACCTAGCGCTCATTTCTAACCGAGATATCTAACCATTTTAACGGCGTCCGACTGATGATATTTTCGCACGATTTCTTAATTCTGAACACCGCTTATATCACATAAAAATAAATGTGGCATGCCATATTACATGTAATACTGTACGATGCCACAAATATCTTTTATTAGTGTTGCTTAATCCAAATTTTGGAGAGATGATATCCTGTGTTTGTTCGATGCTGCCCTCAATCCCCACGGTGGGGACCCCACCACAAAGGCTCTGCGCTGGCTAGTCTATGTACTAGTCTACTTGTATCGGCTTCGTTTGGGCTCTAGAGGAAGACGGTAGAGAAGGCAATGACAGAAGCCAAGAGAAGTACCCGAGCTCGTCTGCAAAGTAGGAAACACAAGTTGACAACATTTATATGCGAACTTAATAATAGATCGATTTTTTTCTGCTGGATTGTGGTGATTCTTCAGACTTTAGAACTTGGAACACGAATTTAGGATTTATTTTAATAGCACGTTAGAAGCAGCGTTATTTCTAAAAGAGGGCCGCATCTAAATTTCGTGTGAAACTATACGAAGTATTTATTTTTGATCATAAATGAAATGGAGATCGACGACGCGCCATTCGTCCCCGCCACAGAACGCGCGCTGGACGCGTCCAACTGCGGCTACCGCTTACTGATGAAGATGGGCTGGCGCTCCGGCTCCGGCTTAGGCAAGCGCGAGCAAGGTCTGGCGTCGCACGTGTCAATAAAAATTTCGTTAAAAATATAATTTCAACATTATATCCCAACTTTTACAGGCATCGTGGAGCCCCTCAAGATGAAGGAAAATCTCGTGTGCCTCGGGCTCGGCAAAGCGGTGAGCTACTTTGTCGAAGGGAAAACTACATGTAGTAGTAGTCAATTGTGTTCTACAAAAACATTGAATTTGTAATGTGTATTTAATTTATTGTTTCTGTAGGAGGAATACGACAAGGTAACGCAGTTGGCCACAAGAGAACGTCGCAAATTGGGCGCTGAAGTGGAGGAAACAGCAGAGCAAACTGCCGCTCGGGAGGCCAAAGGAGCAAAAGAAGAGCAGCTTAAAGCACAAGTGATAAACATGCAAGCAGCATTTTTCTGTGCTGACTGTCGGAAACAGTATAAGACGGTGGTCGAGATGGAAAACCACTTGAGTTCGTACGATCACCACCACACCAAGAGACTGAGGGAGTTGCAGCAGCAGAAACGACGTGCTGGATCCGAGGAAGCGCAACATGTAAAGCGCAGGAAGGAGCAGCAGCAGGAAGAAGTGATGCTGCAGAAGAGGATTGCTGCACAGACTCAAGCTGCTCAATCCAAGACTATGGAGACAAAAGAGACTACCGTTGCTGCAACAAATGATGTTGATACAAAGGAGAAGTCGATGGAGACGACGAAAATCGGCTTCAGTTTTGGTGGAGGAATGAAAATGGGGTCGAAGAAACCAGCAAAGAAGGCACTGGCTATTTCCTCGGCTTTTTCGAACCCTTTTTCAAAGTAGAGCGTACTGCTTCCGAAATCCTACCTTTTCTCCGATGCGTACTCCATTGTGCCCCATCAAGCTACACTGTATGCAGAACTCGAAGAAGCTCTGAAGCATAGAGGAAACGGCAGTTTATGCTCATTGTTTCTTGGTATTTGATACGAACTAATTGATGAGAGCTACGAGCACCGGTATGATGTAGAAAGATTTGAAACGACCGGTTCTCAGTGGATATAGTGCTCGTCGTCGAGTAGATGATGAGTGTTCTATTGTGGTGAGTTTCCGCAGTCTCGATCCGTTTGACGGTGGCTAAATTGCCTCTAGTGTAGTATTGCTCCGCCTCCACGGGATGTACAAGTTAGTACCGACCCATACTGGAGACTTACGTATGTATCTCGATCTGCTCAAAATAACAAGCTATCCGGATCTTGGAGCTGGCATGGAGAACCACTTCCGATATTGGCAAAGATGCTAGTGCCAACGATGAGATCACGACAAGAGAAGGCTTCCGAGCAAAGCAACACTTAATGAGCTTTTTCCCGATTGCTACCGTGTGAGATTCAGCCTTGGAGAGCATTGACCGTTGGGTGGCTGTTGAGGCAGTACTATTCAGAGCTGTGGGTCCGAAAGTGGAATGTCACTTTCTCATGAGGGACTGCTACATTTTGGTCTCTAGCCTTGAACGTGGAAAATGAGAGCTTTTGCGATATGTTCAATGTTACGGGATCTCATCAGTTGATAATGCATTTGTCGTGGTGTTTGCCCAAAAATTGTTTGAAAGGTTGTGCGAAAGCATGAAAGTAACGCAGGGTCCAGCGTCGCACTCGGAATGTGCTTGGTCTTTCACAAAACAAGCCCTCCACGCTCTCACGGGACCGATCGTGGTGTCTACAAAGGCACAGACATTCGAGCTTTTTGCATGATGAATACCGTCCCGAAGATAATGTTAGATGTTGTCGACAAGAAGACAGTGCATTCATGCCGCTGAAGCTATTGATACCATCACATATTAGGAGAAGAAGTTCATTTTGGGCTGCCGACACTCACTGTCTTGTCCGCTCTGTTGATCTATTCTGACCCCAGCTAGACAACCTGGACCTGTTTTCACAATTCAACTGTCACCTTTGAACACCGCTCAAGCTTATCAAGATCATCGAGTCATAGTGAAGATGGCCCGGGGTGGCTCATGCGGGACTCAAAGTACCGTGTTGGGACTCCCCCCTATCGCCTTCTACCTGACATGGCTAGTGCTGCTAGGTTTCCACGCGGCCTGCGTTCTCTATCTCATCGTGATGGCAGCAACGTACTTCGCAATGACGAAGACTGAGAACGCGTCCTATGCGCCAATATGGTCCGACACGGGCTTCCAGCACTTCAAAGGCTTCGGTGCTATCTACCTTTCGATCGCTGCGCTGCACGTGATTCAAGTCCTCCGCATCTTCTACCTGTCGATCCGACACAAGCGACTGGTGCTTCACTGCGAACGCTCGAATTCATATTGCAAGGACGCGTGCAAGTCTACCAAGTGTAGTCCCTGGTGCTTCGATGTGCTCTTTGTTGTTCGGGAGCTGGTGGTGTTGGGGTGTCTGTCGTACCAAGCTTACCAGTCAAGCAAGTTGGTGCCGCGTGTGGAGCTTAACAACCTCAACGCTGCCGTTTTGATCGTCGCGTGCTGGTTGACCCCGTTGATCCAGATCCTCCTCCGCAAGTCGATTGCTCTCAGTCGTGCTACTTCTCTCCTCAGCAGCTTCGTGGTCTGTACTTTTCTGGCCAAAGTGATGCAGTCCCTGGTGTACATCCAATACACGGACGTCTTCAGTATGGACGTGATGGTCTTCGCTACAAAAATGATCTACGACCCAACCTTCCTGGCTGTACTTACGCCGGAGAACCGGATGATGTTCGCTACAACTGTGGGAGACTTCGTCTCCAAGTTCCTACCACATCTAGGCAGCTTCGTGTCCTTGGTGATGCTGGAAGGAGTCGTTTCTCGTCGGGGGGAGAAGGTCACTCCAAACACCTGTGTCGACGCCACTGCGAAGGTTGATCCGAACGTGAATGTCACCGTGGAGACGTTGGATTCTCCGGAAGGGGCCGCAGAGCCAGCTCGCCTGGAAGCTGGGACGTCTACGAAAGCTCTGGGAGAGTCTCGCACTGCTGAAAATGCCTCCCAAGCCGCGACGAATCACTCGGTTTGTACCTGGGCGTTCGTCGCGGCCAAGTTTTCCTGCATTGTATGGGGCATTCTTGTACTTGCCTTCCACCTCAAGGCTCAATCCCAGCACAAGACAATACCAACTGGCTGTTTCTCAACTACCCGTCCATGGTTTAGCTCCAAAGTCTCGTGCTTGGCTTTCGTGTTCAACTGCGTCGACCAAGCCGCGATGTCCCCCACGAACGAAGCCTTTGAAGCTTTGAACTTGGACACGGAATTGCTCGGCAGTTTGAGCATTGTCAACTGCCCCGCGCTCATGGTACCGAGTGTCATCCAGTCGTTCCCCCAGCTTCAAAGCGTACAGATCTTCAATACTGCGCTGTATTCTTGGGGTTCCGATGCCGCGCTCACACAGGAATTCCACCCCAGACTCAAGAGTATCGTGCTCATCAGTGTCAAAATGGCCGCGTTCCCCGAGGGTCTCATGGGAGTCCTTCCATACTCACTAATGAACCTCCAGTTCTTCGCTACGATGCTGCCATCCTTACCCAGTGACCTGGGCGCCAAATGGGGCGGTGCAGATCGTCCCTTAATCGGTCGTGTCGGCTTCGAGTACGGCATTCTCAGCCCTGCTACCGTCCCACCCGAGACGTTCCAGCTCCCCGTGAAATCCTTGTCCCTTGCTGGCAACTTCTTCCTCTTCCAGATCCCAACACTGGCGGCAGTGACAAACACGTTCCTGCCTCAGCTCACTCTGGACGGAGCTCCGTTGATGGCGCTGCCTCCTATTATCGACCCGACCTTCAAGATCGGAGACTTGAGCTTGGAAGGCACCAAAGTGTCGACGCTGCCGGACTGGACCGAGTCTCAAGTCCTGTCGCCCATGCACTTGTACGGATCGGCCTTTTGTCTGACGTCCACGGACGTGCAGAAGACTGAGGCCAACGGCATCTGCGATACAAGTCGATGGGGAACTACGTTGCCAAAGTCGCCGATTGAACGCATGGAAGAAGTGTACGGGAAGGCATCCGCCTGAACTTGATCATACGAATATCAAACCTTAATGACAGCGCAGCTAGCCCCTAAACAAACTCAAGTTAACAGCACGGAAATTGAGCTGCAACCATTTAGAACGCACGTATTCGTCACAAGAAAACCGTATTGAATACACCGCTCTTCCGAGTCAAAAAGAGAGTTCCCCCCTTCCTCCACTCTCTGTGTCTGTACATGTGCTCTCGACCTGAATGTTTCTGCGTTCCTCGACTCCTTTGACTAGTTCCGTTCCAACCATATTGCGGTCAGAACTCGTACGACTCTCTCCGGGTGTGCGGAGACGGCGCCACGCCGCCCATGGGGTGGTGCTGCATAGGTGCAGGTGGTGCCTGGTTAACGACAACGACACCCGACACGCCCATTCCACTCGTGACGCCCACGCCCGAAGCGCCGAAGTTTTGGCTGCCGCCATATGGGCGGGCCACGCCGGCGCTCTGGTTCATACCCACCGGCTGCGACGGGATGGCGCGCCCTGCCACACGGGGCGACGGCGCAGTCGAGTTCTGTGGAGGTTGCTGATTGTAGTAGCTCATGGCGTTCATAGAGACGCCCTTGGACATGTCCAGGCCGATCTCATTGCCCGTACCGGATCCCACGCCGCCCGCACGGTTGTTGCCATTGTAGCTCGCGTACATGGCGGCGCCCGTCGTGCTATGCGGCCCCTGACTCTTAGCGAAAGCTGGCGTCGCGTTGGGCATTTCGTCGTCTTCGTCCTCACTCGCGGCCTTGGAGCGACGCACGAGCGTCAAGAAAATCACAGCGACGGCGATGACGCCGATAGCGGCGCCGATGATGGCGAACACGACGCTCATGTCGGATCCGCCGCTGCTCGAGTCTCCGGCCGCGGCGCTGCTGCTTCCTGAAGTGCTGGACACAGTGGAGCTAGACGAGGACACGCCGGCCGTGCCACTGGTGTCCGTGGTCGAGCCTGTCTGGGAGGACGTTCCGGCCGTGGTGGGCGTCGAGGAACCCGTACTACTAGACGTTGTCGTGCTCGTTGTGGTGGAGCCTGTAGTACTGGACGTCGTAGTGGACGTGCTACTGCCGCTCGAGGTTGAAGTGGATGAGCCCCAGACGGACGAGCAGTCCACGCCGAAGGGACAGGAGTCGCCCACCTTGACGTAGCAGCCGTCATCCGCGAAGGTGATACAGGGCGGACAGCCGCCGCTTGAGACTGTGCAGGGCGTGGAGGACGCGCCGCCCTCGTAGCACGTGTCGACGGACGAACACTGCGACGTGCTGGCCATGAAGACGGCATTGGCCGCGTTGGCACCGTCAGCTGTACCCGTGAGAGCCACGGTGGCAACGAGAAGCCACGGCGAGGTCTGCATTTCTTCCTGTCTGGAGTCTGTTGACTGTTTTGCCTGTTTTGCCGACCTGTGTCTTGCGGATCCCTAAGGCCGGGCGTTCGTTTCCTGGTACTTTGCCGCTTCTTTCTCGAGGTTTCTTTCTGGTACCACGACGACGCGGAAGCCGAACTCGAATGGAGCTCTGGCTGGCGATGTAGTGGTAGGGACTGTGGTGGTTAGTACACTGGCGACCGATGCTGCGGGAGTTCCTCTCCCCGTCGTGCGTCGCAGCTGGCTTGAATCCGCGCGCTCCGATTGGCTCCGACGACTGATCGCAAGCCAGTTTTCAAAGCGTTTATGCAGGTTTCTCCTTTATGATCACTGCTATTGGCTAAAAAGAGACCTAGGTTAGGGCGACCCGAAAGCAGCTACCTACGGACCATAGGCTACTCCAACAATTGCATGTCAATTGCATGGTGTCTTAGTCTTAGACAGACTGGCACCACTGCTGAGGGTCCGATTAGTGTTGCGCAGATCGCCGTGGGTTAATGTAGAAGCGGACACCTGCAGTTGCGGCAAGGCCATCGTTTGACATGTGCACCCTCGCCAGTTGCTCAAACAGGAAACACAAATCCCGGATCCATAAAGCAGCGCTTTGGGCAACTCCGTCTTGTATCCGACATGTTGCACTCGCAGCAATCGGCGAGCGAAATTCTGCAATGCTGCGATGCAAGTGACTCACAACGACGTGTATTTGACGTACGTGTTTGTACGGCTGCCTGGTTGTAGAAGATATGGTCCACCGCGGTTCAGTTCTGCCAGAAATGCTTGGTGTTCGTCTACACGCCGCTTGATTTCTACGCCACACTCAGGTCTGTCCCCTGGCGCTACGCGAGATCATAATTGCCCGGGTCGCGACTTGTGTGCCGTCGTTTCCGAGGCGGGCGTTGACGCACCTCCTCCTGATTCTCCTCGCTGGCAGCACGTGCACGAAGGAAAAGCTTTCGCAAGATCACTGCCAGCAGCACGACGCCAATCGCGACGGCGAGGATAGCAACAATCAAGACCGTGTTCGAGTCATCATCGCTACCGGAGTCGAATGATCTCCCTGCGCCACCCTGAGAGAACTCAAGTGAATCTGTTGTGCTGGAATATGTACTGTTAGAGCTGTGATTGCTATTATAGAGCTTGAGAAGACGTCGGAGGAGTCGACTCCGAATGCACAGTAGACGTCCACTCTAATGAAGCAGGCTGACGCATGGTGGACACCCGCCGCCGGTGGCGACAGAGCAGGACATGGAGAGAGCGCCGCCTTCGTAGCACGTCTTGATGTTGGCACACTGCGAAGCCGTGCAGCTGGCAGTAGTCTCGGCATTGCGACCTGCACGATCACAAGAGAATTAGCAGTCGCGCTCATTGGCATCAAGTTGATTACTTTTCTGCACTGCTCGCGAGGGCCTACACGACGAAAAGCTTCGCTACCGGTACATGTATTCGCGCCATGGCTTGCAAGGGGAAGTCAGCAAACGCTAACCTCTTCCGTGGTTTAGGCGGCAACTGCTTCATGCTAAGCTCGAATCGCACTGGACTCGAATCAGTGCTCGGAAAATAACATTGATATTCTCTCACCACATTTATTATTATTGCTTTCGGGCAACCTGGCATATTATTGATATTCACCGACATTTACTGTTCCCATAGTTACGTCAAACTCATTCTTGAGCAGCATACTTTATTCAATTCAGAGTTGCAAACAACTTGCGTTTTTTATCGAATAGTGAGGCTAAGTCTTTTCTTTTGCGCTTATGCGTCCAGTGATCTCTCAAAACCACCCGTACCACGCTCAACAGCTAGCTCGCTAACACTTCACTTATCAATTTGACTTCAAGCACAAACTACCTGACCTTTTACATTTCGCAATGCCCAAGAACGCTGACATCTGCCGCGTGCTCTTTGCGGCCCTACCTGACCACTACTTCAAGTGCAACTACTGCAACAAAGTGCGCTGCCAGCTCCCATCTAGTGGCTACGGTAACCTGATCAGCCACTTGAGGGACAAAAATCCTGACAACGAGGCCGACTACCTTGCCCACGCCAGCTCCTTGGCGGCCAACCTACACTCGTTCGACTTTGTGAGCGACAAGGTCGCCAATATCTACCACTGTCTGGAGTGAGTGGTCGACCGAAACATGCCTCTATCTGAGGTGGACCACCCAACTACGCGCTCCATGTTCCGTCTGAAGCCCATCTCCTCGAAAACGCTCAAGAAGTACCTGGCAGCAACTACCAGAGCCGTCAAGAAGGAGATTGCCAAAGCGATCCCTCCCATTTTTTATGTAATGTACGACGGCTGGACCTGCTTTTCGGAGCACTATGTAGCACTGTACATCGTCTTTTGGAAAGATGGCCAGTTGCTCTACATTCTACTGGCCGTAGCACCCCTTGGTGAGGCGGACCTCACTGCCGCCTCACAATTTGCCTACGTTAGGAACATTTTGACGATTTTCGGCCAATCAGAAGAGTCGCTGAAGTTTCTGGTTGGTGGCAATTGTGCCACCAATCAGCTGACGGCAACCCTCCTTGGCGCCCCATTGGTCGGCTGCACGTCTCACCGTTCCAACCTGGCAACCAAAAGCTTTTGGCGGTGTACGAGGACCTGGTTGGCGCGGTGAACGCACTGATGGTGACGCTACGGACTATCAAGAACCGCGCCGAGCTCCGGCGCCATACAAGCTTGACGTCATTGGGTGCGAATGCTACGCGGTGGAGCTCCGCCTTCATGAGGCTAGAGCGGTCGTGCGTATCCGCGACCCGATCAAGCGCGTCGATGCGGTCTACGACCTAGCGTCTAAGCCAGCTGCCCATACACGCATCGCTGCTCTCTTTGAGAGCCTCAAGACGTTCAACAGCGTGTGCAAGAAGCTGCAAGAGGATTCGATATCGATGATCGCCGTACGGCTTTTATTTGACACGATGGTTGAAATCTTCCCTGTTACAGGTGACTACCGACGCCACCATCGTCCATTCTCCGGTGTTTGAGAGCGCAGTCGTGAATATTTAGTTCCGCTTATGATGCTAAATGTCTTGTTAGGTTTCTCAAGGTACGGAAGCTGGGTTGACGGCTTGACGCCAGAAGAGTTACAGGCTCTCCATCCGTTCGAGCTGGAAGCAGCTGCTTCTGAGCCAACCCATCGTCGCGTGGTTCGCATGTTCGGACGCGCGCACGCAGCGATGCTGAGGACTTGCAACTGCGCCGCTACAATCGCGCCCGATTCCGAGTAGATGACGCCGCAGTACAACCCGATCGTCGCCGCCACCCCTCCAACCAGCAACCACTGCGAGAGGCTGCTCTCGCAACGCAAGCTGGTCATTACGCCACAGCGTGCATCTCTGCTCCAGAGTTCTGGATGAAAGCGTCCGCCAAAAAGTTACGCTCCGATACAGAGCTTGACGCTGCACATCGAAACAACTGTAGTGTAACCTCTTGCAACAGGGGAAACTTGTTCATCCCGCACCAGAAGTCGAACACCGAATCTTTCGCTTAGCAAACAAAGTTCGCGGACAGGCCGTTGCAGAACGCCATGTCTTCTTAGCCCCCTATACCATAGCACACAACCGACGACCGCAGTGCAATGTACCGAAGTACAATGGAGTTTTGTGCATTCGTTCACAGTGCTTCGGCCCGTAGCCCCCTTTGCTGAAGAAAGTAAATTCAAGAATGAGCTACTTCGAGGTTTGCGACCTTGGGAGACTTTTCGTTTTATTTGGCTTGCCAGTGAAATTTACAGCTCGCTACCCCAAAACCTCCTGAATTGTATGTAACTCCTACATTTTTACCGCAAAATCAAGTCAAAAGTGTGTGCAACCAACAGCGCACCATACATTAAGCATGTGTCACTACGGTAAGAAATTACAAAATGATAGAGTTTGGGATTTGGATCTTGCACTGCAGACATTGGGTGGGTTTAGCAACAAGGGGTGGGTGAATTTTTTTGTTCAACCCCATATTACCCAAGCCCGAGCCATGCGTGGTGGATGGATGGTCCAAATGAAATATTCCCGACCCATTTATCCCCGGTCCAGAACCCTGCTCTGCTCCCGGTGAACTTGGAGATTATCGTGTTTCTGCATGCTAACCGTAAGTTTGGGATGCAAATACGCTGATTAGTCTTGGTGTCGATGACACTGACGACAACTAGTGTCAATATTGGTGCTGAAGGACAATACTATAGCTATTCCTCGGTTCTTTATTATTGTTCTCCTTCACATGCATTTATTTCTTATTGTTGTGAAGAACAACTAATGCATTTCTTTACTGTAATGTCCGACCACTGCCACTGGATGATGGACAGCTTCACTGTTACAGACGTTAACACTAAAGTTGCGCCAACGAAAACGGCGCTCGAAGTGTCATTAGTTGCTTGCAGCGAATGTTAGAGTGGTGACGCCCTAAAACGGCGTTAAATTGCTGTTTAGAGCATTTGTATCACTAACGTAGAATACCGAATAGTATGCCCTAAGGTATTAGAGTCCCCTACGAATAGTATGCCCTACTTTGAGGGCATACTACAACAATAGAGTGCCCTCAAATAGAGTGCGATAATATAGAGCTCCGTTTCGAATAGAATGCCGTCCGAATAGACTCCCGTGCGCAATCAATTGACTATGCTCAGCCATTCATGGCTTTCGTTGCACTGGGGGCCTTCGGCTAGCAGCTCCTCATTTCTCAACGTGCCGGCTAGACGTAAAAGTGTGGAGTTAAGCATCAAAAGGCGAGCCATTGAGTAGAAATTGGCGGTGTTCTGACGCGAGCAGAAACTCACTTTCGTCAGTTGGGATGATCTCGGCATCTGCGTTCCGTCAGTGGTGGCGTAATTGTGACGAGATTTTAGCGGGCCAAGGGAATCGTCGGCGCCTAGAGGGTGCTGGTCGCAGACGTGTGCTCGGCGAAGCTGAAGACACCCTCGTGAATTTAATCTACGACTGTCGCCTTTTGAAGGAGAAGGAAACACGCGAATGGGTCGCGCAGCAAGCGAGTCAACGCTTTCACGACAACCGAACGCGCTACAAACAGTAGCAATGAAGACGCTGATAGAACGAATGAGCTTCTCGACGCATTCGACGAGGTTTGGATCGAAGTGTAGAAGCACTGCAGCAGAGTCTGCTGTTAACCAAACTAATCCATTTTGCCGGCTCTGGGTAAATTATCTTCTTTTCTCAATCAAATAGAGTGCCCTTTTAATAGTAGACTATCAAATAGTATGCCCTACCTGCAGGGCTTTGTAGTACTGGTACTTTTGACCAACTACTACCAGTAGTTTGCCTCTGCTATACCAGAAACTACTGCAGTACTGAGTAACTCGATTCAGGTCTTCTGGACTACTGTAGTAAAAGCACTATAGTAGTATTAAACCTTTGGCTTACGATTAGCTAAACAAACTCTGTCTGGTCCACACTCTTGTTATCTGTGAAGCTTGCCATTTCCATCTTGCGGATCTCACTCCGGTTGTGCTTCATGAGCACCTGCATCTCGGCTCGATGGTTGTCCGTGCACGTACGGAGGAGGCTCATGACGAACGCGCCCGTAGAGAATACGCGTTTCTGGATGGCATTCGAAGGACTCCTCCCCAGTCAAACCCGAAGAAGAGCCGCGATTGAAGAGAACATTGCTGCGCCTGCATCGCGATACCACCGGCACGCATCAACATACTTGCACAAAGCCTGGAGGTTCCAGCACACTGCGCCCTAGCGTCGAACGAGAAGCAACCTGGTGAAGTCCTCTACCGTCAGTTTGTCATCCGACACTTGTTGGACGGCAACGCGAAACCAGTTCACGGTGTGCTGGTACCACTTCTTGAGATCTTCGTCGGCTTGATCGTCCAGACTCATCACTGGTGTTGTGGTTGTAGCCGAAGCCGTCAAAGGCGAACCGCACATCACGAGCTCGTTGCCAGCGGACGGAACCATGTCCAGGTTTGATGGCGTGTCCACCTCCGTATCCAGGGTGTTGCTTGAATCCGCTGCATGCATTACACAGAAGACGTCTCAGTGCACTTTGCACAGGGCCCTCTTGCTCTCTCTGATGACGTTATCGATTGCAGCAGCAGCCGCTGCATCGTCAGAAGCGTTATCGGAAGCGGTGGTCACTCCGAGCGCGGCGGGTTGGACGAGGCCATCCACTGTGAACTTCGTGTGGGGATCTAGCAACAGAATTACCACTGATTCTGCTGAGAGCGTGGACAACCGCTTCATGACCTGTCCCTTGATCCGTATAACACAAATCTTAGCCTCTGCGAAGAAAGTGTCGATATGTGCATCATGGCGCGGGAAAGAGTGCTCGTTGGTCTTCAGCGACCTCGTTGTTTCTAGTTCGCAGATATGGAACATGCTCGTAGCAAGCCGATCGAGCGTAAACTTCATCAAAACGATAAGCTCTGACGAAACTTGGATGCTGCGCTGCACGTCAATGAGCGCGAGGTCGGCTAGCGACTGTGTAACGGCCTCCATCTCCACCAATAATCTCCAGTCGGCAAATGTGAGCTTACTGAACACCCCCGCGTCGTCGTAAGATTCGCAGTGCTGGAAATATGGAGTAGTTGATAATGGTACGTTGGAACAGAGTGGCGGAGGACGCCACGCGAGTGTCACAGTCGACAATGGGGCTCAACTCTGGTAGATCGTAGAACTGTTGCACCTTAGTGAGACGCTCGACGCGCTGTGGCGAATTGAAGTAGTTGTTCAGGTTCCTCACTTTCTTGATTAGAGCTGCAAATCCCGGAAATGGACCACCGACTGAAAACAAGCACAGCTCCTTCTTCTGCTTGTTGGTGTCAGGGGCCACAACATACACCGTCTCGTAGTTTTTCCTCATGTCCATGCCGTATTGGAGACACAGGCTCCGTACATGCATGGTGCAGTCCGTCGGCAGGGAGTCTTCAAATATTTTGGAGACCTTGTGAACGCTCGATGCGGTGTCCGACATCGTGAACTGTGCCATGGCCTCGCTGTCGATCCGGAAGAGTGCTTCAATCCTGGACGTGATACGCACCTTGACCTTGCCCGATGCTCGTGAGCCGTTGTGCACTGTAATGAACAGCGCAATGTTGCAGAACTCCCATTTCTTGTTAATGAAGCGTGCCGACGAGCCCAGAAGTCCCTTCTTACCACTGCCGGTGGTGCAATTGTCGTGCATCACATTGAGGAATGGTACGAAGAAAGCGGCCTCAAATTATTTCTTCAACATCCGCTCCGTCAGGAAACAGAACCTTTCAAAACTGACATCCAGCATGTTGCAGTAGGTCCTCGAAGCCAAAATGGTAGTGTTTCCTGTAACCAGTTCGATCAGGATACGGAAATCCTCTGTTGCCACCGTATTGTAGAGCAGATCTATAGTACCATAAACAACAGTAGCCCGCATATTTGATAAATGATTGCCTCTAAATAATAATCATATCAGCTTACCGTCGTTGATCAACCAGTGGGCAATATACACATTAAGTGTCTTCGGTGCCGGGCACCATAGACGTTGTAGCGCACCTCTCTTCGTAATTGCCAGTTATTGTGATGCCGACTGGTTGACGCGCTGGGTTAAGTATCCAGGCGCTGATTCGAGCTGGTGGCGAGCTCTTTTGGCCCGCTTGGCTTCTCCGCCATGCCGATGTTTGCTGTACTTGGAGACGATGTGGTCCTTGGCGTTGGAAGTGTGAATCCAACGTCGAACACCACTCTCCCACGCATCCACTGAATGGTTTGGTTCGCTGGTGGCAGTCGCCGCCCACAAAATGTGCATGTGAGTGAAGCGCTCTGCATCGCCGTCGTCACCCATCGCGTACGGCGTCGCGAGTATGTGGGCAACGTTCCACTCGTTGTCTCGCTTACCAGGCTGGTGGAATTGGTGGATATCAAGCGGGATCCCATACGAGTCCACACAGGCTGGGGTGTCAGGCGGCAGCGTTTCCTCGGACGACTGAATGCTGAATGGCGCGGTCGTGCTCGCAGCATCCTGACTGGCATCCCCCTCCGTGGACCACCCCACAATCGCGAAGGTAACTCGTTGATCGTCAGCAACAGCAGTCTCCGCAGGCTGGTTCTTGGTTTTCCACTCGGTGACGCACGCAGCGCTGCAAAAGCTGAACTAGTAGTATTAGTATAGAATTAGTGTCGTATCCTCAACGTTCAGTTTAACGTACCGCAAAGCGATGTTGTCGGGGTCGAACAGGCCGTTCGAACACAGGTGGTAGACCGGGCGATGGTAGATAGAGCAAGGGTCCGTTATCGAGAGCTCCAGGTTTTCACAGTCGGCGTAGGCGCACTTCATCGGTCTCGTTGGGTGTGCGAGGGCTGGAGTCTGTCTGAAGGTTGCAACAGGAATTGCAAACTGAGTGAAAGCAGTCATGGCAGACAGAGGCACGCGCACATCGGCCGATAGAAGCCACCCGTTGATCTAAGTAGCAATATAAACATATCGGGTGGTCCTTTTGCCGCACCACACGTCGGAATCAACGTCGTAGTCGTGTGACGAAGGCAGCGGGAATTGTGCAAGATATACATACCGATCCGTGAGCAAGCCATAGTGCGTTAATTTGCTATCCACTGCGGTGGTCTAAGCAAAGATCGCCAGGTGCCCTTGTAGATCTCGGAAAGTACTATCGGAGCTTCAACACGAGTTACTGGTTACTACAGTAAAAGTAAAGGAACTATAGTACTATTTTCTACTGACGACCCAAATTACTGCAAAGCCCTGCCTACCTGCCACCGGAGGGCACACTACACTCCGCGCCAGGTTAAATCGGCCACCCACATCGGTGTCCATAACTCAGTCAATATTAGGAGTTATAAGCTGCTATTTAGATATGTTACCTAGCTAATTAGTAGTAGAACGGGGTTTGTGCTAACGCGCGGAAATTTGCAGTCCTTCGAGTGGCTAGTATACAGAGTGCTGCTTTTGGCACTGCGTCACATTAAATCGGCCACCTATAGCATACAAAGACCAAGTTAAATGAATTGAAAAGATTGTACTGTCAGTTATACTGAACAACTGGTTGCTCAAGCAGGAGCGCGCGGTTTGAGCGCTGCTTCAGTGCGCAAGATTCCAAGAACGAAGAAGCCCCCTCCAGTCAAGAAGAAGCCCCCTGCAGCCAAGCTGAAGCCGCGTCTCACAGACCGTGAGCGCGGCAGGATTGAAGGCCTGCATGAAGCCGGTGTCAGTGCGCGTGACATTGCGCTAGTCACGGAGCGCAGCAGGGACACCGTCGCCCGTGTCCTCCGCCCCCCTCGCCCGGAACACCAAGAAGCCCAGGCCCTCCGCCAGCTCTCACAGACAGAGAGACGCGCCGGCTCGTGCGCGAAGCAAGCAAGGGGGAGCTCTCGGCGGCAAAGCTCAAGGCAGAGCTTCAGCTCTCCGTCTCGGTGCGCACCATCCAGCGCACCCCTGCAAGGGTGGACTGGTTGGTGTACACCAAGATGGTGAACACGTTGCCCCTCAAGCTAGAAGACATGCTGGCTCGGCAGGCGTGGGTCAACGCCATGCTGGTGCGAAAAGGCAAGTCCCTGCTAGTGGTGCTGACGGGGAGGCAGAACTCGGAGGATAACATATATACTGTCTCCGAGTATCTCCTCCCCTTTGCGCATCTTAACTATGGAACTGACTGCATCTACCAACATGATAATGCCAGTATCCATGTGGCTAAGCGCACAACAGAATTCTTTGTCGAGCAGCAAGTTGAAGTACTAGACTGGCCATCAAAATCACCTGATCTAAATCCGATAGAGAATTTGTGGTCGATTATGAGTAGGAGTGTCTATAATAATGGAAAGCAATTTGATAGCGTGCCACAGGTAGTGGCAGCTTTGCATGAGGCATGGGAATCAATCCCCATTACCTTACTAGTGTCTCTTAGGCCTGGTTCGCGCGTCGGGGTCAGGTTATGTAGGCCTCCACACAGGGATCTGATTGGCTGCTCGGCCAATTAAAATGTGCATATGGGTATTTTAAAATTGCCCAAAACGACTTTCCATTTTACTCGATAGAGAATCAAGTTAAAAGGCAAATGGTGATGATTTACCCTAGCCCTCTAGATAACCTGACCCCGACGCGCGAACCAGGCCCTTATTGAGTCCATGCCGCGTCGATGTGTTGAAGTTGTTGATAGAAGAGGTAACAAGACACACTAATAGGTAACACTCTTTTCAATACATTTAACTTGGTCTTTGTATGCTATAGGTAGCCGATTTAATGTGACGCAGTGCCAAAAGCAGCACTCTGTATACTAGCCACTCGAAGGACTGCAAATTTCCGCGCGTTAGTACAAACCCCGTTCTACTACTAATTAGCTAGGTAACATATCTAAATAGCAGCTTATAACTCCTAATATTGACTGAGTTATGGCCACCGATGTGGGTGGCCGATTTAACCTGGCGCGGAGTGTACAAGCATAGTGTGCCGTATACTAATTCGTATTCTACGTTATTTAGAGGCCGTTAGAGTCTGAAGGAAGGGGCAAATTCTGCGGTGGTACACTGTGCCGCCATCTTGTGCCAAATCCGTGATTCAAACCCAATTATCGGTGCAGCACATCGTTGTGACAAATCCATTCAAGTAGGTGGCAGCAGTGTTATAATAAAGTTTACAAAACGCACTTTTTTCAATGCCACTATACGCACACATCTCGCCACCATTCAACTGATTGCTTCGCTTTGCTCTTCCTTGCACCGAGCATCATCGACCGGCTAAGACAGCGAAGTAGGTCTGTACGTAGGTAAAACTCAGTGCGCATTCCTTCTTCAGTTCCTGTCAATAGCCCATGTCCACCTACGTCGTGCAGGGGCTTGCCTACTTCGCGACGCACCCGCGTCTGTGGCTCTCGACGCTGTGTCCGCTTCTCTTGACGCTCATCGTGGCCATCACCTCCGTGGTCGTGCTCTTCTCCGTCGCATTGGTACCTCAAGCCGAGGGACTGGAGGATGCGGGCGTAGCCAAGTGGCTTTCGTGGCTGCTGGCCATCATGCTCGTGCTCGTGGAGATCTTCCTCGTCACACTCATCTACAACCTCGTCATCATGGGCTGCTACCAAGATAAAGTCTTCGAACAGGTTATGGTGGCGCGCGGCTTCAAGGAGATGGTGGAGGACGAGGAGCGTCACGCCGGTTGTGCTCGCGCATGCCGCTCCTGTTGCCGCGTGAGCCTCTGGCTCCGCCTCGTACTGCTGATCGTGACACTGCCGCTCAACTTGATCCCGATCATCGGCTCCATCATCTACGCGTGGCTCAATGGCACCATCTTGGCCTGGGAGTATCATTTGCTCTATTTCGAGTTCAAGAACTTCACGTACGCTCAGCAGAAAGCCTTCATCAAAGAGCACAAGGTTCAGTACTCGTCCTTCGGCATGCAGGCGCTGCTCATGGAGATGATCCCGGGTTTCGGGTCGATCTTCGTGTTTACCAACACGGTGGGGGCGGCGCTGCTTGCTGCCCATTTGGAGGAGGAGGAACGCGAGCGCACGGCACTTCAACACGGTGGCGTGCAGCCCAATTACGCCAACACCAACGCGTACAGCCACGGCTACGTGCCGTCTGGAGGCATTGTCTAGTGTGTAGAGAGACCTTCCTATCTATCAACGAGAATGAAAAACTGGTGCTGAGTGCCACGTAACGAGGACGCAGCGCGTAACGAGGACGCAGCGATGGCAGCCACCACGAGAGGGCGCGGCTCTTGCAACCATCTCTATATCTCTGACCTTTCTCATTGTACAAAGTATCCTGCAGTCTTTAATCATTTTCCAGTTTGCCGAGTCTCAACGCAACATGTCGACGTACGTGGCTCAGGGACTCGCCTACTTCCTGTCACACCCACCGCTGTGGAAGATGACCTTTTGCCCCGTGTTATTGACAGTCGTCGTGGGCATGACGACGGTCATCGTGCTACTGGCTGCGGCCATGTATCCGCAGGAGCAAGCGCTCAACGACGCTGGAGTGCCGGAAGGTCTGGCCTGGGTGCTGGCCATCATGATGTGTCTCGTGGAGAGCTTCGTGATCGTCATGATCTACAGCTTAATCTGTCTCACCTGCTACCAGGACAAAATATTCGAGTACGTCATGCGCCAACAAGGACACTCAGAGCTCGTAGCCAACAAGCGCAAGCACGCGTCGTGCATCCGCATTTGCACCAGTTGCTGTCGCTTGAGTGTGCTGCTTCGTCTCGGTCTCCTGGTGATCTCGGTGCCTCTGAACGTCGTGCCTGTGGTAGGCAACGCCACGTACGCGTGGCTGAACGGCCAGATCGTGGCGTGGGAGTACCATTTCTTCTACTTTGAACTCAAGAACTACAGCTTCGAGCAGCAACAAGCGCTCATCAACGAGCGCAGTATGCAGTACACGCTCTTCGGGATGCAGGCGTTGCTGCTGGAGATGGTGCCAGGCATCGGCGCAGTCTTCATGTTCACCAACACCGTCAGTGCCGCTCTATTCGCTTCCAATATCGAGAGGGAGGAAGCCGCTAAGCACCCACAGGTGCAGCCAGAGGAGACCGATCCATATCGCTCACTCGTGTAGAATGTAGCTTTACAGAGTCTTGAGTAAATAAAAAATCATCCCTCATCCATGTTAGGTTGCTGGTGTCCGTGTGAATTATCCACTGTATCCATAGTAACAAATCTGTCTCTCATTCGACAAAAGTCCATAATAATGTCGACGTATCCGCTGCGAGGCATCCTCTACTTCCTGGGAGACCAGCATCTCTGGCGCTTGTCCGTCTGCCCCGTGTTGCTGACAATGGCCGTGGCCTTGGGCGCGGCCTTCACGCTATTCACCTTCACGTTGCACCGGCAGGAGGAGGAGCTGTACGACGCTGGGCTCTCCACGTTCTTCGCGTGGCTCATAGCGGTGATCTTCGTGATCATAGAAGTCTTCATCGTCACCGCCATCTACGGACTCGTCACGCTTGAATGGTTCAAGGATAAGATCTTCGCCCACGTCATGATCGAGCGTGGATACCGTGAGCTGGTGGAGAACGAGGAGCGCCACTCGCCGTTCCTGCGCGTGCTCACGTCCTGCTGCCGTGTGAGTATCTTGCTGCGTCTGGGGCTGCTGGTGATCACACTGCCGCTTAACATGATCCCCGTGGTGGGTAACCTCACGTACGCGTGGCTCAATGGCACGCTCATGGCCTGGGAGGCGCATTTGTACTACTTCGAGATGAAGGCGTTTGACTTCGACCAGCAGAAGGAAATTATCGCGGAGCGGAAGCTTCAGTACTCGGCGTTTGGCATGCAGGCCATGCTCCTAGAGATGATCCCCATTGCCGGCGCCATTTTCATGTTCACAAATGCTGCGGGCGCCGCGCTGTTCGCTGCGAGTATCGAGAAGGAGCTGGAGAAACAGGAGCGTCGGAAGAACAGCAAGTGGCGCTGGGGTGGTAAGAACAAGGAAACCAAGAAGAGCCACGAGATGGACAAGGTGCCACTTGTCAACAAGCTCGGCGCGTATGTCCCGCCGTACGGCAGCACCTCGAAGTAAGTTGTGACGTTTGATTGGGTGAGTTCTCACGGGCTAGAGTACGCTAGCTAACTATGCACGATAACAGTCATAAAGCTCGCTACTCTGAGCTGAAGTCTCTCTACCAGCTTCGCTACGCACCAAGAATGTTTGATCCGCGACTAGCGTCCCATCATCAGTAGCACCAGCCTCACCATGTGATGAACGGATTATCATCAACATAACGCTAGGATCCAAAAACACTCGATATCTCCTCCAGCACGTCATTTGCTAATCAACCAGCACGTGATCATCGCTCCAGCCTTGTGAGTGCCATGGCGCTGTTCGCATTGCAAGGCATCACGTACTTCCTGCGCCACCCAGCACTGTGGAAAGAGGTGGCATTCCCACTCGTCCTCACACTTGTGTTGTGGCATCAGCGCTCTTCTTGTTCTCGCATACATTGTCTCGTCAAAAAGACTGGCTGGATGACAAGGACGTGCCGAAGCAGCTCGCTGAGATCCTGGCGCTGTCCATCGTTATGACGGAAATCTTCGTATCCACCGTTGTCTACGGCGCGGTCTGCGTCGATTACTTCCAGGACAAGATCTTCACCTTCGTCTTGAGAGACTGCGGCTTGGGATCGTTGCTGGATGGCCATGAGCACCGCTCGACGGCCGTGAAAGTATGCACGTCGTATTTCCTGTCTCGCAGCGTGCTCGGGGTCATCTCGCTGCCATTGCACGTGGTCCCCATCCTCGGCAGCCTCGTGTACGCGTGGCTGCATGCCAGCGTCTTGGCGTGGGAGCAACACCTCTTCTACTTCGAGCTCAAAGGCTTCGGTCTGCGTGAGCAACAGCGCTGGGTACGGTGGCACAAGGTGCAGTACTCGAACTTCGGCATGCAGGCGCTGCTGCTGCATATGACCCCCTGTTTCGGCCCGTTCTTCATGCTCACAAACGCGTGCGGGGCTGCGTTGCTGGCCGAGAAGTTAGAACGCGAAGGCAGCGGCGCCAAGTGGCACAATGAAGAGGAAACATTGCTCGGGAGCAGCGACAGCGGCAAGGACAACACGGTCTAGCCGCTACGCTAGACTCTAGCGTAGTGTAGGAAGTTGAGCGGAACGTTCATGAAATATGTGACGTGTGAGCAATGATCTGATTCTGACGTAAGTCAGCTGAGGTGGGTACAATATCTTTGAGGCGCGTCATCAACACTTTGTATCAATTTGATCCCATTTTGCTGGTCTCCACTCATTTGCAGCCATTTCTCAATCGGATACTTGCAGTGCATTTGTATCAGAATCCCAAGCCTGAAATGCCGTTCTACGCCCTCAAGGGTGTAAAGTTCTTCATCGGCCACCCGCACCTGTGGAAGCAGGCGGCGTTCCCGCTGCTGCTGACGCTGGCCTTCAGCATCTTCTCGGTCTTCCTGCTCTTCGCTTGCACGCTTCGCCCGCAGGAGAACTGGATGGCCGAGAAGGGACTGCCTTCGGTGCTCTCGTGGATCTTCGCTGTGATCTTCGTCATCGTGGAGATCTTCCTGGTCACGCTACTGTACGCGTTCATTGTGCTTGAGTACTTCAAGGACAAGATCTTCGCTTATGTGCTGCGCGAGAAGGGCTACGCTGCGCTCGTGGAACGCGAGACCCAGGAGTCAGCCGTCGTGCGTGTGTGCTCGGCGTTCTTCCGCCTGGACGCCATCTTTCACGTCATTTTGCTCATCGTGTCGCTGCCGCTGCACCTGATCCCCGTTATCGGTAGCATTGTCTACGCGTGGCTGCACAGCACCTTCATGGCCTGGGAGTCGCACTTGTACTACTTCGACCTCAAGGGCCTGGGCTTCAAGCAGCAGCAGCGCTGGATTGGTCAGCGCAAGTTCCAGTACACGAGCTTCGGTTTCCAGATGTTGCTGCTGCAGATGATTCCACTCGTGGGTCCTCTCTTTATCTTCTCCAACACCTGCGGCGCTGCGCTGCTCGCCATCAAGATGGAGCGCGAGGGCGGAGACAAGTGGGTCGACGAGGAGGACGACGAAGCTCTGCTCTCAGGCAAAAAGACTGGTGTCTACGGCACGGTCTAAGCGGTGGACGGCGTGTAAGGCGAAGGGAATCATGTAGGAAGGACGTACATCGTAGCTACTGCCAACAAATATAACTCCTTCAGTTTTCTTAAGGCGTAATAAATCCAGCGATCCTCCAGCAAGCTGTTTTCGCTGGGATTGGTTGAAATGGAGAGCTGATTTCAGCCAATATGGATTATGATGGATGATTTTTGCTGGCCAATCGTCACGCGTGGAAATTGTACCCACCCTAGAAAATACGTCCCGTTTGTTTTGCTACCATACAGTTTGTCATACGGTATTTGGTCCCACAACGAATGTCCCGCAAATAGGCTGCGTAAGGTCCTAAGAAACGAAAAAGTCCCGGTTTTGTGCACGATTTACTAATACCGGTACAGTACCACCCAAATTGGATAGTACTTTTCTGAATTCTAGGTTCTAAATGTACCGCGCGGGATTTTATTTGTCCAAAATCTATCAATTATGCACACATAAATCATTTTGTGTCAATATTCTCTGCCATGATCATTTGGCCACGCAGCGATATCACAATGTAATAATCAGA
Source organism: Phytophthora cactorum (assembly GCA_016864655.1). Classification (NCBI taxonomy): domain Eukaryota; phylum Oomycota; class Peronosporomycetes; order Peronosporales; family Peronosporaceae; genus Phytophthora; species Phytophthora cactorum. Next base: position 98,722 of record NHQK01000038.1, read on the forward strand.
TTGCCACCATACATCGAAGTAGGAGTGAGTGAGCCGACGCATGCATCAGCCCACTCTGTTGAACAGAGCCAGCGCGTTGTGACATCCGACCGAGAATCTTGGGCAGCGATGGATACCGAAATTGGCGCCTTTCAAGGTGCGCACTGATTGGCCCGCTTCATTTCGAAGCCATTTTCGCTCAGATTTCTGCCAATCAACATGCTAATAAAATATGCAGCTGGCCACCCATCCCTCCATCCCTTGAAGAAGTCGGCCCATAGTGAAAACAAGTCGGAGCGAAAAGATAGCCCGAATCCGCACCCACATGCGTCCATCCAGCAGTGAGCACATATCACTTTCGATTTTGCTCCGTGAGAAGAAGTCCCAGTCCAACAAACTAAGCTACGATGCCGATTACCTGCGGAGATATTCCTCGCCTGATCTGCTCGGTCATCATCCCGCCCGTCGGCGTGTTCTTCCAGGTCGGCTGCACCAAGGACCTGGCCATCAACTGCCTGCTCACGGTTCTCGGGTATGTAGTTGCTGGTTAACCCTCGTGTCGTTTTGATCACATGTCTAACTTGTTGCCTTTGTCAACAGCTACATCCCCGGTGTCATCCATGCAGTCTACATTTTGATCAAGGAATAGGCGGCGCTACATTGAAAAAAAAGATGTGGCGCTGCGTTGACCCGGCGACAAGTGGCAAAGCGTACTATAGTCGATGCGGAAATATCAAGATACAACGTCTTCGGCGCGGATAGCAGATAGATACTTCGTGGAACAGCTCGCGTTCTCTCTCTCGGACAGTGGCGTATGGCGATTCACACCAGCTTCTTTCACGGTTTGTCGCTACGGTTGAGGCACTTATTGCACGTTGAAGAGGAGTGAATACCCTCGTACAGTGGCAATTGTGTTTCTGCTGCAGTGGCTGACTGTAGAGTCGCAGATGCAGGTCGCACACGTACATTGAAGAGGAGGGTAGGACAACGGCCACACCGATAGAATCTGTTTTTTTATTCGAGGTGTTCTCTGGCAGTTGGCGCGGGCCAAAGTTAATATAGAGATTGACTTCGGTCGATCTTATTCCTTTTATTCTGTTTTTTGTCTTTCGCCAGTTTGTGCCTAATCAATTGACGTCACGAAATTGCAGTGACAAAAAGATCTTTTTGCCCAGCATTGAAGTTTTTGCAAAGCTCGGAAACTGCTGTAACAATGGGCCACGCTGTGGACGACGCCGACACTTGGTTTGAGGACGACGAACGCCGCTCATCCGCCAGCGCCTCGGACTTTGACTGGGACAAGACTGCGCGTTTGATTTGCGCCGTGCTGCTGCCACCCCTCGGGGTGTTTCTGCAAACGGGCTGCAACAAGGACCTGGCAATCAATGGGCTGCTCACGCTGTTCGGGTGCGTGTTGCAATGAGAGTAAAGCTGATGAGGTAAAGATGCTAATTAAATGCGTTGATTGTTTGTCAGCTACGTCCCTGGAATCATCCATGCCATCTACGTCATCTGCGTGAGTTAGTGGCAACGTCTTAAGCAAGACCCGATACTTCGGTGCTTGCAGCTATAAGAGATGGAGATTTAAGTTACGTTGAAGGTGCTTTTCCATTGTGATACCCGACTTGAGATGTTCTAAAAGCCACACAGACAGTTGGCGAGTTTCTTCTTGACTTCATTGATGATCGTCTCAGCACGGGAGTCTAACTCACCCCACATACTCAAGACGGACGCAGGGCCATCGATGGAGGCCACAGCGTAGACTTGGTCTCCCTCCGTGTCGTTTGGACTCAAATGAGAGGCATAAAGCAGTAGAGAGCCACCTCCAGAGGCATTCACCTCTCGCACCAGCCGCTTAGTCAACTCGTTCATGTCCACGTGGTGATGGTGGCGAAGCATCGTCTCGTCCAGCGTCGACGCAGGGCACGTGAGGCGGAATGCGGTCGTCGTGGCTTGATCAGAAGCAGCCAGCGTTTCGAAGCGTTTGTCAACTTTGAGCTGTGCAAGACAAGCAGTACGAGTCGACACATTCTCTCTTTCGGACTGGTCTGTAAGCCTTGACAAGCACGTTTCAAGACTTTCGAGAGCTTGGGCTTCGTCAAAGTGCTCACCATTACTACTGCGGCTGCTACTGAAGCCGATCACGACGAACTGCGTTTTTGGAGTTGATTGCCAGACGCCAGCGTTTTCGACCTCCAGTCGCCGCTTGCCGCTCAGCTGCACCACGAAGCGGTACTTTGGCAACTCAGCAATGTACATGACTCCTTTAGCACGCAGCGTTCCTTGCGGCAAGTGATGCTGAATCCAGTCGTGCACCGCTGCAAGCGGAGTCGGTTCCGTTCGCTCGAATGCCACTGAGGCAAACGCCTGTGAAGGTGGTGTATCATCATTCAACGCCGATTCAGATCTTTTCTCTACTCGCAAACGGCTTGGCGCAGGCGCCACTGCGCCGTTCAACGCGCTCAACCCCGTGTTCCATTGCGCCCCCACCTTTTCATGACTCACCCCGTCATTGAAAATATCTTCCGGCGGAGCGATATCTAGCACATGCGGCAAGTACACCTGACCATGATCCGTCTCGTACACTCGAGCGCTCGGCGCATACTTTTCGATAACCTGACGTGCAACCTTGAGTTTGGCCTCATTCAATAGGTCCACCTTGTTGAGTAGCACCACATCAGCGCATCGTAGCTGTCGCACAGCCACGGCGCAGGGCTCCACCCCTCTAAGAGCATCTTGAGCCACTGCGTCGCCGTCCACCACCGTCACCACCGAGTCCAGTCGGGCGCGCGTCATCTTGCCGAATTTTTCCTGCACGGCGGCGACCAATTGTGTCGGGTCCGTCGTGCCGCTGGTCTCCATAACGAGGTAGTCCACATGGCCCAATGCTGCGGCGTCGTCCTCCTCGTTGAGCACCTGCCACACGGCGTCTTTAAACGCATCCAAACTGCTGTTCGGGTCTGCCTTGAGTTCGAAGAGCTTGTTGCCGTTGCCCGCCAGCTGATTGGCCACCAGCAGCGCATCCACGTTAATGGCCGCCAGGTCGCTCACGGCACAGGCAACCCGAAGGTTCAGTTTGTGCTGCAGAATGTGCTGCAGCAGCGACGTCTTACCCGCGCCCAGGAAGCCGGTGACGATGGTCACGGGGAGGCGACGCTTCTGCGCATTGCGGGCTAGCAGCTGCCGCTCAGCTCCTAGGCACAAGTTCACGCGGGTCGCGGCCAGCTCCAGCTCCGTCGCCGTCGGCATTGCTTTGATTTCTTTTCCAGCGATCTGATTGGTCAGAAACTTACTTTGCACCTGGAAGATTGTTTCATTTTTAGGTTTTAGAAAGAGGTTGAAGCTGTTTAGAACGAGCTAAGATGTTGCCGTTGCTTAGCGAATTTCTTGTCTTCTTGCGTCGTGTCCCGGATGGGATTCATCACTAACTGTCGGATGCGGTCGTTGGACATCATTGCTTGCTATGGGCTTCTGACGCATTGTGCAATCGGCTTTCTATCTCCTAGCGATCCCGTCAAGTTACCTTAGTCATGGCTATCACGTGGGGAGATTGTCCGCGTTTGCTCTGCTCGATTCTGCTGCCGCCGCTCGGCGTGTTTTTCCAAGTAGGCTGCAACAAGGACTTCGCCATCAACTGCCTGCTCACGCTGCTAGGGTGCGTTGTACACTGTTTTCTATATCAAGATGCTGTGGCATAGATAACGACGACCATACTTGGTATTGCTGCTGCAGATACATTCCGGGTATTATCCACGCCGTGTATATCCTCGTCAAAGAGTGAGAGGTGACATGATCGCTGGGACTTCCATCCGCCGGATTTCAATTTCAACTGGAGGCAGCGACGATCGATAATTGTAGGTAGCAGCATGCCCGACAAAACACTCGTGAACGACATGACGCGCACCTAGCAGCCTTACAGCGTGAATGAGTACCAAGTACTTATTCCCAAAAGAGGCTGAAGTTGAACAACCTGCGTACTGCCAACGTTCTTAATATTTTTTACTTTTGCAAACATGCATTCCTACAATATAGGGGATATTATCGCCCTTTTCGTGCGGCTTCGATCGTGTTCCCCAAAAAGGACCCTGTCGTTGCAATAGCCAGCATTGCCAAAGTTTCCTCATCCGAGTGCGTGAATCGGTCTCTTGGCTGCAATGGACGAACCTTTGGTCTCCGGCGGCATCATGCTGCTTATCTGCTTGGGCGTGACGGTTATCGTGCAGTGCAGCTTCTTTGTAGTGGCCTACACGTGCCAATTCGACAAGGTGACGGACTTGGCAGGCGCACTCAATTTCATCGTGCTGGCGGTGCTGTCGCTCGTGTTGCAGGGCGTGTTCGACACCCGCGCCCTCGTGGTGACATGCCTGCAGGTGGCGTGGGCACTGCGTTTGGGCTCCTTCCTGCTGATGCGCGTGCTCAAACGCGGCAAGGACGAGCGCTTCGACGAGATGCGCGCCAACTGCATGGCGTTCTTCGGCTTTTGGATCTTCCAGATCCTGTGGGTTTTCCTGGTCTCGCTGCCGGTGGTGCTGGCCAACTCCTGCGGTGACCAGGTTGATGGCAGATTCGGCGAGTCACGAGACATTGTCGGCATTGTAATTTGGGCGATCGGAATGGTGGTAGAGTACGCCGCTGATGCATCCAAGTCGGCCTTCAACGACGACCCCAAGAACAAAGGCAAGCTGCTACAATCGGGCGTGTGGAAGTACTCGCGCCACCCGAACTACTTCGGCGAGATGCTCTGCTGGGTGGGGGTGACCATCGTTGCCAGCGCTAATTTCGGCAGCAATGGGGGCGAGACGTGGTTCTACTACGTCAGCTGCATCAGTCCCGTGTTCACATTCCTGGTGCTCATGTTCCTGTCGGGCGTGCCGCTTGCCGAGGATCGCTACGATGAACGCTTCGGTCTGGACCCGGATTACATCGAGTACAAGCGCTCGACCAGCCCGTTGATCATGATGCCACCGGCGGTCTACCGCTCGATCCCGGATCCGATCAAGCGTTGGTGCTTCTTTGAGCTAAAACGCTACTCGTGCAGGCTCCGCGAGCTGCGCGACACCGAAGATGTGACACCCACTAACTACCAGGCCATTCCGACGCAATCCCCATAGAGCTTTTATTTATAAAGTAATAGCTTACCAAGTGGCAAAAACGACATTTTCAGTTTTGAGCTGTAGTCTGCGACGTTTGACAAAGCTCCAGCCGTTTTGCTCTCAACCTAACGACCAAGTCGCCAGCTAATTACCAACGCGTCCGATTGAATAAGAAAATCAAGCGTATTTTCCTAAAAAAAGTATGGAATTGGAAAGCATGGATGGCGAAATGCTAAGCGATTCTCTGGGAGTCTCTGTGGCCACAGAGCTCTGTTCGCTGGCTGGCTCTGGGCCTCCGTCCTAATATTACATCCACAAACGCGCTGCCGCCGCTCATTGCCGTCCCAGCGCGTTCTCCTTCGTCCTTCGTCTCCAGCCGCGCTGGTCGGTGTGGTACCGGCTCCCGAAGTCAGCACTTGACTGATCGCGAGCCGTAGTCGCCGAATCCGCTGCTCGTCCGCGCGGCAGTCTCATTGCCGAACCGATTTACAGCTTCTCCAGCTTGCTGAACTCACCGCCGCCAGGGTTGCGGCGAGCCAGCTCGGCGCGGTCAGCCGCCTTGAAGTCGAAGGAGCAGTTGTGCTGGTCCTCAAACCGGTGGCTGTTGCAGAACACGTAGCCACATCGGCACTCGAGAGCTGTGAGTCCCACCTTCTTCTTGCACTCCCAGCAGCGCTTCTTATTCTTCTGTACTAGCTTCTCCACCGGCTTCTCGGTCGTCTCCTCCTTTAGCGCCGCGCTGTTGTTGTCCGCAGTTTCGACCGCGGCAGGCGTCTCCGTCTCCAGCTTGGCCGCCTCGTTCACTTTCTGCTCCGCCGCACGCGGGGATACAGCAGCCGCCGCCTGGCGGTCCGACATGGTCTTCTTCCAGCAAACGCTGCACATGCCACCGCTGCCTGGTGCGCCAAAGAAGCCGCAGCCGTTCAGGCACAACTCCGCGCTCTCACGCTCCTGCTGCATGATGTCGGTCTGTAGTTGTAGAAGTAAATTGACTAGGGAGCGGGGCAGGTAGGCCTTCGTCTCTCCACGTGTATCGCTAGCTCTGTAGACAAACGCCCGGACCTGCTCCGCTGTCGCCTCTCTCGCTTGTTCCCCACCCAGAGAAACGATGAATGCTCCTCCGTTTCTCGATTCTCAGCTCCCCTCTCTCCCTCGAGGCGACCTTTCCACGTTCAGGCCCAAAATTGATCACTGCAAGTTTGTATGCTGAGACCTAACCGCGTCTAGATCCGACGGGGGTTCAGTTTGCCATACTATAAGCGAGTAAGCCCTCGCGTTCTGAGAAAACCTCGTCCCAATTGGATGAAATTCAACCTCCCGATTCAGGTTAAAACCCAGCCCAACACGCGACGACTGCCCATTGGATGAAACACCGAATCTTCTAGAATCAGATCTGAGGCCCAATAGGCAATACCGGTACCAGGTTCGTCAGGAAAATGTCCAAAGAGGTGACTTGCTAAAAACAAGCACATATGGCCCCATCCAGACAATTCGACACAGTAGCCTACGATTTTAACGTCTCTACCAAATCTGTCTGTTGTAACTTGGTTGACGGCGGCTGCTGCAATGGGGTTCTTCCTGAATCTTCCGCGACACGACTTATACTGCGTCCGCCGCACTGTTAGCACATGCGAAAGCGTAATTTCGCCAGCCTTCACTTCCTAATTTGAAGATAAGTGCACCACTTTAAACTTTTTAAAGCTTCAGCAAATTACGCTATTTGTACATGTACCAAGTAAACTTAGTTCTCTAATCACGAGCACGTCTACGCTACGTGCGCGGCAGTGTAGTTACATGTACGGTATACCTTGTTCTAGTAGCCTGAATCGCAGCGCGAAATCTCCATGTCCGAATGCGAGCGAACAGCGTCTTGACCGACGTGGACGTCATAATATGGATATTATCCGATATAGCGGATAACAGCCCAGGATGCAACAGACGACCACGACCAGCATTGGGATTTTCTCTTACATTGGTGCCGTGGAACTCAGCGTCCTCGTCACCGTCGGTCGAGCTTACAACGTCGGCCATCGACACGATCGATATTTTGGAGCGGTGATCCGACACATTCACGGACGGGTTGACGATCGATCCTTGGCATGCATGGAGGCGTCGGCGTCGCTGGTGTCGTTCTAGATGCTCTTCTTGCGCATGCTGAGCAGCAGATAGAACTGCGAGTTCAGAAACACCGAGAAGGCGATCGCCACTTGCAGTGGCTTGCATGAAGAGGGTGGCGAGCACGACGGTCTCCAGCTCTCTCATTCTTGCAACGTCTCCTCCAGATTTTCTCTCGAGCGTGGTGACGTGCGTCTCCGTGTACGCCACAACATTAGCGAGCCAACATGTAGAGTAATTGTCTAGCTGAAAGTCCAACCATTTTGAAGCAGGATGAAACTAAGCGAGGGAGCCAGTTGCCAAGGCAGTTGGGCTCGCAGTGAAAGCTATGAAAGCTCCCTCTAAGCTTAACACGGGCCACTTCGGATTCTCTTCAACACACTGGTCCAGTCACACTGTCAATAGTTTATTTTTTTTCGAGGAAAATAAAACCATTATATGGTGCCGTTCGTGTGCGCGGTATCCACACACACGTACGGACATATCGATCGATTTCATACCTCTTTGGCCATTTTACCAACTATACATTCAGCACATACTGATCGAATTCATACATCTTTGGACATTTTCCATTCCGGTATTCATCATGAATGATTGTATTCTACTATCCCTGGCAAAATTCATTCATCGCATACCACGTATACGGATTGGCGTTTGTTCTGGAAACTGGCAGTGTGCTGCTACCTGCCACAACACAAAGTATAGGTCTACCTACAATGCGCAATCGCAGATTGCGCAATCCGAAAGCATATTTTTCTCGTGGTGGGCTGAGCGATAAGCTCAAAAGGAAGGGAGCTTGATAGTGAAGACGATGCGTTCCGTTGGCTATACATATTGTCGTGCTTCTTGTGCTAAACGTACCAGTGGATCTCGGATCGACCTTTTGATAATGATCTAAACCAGAATTGAGCAACAGTTTTGACTAAAATTCGGTTTTACGATCTTGCAGTTGAAGGCAACTTCAGTTTGTTTGGAAATCTTTTACTTACTGCATACAATGTAGGCAAATGGTTGCTGTGCCTCCTACTCGTTGGTGTCGCCTGCGGAGTGTCCGTTGCCAAAGAATGACAACTGAAGAATTTTCTGCCTGTCCTGACAGACGTGCTGTGGTTGAGTTGTAAGGTTGTCATTGCCAACTTGCCCTACAACAACAGTACTGTACATGTAGTCCCACAGTTGAGGCCGTAAACTGGAAGCCGAATCAAAACAGATCCCAAAAATTCACTTGAATTGAGTATTGACAGGAAATGACTCATAATATTGCCCAGAAATTGATTTGGGCTATTTCTCAATTTTTGATGCGCAAAATAGGTCGCATGGAAAGGGACACAATCCTTTCAGTTGGAAGGACGCAATGAAGCGCCTAAGCCAGGAAAAGAAGGACGAGATCATTGAAACCGCCCTTGGGAACAAAGAGGTTCACATTGATAGCTCCCCCAACGTGAATATCTCGCGGATCTCGCGTGTTTGTAACGTAAGCAGGCCGCTCGTTAAGCAAGTTGTGGGAAGCCTCCAAGGCTCCAAGAGCCTCTTGTGTTCCGCTTCCGCTCGATGCCGGTGATCGCGCGCATTTCCAGAGCTGCTCTTGTTGCCACGGCCCGATTCGATTCCTCGCAAGACGTTTACTTTTAACCCTTTTAGAATACGCTGCATATGCTTGTCCGGCTCCATTGCAAAAAGTCACAGCGCCATCGTGGGCGTTGATGGCGCCCCCCGTACTATCCACGCCATGTGCGCCTGATACGATGGCCCTCGGAAACTGCTCTCTTGTAGCCGTCGGGTATTTCGAAGGACTTCCGCAGGACAGCTCGATTTCCTGTATGCCCACGTTGGCACAGTGCTACACTGTGTTTAGCAACACTGTTGCAGCTTCGGCCTTGCAAATCGAATCGGGCTCAGACCATCGTTGATGACCCAAGGATTACCCGAGAACCAGATGGCCGCAGTATGCTTTATCCAAGTGAGTTACGCCACCAAACCCACTCGATCAGAAGCCTCTCCACAGCGTGTCAACTCTGTCAAGTGTTGCAACAAAAGACACTTTCGCTATCGACGCCCCCACGCCCCATGGCATCGAGCTTGCCACCCGTCCAGTTCAGCGCCTCGCGCCGCGCGCAGATCGATCGCCAATGCGACGACCTCATCGACCGCGCGTTGAGCACGCATGACAAATTCCACGCGTCTGCGAGTCTCGGCGGCTGGCAGCGCGTGCGCCGCCGCAACGCCATGAATGTCTACCGTCCGCGCTCCGCACAGGGCTCCGAGGGCCCGCGCGTGTTGCTGGGCAGTGGCATCGTGCCCGGGAAACTGGATGACGCGCTAAACGGCGTGTACTGCGACTCTACTGAGAGTCTCCGCATCTGCAAGAGCCTCTTGAGCGACAAGTTCGTGGACGGCGCCGTACTGCGCGTTTTCGAGGCACGCGACCTCCGAGCGCCCATTGTGTTCGCCGGTATCAAGTGGTTCATTATGCGGGGCTTTGCTGGAGCCAGCGGATTGCTGAGTGACAAAGATATGCTCACGTACGAGCGTATGGGACGCATTAGAGACCGCAACGGACAGTACTTCGCCTACCACGTGCTGCAGTCAATTGACCTGCCTGAACGCCCGGCCAATCGAGAACGGGGCCTGCAACGCGTGGATATATCGTGGTGTTATCTGTATCGACAGCTCAGTCCGGACTGGCTGGGTGTCTTCATGCTGGGAGACATGACTTTAGACACGGTGATACCGGTCAGTATCTCGAGTTTTATTTCTGCGGAGAGGGTGCTGAGTGCAGGTAATTTCCTGCGAAGTGCACGGGCCAAGCACTTTTCAGCGTTGATGGCAAATAGCACGGGGAAGGCCTCAGAGAAGGGAGCTCCACACTGTGCAGTGTGTATGTCTCCACCACCAAAGATGATGGGGTTTTCGCACAAAACATGCATGGGTTGCCGTCAACAAGTGTGTCGGAAATGTCGTCAACGTCGCCATGTTTTCCGTTTGCAATTGCGTTCGGGTAAACCTGCGACGGAGTATTTTTGCAGGTTATGTGTGGACAAAGTCACTCGAAGTAGTGGAGCGAAGAGCAGTGCAGGACTGGATGGAGTGCATGAAGTATTGAATGGGTCACGCTTGGGGTCTTCTCGTTCAGGCGATCTGTCGAATACAGAGTGGTCGGCGTCCAACTCGGGGTTCGACGCGTCCATGCGACTCGGCAAACTGGCGGAGTTCACGCATCAGTGTCACGACAGCATTGCGATGAAGGAAGAGTCCATCGCATGGAATCAAGAGGAGCTGCTGGAGATCTCGCAGTTCCTCGAAAGCTCGAGCTGCCGGTCACGTCGTCGCGAACGTCGGAGATCAGGATCTGGTCAGCATGCTAGCTCGAGTCAGAGTTCACGTCACCGACACTACAGTGGCGAGAACTCGAGCAGCTCGGCGACTTCCACCGGGCGGAAGGAGTCGCCGGGGTACGAGAAACACTACGACTACTTGGACAGCCCCACGGCTGAGAACTTGCACGCGGAGGAGAATAAATACTTCGAAGAGGAGTCGGTGGAGTCTGGTCCGTGGACTGAGTGTCTGCCAAACGAGCGTAGCGGGAAGTGGACCGTCGTGTTCGATGAGGATCGACAAGAATACGTGCGGATCCGCGTGCCTGGTACGGAGTCGGAGGCAGAGTTATTAGACTCCTCTCGGATCAAGGAGAAACCGCGAGCAATTTGTATTGATGAGCTCGATTGATAGGCGTTGGTGAGTTGATATTGCTTTGAACTGGGGCGAAGTTACCTTTAGTAAGTAGAGATTTTGAAATTGAATTTGAATAAAGCTAGTGACAGTAGCTGCATGCTCCTCGAATGCTCCTCCGCCTATTTTCGGTCACGCTGGTCGGTGTAGGAGCTGTAAAGGTTTCGGCGCAGCTTCCTTTTCCCGTGTTTGACGCTCAGTTTTGCGACAGAGAGCTAGAACTGTTTTACACAATTGCATTGCGTAATAATTATACTGCTCAACTTACCAATAAGCTCGCGGTTGTAGCATCACAGCGATGAATCTTTAAGCCACACGCGGTCAGGACTTCGAGCAAGCTGACGTGGCGTTAGAAAAAAATAATGTTAAAAGTTATCCCCATAAATTATACTTCAAGTATGCAATACTAATTTCCCACAAAATAAATAATCTCGTGAACGATGCGTCTCAGCAGAAATAAATAATTTATTTTTATTTTCGGAAATAATAATATTGCCAATGCTAATTTCGGAGACCCTGCGTAAGGAGCACACTACGGACGAGGTCGCGTTGACACCAATTCTGAAAACAAGACTAGAAGCGAGTTGAGTAGCGTGAACGCAACCGGGTAGGAAGACGAAGATGCAGCTGATTCCCACGGCAACGCCCGAAAATATCTTTTCGGAAGAGCTGAAGGAGCGCCTGAAGTAGATGGCAGAGCTATTCGTCAGCGCCGATCCAGAGAAGTTATTGGGCTTCAATTAATGCAGCAAGAATTTCGAGATGAGTTAGGACGCATGCAGGGCACGTAACAAAAGTAAATGCTGAACTTCATTGGCCGTCCTTCTGCATATGGTTCATTTCCATAGTTAACTACGTTTGATTAGTGATAATCCAGATTTCATATCACTAATCACTAACGAGAGGATAGAGGGATATTTGAGTTTGTAAACCATCGATCACTGGGAGCCCTATCACTATTTGGGATATCGCGTTCGAGAGGATTGTCTGTAACTTCTTTTTTCAATTTGTAAAACGCTATTGTATACTTGTCACTATCGCCCCTAGCTTTACATGAATCAAGATACATGTGTATCAGTATATACATTCAAAGAATCAATAATGGCCAAGATCATAGCTAGATCAACATGTTATGTTGAGTTACCACACCCTTATTCAGTTTTCTGGTTTTAGAGAAATGATTTGCCTTTCAAAAGCTGTAGAAAAATCTCAACAAGTTCAAATAAAATCAGAGCTTTCAAGTGCCACAAGCAAGGCACGACATTGTTACGTGTTTGACCCCCCCCCCCCCCCCCCACCCTCCCTTGGCGCTACCAGCCCACATTCTCTAGTTGCATTTATTGTAATATATATAGTGCTAATGTACGAGTTTCTCGGGCTCTTGTTCGTAGCACCCGAAGCACTCACTACAACTAGCCTTATGTCGTTCATTTTTTTTTTTACTATTCACTACATATTTGTTGTTGTTGCTCATCAGTTTGGAGCAATGTTGTGTTATTTAGAAAGAAAAGTTGATTGTTCTTGCCAGAGGTTCTTCTTCCAAGACTTTCAATGCGTTCTGTTCGTGGTGGTCGTACACAATCTCCCAATATCGCTTCTCTACACGAGAAAATGGAGGTCCAATCTTTCCAACATAGTTTCGTAGCGACTCCTCGCCATCTGCATCTGTAAGGGTCTTCTCGGCTAGAACACTCCAATTGATTACGCTTACTGGTTTGTCGACTAGGCGCTCCACCAAAGCGTCAACGGAATACTGCGACGTACGCCTTTCATATCTTTGCAGGCAGTTTCTCTTCTTGCGTGGTCTTCCAGGGGGCTTTCGCGCGGGTAGTCCTCATAACATGACAGTCAAATCGAAATTGTCGACGATGTGAAGACATGTTAGCACATGAGCACAAAGCCAACCGATCTGAAAACCCGCCTTGCGGTCGCACTTGTATTTTGGCGGATCAAACTGATCTCCTCGAGAGACCAAACTGGGAGAGCTCCAGTTGTGCTCATAAGCGCGGCTCAATACCTTGACCATATAAACCGAGATGTAGCGAAGAGGAACGTTCCCGACAATTTCATCCTCCGTCAGCGGTCCACCGACCGATTTTCAGGAAGGCATTGTACGGCCAGCAGTCACTTTGATCCCGTGTACGTTATCGCCACGAATAACGTAGTAGCGCTCATTGAAGAGGTAAGCCTGAATACTATGAATTGCTCTGCGCGATTTACGTTTGTGCGTTGGGCAATGGGCAATGGTTGTCATCGCTGCACAACTCTATCGCGGCTTGTAAAAGCTCTGCCGGCACCGGACCCGCTGCGAAATGTTGAATCGTTTCCGACCCGTTATCCATTGCACATTCAAACAGAGCTTTTGGGAGCGTCAATACTAGCACGTGACCCGTAGATACTCGAAGCTGATTCACCGCCGTTGCCTCAATTGTGTGATGATGCGACTCAATCGGTTTTTGGTTCGGGACAATTCCTGAACCATCACTGACAGCGCAGAACACCATATCCCACGGTTCAGCGAGATACGTAACGTCCAGCCACGTAGCGTATTCATCTTATCCGAGGTTGCTCCAATTCTGTGTGATAAGTTCCGACAGTACCTCGAACTATTCTTTTGGTCGGGAGAGACCCATATAGTGGAGCTGAGGTTTGGTGATATCATTGTAACGGTCGCCCTCCGATAGAATCCCCTTCTTTTTGCGAGCGTTGCGATCGAGATGAGGCCAGCGGTTAGGAAGCTTGATATCCGGCCAAACTTCTCGAAATGCATTCGCGATCGCTGCGGAATGGTCTAATGAACCAAATGGAGAATGGGTGGTACCCCAAAACCTCCTGGCACCGGGCCTTGCAAATTGAAAAAAAAATTCGCGTAATCGAAACCCGAAAGTCTCTGTTCTGGCAAACATGAAGGCCATCGGATAAAACTTGTGTTGATACCTGAGCGATGACGTGAATCGCACCCCGAACGTTCCAAATGAGACTAGTGCCCACCCTCCAAAATGTAATTTGTATGTTCCGTCGGTTGACTTCAGAACCTTTTCCATCTGACCAACAGCGGTACGAGATGCTGTGCGAAACAGCCTCCGTGAGGTGAAGATGATGCCCACAGAGACGTCTCTACTGCCGACTGTGTCTGTAATTCGCTGGGAGTCATGTTGTGCTTTGTAGCGCATTCTGCCGAGACGTGTCGATGGACTTGTGTATAATACTGGTGTAGACCAAACCATGACATCAGCATAAGTCTTTATGTCGAAGTCGCCCTTGGAGCCATGTGAGCCCGATGTTTGAGCTGAGTCACGGTTGGCAATAATCCCAAAATATCTTCTGAGTTGCAGTGCCTCATGCCTTAAGTGTTTAAGCACTTTGTATGACCTTGTTCGCCAGCTTGTGAATACCAGTCGGCTGAGATGTCAATGGGGCTCGGGTCGTTGTATGCATCCCAGTCCGTGACAGCCGAAGCTTCCCATCAGTATCGAGCGTAATTCTTGCTTCAGCTGTGCAATCGATGTGCGACGAACGCCAAAGACGTTTGGTTACACTACTGTTGTTGGTCATACAGACTACCTTCCCTTCTTCCCTTTCTAGAATTTGTGGATGGATCCCTCCCTCCATTTAGCGAAAACAGGGGAGTTGCCCGCTCCTCATTTGGTGCGTCACTGTAATGCATCAACAACGTCCTCCATCTTTTTGATTATGATTGACTGAATAGATCCACAAAAGCAAATCAACCCCACGTTATGCACTTTAAACGCTGTAAATGATTCGTTGTGGCTTTATCCGTTATAACTTCAAGACAGCGCCACATGTACACCCGGTAGACGCGTGTCTTGCTGGATGGTCTCTGCGGTCACTTTGGAAAAGTTATCTTGGTGTAATTTTGGTTTATGCTGCGCCAATAGATTGCGGAGAAAGTGATGCACTACCGGTACCGGTATCTATATTTAGCGATAACAGGTGACTATTTCGCGCGCAGAGTCGGTGTCGCCTTGTTGCGGTAATGCATCAACAACGCCTTCGATCTGTATCATTATGGAAAACTACACTTTCGAAGTAGAATACCGTTATATCTACGGCGCGTACATGTGCCCTTGAATTGGTGTCTGTGAAGCCGAAAAGGTTGTTTTAAGCTGATTTTTACATGGGATGCCGTTGCCGCGGGACTTGCAGTCTCGCATGCAGTGCTGCTGCTGAGCTGTACACTAGCATGGCAGTTTGTTTTCAATACGTTCCTGAGAATACCACAGTTTCGCAAGCTCTTGAGTTCGAGTTATCCATCGGATCTGGCGTGGTAGTTCCTAGCAGATGATGCGTAGTGCAACGATAAATGCTGAGCAGAACACCGCTTCTTTCTCTTGGTGACGAAGCAATTTGTTCTCTCCATCTTTGCGGAGGTTGTTAATTTTACGGTGAGATTATACCTTTCATACGCACATGTACAATTTACTTCGAGTACATCGTTGGCTTTATTGTCTCTCCATTTCAAAACATAAAGCGGAAAGAGCAGCGACTTGGTGAGATTTGTTTCTGCCAACAACTAACACATTGCAATACGTGTTCACAGCCTGGAAAGCCGGTGTAACTAGGGCTCCTTCAAACACTCGCGGCACGGCGTCTAGACTCCTGAGTAAACGCACCATTGGTGTCAGCATGCCCGACTGACTTGAGACTCTTGTAATCCGGTGGCAGGTGTCGCTCCACTCGAAATGCATTGAGCCACGCATGATAAGCGTTTGATCGAGCAGTTGATGAGCTAAAGTATCACGAGTGCCGTTCCCGTCGCTATCGTGTAGGTGAGGGAAAACAACGCGAATTGTCTGCTCTGAAATGGAGACGGCAGTTGTCATTGTTGCGACTAGAGAACCAGTTGGGTCCTTCTGAAGTCGGTTGAGTTCCATCTCAATGCCTGGGAACCAGCGTGATATCTGCTGCCAGTTTTGGATCATGTTGTCCACTCCGTGTGAAGCATTAAACGCCACGTCGGTAGTAAACGACGTTTGAAGGAAGCTCAATTGAGTGTCGAGCTGTGATGGCGAGTGATCTTCAAACGGAGCCTCGTGCACCCCGAAGCGAAAGAGTCGAAAGTGCTCGGCTACTACGCTCTACAGGCTTATTTCAGCCGGGACGGGAGCGTCGACGCTGTTCAAGCTCTTCGATCTTCTGACGCAGTTGATCGACCTCCACTTCAAGACTCATCGTGTAGTTCTCTTTTTTCTTCCTGTATCGCATCTGCTTCTTTCGACGGAGCTCTCGCAGGCGGTCTTTCTCAGAGATTGCAAGCTCAGCTATTGCAAGGTAGCGATCTCGGGTTGCCGGAAGGTTTGGCTCTCTGCAAGCGATGTTGTTGTCTCCCAGTGCCTGCTCCGTGGCTCTGTCTCTCCTTGCTCACGTGGCCATTGTCTTGTATATGAAAAATACGAAGCCCCAGGTCTCGGTCCCACAAAGCTCTGGGCCGCGTAGGATCTCCGCAAAGTCCTGGAACGCTGAACGACGCCTCCAATCACATGCTCGCTCAGTAGATGTCTGTTGGGAGGGTAAAGGACGCAGTCGTTCAATGATGAAGAGTCCTCGGCACCTTGTTCCTTGATCGATGACGGAGAACTGGTCATGTTGCTGTGTCAGTCTGACGGGGACGAATGATGTTTGGTAACAGTGACTGTGGGGTCCCTTGGTACTTAACCCTTTTGTCGTAAAAAGGTGAAGAAATCGCCCTTTAAGGCCTTTGTCAAAATACGGTGCAAAATACTCGTAAAAGGCATTGCATACCACATTCGCCTACCTTGTTTTGAGAAAAAAAACAATTTCTACCAATCAGAACGATGTGATATAAACGATGAGGTGGTATCACGACGCTGCCGTCGTGTATAAAATGGCGACCAAATCCTGATGATATCCTGAGCATCGAATGCCACACGATTCTCAATACAAATTTACTTATATAGGCACCGTTCACTGCTGAATAAAAAAATTAAGAGCAATGCACTTCTAAATATACGTGGCTATGCAGACAAGCTTCCATGACTAGGAGGACAAAGCTCTTGTCCAAATAGCTCGCCAGTTTGAGAGTGAAGGACTACAAATCACATGGAGCTATGTGGCGCGCCGTGTGGTCAAGTCGAAGCGCACAGGACGCGAGCTCCAGCTGCGCCTTAACTAGTCTGAAACGTGCGTATGGAAAGAGCTTATCCAACTTCCCACCCTGTTTCTTCGGCGGTTCTTCTCCCGCACCACCAAGGTTGTTACGTGTCGCTGGGCGGGGTCGTTCTGGAGGCCTTATAGACGGACACGGTGACACTGGACTGATCGGTGCCAGTTTGGGAGGAGGTGGGGTCTGTGTCATTGACCAAGGCGGCACAGGGGGCCAAGGGGGCGATCATGACAGCGGTCTTATCAACGCTGATCAAGGGGGAGAAGATCACCGCAGGAATGGACTCGATACTATCGGTCGCGGCGGTGCCGGTCGACGTGGAGCGCATCTACATCTGCTAGAGGCCAAGCGGCGTGCGATGGTGGCGAACGCAGCGGTGGGGAAGGCGGAGGCGTTGCCGTCGGGCCTTCCCAAGCACAGGAAGTCAATATTGACTGCCCTATACTAGAGGGCACTAAGAACGCCGGTGATAGCCACGGCGGGGGTGCCATCAGCGGCGATAACGGTAGCCATGGTCGTGGCGGCACTGGTAAACGAGGCGGTGAGCATGATGGGGGTAGGGGTAACAGCACTGGTCTCGGCGATAGTGCTGTGGTGTAGCGGGATCAGCAAAATCTGCGAAATTGCACGATCCAACTTCCAACAGTGCCCAGACACCGACTAACGGAGGGGGGGGGGGCGATGATCCGTGATCTGTTGAACTTTCCTCACCTTGTGTACCCGTCGGTAGGGCGGGATCTGCTCTCTTGGTAACTTCCGAACGGTTCTGTGGTGGAGATCGAGTGTCTTGGCGAGTCGCGGGGATGGGGTGGAGCAGTAGTGGAAGATGTTCACTCTGCGTCCGATAGTTATGCCAGATCGCAAGCGATACTTCGAGCTTGCGGTATCTGGGGGGGGGGGGAGATCTGCGATCTGGTCTCGGGGTAGCCGTACGGGTGTGTTACCCTTTCCTTGATTCCTTTGCGTCGTACTTGCCGCTTCCTATAGCGGGATCTTGAGAGTTTGCGAGACGTACAGGATCCTCTGGCCAAGTAGTAAATCCAGCTGATCCAAGGTTGCACGAGTAAGGGAACTCACTAGGTGGTGTGAACAGGGTAATATATTAGCCTGTTACCACTACCAACGCTAGTTGTACGCCACTTAGTCTTCGGACACTTTGCGCGGCCTTAGCGTTCCGGTTTCTTCGGTGGAGGAAGGGACTTGTGTCGTCCAATGCAAAATACGGTCTGATTTATGATTAAGTTCCTATACCAATCAATCTCCCTACATCCTGGACTCTAACAACCAAGCCAGACTGGCTGCGCGCTATACCTCACCTTTCACCATCACTCAGCTGCCATCCGGCCTGTACCTCTGTGGCGTAATCACCGTATGTCGGATCACACCAGCCCATCTCCAAATCATGGTGCCCATCGTACATCATGGATCCTGGATCGTAGATCATAGATCATAGATTGTAGATCACAGATCGTAGATCGTAGATTGTAGATCGTAGATTGTAGATCGTAGATTGTGGATCATGGATCGGAAGTCGTAGATCGTGAACCGAAGACCACCCGTAGATCATAGATCATAGGTCCTAGATCGAAGTGATGGAAGGTGTAGTTGGAGAAACGAAGCTTGGACGAAGCGGAGGAGTGAGCACGCTGGGTGAGACCGGAGCGAAGACCACTTGAGGGGGAGAAGGAAGATTCGAAAGTGATTGATTGAGGTCTTTAGCTCGAAAGCCTTCTTGCTATCTCTAGACCTACTGGATACACCCTACTTGATTCTTTACTGGATACTGAGTTACTTCAGCCAATCAGAGAGCGCCACGTCGATGCCCATCTTGTACCTACAATCTTGTACCCACAGGTGGCGTAATCGACAGTGGCGTAATCCGCGGTGGCGTAATCGGCGTGGGTTCGGATTGGACCGGTTCGGGCTAACCGGTTCACGGTCAATAACCGATACCAAACCGGTAACTCTCAATACGCCCCCTCAATGCGAAGTCCCATGAATGCCGAGAGCCACCGTGAGGTCCGTGTGGCGTGGTCCCGCGAGCGCCTTCGTCATGATGTCCGCCAGCATCACGGAAGTCTCGCAATACTGGAGCTTCACTTCACCGCGCTTCACTTCGTCGCGGATGTGGTGGTACTTGATGTCGATGTGCTTGGCGCGGCCGTGGTTCACCGGGTTCTTCGTCATCTTGATGCACGACTGGTTGTCTTCGCGGATCATGAGCTCGGGTCCCGTCTCGTTGGCAGCTGCCAGGATCTCGCACAGCAGGCGATGAATCCACTTGCCCTCTTGGATCGCCAGACTGAGCGCAATATACTCCGCTTCGCTCGTAGACAGCGACACGCTTGACTGCTTCTTGCTGCCCCAGCTCACAGGCGCACTCATCAGCATGAACGTGTAGCCTGAAGTCGACTTGCGGTCGGCGAGGTCGCCAGCCCAGTCGGCGTCCGAGTATCCACGAAAGTCGATCTTGTTGCCCGGCTTGAAGCAGATCCCGTGCGTCTTGGTGCCTTGCAGGTAGCGAAAGATACGCTTGACTGCCACCCAGTGTTCCTCTTGAGGATTTTCCATGAAACGCGACACATAGCCCACAGCGTACGCGATGTCCGGGCGCGTGGCAGTCATCAGGTGCATCAGGGCACCCACAGCTTCGCGAAACGGAGCGTTCACCTTGGTCGCTGCGTCGCTTGGAACCAGTCGAGTGCTCATGTCGACGGGACTCACCACGGCCTTGCACTTATCCATGGCGAAGCGCTTGAGAATGTCATCCACATAGCGCCGCTGGCACATCGTCACACTGCCGTCTGGGCCGTCCACCAACTCGATCCCAAGAACGAATGCGCACTTGCCGCTGTCGGTCATCTCGAAGCGAGTCTTGAGGTCCGTCTTCGTGCGTGCGATCAGCTCGGGTGAACTCCCGGTGATCAGCACATCGTCCACATACACCAGCACGAGCACGCAGTGACCGTCCACCACCTTGATGTAGAGGCACGGGTCGAAGGCCGACACTTGGAAGCCGATAGAGCACACGAATTCGTCGAAGGTCTCGTTCCACACGCGCGAAGCTTGCTTGAGACCGTAGATCGCCTTCACCAATTCCAGGCAGTCGAAGTTGCCATCCAGTTCGACGCCTTCAGGAACTATGCAGAACACCTGCTCCTTCATTATCCCGTACAGGAACGCTGTCACCACGTCGAGTTGGTCGAGAGGCCAGCCGAAGTACTTGGCAATAGCGATGACCATGCGCAGTGTCACGTACTTGACCACGGGCGAAAACGTCTCCGTGTAGTCGATGCCGTACTTCTGCTTGAACCCTTTGGCCACGAGGCGCGCCTTGTACTTTTCGATCGATCCGTCCGCTTTGCGCTTGATCTTGAACACCCACTTGGTACCGATGGCGCGCTGTCCGTTGGGCAATTTTGCAGCACGAAACACACCACGAAGTCGCATCGACTTGAGCTCAGCGTGAATTGCCTTGCGCCAGTGCACTTGGTCCGGGCCGCTCACCGCTTCTTGGAATGTCGATGGTTCCGACAGGTCCACAGTCGCTTCAACAGCATTGGCACTTGCACGCCAAAACACTGGGGGAGTCGACTCTTCATCTTGGTCACCAGATTTTTCTTCGTCGTCGGTGTCCACTCGGTGCAAAGAGGAAGAGGAATCCGGCGCACTTGCTTCTTCCAGTCCAGGCCGATGGCGCACAGTGTGCGGTCTTCTGGTAGCTTCATCTTCGTCACTTGGGCGACTCTTGCGCTTCCCCGTCTGCTTGTACTCTGTCTGGCGAGGTCCGTCATCGTCGATATCGAGCGAGTCAACGTCCAGGTCATCGACATCTTCATCGGAAATTCGCGGTGAAAGTCCAAAGGTCGATTCATCGAAGTTGACATCGCGACTGATAACCACCTGCCCCGCCTCGATGTCATAAAGTCGATATGCCTTGGACACTTCTTCGTAGCCCAGGAATATTCCGGCGCGAGCCTTGGGGTCCCACTTGAGCCGCTTCTCCTTCGGAGTCAAAATGTACGTCCGACAGCCGAACACGCGCATGTGCTTCACACTTGGCTTGGACTTGTACACGATCTCGAACGGAGTCTTGTGCTCGATCTTGGGTGACGGCAGGCGGTTCTTCACATAGATGGCCGTCATGGCCGCCTTAGCCCAGAAACACTTGTCCAGCTTGGCGTGATGCAGCATGCTGCGGCCGATCGTGACGATAGTCCGGATGGCTCGCTCTGCCGTGCCGTTGGTCTGGTGCGCGTACGGAACCGTGGTTTGCTGCTCGATGCCTTCGTCTTCGTAGAAGGCCTTGAGCGAGTTGGTAGCGAACTCACGAGCTCCGTCATGCCGCACAAACTTGACCTTCTTGCCGAACTGCTTCTGCACCTTCATGATGTACGTCTTGATGCAGTCTTCGCTTTCCGACTTGGCACGCAGACAGAAACCCTTCATACATCCACTGGCTTCGTCCACGATCAGTAGCAGATACTTGCTGCCACCAAGCGAGTTTTCCTCCATGGGTCCGCAGATGTCGAAGTGGAGCAACTCGAACGTGTCGTAACGACACTTGTCACGGTTGCTTAGAAACGGTTTTTGGACCATCTTCCCTTGCTGGCAACCGCGACACAGACTTGGTCCGCTCGACTTGGAAGGTGCTTTCGCGTCCTTGATCATATTGTTGTCGACCATCTTGCGAAGCACCTCGACTGGAGCGTGACCCATACGCGCATGCAAGTCGACCGTTCTTCCACTTGTCGCTGCATTCGCCGATCGCTGAGGCGTGCGAAGCCAGTAGAGGCCATCCACGAGATCCGCCGTCGCCACCACTAGCTTCGAGTCCTTGCGCGAAACGTGCATTTCGGTGCCGTCAAACACCACTTGGAACTTGCCACTCTTGTTGATCTGCGGCACCGAGAGCAGATTCTTGCTCATGTTCGGCACGTACAGCGCGTTCTTGATCTCGATCTCGCGCTCGTCGCCGTTGGGCAGAACCACTCGTTCCACGATGGTCCCCACACCCTTGATTGCCGCCTTGTTGCCGTCGGCCACCGAAAGTTCGCCTTCATTTCGCTCGATCAAATTGGCGAACTTGGCCTTGTCGTTGCAGATGTGGTGCGTTGCGCCGCTGTCGACCGCCCACATCCCGGACACATTCTTGCCCGTCGAAATTCCACATTCCATGGAAACCGCGAACGCCACTCGATCGTAGTCGTAGTCGTATCCGTCGCTGTCGTTTCTCCACTGGATGTTGTTGGCCCCGCGTCCACGGCCGTTGCCATTGCCATTGCCGCCGCGTCTTGGGCCCCGATTCTCGTCCTTCTGCTTGGTCCAGCACTTGTCCACCGTGTGCCCCAATTTTCCGCAGTATGTGCACTGGCGAGACTCTCGGTCGGTGTTGAACGCCTTGGCCGCGTTCTCCGTCTTCACCGTCGCCGTTGCCGTCTTCTCGCCTTGCCGCTTCATGTGCTCGTTCGTGAGCGCCTTCACAACGTCTTGCGACCGCAGCTCTGCATTGCTCATCTCCAGGTTGAGCACGACGTTCTCGTAGCTCTTGGGGAGGCTGCGCAATAAGCAGATCGCCACGTCCTCGTCCTCCATCTTGGCGCCGATACTGCTGAGTTTGGCGCTGATGTTGAGGACCTCGTTGCAATGATGGAGTACATTGCCGCCTTCCGACATCTCCATGCTGAAGAGCTGGCGCTTCAGGTAGATGCGCCCAGCCTTCTGCGATCCACCGTACAGCGTCTTCAGGCGCGTCCACGCCACCCACGCTTCCTCGCAGTCGTCAACCACATGATGGTAGTCCGCATTCATGTGGAGCAACATCAGTCCGAACGCGATGTTGCTGGACTTGACGTAGTCGTCCTTGGCCCGCGTGTCCGTGAAGCTCGGAGTCATCTCGCGGTTCACCACATGCCACACCGACTTGGTCAGGAACACGCCACGCATGTAGCGGCTCCACGTCGCGTAGTTGTCTCCGTTGAACTTGTCGATGGAGACCTTGGCCGAGGTGTCTTGCGCAGAGGTCATGGTGCTTGGGCTCATAACCTGATGGAAGGTGTAGTTGGAGAAACGAAGCTTGGACGAAGCGGAGGAGTGAGCACGCTGGGTGAGACCGGAGCGAAGACCACTTGAGGGGGAGAAGGAAGATTCGAAAGTGATTGATTGAGGTCTTTAGCTCGAAAGCCTTCTTGCTATCTCTAGACCTACTGGATACATCCTACTTGATTCTTTACTGGATACTGAGTTACTTCAGCCAATCAGAGAGCGCCACGTCGATGCCCATCTTGTACCTACAATCTTGTACCCACAGGTGGCGTAATCGACAGTGGCGTAATCCGCGGTGGCGTAATCGGCGTGGGTTCGGATTGGACCGGTTCGGGCTAACCGGTTCACGGTCAATAACCGATACCAAACCGGTAACTCTCAATACGAAGACGACGGACCACAGATCGAAGATCGTAGACGGCAGATCACAGATCGAAGATCGTAGACGACGTATCACAGATCGAAGGTCGTAGATCATAGATCCACCTCCAGATCGCGAGGCTTGTAGCATATTTCCGATGTCGTGAGTACTTCCTTAGGCGTGTTGATCCGGAGTCGTGACGTCGAATGCCCAGCTGGACCCACTCTCCAAGCCATTGTGTCACTAATCCGAATTACCGTTCTTTCGTCATTCCCCATCGCTCATTTCTCAGAAAGTGCTTCACCACAACCGCCTCCTGCGCGCAGTTGTCTCCGACCAACGGGGTCACTTCGCGCATTCCTCCCGCACGTTCGTTTCTCAGTATCCTTTCTCCAAACGTACGCATCAATGGCTCCACCCAAGCCCGCTGGTGAGGGTGATGGGAGCACTCCGATTGCCCCTCCGTCGTCTGGCCAGCCTGGATCGCCGGCCTCCGCGGAAGATCCCCGTACATCCGTGCGCAGACTCTCCACTCGGCTTCATTCCCTGATTGCTCAGCTGCAGGACGCTACCACGACACGCGAGGGAGTGCGGACCGAGCACGGCGAAACTCGATGAGATCTGCGTGATCCGACTGGTATCCAGCCAGCGGACCAGATCCGCATCCTTCGGCAGCAGCTCCACGACCAAGCCATGGAGATCCAAGGTTGGGAGCACACCGCAGACTCCCGTGATCGAGATCTGCGCCACCAGCTGGCAGATCAAGCTCGGCAGATCTACGATCTGGAGTTTCGACTCGATCACGTCTCTCTCCAGCGGGACCACCTTCGACAGAGCAACTATCATCTCTTCCAAGAGATGCGCCTTACTGGATCGGAGAACGACGGGCTTCACACGCGGATCTGGGATCAAGAGCAACAGCTAGCTGATGCTGCCGCCGCGAACACGGTCTCCGAGGAGAGTTTACAACAGTTGCAAGAGGCTGCGTCTCACCCAAGAGGAGGTCGTCACCAACGCTTATGTTGGATCGATCCACGGCGGATCCACACGCGGATCTACTTGTGGTGGCTCTCCCCCCGCTGATCAGGACTCCGCTCCGCCGGATCAGGCCTCGCGGGATTTGGCTCAGGCGCAATCGGAAGTCACCCGGCTTTCGCACGTCCTGCGAGTCGCCCGCGAGTCCATCGCCAGATTGACAACCGAGCGAGATAAAGCACAGCATGATCGTGGTAATGTCACCGCTGAGCGCGATCGTCTTCGACTCCGGATCTCGGATCTCGCGGTAGAGCGCGACAACGCGGTAGCTGAGTGGGGTGTCGCTACTCGGAAGCAGACAGAGCTGAAATCTTCGATCCGGGATCTGAGTACGTATATGCCTTTTGATCTCGGCCTTCTTGATCTCAAGCTCACTTGCTGTGCCATTGTAGGCGACAAGTTAAAGACTGCTCGGGACGCTGAACCGTCAAGTGTCGGAGATCCAAGGACGCCATGATCGACTGGTCGCCGATCATGATCGGACATTTTGCCAGCGCGACGAAGCTCTTCGTCGGTTGGCAGCTGTGGCCGAGACAGCTAGTCGGCCGATCCGCGTACCTGGGGCGCCATCGATTCCGGTGACTTCCGCTGGGGTATCTGTCGGTGGATCGGGATCGACAGCTGCTATCTCGGGCTCGCTCAGTCAAGCGTCCTCTGGATCTGCGATCCCGGCTGTTGGGCCTCCTGGGCCTCCTAATCATGGAACGGGTTCCTCTACTTCCACATCGGCTCCATCTTCGGCCAAGAAATCCATCTCCCCTGGTCCGAGATCATCGGGCGGCGATACCGCCCAGACTCCAGCAAAACGTCCTCGAAGCGGTTCCGCCTCTTCGGATGTGGACCCGGAAACAGCCACGTGCGCCCCCAGCCGGTGCTGACCAAGTTACTGAAACGGTCGATCTCACAACAGGGGAGATCAACGATGACAGTGGGGCCTCTGGAGAGATCGAAGATGACGGAGGTGTTAGCGGGAACCGTGGATCCACCGGCAAAACTCCGGCACAACCTAAAGGCGAACAGCCAATCCCGCGTGGATTTGGCTTCAGCAGTTCGGATGAAGACAATGAAGATGACGAAGGCGACGATGACCTCGAAGACTCCAAAGAAGCAGAGATCGCCGATGAGCTATTAGAGGAAGACACCAGGCGCGCTCTTTCTCAATCACGATCGGAGGCCCGTCGTCGATCCCACGCCACTCCCTCTCGCCATCCTATCGGCGGATCGGGAGGGCCGCCTGGCGGGTCGGGTGATTCGGATGACGACGATCTTGGGGCAGGTCCGTCAAGATCTGGAGCTGGACCGGCCGGGCCCGCGGGATCCGGCAGCCCAGCAGGCGGTTCTGGCAGCCATTACTCTGGATCTCCAGGATCCGTGTCCGGTCGTGCAGGATCTACGTCACCGGGCGTCCATCCATCCGGATCTTCTGGGTCCGGAGCCAGATCTACCGTGCCCAGTAGCTCGGGTGGCGCTCAAGGCGGCTCTACGTCCAGATCGGCTACTACTGTCTCCCAAGTCGACACCCGCTCCGGATCTACTCCCCGAGAGCCCTTTCGGGGCCCGATAGTGGCGTCATACCAGGTCGGCTCCTGCCTCGTCAGCTAGACGCCACAGCCGTCGCTCCCTGGGCCGCCGAGAAACTAAATCGAGTGACCATCGTCGCGATGAAGATCGGCAGTTTGTTCCCCGATCTTCCGCTCAAGACGGGCCGGATCTTTCCTCACGAGGGTGAGGATGTGCCCTTGTCCGATTATCACGATGATCTGGTGACGCAGCCCCAGGTCGAGAGTTTGATGGCGGCCAAACCGTGGGAGATCTTGTCCACGAACTCGGGATCGGCGATCAGCTTCCATACCGACGTGGGAGGGCGGTTCGGACTCTTCCTGGGAGCGTATCGCCAGTTCGAGACCAAACACCGGATGGCATTGTGGGAGGGGACCCACAAATTTCCCATCTCTCGGCCTAAGCTCGCCAAGTCTCCGTGGCTGGCAGATTTCAAAAAAAAAAAAACGTGGGAATCGCCGCAGCCACGCAGCAGCCGATTGGAAGAAGATCCTCGTGATCTTCATCCTCACTATGCAAGACGGTTGGTGCGATTTAGATCTTCTCTTGGATCCCTTCTTCCTTCACCCCCCCAAGCGCCACGACAAGGTGATTTGGTTCCCCGGTGTGGCATCCCGTCGTGCGAACTTGGCGGATCCGACTCTGCATCGATCCGAACCGGCCACCCTGCTGGAAGCCTTGGATGAATGCAATACGGCCGATCCTTGGCGTAACCACTTCCGCGATGCCCCTGGCCAACATCCTGCTCATCAGATCCCTCGTCTGGCGGGTAAGTTCTTCAGCGTTCGGGCGGCTAGGGCCAGCCGCAGCACAGCTCCATGATCTTGGTTATGGTGTTTCAAGAAGGTTCAGATCTCTTCCAGAGCTTGGATCTCGCCTCCAATTCTCAGATCTGGCACTCGACGGCGCCTCGCCTCCCGTTCTTTTTCTTCTCGTACCACCTCCAGATCTCGTCGCGTTCTGCAAATCAGGCCTAAACAGGGCCCACTGGTGTGAGTTGATTATGTCGGTGAGAAAGATCTACAGGTAGGCTGTAGGTCGGAGGAAGGAGGCTTGATGTTTGTGTATACGATATCCGACGACGCAGATCAGAGACCGGAGATGGAGATCCAAGGCGGTGGAAGAGAGTGTGGAGCAGAGTAAACACTGGATACGTCACTGTTTGGCTGAATCGCGGTATAGATTGAGTGCAGGAGGATGGCTGGTGCCAGATCCTAGCTCGAGACGGAAAGGCTGATGGAACCAGGAAGAGGAGTTGATTGAGTTGAGAGAAGGAAACATGCAACCTAAGCCGGTTCTATCTATGGCTTACGATTTGCAGAACGCGACGAGATCTGGAGGTGGTACGAGAAGAAAAAGAACGGGAGGCGAGGCGCCGTCGAGTGCCAGATCTGAGAATTGGAGGCGAGATCCAAGCTCTGGAAGAGATCTGAACCTTCTTGAAACACCATAACCAAGATCATGGAGCTGTGCTGCGGCTGGCCCTAGCCGCCCGAACGCTGAAGAACTTACCCGCCAGACGAGGGATCTGATGAGCAGGATGTTGGCCAGGGGCATCGCGGAAGTGGTTACGCCAAGGATCGGCCGTATTGCATTCATCCAAGGCTTCCAGCAGGGTGGCCGGTTCGGATCGATGCAGAGTCGGATCCGCCAAGTTCGCACGACGGGATGCCACACCGGGGAACCAAATCACCTTGTCGTGGCGCTTGGGGGGGTGAAGGAAGAAGGGATCCAAGAGAAGATCTAAATCGCACCAACCGTCTTGCATAGTGAGGATGAAGATCACGAGGATCTTCTTCCAATCGGCTGCTGCGTGGCTGCGGCGATTCCCACGTTTTTTTTTTTTTGAAATCTGCCAGCCACGGAGACTTGGCGAGCTTAGGCCGAGAGATGGGAAATTTGTGGGTCCCCTCCCACAATGCCATCCGGTGTTTGGTCTCGAACTGGCGATACGCTCCCAGGAAGAGTCCGAACCGCCCTCCCACGTCGGTATGGAAGCTGATCGCCGATCCCGAGTTCGTGGACAAGATCTCCCACGGTTTGGCCGCCATCAAACTCTCGACCTGGGGCTGCGTCACCAGATCATCGTGATAATCGGACAAGGGCACATCCTCACCCTCGTGAGGAAAGATCCGGCCCGTCTTGAGCGGAAGATCGGGGAACAAACTGCCGATCTTCATCGCGACGATGGTCACTCGATTTAGTTTCTCGGCGGCCCAGGGAGCGACGGCTGTGGCGTCTAGCTGACGAGGCAGGAGCCGACCTGGTATGACGCCACTATCGGGCCCGAAAGGGCTCTCGGGGAGTAGATCCGGAGCGGGTGTCGACTTGGGAGACAGTAGTAGCCGATCTGGACGTAGAGCCGCCTTGAGCGCCACCCGAGCTACTGGGCACGGTAGATCTGGCTCCGGACCCAGAAGATCCGGATGGATGGACGCCCGGTGACGTAGATCCTGCACGACCGGACACGGATCCTGGAGATCCAGAGTAATGGCTGCCAGAACCGCCTGCTGGGCTGCCGGATCCCGCGGGCCCGGCCGGTCCAGCTCCAGATCTTGACGGACCTGCCCCAAGATCGTCGTCATCCGAATCACCCGACCCGCCAGGCGGCCCTCCCGATCCGCCGATAGGATGGCGAGAGGGAGTGGCGTGGGATCGACGACGGGCCTCCGATCGTGATTGAGAAAGAGCGCGCCTGGTGTCTTCCTCTAATAGCTCATCGGCGATCTCTGCTTCTTTGGAGTCTTCGAGGTCATCGTCGCCTTCGTCATCTTCATTGTCTTCATCCGAACTGCTGAAGCCAAATCCACGCGGGATTGGCTGTTCGCCTTTAGGTTGTGCCGGAGTTTTGCCGGTGGATCCACGGTTCCCGCTAACACCTCCGTCATCTTCGATCTCTCCAGAGGCCCCACTGTCATCGTTGATCTCCCCTGTTGTGAGATCGACCGTTTCAGTAACTTGGTCAGCACCGGCTGGGGGCGCACGTGGCTGTTTCCGGGTCCACATCCGAAGAGGCGGAACCGCTTCGAGGACGTTTTGCTGGAGTCTGGGCGGTATCGCCGCCCGATGATCTCGGACCAGGGGAGATGGATTTCTTGGCCGAAGATGGAGCCGATGTGGAAGTAGAGGAACCCGTTCCATGATTAGGAGGCCCAGGAGGCCCAACAGCCGGGATCGCAGATCCAGAGGACGCTTGACTGAGCGAGCCCGAGATAGCAGCTGTCGATCCCGATCCACCGACAGATACCCCAGCGGAAGTCACCGGAATCGATGGCGCCCCAGGTACGCGGATCGGCCGACTAGCTGTCTCGGCCACAGCTGCCAACCGACGAAGAGCTTCGTCGCGCTGGCAAAATGTCCGATCATGATCGGCGACCAGTCGATCATGGCGTCCTTGGATCTCCGACACTTGACGGTTCAGCGTCCCGAGCAGTCTTTAACTTGTCGACTACAATGGCACAGCAAGTGAGCTTGAGATCAAGAAGGCCGAGATCAAAAGGCATATACGTACTCAGATCCCGGATCGAAGATTTCAGCTCTGTCTGCTTCCGAGTAGCGACACCCCACTCAGCTACCGCGTTGTCGCGCTCTACCGCGAGATCCGAGATCCGGAGTCGAAGACGATCGCGCTCAGCGGTGACATTACCACGATCATGCTGTGCTTTATCTCGCTCGGTTGTCAATCTGGCGATGGACTCGCGGGCGACTCGCAGGACGTGCGAAAGCCGGGTGACTTCCGATTGCGCCTGAGCCAAATCCCGCGAGGCCTGATCCGGCGGAGCGGAGTCCTGATCAGCGGGGGGAGAGCCACCACAAGTAGATCCGCGTGTGGATCCGCCGTGGATCGATCCAACATAAGCGTTGGTGACGACCTCCTCTTGGGTGAGACGCAGCCTCTTGCAACGATGCCCGGGCGTGAAGAAGAGAAACTAGAAGACAGCAGGAGATAGCACTCACAATGGCAAAGGAATACCAAGCGTCGGAAAAGGAGAAAAGAGCGAAGAAACATAACGACGCGCTAAGTCGGATGGGGAGAGCTTCTCTTCGACATGGGGAGCCGAGCGGTGCGTTGGATGAAGCCGCTCATGGTGGTAGACGCCGGAGTTGCCGAGACGCTCACCAAGTGCCGTGGCTCGTGTCTCGCCAGGGGCAGTTGTGATATAGCGGATCGACTGTCAGTAACGGTTCAAGTCACGAACCATCGCAGGGGTCTTTCCAAGATCCCTCGTGGCCTTTTGGGCCAATCGGCACCCGCTGCGACGGTTTATATGACAAGGGGGCGTCACAGTGGTGTGGACCACACGAAACCGGACACCGACTGGTTGTGGCCGTCCGGATGGGATGCACGGTATATCCGGACTGATTTCATTTGATATTTGTATAGAAAGATAAGAGGGATAGGATTAGAAAAGAATAAGGGCCGACTGGCCCTATAATGAGAGAGCAGTATTTTCCCTGAAGCACTCAAGTGATCAAGCGTCGAGGTAAGCACCTTACACTTAGTAGCTTTACAGGGTATGCCTACCAGCGAACAGCGACCTTCCTGAAGTTAGCGTTCGTTACTGGTCAGGCCAAGAGACTGTTAGAGGGAGTTTGTTTGGTTTGACCCCTATTTGAGGGAAGTTCGGGTATTATATTCCCGGTATTTGTGGTTAGAGTATTGACAGTATACTCTAGACGACTTACAGCCTGAGTTATTCTCGGGCACCCCCGTAAAAGAGTTTACAACACTAGGCAACCTTCCGCTGTTGGTGCCACGGGGTATTAGAGAGAGAGAGGATAAGCGTACAGGCGAAGCTCGTGCCAGTGACGTTTGTGTATTAAGCCTACGGACGTAAATAGTGAGAGAGGGAAGCGCCAGGCTCAGGGTATTGGGTCGGACTTGGTTCCTTCAGGTACGCCCAACTGTCGCTGACCCCTGTGGAAGGCGAATTGTTGTGTGCAAAGGCTCACTACGTGTCTAGCTATATTTCAAGTGATTCCCTACATCACAGCTGTATACCAATCTCTGGACGGTGAAAGTTTCACCGACTTTGCCCATTCCGATGATCAGATTAATCTCTCCCCAAACCACACAGATGACGGGTATACATGTCGAGCACATTCGCCATCGTCGATTTGGTTTGTTGCGTTTATGACCACGAGATTAGTCGGACGAGGCATATACCAAACACCGAGGATCTGCAGACATCGTTTAAATTATTATTAGTTTTCGAAAATAATAATTATCGGAACTACGTAATACGTCTTACCCTATACGTTGCAGCCTCTTCGAGCTGCGTGACGACTCCGGAGTACCGACTGGTCATCATATTTTCACCGTCGGAACCGATGGATATATTTTTCTGTCGCGCCAGGTAGAATAGAGAGCATCCATCAGGTTAACCACCAAGCTAACAATATTGGCGCTCAAACATTGAAACCCCGACCAAATGTAGGTTGTGAAGGAATCCGCTGACACACTCGAGGGAATACTGGCGAGATCCAAAGTACCAGGCACCTGGAGAGGGCTGCTAATTAATTATGCTGCCCAAATACTGACACATCTGTTGCCAACAGATTTTGTAGAAGTATCTGTTGCTAGGAATAGGTTGCATGAAAACCTGTTGGGCTTTGTCTTCAACAGAATGTCAGCGCTGAAAAAGACAACAGTTATGTCAGTGTTGACCATCTGAATATATGTTTATGGTAGAAGCAATCACGTATTCATGCATTGAGTAGCTGCAGTAAAGATGTGAACATCGTGTTGTGTTCACTGGGTTCCTAGTGCATGAGTACGCCGAACTGGATGGGCCAGTTCCTCAACTTGATATATTCCAGCGAATCTCCGTGGATGAAGACTACACTTCAAACGTACACACCTTCCGTCGTAGACAATCTGCACCCTGCAACTTGGCCAACTCGATGCTCCTTGTACGTTTTTCCTTCATCCTCAATGTCAAATTATTGCACGACAGGCCACTTTAAAGGTCTTCCTGGGGGTTTTCGTGAACAGCTGAATGAGTCGATCGACATCATAGGGATCTGAGTCACGCATCAATCCCCCCTGGAGTGTTTGAGGTCGTCCTGGCAGCCCTCGCATTGGGATCTTTTGCAAGGCAAGCCCAATGTTGAGCTTGTCAGCAAAACGAGGGAAGCGATGACATGAGAGCACACCCAATCTGTATGCATAAAAAATTTGCAGGTACAGCGGAAAACTTTCCTGATCGAGATTATCTGTGCATACATTAAGAAACGGAAAGTATGTATCAAAACAAAAACCAAATATGGGGTAGTACGATGACGTACCTCATCAAAGCGCCACTTTGATCGCGGTATCAGAGGATTCATTTGTGCAAGCGCGCGTCGGTCCACCGTCACTTGCTGCAGCGATAAGAATGTGACCTCAGCATCCTTTATAGGTTGCGCGGGGCCAAGTTTCTCTAGTAACGATTTCAAGAATCTAATAACAAATTCATGTCAACTTCTACCAAGGCGCACTAATTTGTTTTAGAAAAAATAAATGTTACCGCTCTGTTCGCTCCTTGATCACGCTTGCTGCAGATAGGTTTTGCTCGGCCAGTGGTAGAACCATCGTTTTATTGCTGTTGGAAAAAAAAATACGAATCCGTGTTGTGGACCTTGCGATGCAGAAGTTATCGGGGAGGAGCAAATTTTCTTTTGTCTTCACGACAACATTAATTGGAAGTGGACCTGTAAAAAATCAATGGATGAGAGTCGAAGAGGTGGAGTTTAAAGTAAAAAAAACTTCCGTGTAGTGTTGATGGTGTTCTGGGTAAGATTGGTAGCGTCGTATAAGAGTACTCGTGGCAACACAGAATTTAGCACCGTGATTGTTGGGGCCTTCTTGTAGTCGGTGACTATCATCTTAATGACGCGGTGATGGCTTTCTATAGGCTGCTGAGACGGAAGAAACCCGGGAATAGAGGAGCTGTTAACACTCCAACGTTCCCAGTGCCTTGTCAAAGATACATTTTGGAGCCACTCAGCTAGCTCGTTTTCTCCGGATTCTTTCCATGCCTTCACGACGCGCTTAGAACGGAATCTGAACTGCTTCAAAGTTCGGGTTTGGTGTAGTAGCCGGAGATGCTGCTCTGCTATATCTTTAATGATTTTTCGAGCTTGGTCTGCTTGCGTGACTGCCGTAGGAAGTGCTCCCAGCACGTTAATATTTCAACGCGTGGCCACACTAACTCCAAAGCTGATGATATAGCATCGGAATGATCAGTACTGACGCTATGTACTTTCACTTCCAGGTTCAAAAACTCTCTTGCGTATTTGACCAAGGCCCTAAACATGCGCTCGTAGGCAACTATGCTCTCTGTCTTTACGAACATGTAGAGCCACGGTCTAAACCGCTGTACGTATCCAGTACCAGATCGCTCCACTGATATACCCCCACAGTCTACCATTTCCCCAGCTTGGTGTGTGACAATCTTGATTCGGTGATGACAACCATTGTGTGAGTGACACTCAAACTCTTTTCCAACACGGAAAGTCAACACGTATCTCGTCTTATAGCTGTAATCAAATTGGTTCAGCTGATGCAGGGACCGCTCGGCCATCTCCTCCGTGTCATAGAAGCCGACGCTCATGTATTTCATCTTTTCGTGAACAGCAACAGTAGTTATGCTCAGTGGACCAGCTTCGTCACCGTTACTTTCATACTCCAGAGAGGAATCGGAATCCTGATCTTCATCATCTGTAGCAAACATGCCAGAAATGTTACTATTGATATTACTGATAGAGGAAACTACGCAGTTACCTCTAGTAGCAATGTCCTCCTCGGCGGAATCTGCGTCGTCCATGTCTTCGACAGAGGAAGAAGCTGTGTCGCTCATGCCTTCGGCAGAGGAAGAAGCAGCGTCATCCATGTCTTCGACAGAGACTGTGGCGTCGTCTTCCATGTTTTCGATTGAGGCTGTCGTGCTCCGCATGTCCTCGTCCACCAACTCACTATCAGCGTCCTCGTACTCCAGCACATCCATGTCTTCACCATCGTCACTTGGGGAGAAAGCCAACAGCTCCATGGGACCTACTTCGCGCTTTGCTGGCTTGCAGAAGACTACGGTTTTTTTGCTGCGGCGTGTGAAGCGTCTGAGGCGACCTCTATAAAGTGGAGTGTTCTGTAAATAGTCAACAGAATTTTCGAAAAGCACATGTATAACAGGACTTCAGCATTGAATTTCTCTTTTGCATATATGCAACAGTTATTCAGACCCGATAACAGGTGATCAGCCTGGGCAACAGGTATTCCTATAAAATATGAGGCAACAGGTGTGTCAGTGTCTGGACAACATATTTTAATGTTTTTCCTCTGGAGAGAACAGCGCAGTTGGCGTTAGAGCCAAACGTGGAGGTCAGTGCGGTACATCCTCACCCGAGATTAAGTAGGCTGGTCTGTCCATGGTCTGATCATAGAAGCTGGCTACGCTCGCGAGGCCCATTCAAGGAGTTAATTCAGGCAGCAACACGCCGCCGCGGGATACTCAGCAAGGAGTGGAGGAGATCAAAATGATGCGTCTTGCACCCACAAGTGGCCTCTCGCCTGGGTCAATTGGAATGGCGGCGTCTCAGACGGATAGTGGGTTTGGGGCCGTGGGGAGAACAGCTCCTCTTCAGACTGTATCACTCCGCTTTCTCCCTATATGACCCCACGCAGGGAGTGAGTGGGTGTCCACACTCTGGATGTAGTCAAGGTAGGACTGTAAACCTTTTCCACGTTTTCTGGAGCTGCCCGGCGGTGGCACGGTTACGAGGGGATCTACCTTTGACCAACTCAATTGACGCGTGTTTTGGCCTCGGACTGCAGCAGCTTTCCAGCGGCATCTGGCAAGTGGTCGACACCGTGTTCCCGTTCATGACGGCAGCTGAGTTAAATCGGTTTACTCCCGTGGTCACGGAGGCTGCTGGGCGTTGTTGGCGAGTAGGAGAAGCACTGCTCTTTCATGGCGTGTGTGGCCCACTTCGACCCGGACAATGCGGTATCGTTGGCACACCACAGGGCGACTTTGAAGGTGGGATTGAAACACGAGGACGCCACGGTTCATCTTCACCTGAACAAGGAGACACCTCGTAGTCTATAAGAGAGAGCGGCTCACGTTTTACGGGTGCTGCTGAGCCCATGCTGGGACCCGCGACCGGAGCCGCCGACACCGAGCCGTTCACGGTATCTCCTTCTTTTTTTTTATTGGGGGGGGGGGGGCAGACTAGGGAGCGATGTTGCAGAGCACCAGCTGTGCTGGATGAGTAGCATGGCGTACGGCTCGAAGAGAAAGACCAACAATGTTGCTGAGAGTATGGGTCTGCTGCGCGGGCTCAAGGCGTGCCTTCGCAATGCATGGACTCCTCTTCATGTAATCGGCGATAGCAATCTCGTATTAAGTCAGCAACGGCGTCGAACGCCGTCGCGGGCACCACATCTCTGTAGTGTGTTCTTTTGGAGCCGACGTGTAGCGGACCAGCTCCACGTGCTATCCTGGCAGCATCACTATCGGGAGTACAACCGGATGCCTGACACACTGGCTAATCTCGTCGTGGGCGCTCACCGTAGTGTGCAAGTGCACCTAGATCGTGAACCTGGTTCCGACACGAAATGGGTAACGGTACATAACATGCAGTCGGTGACATTGGTCACTGGCTGCACCGGAACTGGAATGATAACCTCTCGAGGTTCGAACATAACAAAAGAGTTAAATTGGCACACTTCGTACTTTTCAAGTTTTGTAAGATACTTTTTATTTTTCCTGTACTTGTGATTCTTTTTTTAATTATCGAACGCTTTTTTTTCGCAGAAGTGCTGCGTTTGGGATCTTATTTTCCTTCAGGCGATTGAGTCGAAGACGGAGTGATTAGCGTCCAACTCGGGATTCGACGGCCGATGCGGCTCGGCAAAATGGCGGAGCTCACGCGTCAATGGCACGACAGCATCGCGATGAAGGAAAAGCCATCAATAGGAGCTGCTGAAGATGTTGCAGTATCTTGGGAGTTCGAGCAACAGGTCAAACGTCGGAGATCAGGATCCGGTCACCACACTACGTAGGGTTTACGTCACGGTATTGTAGCGGTGAGAACTCGAGCACTTCGGCGACTTCCACCGGTAAACATTGCAACTACTCAGCCCTTGAGAACCTGTCCGCGAAGGAGAATAATATTACTTCGAACAAGAGTCGGTGGAACCTGGTCGAGTGCTTGAACGAGCATAGCGGTAAGGCGGCCGTCGTGTTCGACGATGATCGGCACGAGCAAGCCTACGTGTGGATCCGAATGCCCGCCACGGAGTTGGGGGCGGGTCTTTTTGGAGGATCAAGGAGAAGTCTGTATTGACGAGCTCAATTGATGAGCGTTTGGCGAGTTGTTTTGAGATATCCCGCGATAGCTACATGTACACAAGCTGCCCAGGCACTTTTGGATTTTAACTTGAATTGCGAACCTAAAGCAGTCGCGCGGAAGCTGAGATCATTGACGGAACATGCGCACAACGAGATGGCTTGTAAAAGCGACCGTGGGTTGGCAACAGCAAGCTGAGGTTGTGACGAGGCGAAACTTTCTAAGGACAGCCTACAATGGTGCGCTGTAGTCGTCAGCGACGGCTCGTCACGTCCATGCAGTAACCACGACCTTATCAAGCTGTGTGATACATCAGGGATGACTTGCGCTCATAAAATCTTGAAGTTCAGCTCGCTGAGGTGAGCTGAGCACCAAAAATGGTTGGCCTCATCGATTAAAGTTATGGCGGTCCTTTCTGCAGGTATCGTTGGTCTTACCATGAAAGTCATGAAGATTGCGGCGGCTGGCAGGATGCAATGCAGCTCTGAGCTGAAGTCTCATAATCCGAGGCCAAGCTCCGCAAAGCAAAAGCAACGCTTCAACTCAGTTGAATCAAATGACCCAAATCTAGACCGCCGCGTTCTTGAAGCTCACCCACGCAAAAAAATTTCAACCCGACGATGGAGGGTATTGGTGCAGCCGATGGCTTCAAAAAGGGGGTGTCACGCGCTTCTGACTCGAAAGATCGCCCGTTTACGCTCATGGGTGGGCCACGACTTCCCGCTGCCCCGCTGCGGAGTGATCTGGCAACTCAGTCGCTGAATTTTGCCGTCATTTCCGTTCTTGCGTCGCTTTCGCAATCTCCTCGATCACATTTTTTTCCAGAAGTCTGTCGAGTTGCAGGTTAGGTGTGTGCCTAAACTCCCAGCCGGTCTTCCAGCCGGTCATTGCGTGCGACGGTTTTCATTTGATCTGGGGATTTGGGGTAACCGCTCCTCTGCCCACATTTGCTCCACCCTCCTCGCCTGCCCGCACCGCGTTAGTGACACCGTTCAGTTCCAGATTCACTTGGAACGAAGCAACTGGTCGCAGCGAGTAAGTTTCCATGCTTTGGCAATGTTAACCAACCCGTGTTTGGTGGCAATTGCCAATCTAACCGCATCGTCGCATTGTGCTTTTGCTTCCGCAGGTTGGCTGCCGTGAATGGCAACAGCAGAACACGACCGCACGTACATAATGGAAGAGCGCACCAGTTCCTTTGTCGAGTTAAAGAACGATACGCCCAAGAGCAGAGGAAGTGCTCGTCCGTCCGGTAGTCGCATGTCACGCAGCAGACAGAGCGCCAGCATGAGCCAGAGCCACGCCCGCAGCCGCGTGCACTCGCACAGCACCAAACCTTATACCGATGCCGACGCGAACGAAACGATTCTACGCGCCAACTCGCCGCCCAACTACACCGGCGGGTTCAATGGTAAAAAAAATTCTATTGGCAATGTGACCTGTGGCAAAGTGATAACTTAACCTTTTTGCCACTTGTTGCCACTATTTTTTTTTGCAGACATCATGAAGCAGATCAAAGCCAAAAATTACTATACGCAACAGTTCCAGCGTATCCAGCAGCAGACCAACATGGGGCGCTCGCTGTACTTCTCCAACGTGGCTCCGACGTTCTACGAGGACAACTACCTGGCCATTGCACAGGAAACTTCGGTATACCGAGTGCGCGCCTGCTTCTTCATCGGATTCGTGGGTCTCACGGCGCTCTACATGAACGAATGGCAATCTGACAAATGGTCCAAGTCGGAGAAAAATGGACGCACGGATCAAGACGAAACGACCATCATGATAATGGCGTTTGGTGTGATTTTGCCAAGTTTGTTGCTGGGAATCCTTGCCACCTTCACAAGCATCGGGCGAAAGTACCTGGAAAACGTCACGGCCACTGTGTTCGTGCTTGTTGCTGCCATGATGATTGCCAAGAAACCCGTGGAGAAATTCAAAGGCCCCGTCATTCCGTTGCTGATTCTGCTCATTCCGATCTTCGGAATCACCAGAATGCGCTACATCAAGTCGTGCTGCATCGGCTGGGGCATTTTCTTCAGCTACCTCATCGTCATGATGAGTGTCCGCAACACGCTGCCTCAGCCTACTCTCTTCGACTCGTACACGGACATTTCGTACCAGGCAATTAACTATGGCATCACAGCCATTGGTGGTATGGTATCGCAATACCGGCAGGAGCTTCTTCGTCGCCGTAACTTTTGTTTGCAACTCCCCTTCTCCGGTACGATGGATGCCGACGCTGTGGCTGAGATCAAGACGGACAAGTTCAGTAAGAAGTCGCTCATGCACCGCTGGTCGCTCAAGTTCCGTCACCCGGAAGTCGAGGAGTGTTTCTACCGCTACTGGTACCTCATCGACCCGTTCCCGTACGAGAACCCGAACTCCGGCTCGCTGCACCAGGGTGTGTTCCGAACGATCCGCTTCGCTATCTGGACGCTGTTGCTGAACCAGCTCGTGCTTCTGCTCCAGGATATCAAGTTCCTCAAAGTCAAGAAGGATGCTCTCGTCGACGACAGCGATTTAACGTATGCTCTGGTGCTGCGTTTCGGCGTCACAGTGCCGCTGTATTTCTCCGCCGCCTTGTTCATGTATTTCCTGGGTAAAGCCTTCTACGCTCGATGGGTGAAAGAAGCCGAGGATGCCAAGAACGCTGCTCTTACGAGAGACTCGATGGTGTCAGTTGGTGTTAAACACGACGCCAACAACAAGAGCGAAGTTGTGACCGATCCCGACGGATCGACGGAAGACATGGCCCGTATGAAGTTGGTCGTGGAGGCCGCTCAGATCAAATATGCGACCAAAGACCGCGTCCTGGACGTGCTCATCAACAAGGGCGGCTACGTGCGTTCAACTCAAGTCTTCTCATCGGTTGTGATTGCCTGCCACGTGTGTTGCATGGGCATTCTTCTGTTGGCTGTATCCACTGGTGCAAAAGTCGATGCGTATGAGAAAACGCACAACACTTCCCCCGGTCAGCCGAAACCCGTGTACTATATGGGTTTCTTGAACGCCGTGTTGTTCGCGCATCGTTCAGGCTTCCGCGTGCGCTTCATCTACGCCACGTACACGACCTTTGTTGTGGCGTTAGGCATTATCATCGCCGCCAGTAGCATGTCGCCGGCCTACTACCAACAGTACGCTGGCTACGTCTCCGTTATCTTCCTTATGGGGATGATGATCTCCTACGAGGAGGAGAGTCTGCGTCGTACGTTCTTCGTGCTAAAGTCGATCCGTACTCTGGAATTCGAAGAGTGGTTTGGCGTCGTGCTACGTATCCAAGGCTGGGTTAAGGAGCGTTTCCGCAAGAAGTTGCAAGACGTGCGATCCAAGGGCAGCAAGGACTTCGACAGCGCCAGGAAGGCAGAGCCCGTTGTGCCACTCATCAACACGTCGGCGCAAATGGCGTATGCCTCCAGGCTCGGTATGTACTCGCAGATGTTCAACATTATCATCGCTGTTGCAGACGTGATCACCAGCAGTCTGTAAATGCAGAGGAAAGTGGTGCGTGTAGTGAGTGTACTTCTTGATAAAACAAACGCAAATAATGACAAGCAAATGCGTCACGCTAAGACAAAGAGTGTTGGTTCGCAAGTGCAAAAATGAGGAGTGTTGGTTGGCAAGTTGCCAAGTGTCTATATTTTTCAATACCTTCCCTAGGGGAGGGAAGTTTCAGTCTAGTTCATCAACACTAAAGAATTTATGGTGCGACACCGAGTTATCGTCCGATGCGTAGCTCCGTGCCTCTCGACGATCCATTTTCTCCTGTTTTGGCGGAGGCATGGAACGGCCCGGCTGGAAACCTTGCGTGTAGCTTTGAGTTCGTCGAGCGTGGCTGTTGCTACTGTTGGTGGTTGTGCTATTCTCTGAAAGCTGCGACGGCTTGAAGTGTCCGGATTCCCTCAGAATATCGGAGAAATAGTCGAGCTCTTCCTGGTTCCATTGCATATCCTTTGCGTTCGCCACGCTTGCTCGCTCCACGAAGCTAGCAAAGCCGTCCAGGTTGTCCGGTAGATCCGGAGGACCTGGAGGCCACGCGTCCGAGTCGCTTTCGGAGAAGTCATGCGAATGGGGCGACGACGAGGGGCTGCTGCTGCTGTGCTTGACTCCCGACGCTGACGTCGAAATGGAATTGGAGCTTTGGAAATTGCCACTGTCGTTCGTGGACTCGTTCAGACTGCAGATGTAGAACGTCGAAATGGTGGGGCGCGTCACCTCCGAGATGCACTGCGAGCAAAACGTCTCCTTGCCGGGTCTCTGCGTACGCAGTTCAAGACGGAATACGGTGCACCACTCGCGACATTTCCTGCACGTGTTTCGACGACAACCCATGCAGAGCTTAAGCGACCCACTCAACATGTTTGGCTTCTTCATACACACGTCACAGGAGGTGCTGGTAGACGGGATTCGATCGGCGCTGCTGGCAATGCGAGCTGAATACGCTTTGGCACGAGCTACGACGAGAAAGTTGCCCACAGAAAGCATTCGCTCAGCCGTGATAAGTTCACTCACACCTCGCGGGAGTGTACCGCCCATGGAGGAACTGCCCATGATAAAGCAGCCCACCCACTCCTCCTGCACCTGTCGGAAAAGGTAGCACAACGAGATGAAACTGCGCTCCAAATTGTGATGCCGGTTGGCTGGAAACTCGTCCAGATCAATCGAGTCCATAACGCAGTAGACAAAGTACCGTCCTCGACGATCGACGATGCGTCCGATGCGGTTGTAGAAGAGCATGTCGCGGTCATGGATGATCGAGGCGTTGGTAGGCGTCTTGAGCGCTAGCCACTTGACGCCTGAGAAGACAACGCTACTAGTGATTCCGTTCTTCTCGAACACGTGGAGCACTCTGGCGTCGAGGAATTTGTCCATGAGGACACTGAGTCCAATCTTCATGTTTTCGGTATCGTCGAAATACGTGCCACTGATCATATCCTCGACAGTTCCGGGCATGACCCCGCTACAGAGGTAGACTCGGCTGTCACGGGACTTGGATTTGCCCCGTTCCCTGTAAATGTTAAGCGATTTCTTCCTC
Organism: Phytophthora cactorum; assembly: GCA_016864655.1. Classification (NCBI taxonomy): domain Eukaryota; phylum Oomycota; class Peronosporomycetes; order Peronosporales; family Peronosporaceae; genus Phytophthora; species Phytophthora cactorum. Next base: position 140,148 of record NHQK01000038.1, read on the forward strand.
TTCACGAGCCTCCAGTGCTTGGCGGTCTTGGAATGCTTCTTGTTCGCGTGGAACTCGTCGTACACATGGAGCGCCTTGTCCACGAGGTCGTCGCTCGTGGACTCGAGCTGCTGCTTCCGCTCCTTGCTAAACTGCAGACGCGGGAGGCCTCCCAGCGAGCTGCTGAGGTCGGTCATTCCTCCGTGGTGCGGCGAAAGTCTCCGTTGATACAATGCAAAATGGGGACTTGCAAGTCGTGGCCATGCAACGCTAAACTCGGCCCGACCACCCAGTGTGCCCCCTCAAATCCCCAAGAAATGCTTCCATCCTGTGCGTACCCCGTTCTATGGCTGCGGCGACGAGACGACGTGAGCCAAAGGCAACAAGAGCAGAGTCAGCAAATGAACCGTCAAATCTGAGAGAGCTACGGCGAAGCGACAAGCGAGGTTGTATTATAGGCCCGCCTGCCGGTTTCCTCGCACAATATACCAGTTCGAAAGCGAAGCCAGTGCTATCTATACGAGTGGCCGAGTTTGCTTCGAGTGTCTGTTCGAAGAAACGCATGGTTGTCGGTGCTCGAAATAATCCTTAGATGTCTGAAAGTTCTTAAGTCGCTGAAGCAACGCCGTACCCTTGGGGTGCGGAGGCTGCTGTAGACTTATCCCGCAGTGGGATGACTCTCGTGGAGGCTTGGTCAATAGGTCGATGCAGAGCATTAACCTTGTGCCTCGTAATTTAGTATGCACAGTAGATGACGTCGTTCCCGCTTAGCCAACGCCGATAATTGTCGAAAAATTGTTGCTTGAAGTCCCATAGTAGTGCTTCCACCGTAACTTCCTCACCGTGATGCACCACCCTGTTATGTTGCATCCACAGAGCCGTGATACACGCTGTTGCCATAATCCACTAGATTCGCTTCCACTCGTTCGAAAACCGGAGCCTCCTCATCAAATTCATTTTGCTTTAGGTGGCAGGATATCGGCTCAAGTGTTTGGTTTGGTGCAGCCAGGCCAAGTAGAACTCTGAATATTCACCGCGGGTTTGCAGCGATTGCAGCGGGTTGTTGCTCGTGAAGGTGTTATCAAGCGAGGCAGCGTGCGAAGAGCGAAAGTTGCCTCTCAGTCGAAATTCGACAGAAAAAGCTTGTTGAACTGAACATTTGAAAATATGACTAAATTTTTCCCATTTCGGTTCAGTCAACTTCAACTCAAGTGTCCTCCAGACGTCCTCAGGACAACCAGCTCCACATACCTTTTGGGTCAAAATCTCGGCGTTGCTCAAATGTCACGCCACTGACGTGACAAGAAACTCAAGAGAGTATGGGGGAATCCGAAACTAAAGCACGAGATAGTGTGGACAAGCTTAATCGCTCGGTTCAGACAGCCATCCATCGCGAGAGAGAGAGAGACTCCGGGGCAGTGCTACATGTATTTAAAAGGTTGTCTCGCGACTCGACGTCTTTCAGCTTCCGCTTCGCATACCCATCTGGCTGATGGAGCCGCACCTGGACAGTCCGCCACGAGTTTTGCCACTTGATGTGTGCGCGGCATTGAGCTTCAAGGCCGTCGCGCGCGCAGGCAACGCCTTCTTCTTCAAATGCTAGAGAGGCTATTGTAAATCTCTTCTCGTTGTCATTTGCAGATTCGCCACCAGAGTGATGGGAGCACTGCGCTGGCCGTGGCTATGCATGAGTAATTGCGTCGCATTTGACACCTTGGCCGGGTTCGTTCCAGCTGGCAATTTCCAGTGTTGGCTGGGTTGTCACTGCGGGAGAGAATGAAAGCAACCGACCCGCAAAGGAGTTCAGCGTCAAAAGGCAACTTGTTCGCGGAAGAGAGCGAAAAGGCGGTTGCTGTTTCTCGTTTCTCGGTTGTTGCGGCCACTTCCCTCTTTGCCAGCAAAAGCCGAAGGGTCTCGGCAATCTTTGAGGATGAACAAGGAGAACGCCAAGGTGCGCGGCAACCAGCGCAAGCTGACGTTCCAGCGCCGCAAGAAGCCGACCAACGCGCTGCGCATCGACCCCAATGCTGCCCCCACGCGTACCAGTACATTCTTCGGCACGGTGGGCTCGCCCATTAAAATGGGACCTGGTAATACCCCGGCCGGCGTGGGACGCCGAGCTCCCAAATTGCCACCTCGGCCAGCACCGGATGCACCCGTCGACTCGGAGGCCGCGACGCTGGATATCAACCAGAAGGCGGCCTTTCGTGAGGAGCTACGGCGGCAACAGAAGGCCAAGCAGCGGGCTGAGAAGGCCACGCAGCAGGAAAAGGAGAAGGAGACCAAGAACGAAGAGGAGGCCGTGGCCACAGTCCGTAATGACAACGGCCGCAAGCACCGTGGCCGTCGCAACTCGACCGAATTCCTTGGCCAACCTATGGAGCCCGTACAGCAGCTCAAGCTGGACGGGGCCAAGAAGGCCAAGATCCCGCACTTCTTGTCCGCTTGGTTTAACGCCGGTCACGACACTAAGGCCACCAACGACACGGATAATAGTGACGCCGAGTCGGCCAAGACCGACCTGACTATCATCAGTGTAGACGAGAAGGACGTCAAGGCCGAGCCAGCAAAGCACGAGGCCAACGCTCCGGTGGCCAAGCCCCCACCAGCTCCAGTGGATGCGCCTAAGGAAAAAGCAGCGGTTAAGCACAGACCCACGAGTTACAGTCAGAACATCAACTTCAATGAGATCACTTTGGGCCGCATGATCGGAGAAGGAGCTTTCGGTAAAGTGCACGAAGGAAAATGGCGCGGCAAAAGTGTGGCCGTCAAGTTGCTCATCTGCCAGGACCTGCGTAGCGACATTCTGAACGAGTTCCAGTCCGAAGTGGAGATCATGAGCGTGCTTCGTCACCCCAACATTTGCAGACTGCTGGGAGCGTGTATGGAGCCGCCCCACCGAGCTCTAGTAGTGGAGCTGTTGCAACGTGGATCATTGTGGGGAGTGTTGCGAATGAACCGCAAGTCGATCGACCAGGAGATGAGATCGCGCTTTATTTACGACACGGCCAAGGGCATGTCGTACTTGCACCACTTTGAGCGCCCCATTCTGCACCGAGATTTGAAAAGTCCCAATTTACTGGTGGACAAGAACTTCAACATCAAGTTGTCGGACTTTGGACTGGCTCGAGTAAAGGCTCACGTGCAGACCATGACAGGTAACTGCGGTACCGTCCAGTGGATGGCACCGGAAGTACTGGGCAATCAAAAGTACACGGAGAAGGCCGACGTGTTCTCGTTCGGTATTGTCATTTGGGAGATCGTTACAGGTGAGTGTCCGTACGACGGCATGAGTCAGATTCAGGCCGCGCTCGGCGTGCTCAATCGCAACTTGCGGCCGAACATCCCGCGCGACTGTCCGCCATTCTTCTCGCGACTGATGAAGGCGTGCTGGAACCGTCAGCCGGAGCTGCGACCCAGTTTCCCGCACATTGTCAACGCCTTCCGCACGTACCAGAGCTCAATCTCCGAGTCGCGTGCGACCAGCAGTGCTGCAGCCTCGGCCAAGGCCGCCATGGCCGCTTCGGTGGCCGCCTCATAGGCCGCCACTGCGGTCGTCGCAGTAGACTCGACTCAATTTGCTGAGGACGAGACACCAACAAGAGATACACTGCTTGATTTCTTTGGTAAATGAGGTCAATCAGACAAGGGACACTCAAAATGATGATACATGTGATTTCATGTACGCTTTCACCATTCGTTTCTTTTTGGACTTGCGGATAGCCGAGGAGTGTTGGTCTACTGTTTCCTGCCTTAAAAAGATCAAAAGAGTTAACTTCAGCTTTTGTAGTTTTACACTCACTCTTTAAACGTCAAAATGAAATCTTTTGGCAACAAACTGACTCCTCATCATATAAGACACTTTGCAAAGGCAAACGTAGTTCTACACTGGTGTGTTTGTAGTGATTGTATGTACTGTTGGTTACGAAGTTCGACACTATCCACGCATCTTACTCGACGCCTTTCGCTTGCTCTCGCCTCGCTCCCACGAATCTACTGCAGTTGCTCTGCAGAAAATATCTACGCATCGACCTTGGACACGACACCAGCACCGATAGTGCGGCCGCCCTCACGGATGCTGAACTTCATACCAGAGTCCAGAGCGATGGGGTGGATGAGCTCAATGTCAATGGCCGTGTTGTCACCAGGCATGACCATCTCCGTGCCGTCCTTGAGCAGGATGTTGCCCGTCACATCGGCGGTACGGAAGAAGAACTGAGGTCGGTAGTTGCTGAAGAACGGCGTGTGGCGGCCGCCCTCCTCCTTCTTCAGCACGTACACCTCGGCCTCGAACTTGGTGTGCGGGTTGATGGTGCCGGGCTTGCACAGCACCTGGCCACGCAGCACTTCGTCACGCTTCAGGCCACGTAGGAGCAGGCCCACGTTGTCACCGGCCTGGCCGCGGTCCAGAGACTTCTTGAACATCTCGACACCCGTGCACGTGGTCTTGGAGCTGGGCTTAAGGCCGACAAGCTCCACTTCGTCACCGGTGTTGATGATACCCTGCTCCACACGGCCCGACACGACGGTACCACGGCCCGAGATGGAAAACACGTCCTCAACAGGCATCAGGAAGGGTTTCTCAAAGTCACGCACGGGGTCCGGGATGTAGGCGTCCACCTCGTCCATGAGCTTAAGCACGGCGTCACGGCCAATGGGGTGGTCGCGGCCCTCGACGGCAGCCAGGGCCGAGCCCTGTACGACCGGAATGTCATCGGCCGGGAAGTCGTAGGCCTCCAGCAGCTCGCGGATCTCCATCTCCACAAGCTCCAGTAGCTCCTCGTCGTCCACCTGGTCCACCTTGTTCATGAAGACCACAAGGGCCGGCACGCCGACCTGACGGGCCAGCAGGATGTGCTCACGGGTCTGGGGCATCGGGCCGTCGCCGGCCGACACAACGAGGATACCGCCATCCATCTGGGCCGCGCCCGTGATCATGTTCTTGACGTAGTCAGCGTGACCGGGGCAGTCGACGTGGGCGTAGTGACGCTTGGACGTTTCGTACTCGACGTGAGCCGTGGAGATGGTGATACCACGGGCACGCTCCTCGGGCGCCTTGTCGATATCGGCGTAGCTCGTGAACTCGGCACCGCCAGTCTCGGACAAAACCTTGGTAATGGCGGCCGTGAGCGTGGTCTTGCCGTGGTCGACGTGGCCGATGGTGCCAACGTTCAGGTGGGGCTTAGTACGGTCGAACGTGGCCATGGAGCGCGTGGCCGAGCGGCTGCCGGCCTTGGCCGACGTGGCCAGGAGCTTACGGAGGAACACCATTAGATCGGATCGAGAGGGTCTTTGACTGTGCGGCTGTGGAGCGGAGACCGAGCCGAGTGGCTGTGCGGCTGAGAGGCAAGGACGGGTGGCATGGATTGTGACACTTAGGATTTGTAAAGGAATGGGACCGGGTGTGGAAACATTACCTGGTTGGCTGAAAAAATGGTGTTTTGGCCTATCGCAGCGGCGTCTGCTATAAATACACGCGAGGCCGAGTCAAAACTTTTGACTCAAAAGTATCTTCACATTGGCAATTCCGCTCTTCGTAAAATAACAAGTTGTCAAGCGTCTCGCTTTCTATGGTCGATCAACACCGACACCAGCGGCAGATAAGGGCGGTATCCGTGCGGACCATGCGTCGCTATGCGCAGAACTCAACATGAATGTAGCAAGTTAGGCCTGAACTCTTGCACCACTCACGTCCATTCTCTCCATCCTTTATCGTGAGTCGTGGTAAAACACTGAATGTGCCGTTGATATTGGGGACAAAAAGTCGACCCCTTTTGAATTCGGTGTCAAGCACTGCAACCACCTTGATGGAATAATCTGTGAAGAACGTCAATTTGGTATACACGTTCATGTTAGATCGAAGGGTTTGATAACTTACGACTTCAGCGTGAAGTCGACGAAGTAGAGAGTTTGTCTTTGTTGACACGATAATTTTCCTGCGGTGGAAATGCCCTAAAAGAACCAAGGGACATCAGCTAGAAAATATCAGCACACCCTTGGCTCCACTGGCGAAGGATAAAGTTTCACTTCACCAACTTTCCCTGAACTCCATGAATTCCCTGTTACTTTATTTCGCTCATCAGACCTATGGTAGTACTGGTCCACTGCCCTGGTAGGGCAGCTCAGAGCTACTGACAAACGATTCACGTACCCCGTTGAATATCAACAAAAAAAACTAGAACCGAGAACTTGAGAACTGTTAAGATAACCTCCGAAAAATATCGAGATTTTCGGGGCAAAACTGCTTCGACCCAATTCGCGTCACTCGCGATAGAGCGATTCTTCATCGAACGTGAATACCTCGATTCACCATTAACTTACTACTTACGACTCACTAATATTACTGACTCAATCATATTCGCTACGAATCTCGCCTAACGACGGCCTGTGTGGAACTTCCACAGGATTAACGCGAAAATGGCCTGAAAAGCCAAAATGTACACGATCAATAAAAGCATGTCACGCGTGACGTCCACATCCTCCATGCCGTATTTCGTCAGGATCCCCTTAGCCGCATCCGACGTCTCGTTCTCAAACTGCTTGAACACGAACGACTCGAACGAATACGAGTGGAACGCGAGGTAGTAGCCCCAGATCCAGTAGTCCGGGATCGAGTCACGAGGAACCATGAACCCCTCGCACAACATGAACATACCGAACACACCGGCACCCAGAGCGATACCGATGATGTAGTGCGGAACGGCAGCTCCGATCACGTGCATCATCGACTCGGCCACTACCAGTGACAGGAACAGGTTCAACAGGAAATACTCGAACGCATTCAGACCCGCCAGAAGCACCACCAAAGCCGTCGACATTGCCGCGATCAAGAAAATACCTGGTAGTGTCGCCAAGAAGTTGGCACACACGTAGCTCACCACACTCAACGAGCTGTTGGCACGTTCCCGAGCAAACACCGCACGCTGCTCGATGAAGAACGGTAGTACAGCCACAGACATGAACACCAGGAACGCCTGGACGTAGAACAGCAATGGCACCAGGTCCTCCTCCGTCAAATCGTCGTTCGTGCTCAAGTACATGGTGCCCACCATGAAGCTCAGACAGAAGTACATGAACAACCGGATCCAGTAGATCCCCGGGTTGCGGATATTGTTGAGCGTGTTGCGGTACATGAGGACGCCAAACTGACGCAGAGCTGACGGCGACGGCTGCTCGATGTCCGGCAGATGCTGCAGCGTCTTGCGGTCGCTCTCGATGCGGTTGCTCAGTTCCTTGCGGATCTCGCTCTGTGCGTACGACTGCACCAGCTTGGGAACGTCCGCGTGGTCCTCGAAGTCCGTGTTGACCAGACTGATAAAGTACTCGGCCGGGTTCATGTACGTGGGGCAGTCGTAGCCAGTCGACGCGAAGTGCGGGATCATCAGACGACGAGGACCGCAGTACACGGTCTGGCCGGCCGACAGCACCACCACGTTCGTGAACATGTCGTACACCAGCGACGACGGCTGGTGGATCGTGCACACGATGGTTTTGCCCTCGGCGCACAGCTTCACAATGAACTTCATGACGTTGTGCGTGGCGCTCGAGTCCAGGCCGCTCGTGGGCTCGTCCAGGATCAAGATGCTAGGGTTCGACAGCAACTCGATGGCGATGCTGAGGCGGCGCTTTTGGCCGCCAGATAGGCCCTTGCGGAAGATGTCGCCTACCAGAGTGTGGCGGCACGTGGCCAGACCCATGGCCTCCACCACGTCGTCCACGCGCGCCTCGATCTGCTTGGACGTCACGCTGTTGGGCAGGCTGAGTTTGGCGGCCATGCGCATGGTTTCCAGCACTGTGAAGGAACCGAGCAGCGAGTCCTCTTGGGCCACGTAGCTGGTGACGGCCCGGAACGTCTTGGCCACGCGGGCCTCGCCGTTGAGCTCGATGTCGCCTGTTACTTCTCCGGAGCTGATGCGGTCGGCCAGCAGGTCCACGAGTGTGGTCTTGCCAGATCCGGACGGGCCCATGATGGCCGTGAGTTCTCCGGGCGCGCATCGGCCACTGACATTGTCCAGAATGGTCTTCTTACCTTCTGGGGCGTCGGCCGTCTTGCGGGTGGCGACGGCGTAACTGAGGTTGTTCCAAGAGAGCACGCACGGGTTGTCCAAATGCTGGTACGGCAATTCCAGTTTGCCACGCGTTTCTAGCGACTGCGATTCCAACATGGCGTACGACAAGCCCCGAGCAGAACGGGGTGACTCCATGACGAAGGTCATGGACGAAGGACTAGTGAGGTTGTTGTTGCCTAATGGTGTAGTTTGATGAGTGAATGTGAGGACTTCGGTGTGGCAATTGCATTGTGACAATCAACGCAATGAAATTCCCGTAAGCTTTTGCCTGACCGGACCGACAGATAGGCATTTCGAGTCAGGCGTAGCGGAGCTAGGATATCACGAAATTTTTTGATGTGTCAATGACGAATGGATAATTTCGCAAGCTCGTCGAGACAGAAGCCGGCGGTGGTGGCGCTATCGGTGGTCGTAGTGTCCGTCCAAGCGGCCACAACAATGGTAAACGCTTGGTTGCTTTCGAGCCCATGCGGTGGAGGCAGTGCAGCTCGGGTCTTGACACTTGACAACTCATAAGGCAGACAAGCTCAAGTTGAAGACGCCTAGCAAAAATCGTCGGCCAGCTGATGGGTTGTGCCACAACTTGTAGCTACGAATTGTAGTTTACGATGACCTAAGGCCTTAATGGCCGGTTGCGGCGGCGATGCTTGTTGGCTTGTGTAAGTCGAGGGAGGCTATGCCGGCGCCTGACTTGGTCGGCGATTGAAAGTTTCAAGTCAGGCGTGGCCCGGTGTGCCGGACAAGACCGGCACGTCATGTAGGGGTACTTTCAACTCGAGTTGCAGTCGTCCAGCTGGAGCGTCAAATGGTCTGACCACGATTTGCCGCCGATGGGCCACTGCAACGGCGGTACGCCGGCAGTGTATCCTCTCGTTATGCCAAGGCTTGACTCCCGACATCTCAAATGTAGCTGCGCCTGACTCGGTGCTTCATATCGCCATTCTTGCTGGTCAGGCATATGCCATCCAATCTGCAAAATGACTGGAGGTGTATGTTTGTATTGCGGTGCCGCGTGCGCCTGACCCTGGACGTCGTGTGCCTGACCGTCCGTGTAGCGTCGTCTCCATCAGCGGTGTCGTTACTGACCCATTGATACCTCTCCGCCGTGTCCCTGTTGCAGCCTGGAAAGGCGAGACGCCCTGGCTTGCACCCGGGGAGATGGCCAGGGATTTGCACACTTTGCAATTCGCGTTGGCGTGCGTGGCCAATTCGCCTCTCCAGCCGGTTGCATCCGGGCCGTCACAATCCAACTCGCCCAGTCGGAACGTGACCGTCTCCGTTCCTCCACCGGTAGCACGGCCAACAGCTTGTGTTTCTTCGTGCTGGACCCGGACCGTCAACCGTCGATCTCTGTCATGGCTTCCCCGCACTCGACGCCCTACGCAGCGATGGACTCGCTGGAAACCGGCGGCAAGCTGGAGCCGTCCTACCAGCACATCTCCAACCCGTGTGTGCTCAGCTGGAACAACCTCAGTTACGCCGTCGCCACCCGCAAGACGGCCGACGCCCCAGAAGGTAAGAAGACCATTCTGGACAATGTCAGTGGCCGATGCGCGCCCGGAGAACTCACGGCCATCATGGGCCCGTCCGGATCTGGCAAGACCACACTCGTGGACCTGCTGGCCGACCGCATCAGCTCCGGAGAAGTAACAGGCGACATCGAGCTCAACGGCGAGGCCCGCGTGGCCAAGACGTTCCGGGCCGTCACCAGCTACGTGGCCCAAGAGGACTCGCTGCTCGGTTCCTTCACAGTGCTGGAAACCATGCGCATGGCCGCCAAACTCAGCCTGCCCAACAGCGTGACGTCCAAGCAGATCGAGGCGCGCGTGGACGACGTGGTGGAGGCCATGGGTCTGGCCACGTGCCGCCACACTCTGGTAGGCGACATCTTCCGCAAGGGCCTATCTGGCGGCCAAAAGCGCCGCCTCAGCATCGCCATCGAGTTGCTGTCGAACCCTAGCATCTTGATCCTGGACGAGCCCACGAGCGGCCTGGACTCGAGCGCCACGCACAACGTCATGAAGTTCATTGTGAAGCTGTGCGCCGAGGGCAAAACCATCGTGTGCACGATCCACCAGCCGTCGTCGCTGGTGTACGACATGTTCACGAACGTGGTGGTGCTGTCGGCCGGCCAGACCGTGTACTGCGGTCCTCGTCGTCTGATGATCCCGCACTTCGCGTCGACTGGCTACGACTGCCCCACGTACATGAACCCGGCCGAGTACTTTATCAGTCTGGTCAACACGGACTTCGAGGACCACGCGGACGTTCCCAAGCTGGTGCAGTCGTACGCACAGAGCGAGATCCGCAAGGAACTGAGCAACCGCATCGAGAGCGACCGCAAGACGCTGCAGCATCTGCCGGACATCGAGCAGCCGTCGCCGTCAGCTCTGCGTCAGTTTGGCGTCCTCATGTACCGCAACACGCTCAACAATATCCGCAACCCGGGGATCTACTGGATCCGGTTGTTCATGTACTTCTGTCTGAGCTTCATGGTGGGCACCATGTACTTGAGCACGAACGACGATTTGACGGAGGAGGACCTGGTGCCATTGCTGTTCTACGTCCAGGCGTTCCTGGTGTTCATGTCTGTGGCTGTACTACCGTTCTTCATCGAGCAGCGTGCGGTGTTTGCTCGGGAACGTGCCAACAGCTCGTTGAGTGTGGTGAGCTACGTGTGTGCCAACTTCTTGGCGACACTACCAGGTATTTTCTTGATCGCGGCAATGTCGACGGCTTTGGTGGTGCTTCTGGCGGGTCTGAATGCGTTCGAGTATTTCCTGTTGAACCTGTTCCTGTCACTGGTAGTGGCCGAGTCGATGATGCACGTGATCGGAGCTGCCGTTCCGCACTACATCATCGGTATCGCTCTGGGTGCCGGTGTGTTCGGTATGTTCATGTTGTGCGAGGGGTTCATGGTTCCTCGTGACTCGATCCCGGACTACTGGATCTGGGGCTACTACCTCGCGTTCCACTCGTATTCGTTCGAGTCGTTCGTGTTCAAGCAGTTTGAGAACGAGACGTCGGATGCGGCTAAGGCCATTTTGACGAAGTATGGCATGGAGGATGTGGACGTCACGCGTGACATGCTTTTATTGATCGTGTACATTTTGGCTTTTCAGGCCATTTTCGCGTTAATCCTGTGGAAGTTCCACACAGGCCGTCGTTAGGCGAGATAGTATAGTCAGAACAGGATGACTCGGCGTTATAGTGATCCAATGTACGTAAGATATGCCTTATAATGGCGAAGGTGTTGATTGCCTGTGCCCATAGTTCATACAGTGTACAGCAGAATATATTGAACGCACCCCACCGTCCATGGTTGAACAGATGCCACGGGCACCGTCATAAATGGGTGTGGGTTGTACTGATCGTTAATGCTATGGCGCTCTAATGGTTGAGGTTCATGCAGGTGGTGTCGACTGGAGGGAGGAGGGAGACAAACTGCATCAACTCCAGTACAATGCCGTAAAAATCGGCCCCAGTGCGATGATACCAAATCTATGGGTGCCACATCCGCCAGAAACAAATCTCTTAATCTAGCTCTTACAGCTGAATGGGATGGATGTCATCGAAAGAGCTCAATTAAATCCAAAAATAGGTGTTTTCGATTGACTTAACTTTTGACCAAAAATCTGGGGCCGATTTTTACGGTAAATCCAGTCGACTCGTTAGAGTGACGGAACAACTGCAACGCAACGACTGTTGTCTTGAAGGCACGATCGATTTGCGAGATTTCCCAAAACATGGGAAAGGCTCAGTTCTCCCTCGGCACAATCGAGACGCATTCCTGTTGGTGGCCTCCTCAATTGTTTCGGTCCAGGCGGTGGAACTCACCGTGAGTTCCTGCTGGGAAGAGCTTGGGATACGGACGTAGAGGACAAGCTTTGTCGATTATTGCTTCCTGCAATCCATTTTCCACCTTGCATTCAGCCCGTTTTCCGATTTATTCATACATATTCTGTCACAACTTCAAGTTGAGGTGAAAAAAGCCAAAGCCAAAAACACGCTAATGAACATAAATCTCCTAAAAAGCTATTTAACGACGACCTGTGTGGAACTTCCACAGGATGACCGCAAAGATGGCCTGGAAACCCAAAATGTACACGATCAATAAAAGCATGTCACGCGTGACGTCCACATCCTCCATGCCATACTTCGTCAAAATGGCCTTAGCCGCATCCGACGTCTCGTTCTCAAACTGCTTGAACACGAACGACTCGAACGAATACGAGTGGAACGCGAGGTAGTAGCCCCAGATCCAGTAGTCCGGGATCGAGTCACGAGGAACCATGAACCCCTCGCACAACATGAACATACCGAACACACCGGCACCCAGAGCGATACCGATGATGTAGTGCGGAACGGCAGCTCCGATCACGTGCATCATCGACTCGGCCACTACCAGTGACAGGAACAGGTTCAACAGGAAATACTCGAACGCATTCAGACCCGCCAGAAGCACCACCAAAGCCGTCGACATTGCCGCGATCAAGAAAATACCTGGTAGTGTCGCCAAGAAGTTGGCACACACGTAGCTCACCACACTCAACGAGCTGTTGGCACGTTCCCGAGCAAACACCGCACGCTGCTCGATGAAGAACGGTAGTACAGCCACAGACATGAACACCAGGAACGCCTGGACGTAGAACAGCAATGGCACCAGGTCCTCCTCCGTCAAATCGTCGTTCGTGCTCAAGTACATGGTGCCCACCATGAAGCTCAGACAGAAGTACATGAACAACCGGATCCAGTAGATCCCCGGGTTGCGGATATTGTTGAGCGTGTTGCGGTACATGAGGACGCCGAACTGACGCAGAGCTGACGGTGGTCGTTTTCTTATGTCTGGCAAGTGTTTGAGTGTTGTTCTGTCTCGGTTGATCCTCTCCTGGATCTGCTTGTTCGTTTTACTCTTGGAGTACGCGTAGACAAGCTTGGGTACTTCGACATGGTCTTCGAAATCTGTGTTAACCAGACTGATAAAGTACTCGGCTGGGTTCATGTATGTAGGGCAGTCGTGGCCTGCCGAGGCGAAGTGTGGAATCATCTTGGCCCGCGGCCCACAGTACACGGTCTGGCCGGCCGACAGGACGATCACGTTGGAGAACATCTCGTAGACTAGTGATGACGGCTGATGGATCGTACACACCACTGTCTTTCCCTCTGCGCAGAGCTTGACGATGAACTTCATGACATTGTGAGCTGCACTGGAATCCAGACCGCTGGTCGGCTCGTCAAGAATGAGGATGCTCGGGTTCGACAGCAGCTCGATGGCGATACTCAGTCGACGCTTCTGGCCGCCCGACAACCCCTTGCGGAAGATGTCTCCGACCAGCGTATCACGGGCCGTGCCCAGACCCATGGCGTCCATGACGTTTTCCACGCGGATCTCGATCTCGTGAGACGTCACGGTGTTGGGTAGACTGAGCTTGGCCGCCATCCTCATGGTCTCCGCTACTGTAAATGAACCCAACAACGTGTCTTCCTGGGCCACGTAGCTGGTCACGGCCCGGAACGTCTTGGAGTCTCGTTCCACGCCGTTGACTTCGATCACGCCAGACACTTCACCGGAGCTGATACGGTCGGCCAACATGTCCACGAGCGTAGTCTTGCCCGAACCGGACGGGCCCATGACGGCCGTAAGCTCGCCAGGTGCGCAGCGGCCACTAACTCGGTCCAGAATGGTCTTGGTGCCCCATGGTAGCTCCGGAGACTTCTTTCCCTTGACTGTGTAGCTCAGGTCGCTCCAGCTCAGCACGCACGGATTCCTGATACGTTCGTACTTGATCTCGATCTCCCGATCCAAGTTTCGTGGCTTGTCGGGTGTGGCCATGGTGGCCCCGGTGTGGCCACTCTCCTGACTGTAGTCACTCTCGAGAATGGCATACCCTCGTGGAGACAGTGAGGCCATAGCGGCAAGGAGGCGAATTGCCGAATGAACTGGGATCGGCCGCACGCTTGGGCTATCCAGGGATCCAGGGATCGAGGTCCGCACACAGTTTTCGGATAAGTTTCACCGTCTCACCCTGCAGCAGGAATGGAGTGATCTCGACGCCGGTCACGTCGTGGCGTGCGAGTCTGACACTGGTGGGAGAAGAGCCTATCGCAAAGATGTTGACCGCCGTTCCGCCGCTGAAAACTTGAAAGGACAACGGTCAGGCGCATGCATCACGTGAGCGAACATGAGATCGGAGGTGACGAACCTTTACATGGCGCTGTACGCATGCTCGTCGACCGCACCTTTTCGTGCATACAATTTCTGTCAATTCGGGGAGAAGGTTGGGTAACAGGCAACAGTATTGATCGATTCATGGTTACAGAGTTCAATTATTCATACGTTACTTGTTTAACATCAGCGCTACACGCCACCTCAGCGACGGCCTGTGTGGAATTTCCACAGGATAAACATGAAGATGATCTGGAAACCGGCGACGTACGCCACCAGATACAACATGTCCTGCATGACGTCCACATCCTCCATGCCGTATTTCGTCAGGATCCCCTTAGCTGCATCCGACGTCTCGTTCTCAAACTGCTTGAACACGAACGACTCGAACGAATACGAGTGGAACGCGAGGTAGTAGCCCCAGATCCAGTAGTCCGGGATCGAGTCACGAGGAACCATGAACCCCTCGCACAACATGAACATACCGAACACACCGGCACCCAGAGCGATACCGATGATGTAGTGCGGAACGGCAGCTCCGATCACGTGCATCATCGACTCGGCCACTACCAGTGACAGGAACAGGTTCAACAGGAAATACTCGAACGCATTCAGACCCGCCAGAAGCACCACCAAAGCCGTCGACATTGCCGCGATCAAGAAAATACCTGGTAGTGTCGCCAAGAAGTTGGCACACACGTAGCTCACCACACTCAACGAGCTGTTGGCACGTTCCCGAGCAAACACCGCACGCTGCTCGATGAAGAACGGTAGTACAGCCACAGACATGAACACCAGGAACGCCTGGACGTAGAACAGCAATGGCACCAGGTCCTCCTCCGTCAAATCGTCGTTCGTGCTCAAGTACATGGTGCCCACCATGAAGCTCAGACAGAAGTACATGAACAACCGGATCCAGTAGATCCCCGGGTTGCGGATATTGTTGAGCGTGTTGCGGTACATGAGGACGCTGAACTGACGCATTGCGGACGAAGGTCTCAGCTCGATATCCGGCAGATTCTGCAGCGTGGCCCGGTCGGCCGAGAGCTGGTCTAGAAGCTGCTTCTTTACGTTACTCTGGGCGTACGCGTGCACGAGTTTCGTCACATCCACATGGTCCTCAAAGTCCGTGTTCACCAGGTTGACGAAATACTCGGCCGGGTTCATGTACTTGGGACAGTTGAACCCGATAGAAGCGAAGTGTGGGATCATGTTGGCGCGAGATCCACAGTACACGGTCTGTCCTAAAGACAGCACGATGACATTCGTGAACATGTCGTAGACCAGCGACGACGGCTGGTGGATCGTGCACAGGACGTTCTTGCCTTCGCCGCAGAGCTTCAAAATGTACTTCATGACGTTATGTGCCGAGCTGGAGTCGAGGCCACTGGTGGGTTCGTCCAGAATGAGAATGCTCGGGTTGGACAGCAGCTCAATGGCGATACTGAGTCTTCGCTTCTGGCCACCGGACAGTCCTTTCCGGAAGATATCGCCGACCAGCGTGTTCCTGCAGGCCCCGAGTCCCATTGCGTCCATGACGCTCTCCACTCGCGAGTGGATGTCCGTCATCACCACACTGTTAGGCAGACTGAGTCTGGCCGCCATCTTCATGGTCTCCACTACTGTAAACGAGCCCAGCAGCGTGTCCTCTTGGGCCACGTAGCTGGTCACGGCCCGGAACGTCTTGGTCACGCGGTCCGTGCCGTTCAACTCGATGGTGCCGGTCACGAGTCCGGAGCTGATGCGGTCGGCCAACAAGTCGACGAGCGTGGTTTTGCCTGAACCGGACGGGCCCATGATGGCCGTGAGGTCTCCAGGAGCGCTGCGTCCGCTGACTTTGTCGAGGATGATCTTCTTGCCGTACGGGTTCTTGGCCGTCTTTTTACTTGGCACAGCGTAGCTCAGATCACTCCAGCTCAACACGCACGGATTGATGTACTCCTCGTACTTGGCCGTCACGTTTCGACAGTGGAGACTGTTGTTGGCCGCGTTGCTGGAATAGTCCGACGTGCCATTGGGGATGGTCCGCCCACTCTCGCGAGTGTATCCGCTCTCGAGGATCGAACGCTCGAGCATGGGCGGCGACAACTCCGGCAGGTTCGAGTACGGCACCGCGGGCGAGGACGCCATCGTGCGGTACGCTAAAGCAAAAGTGAGCGTCAATCGAACGGCGGGCGTCCTGGTCAAGCCAGGACTCGAGACTCTCGATGGCGCATTGCACCAACTCGCCTTTCCATCCGAAGACTGCACTGTAAAGATCGAGCGTCGATCACATGCCGGCCATGTGTGAGGTCAGGCACGCCGTGCAACGAGAGGACGGCAGGTGCACGAGCGACGCGGCAGGACGCAAGCTTTCGGTGCTTGGTGGCCGCGCGAAGCCAGGCCGAGCGGGCTCAAATCGACCAGGAGGTGCCGGCCAACGTGATGGTCTTTGCCATCCGGCATACTGTTCTTGTCATTCTTGGAAGCGCCGCCCGCGCGAACATTGAAGTCTGGCCAAGCCTCATACGCTGAGAACAATGCGAACACCCGTCGCTACAGCATCTAGCAGTCCTCTTCCTGGCAGCTTCCTGTTGGGTGGCCATCATCAGGTGGCGTCAAATGCTGGAAAGGTGGCAGCAAAGTATCGATCACCCGAACGATACCTCCACTGCAGAGCGTGGCAACGTTGGCCAGCTAAGGCTTACTGTCGAATTGGCCATCGAGTGGCCACTTGTCAGGCTACATGTACGATATCTCGATGACTCGCCCAGGAAATTGTTAGACTGCAATTGTTTGAGCCACATGCTGCGGTCCGCAGGGAATGGTGTTGACGTGCATGTATTCTTTTACTCGTTCGGTCTTATCCGTAGCGACGTGTTAGCTGTCAGCCTCCGTGAAGTTCTTGTTGTTCGCAATGGTTTCTGCTGTGTGGCTCGTAACAAGCTAACTGTACGCGTTTCGAGCGTGATACTGTTCAAGGATCGGGTTCAGCCTTCTGAAGAGCGCGAAATATTGCCCGGCGCTCTAGGCTTTGAGCTCCTCGATCTTGGGCACTTCGTTTTCCTCGTCCTCCTCGAAGCGGCCACGTTTGGCCATGTAGTCGTGGAAGGCCATGGAGCCCAGCAGCAGAGCCACCACGCCAGCCTGGCCGTAGATTCGCGTGTGCATGATCTGCTGCGAGCGAGCAATTCCGGTATTCGTGGTCTGGTATGCGAAGATGCCGCCCACTAGGGGCACGCCGGCCGCCACCAAGGTGCGGTACGGATGGTCGTACACGAAGTTGGCCGCTCGTTTGTGCAGTGGCAGTTGGGTCTTCATCATGCGAACCTCGACGTAGTTGGGATCAAGTGCAGCCATGTACTGGTCAGGGTTCCTGGCCCCGGCCAGGAGACGATTCTCGGCCACGATGGCGAATCCGGCCAGGTAGGCCGAGACCACAAGCGCCCACTTACCACTTACACCGAGACGCGTGCGAAAGCCGCGGTGGTACGCGTTGGCGCCGTAGACGGCCGCACCCATGGCCAGACTGGCCCAGGCGCCGGCCTTGAGGCCATTGGTGTAGGCGTCCCAGGAGATGATGTCTTTCTGGCGCTTGGCCTCGGCGAAGTCGTGCGCGGGCTTGTGCATAGCGAAGGAGATAGAGGCAATCTGGGCGGATACCGGTCAATTGAGAAATGGCCGAGTGCTGGCTGGAGGAGACCACTGGATTGGAGGCATAGAATCGCTGCCATCTTCGCCACTGGACTCCAGTCTGGAGCCCCAGCTTTTGAATGTTGGGTCAGGCATGCCTGACTTCAAGCGCATCGGCCGAACAGCTTACCTGGTCAGGCGTAGCACTCCGTGGATGACATTTAATACATGTGCAAATAGGAATGTGAACAGGAGCTGTAATAGCCACCAGCACGCGGCTAAAAACTCTGGCCTATAATAGTTGTCGCGTTGGAAGTTCGTTCGCGTGGATGGGAGTTACTTTCCGTGACTTTTCAGGTGAGGGCGCCGGTGCATCATTCTGCTCTCGCAGTTGCCAACCTGACAGCGTTGGGGGCTGTGGACACTTGCCTACTTTGGGGCTCCAACATAGTCAGCTTCCGATGATCAACAGTGTTGATGCTTCTGGGCTTCTGTCCAAAATGATGCACATTATACCTTGGCCAATCAGAGTCCTACAAATGGATGACTTCAACTTATTTCTTAACAAACTCGAACACAAAGTATGTTATTTAATTACTTGAACACAAAGTTTGTCAAACCCATGTCGCTTCATTGGCGAAGCTGTCATCTCCATCATTGGCTAGCACCCCGCTACTGGATGCGCTGATCCCCAGCACCCCCACGTCCATCGTTTCCTGGATTTGAGTCAAATATTCGAAATTGGCCTTGCAGTCCAGGGAACAGAATCGGCCGGCAGCGCAGCTCAACGTCGACATCGACTTGAAGAAGAGGCACTCGCAGTTCGTGCAGCGAGTCTGACGCTGCCGCCACGAGGCCTTGCTGCGGCAGTCGTCCTCTACGTGCTTGCGGACCCGTAGAAGTCTCGTGTGTGCTGTCGGTGCTTTGGTTGGCGCTGAAGAACCGAAACTGTTAGGGATAGCGATGATGGCGCTAGGCTGGCTTCTGGCGGCTGTCGGTGCCGACATAGGAACTGGTTCCGCACATCCTGGCCAAGATTTGGCTCGTTCATCAGCAGAGCATTGTTGTCTCTTGAAAACCAGTCGGATCACGCGAGATGCGAAGCTTGGACGGGTCGCCATCTCTTCTCGAGTACAGAACGTTTTGGTCTTGGTCGCGCAACCCAAACGCGTGTTGCTCGTGATGCTGGTTGTGTTGCTCATGCTTAGGTGCTGGCTTGTAGTGGTTGCGTGCAGGCGAATCGAAAAGTGAGTTCCGCAAACCTCGACTCCATGGTGCCGTAGTCGGATGAATTCCTCCGCTGCGTCGAATACGTTTGTGCTCTTCGAGGCCGCCTCCCACGCCACGACAGTCGGAGCGACGAGGCTAATAGAGATTTTGAAATGAAAACTCCCGGTCACTAAATAGCAGCGACTCAGACCACGACGTGGCACTCGAAATTGTCGTCGGACAAAGTCGTCAAGCAGTCCAGCACCATTGTTCCAGTTAATTGTCTGATAACAACGATGGTTCACTATGGAGTTACCGGCTATAGATCCGTTTATTTGATATAATCAAATAATAATTATTAAAAAAACACGTTTTTAAAACATTTTTTATTGCGTCGCTCGGTTAAAAGACGATTCGAGGTCTACGGAACGTCAATCGCGCTTCTCCAGCAGCCTGCTTGCCATTGCATCATTCCCGGGACAAGTCTACAGTAGGCGTACTATGGCAAAGAAACGAGGGCCACTTTTGATGATCTCCCTGCCGGTATCTACAAGACCAAACGGGCGAATACGAGCACTGCAGTGCGACAACCTCTGCTACGGCTTCCAACACAAACAACCACCTTGACTCCTGCCCTAGGCTCGTAACTGTCATTGGCCTTATAACAGCTCAAGAAACACTTGAATGCCGCTCCGACAACATCACCTGGATCAGCCCATCGATTGTGAAGGCCAAGAAGTACCCCAGTATCGGCGCAAGACAAGTTTCCGTCCTTGTCACGTTTGCTCATGAAGGTGTACTCGGCCCCGGCTTCTACCGCCGGAGTCGAGCGCAACCACAAGGTAGCTAAAAGAATTCATTCCGCGTCTCGAAACCGGACATCGCGGGGAAAGGTCGAAGAACAAGTGGCTGTGGCACACAACTCGGTCGTTCTGGATTTGGAGATTGATAGCTACCGGCAGAAGTTCGAGGAATATATAGTTCGAAACCCCTTTGGAGCCAATACTGAGACTAGCACGACCGCCACAGATATGGAGCAAGATGGCAAGACAGATTAAGGCGAGGAAGCGCTGCTAACTGAGCTTGAGATCCACAAGCAGGAGTCATTCGCTGCTGCATTGGCACTGACGAGTCTACAGGGTATCCTGAGCACATCGTGTTCCCGGTCCTCGAAGATGACTGAGTTTGATTGCATAAGAGCTATGAATATATCACTACCTGCATTTAACAAAACAAAAGCTTAAAAAATTAAAATAAACGTTTTATTTCATTATTTTCGCTCGATTTTATAAATAAAACAGAACCGGCACAAGTATTCGGATTGTCGTCTCGCAGGAAATATTAGTCTTGGTGACTCAACACGCCACATAGTCAAGCAAAGAATGAATCGGAATTCCGGCGGGTGTTCGGTATCTTTGCAGCCAGCACTGGGACGTGGGGCCGAGTGTTTCGAGTACTTGGTGATGGTGCTGACAAGTATGTAGTGGACTTCTGAGAACAAAACCACGAGGCGCGTGCGAAGAGGACTAAAGTATCGCCTCTTTCTGGCCTTCAAACAGTCTAGCGATCACCGAAAGCCTGCACTCGCGCCTGTACTTGGGTCTGCAGAATTGGACTACGAGCAACAGTGTTGGACAAACAGGTGGCGATCAACTCTAATGCCAAGTGGTGTATTCTCTTATCTCTATTTGCTAATGGGGTCTTCATAGACAGTGCGCTTAGAAGAACGTGGCCACTACGGCGGCCAGGATGGCTCCGGTCGAGACGGTAGCCATGCCAGCGCCACTGCTGCCCGATGCGGAGGCTGAGGCGTCCGAAGCTGAGTCCGTAGAGTTGGCCGTCACGGTAGCCGACGATCCTTCGGTGGAGCCCACGCTGGCGGAGGTCGACGAGCCGGAGGACGAGCCGCCAGAACAGACTCTGTTGAGCGGGGTGATCAGGTCGGCGTACAAGGCGAAGGTGCCCACGGTGCACTCCGTGGGGGCGGCCGCCTCGGCTTCTGACAACAGGGACAAACAGGCCTTACTGGTGCACATTTTGGCCAGTTCGGCGTCCGTGGGCGTGACCAGCGTCGTCCCCTTGAAACCGGAGTCGGTCATGCATGCGGCCGCATTCGTCGAGGTGATGATCGTCTGGAGCGCGACCACGTCGCACGTCGCAGCGTTGGTGGCGGCGACGAGCGCGGCAGCAGAAGCGAGGGCAGCGAACTTCATGGCGTGGAAATGGATGAGCTCTTTGACCTGCAGACAACTTAGGAAATTCGGAAATGAGGTGCTGCATCGGTTGCCTGAAGCCAGAGGATAAGGAATAATGATGAGGATAACTGTAACCACAATGTGCTCCGAACAACGACCACTGCTTGTTCTCAAATAGATTACTTGGATTTATTTTACACGTTGTTTACGTTTTGCGTCTGCTGCGCCCATTCTCTGCTTGACGAGCATTTCCGCTGTTGATTGTTCGTGTGTCATGTGACTCGCGGTCTGCACTTGGTGAACTCACGACGCGAGAGCATACAAGAACCATCGTACTTAAGTACTGCTGTTGGTATCGTTGCCAGGGTCTAAATATGGTCACAGGTAAGGTGAGACGAATCATAATCCAAGAAATATTTGATTTGATTTGTAGCGGTTTGAATGGCTAACTACTCCCAGGGCCGCGCATAATCCAAGAAATACATGTATCTCCCTGACTCGCCAACTGATTGTCGACACTCAGTCCGCGTCACACGTGTACTGTATGATATAATAGCAGGCTTGTCCCTGAGACTCTCAGTGAGAGCAACTCCACAGATATGGTCAAGTACAGGTAGACGTTTGCGTGCATAACTTGGCTTTAACTCTGCTTCGTCGACGGTTGTCTCCGAGAATTGAAACCCTGTATCCGAACACCGTCAAGGAGATCTAGGCGACGATACTCGCTCAAGTTCGATACCGGCCAGACTGAGTGGGCAAGAAGCAGCGCAAATACCAGAGGCAATGGTTTCCTAGGCAAGTGGTTCGGCCAAACAGAAGTCCTTTCCACCAAGGAGAATCGAATTAAACACTGCAACATCATGCAAACTATCCACACCACGATCTTGAGCTCGCTGCTGGGTCGTTCACTCAAGCTTGGATGCAACACGCAGCAACAGCGCGTTATCGTAATTGGCCAACTGGTCAATCATAGACCGTCAAACCGTTGACTTCAACTTGGTCTACTGCTCGATTGTGTGACCCTACGATTTTCCTACTTAAATATAACTTACTAGAGGCGATGATTTGGTCTGGGAGACAGTGACTTGTTCCAGTGACATTTGTGCGTACGGTTTGAGTTAATTCTAGCTGGCGGAAAGCATAGCCTGGAGGGGGCTACGCTGTCAGAAGCGTATCGAGTCGTAATTGTGAGAGGCTTGGTTTAGCAGTATTTTGTTCGCTGTATGCACGGGAATTGACTAATGAGTCATTTTGAGAAGCGTGTCCCTTTTAGCTAATATTTTTTCTTCTTCTGTTTTTGAAACATGGTTGTCATTTAGCAGAACTTTTAGCTAATAATGGTATTTTTAAGACCACTTCCAGCGTGTTTCTCATTGAGATCATTTTGTAAACGTTCAGTATGCTTTGTTTAAAAAGAAAGTCGGGTGACTGCTCTTTATTACAGACAACTTCCACAAAACCCACCCTGAAATTGTCCTCATCGCTTCCAATCTAGTGGTTGGCCGCCGCTGGTGGCCGCTGATTTCACTAGATTGGAATCAGTGCCACTGGTGATGGACACTCTAAATAATACTTTGTAGGCGACCCCTATTTTAAAAAAATAGGGATTTGTCGAGAAAATGTGAAATTTAAATAAAAATATAATGTACGACACATCGCTTCGGTCATCAAATATTTACCAACACAGTTGTGTTCGGTTAGCCATAATCTGTGGACTATAGAATTAAAGTTCTGGGGGCCTGTTCAGCCACCAAGCTGTCCTCCCAGTATAATACGTCTGTCTATCAAAAACTAGAGCTTGCCAGATCGCTTACTACTCTCTCGCGTCGTCATCGACTTCACCCGCTACTAGCGACATTATTCCCCATCATCTCAACGCTCATCGTTTCCTGGAGCTGAGTCAAATACTCGAAGTTGGCCTTGCAGTCCAGCGAGCAGAATCGACCTGCAGTGTTGGTCAGCGTCGACATTGACTTGAAAAACAACTGCTCGCAGTTCGTGCAGCGGGTCTGTCGTTGCCGCCACGAGGCTTCACTGCTGCTGTCGTGCGTTGCGTGCTTGCGTCCCTGCTGATGCGCTGTCGGCACTTTAGATGGGGCTGAAGAAGCGAGAGTGTTCGGGATTGCGATGGTGGTGCTAGGTCGGCTTCTGACGGCCGTCGATACCGGCACCGGAAATGGTTCCGCACACCCCGGCCAAGACTTGGCTCGCTGGACAGCATAGCGTTGCTTTCTCTTGAAGATCAGTCGGATCATACGTGATGCAAAACTTGGACGAGACGCCATCTCTTCTTGAGTTCTAGTACGCATCTTAGTCTTGCTGGTCGTTGCACAAGGCGAAGGCGAAGGCTGGTTGCTCGTCATGCGTGTTGCGTGGTTCATGATTGGGTTGTTGGGTTGTCGGAGGCGAATCGATAAGTGAGCATCTTACCTCGACGTCTGCTTTGACGCCTTGTGCCGTGCCGTAGCCGGGTGAATTCCTCTGCTACGTCGGACGAATACACTCGTGATCTAGTCGACCCGCTCGCACGCGGAGCGGCGAGGCTAATCCATTGAAATTAAAACGCCAGGTCACTAACTCAAGAGCTCTCGGAATTGTCGTCCGACACTCGAGGTCCGGAGCAGCGATGTTGTCTAGCAGTCTAAGCATCACTGTTGCAGAGCAAAGTCTGATAACACACGCAATGAGACTTTATGATGAGGTCTGCTTTACGACGGGCACGTGGAAACGCAGCCTTCTTCGCGCGGAGTCGCTGACTCAAGATGAGCTTGAAGCTGGACTGACCAACGACACAACTTGTTCTTCGGATTGTCGTCTCGCAGGACAGATTGCTGAGATTAACGAATGAATCGGAATTCCAGCGGGTGTTCGGTGGTTTTGCAGCCACGTGGGCAGAAGTTGAGACCAAAACCACGAGGCACGTACATGTGCGAAGGTGAGCAGCTTTAATTATTGCAACCTTCTGGTATATGACGATCACCGAAAGTTCTCGAGCGCTCAAGAAACAAGGTGGGCCTGTACGATAAGAAGAGCAGGAATACTCACACCGCCGGCCGCTATCCAGTCCTCGACAGCAGCTTAAGATGCTTTAACATGGATATGTAGTAAACGTGTGATGCTCTTAGAAGAACATCGTGGTATGGTCAAATTGAACCCAAAAGAATTGTTCAGTATAACCAAATACGTCCGTGAGTTGAATACCCCTCCCGCAGTTGAAGGGACTATTAATAATCCGTCATGACCTAATCCAAGGCATGTACGTCAGGACTCGTCACTTTTCGATAGTTCATACCCGAGTAGTGAGGGAAAATGAAGAAGCTCACAACCACCGAAAGACGCACTGACTGTATCCGAAACTCCACTTTGAATCTGGCGACAAACTAGATTAGAGTCATGGGACTCCAACCAAAACTGCCTGTTGTGCATGTGCAGCTGTGGCCAGCAGTTCCCAACTTGCGCCGTTAAACCGCGACTTCAACTTCGGCGCTTCTATCCCAGTTCTCGGCGTCACTTGAAGTTTGTATTGTGTAGTGCAGCGAAATGCCGCTTCGCGGTTCTAGATTCGGAGACGGCAACTTGCACCGCAGTCGTCGCCGTTGTCTGTCCCCGTCAACCACCAGGCCGCGAAAACGCCCTGAGCCTGAAACCGAGGCCACGCCAATGATGGATGGGCTTCAACCATCGTATGTCTCAAATCGTGTAGCGCCCACACGAAAAGTCTCTGGTCGACCGCGAAACTGCGACGTCACCGCAACGAAAGGTCGCGCGTCCACTTTTCGCCAATCAGATTGGTGGAAACCCCTACGCGTCACGGTTTCTGCCCTACCCTCATTTGACGTGTCGTACACCACATTCAGCTTTTTGCTTTCTGCGCGCCTTCGGCATTCCCGATTCCGCACTGCACGAAGGACCATCACTCTTTCGTGCATCGGCGTGACCATCACTCGTGGGGCGCCATGTCGGGGCGTGCGTCCATCGGCGACTATGTCGTCACCAGCAAACTGGGCAGTGGCTCGTTCGCTGTGGTGTACAAAGGGTACCACAAGATCAGCAAGACGCCGGTCGCCATCAAGGCGCTGTCGCTACACAAGCTCAACAGCAAATTATTGAGCAATTTGGAGATGGAAATCTCCATTATGCGGCAGATCGACCACCCGAACGTCGTCAAGCTCTACGATATCAAGAAGACGGAGAAGCACATGTACCTCGTGCTCGAATACTGCGCCGGGGGCGACCTGCAGCACTATATGCGGCGTCGGCAGCAACAAAATGGCGGCAATAACTTGCTCCCGGAGAGCGTAGCCAGACACTTTCTTCGTGAACTGGCCAAGGGCATGCAGTGTCTGTGGCAGCACAACCTCATCCACCGAGACCTCAAGCCGCAGAACCTGCTACTCGTCGAGGACTCGGCCACTTCAGCTCTGAAAATCGGTGAGTAATGGGAGATGGGTACACAATAATTGATTATTTATTAACAATAATTGTTTATTGTTTTACAGCGGACTTTGGCTTCGCGAGGCAACTGGCCGCGACGTCCATGGCCGAGACACTGTGTGGCTCTCCACTGTACATGGCGCCGGAGATCTTGAAGTTCCAGAAGTACGACGCCAAGGCCGACCTCTGGTCCGTGGGTACAATTTTGTTCGAGATGGTGGCCGGTCGCCCACCTTACGGCGGCGCCAACCACGTGCAATTGCTGGCCAATATTGAGCGCCAGCCGCTGCGCTTTCCGCCGACTTTACAGCTCTCCAGACCGTGTCGCCAGCTGCTGGTGGCTTTGCTGCAGAGGAAGCCGGCGCTCCGTCTCGGATTTGCCGAATTTTTCGCCGATCCGTTTGTGGATCTGCAGCCGTTACCAGAGCAGGTTGAAGAAGCCGAAGCAGCGCGTCGGTCGTCGCTCTCGACGACTGCAAGTATCCGAGAAGAAGACGAAGAGGACGAACAGGGAAATTCAGGACGCTGGGGAGTAGCAAACAGCAGATCAGGAGCAGCTGACGCGGAGGCCTCGTCGACGCCTCGTCGAGGATCCGGCAGCGACCGGCGGTCGCGTGCATTCTCAGTTTCTCATGAGTCGAGCTCCAGTTCGCGCTCTGCAAGCACAACACCGTCGGCATTGCTGCGTCAGTCGCGCAGCGGCAACCTGGAAGTTATGGAGACCGCCTTCGCTAGTGCCAGTTCTGGCTCCGGAGCTCTGCGTCGGTCGTCGTCGTCACGACTGGCGAGAAGTCGACGTGCCTCGTCCAGTGGGAGCGGATTAACTGGCCCCAACACAGGTACGAGTCCCAAGCTCAGTCCGCAGATGAGTCCGCATATTTTGCCCAGCCCAAGTCCAAGGATTAACCCATTCAAACAGCTATCAGAGTCGCCTCCTGGTGCTACAGCAGCTCAGCAGCAGCTGTCTGGGTCTCGGATCAAGAATTCCCAGCCAAGCAACAGTGATGCAATCGTGACAAGACCCAAGAACGTTGGAGGAGGCCATGCTCTGGACAGTAGCGGCGAATATGTACTCGTAGATGAGTTATCAGAACGCCCCGCTGCAGGCGGAGCTGCTGGTCGTCAGGAAGTGTCTCGCACAGGTGGAGAAAACAGCAATGGACTACCCAGTGTATCACCGCAAGGAGACCTGGCGACAAGAGCGTTGCCCTCCGCTGGCAGCAATGCACCTGCAGAGAGTTTTTCTCGAGAATACGGACAGCAGCTTATCGACATTGTGGTGCTGCGTACTCAGGCCATTGCTCCGATTGCAGACCAGCTGTGGACGTTAAGCGGATCTGGAGATATATCGGAGTCTGGGACGGAGAATACCGATGAACCGGTAGCGGAAGACTGGTCTCCACAGCAGACAGAGGGCAATTCGTCGTCGGCGTCAGGCGGGAAGCGTGCCAGTGTGAACTTCTCGACGGTATTTTCCATGAGCTCGTCGCTGGCCTCTTCGATTGGCGTGAGCAATACGCTTGGTGACGATGAAGACGGCGATGATGACGACGATGACGACGAAAAGCGCAATGCTGAACGTCAGTACGTGTATGCTGCAGAGGCTCTGGGCTTATATGTCAAGTGTTTACGCCTCGTGCAACACGTCGTGCTCTATTTCCGCCACGATCAGGCATCTCGTGGCTCGATGGGATCATCCGGGACGTCAGGATGGAGCGAAACAAGCCGGAAAGTGTCGATGGCCTTCTTGTCCGAACAACTGACACATTTCCTGGATCGCGCAGAGCAGTGCAAGGCGCGTATGGCACGTCTCCGAGCTCCAGTACGCCCGGTTGCATCTCAGGAAGAGCTGCTGTACGCCCACGCGCTTCGAATTGGACGCCAGGGCGCAATCCGCGAAGTTTTGGGCCAAACTCGAGCTGCCCACGACCACTACCTGCAGGCTTTGCTCCTGCTAGAGAGCTTACTCATGGACGCGAATGGAAGTAGCGTCGGCGCGCTGGCGGTTGAGGACCAGAAGAGCGTGAACAATTTCCTGCGTGCGCTCGAACAGCGCTTGAAGAACGTTCGCTCTTTACTCGACGACGAGAGCTCGGAATCGAGTGCTAACCCGCCTCGGCCTCCCCAACAGCTCACGTACCTCCGTTCTGCTACCGCTGCAGTACTGTGGACGGAAAAGAAAAAAGTCACTACGAGTACGTGACTCCCGTCCCGTATCAATAGTTTGCATGTACATTTTGATCGCTGCTTCTCAACTACTACGAGTAAACTAAAAGAAAATAACACAAATCTTCGAACCACTTTTTAGTAATAAATGTTGCCTAATCTAAAATTGTGAAAAAGAATTATTAGGTTTCGGTCCATGTACAGTACCTTTGTTCTCAGAAGTCCCCCACATTCGTTGGTCCTGTTGATACTATTACAAAATGTACGGCTTAGTCGTCAAGACCACGTCCCAGTGCTAGCTGCAAAGACACCGAAGACCCGCCGGAATTCCGATTCATTCGTTGATCTCGACTATGCGGCGAGTCGAGTCACTATTAATACGACGTGGGCCAATTCCTGCGAGACGAACACTTGTGCCGGTGGTCAATCCAGCGGCCTGAACACGAAGCAGACTGCGTTTTCATTGCTGTTGGCGTAAAGCAAATCTTGTCATTGCGTGTTTGTTATCAGACTTTGGACTGCAACACAGACACCAGAGTCCTAGACGACATTGCTACAGACGACAATTCGTCGAGCTCTTTTAAGCTTAGGCGCTGCTGTTTAGTGACGGGAGTTTTCATTTCAAAACCTCGTCGCTCCGACTGTCGTTGCGTGCGAGGCGGCACATCAAGATCTCATGCGTATTGGTCCAGCAGCAGTACGGCAGCCGTCCAGGTTTGTCGAAACTCACTTTTCGATTTACCCAACCTACGCGACCATCGCACACCAGCAACCAAATCATGAACCACTCAGAAGGTATTTCGAGCAGCCAGCGCTCACCTTCGCCTTGTGCGACCAGCAAGACCAAGATGCGCTGTGAAACTCAAGAAGAGACGGCGTCTCGTCCAAACTTCGCATCTCGCATGATTCGCCTGGTCTTCAAGCGAAGACGACGCTCTGCTGACCAGCGAGCCAAGTCGTGGCCAGGATGTGCGGAAGCAATTCCTGTGCCGATACCGATGACCATCAGAAGCCAACCTAGCGCCACCATCGCGATCCCAAACAGTCTCGCTTCATCAGCCCCATCTACAATGCCGACAGCGTACACAAGACTTCAGCGGGTACGCAAGCACACAGTGGACGACAGCAGCAGTGAAGCCTCGTGGCGGCAACGACAGACTCACTGCGCGAACTGCGAGCGGTTGTTCTTCAAGTCGATGTCAACGCTAGACCGATTCTGTTCACTGGACTGCAAGGCCAACTTCGAGTACATGAGTCAACTCCAGGGTGTGCTTGACGCACAGGAACTTGGGTTTAGTGCCACCTGGACCCCGTTGGATCGCCAAGTTGAAATGTCTGGAGATGGAGCTAACCGATAATAGTTCTGTGATAACTTGAAACTGAAATTAACTTGACACCGGTTTGACATGTAAACACTATTTTTCCCGAAACCAATACCAGCGATCTATCTCAATACCCCGTTAAGATTCAAATATGTAAGTTACGTATTTCATTCGCCTCATGAGCTCCACTCTCTCAGCAAAGGTTCGGATATTTTTCACCCTTCAATATAAGCTGACGACCGACAAAGCTGCTTAGTAAAAACCCGGGGACACTTACTCCCAAAATGCTTGCCTGGTCTACAATGCGACAAGTTGAGAGGCCCAAAGCCCAAATTCGTCCTGTAACTTTCATGCTTCATTCAGCACGCCTTCACAAATGTGTCGGAGCTCGTAATAATTTATCGTAGAATCAACGAAAGGCATTGCCTGAAGCAGCAGCGCTGGTTGCAAAGAGACTTGAAGGTCTGACTCAGCAACATCTTTTCCAAATGAATCGCCCACTCCCAATTCGAACCTTTTTGGGCATTTCATGGCTGCGTTTCCATGCCGCAGTCGCTTAATGGTAGTCTGGCTTTGAGGCTGGACTGCTAGACAACTCGTTCTCTGAAGTAAAAGGGGTTCCCCGTCTCGTGTTTAAAGAACAGGGCAAACTTCTATCTCATCACGTGACACTGGCCCCATGTGGGAGCCGACATGAGGTGGTAATTAATCTACCCAAGAAGCGAACAGCGGCTCGACGGAATCTCATATATGCTCACTTTCCAATCCTCCTTCCACGAGACGATACTAGCAAGTAGCTCATGGCTCACACACCACTGGAAAGAAAGAGAGCTTTTCGAGTATCAAGCAGCAATGGAGTGGTGGTCAAGCCTTTGTCCGAGCTTCGCATCTCGCATGTTCACGCTGATCTTCAAGGGGGGGAGATCCTCTTCAGATGAAGCTCAGTCCAAGTCCTGGTCAGGTGAACTGGAAGCTGTGCCCACTGCTGCCACGGAACCTCTCGATCGCCACGCTAGCGCCAATGTCTTCATCCCAAGTCGATACCAACCAGCAGCAAGAACGCGAAAGATCTGCGAAGAAATTGGTGACGATGATGGCGACGAGTGCAATGCAAGCTGGAGGAAGCGACAGATTCACTGCGTCAACTGCGAGTGTCTATTCTTCACGGCTCTTTCGCCAGTGAGCTGCAGTGCTGGGAGATTCTGTACTCTGGACTGCAAAACCAGCTTCGAGTACGTGAACTATCTTGAGGATGTGCTCACTGTGCACATGCTCGGGGATAGCGGCGTTTCTTTGGATTCAAGCTCGGATGAGGACGACTCGGAAGGCGAAGGCTTCGACCTTAGTCAGCTTTGAATGTTTGTTAACGAGTACAAAAATCAAGGTACACAGAGTAAGAGCATCGAGACAAATAGTATCAAAAATTACTCCTCAACCAGTTGTATCGATAGCATAGGTGAGCACAAACTCAACTCCAGCGAGTTGATCTGTAGAATAAAAAAACTAACATCGGGAAAAAGATTCATAGATTGAATGACAATTCAAAATGTGGCTACTTCATCACATGCGTAGCTCTCCCAAAAGATGAGTGGTTGTCCATACCTCCTTCTTCAGATCGACTTAATCGCGATGCAGCATTTTTGGACTTCGCTTAGGCGTTGCTAGGGTCAAGCCACTTCCTCCAGGGATTGAATTTTGACGGTAGGTCGGGGTCAGAGCACCTGAAAATGAATTGCATTGTGCTGGAGACGGTGTCAGTATACTCGATAAAAGGCACCGAGGTAGCCGTTAGTCCCTCGTAGATAACGGTGTAGGTCCCGGAAGACCAATCCGAAGTTACTTCCACTTTTACGCCTGAGGACTCATACCCACCAAGAACCCGATTCTCCATAAAGTCAGTTAGCTCCGAGGGGTTTCCATCATCGCTGTAATAATGTGGGATACCCGCCAGGGAGTACACATTTGTTCCCTTGCCTTTGTTGATGGGGAAGACGCTCCTAGCTTGCGTTATTTCCAGGTATGCAGCAACACCGGGGTAATTTGTACCAGTTAGGCTTTGGATGCACGAGGTTCCTGCTGAAGTCCACTTTGTTGCGCTACATGTGAGCAATGCAAGCAGTTTTTGCTTGGCTTCGAGCTTCTGCATCATCATGAAAGCGTCCTCCAGGATCTGATCCGACATGTTGAAGTAATAGCCACCATCAGGGCCGCCTGTGCTGCCCATGGCATCGAGTCTTGGTAACAAGTGGTTGCGGAGAGCAGTAGAGCACTCCAACTCATCAAAGCAGGCTTGGCGCTGGGTGGCACATAATCCACACGCGTCACCTGAATATGATCCACCAGTAGTTGTAGAATTTGATGTAGGCGTATCATCCGACACGACGCCGTACTCTAGCAGATCCAGTAGTCTGTCGAATGGCGGATAGCGATTAACTGACTGGAGCGTGATCTTCCAGGGCGTGATGATTACCTCTCCTGGGGGATTGGACTTTGCGGCGAAAGTGGGGATCCATGTTGGATTCACAAGAGGCCGGCTATTGCTAGCCTCGTCAAAGGGCCCGTACATATGCATGGTTATGATGGCACTCCCTGACACGTCGTCAACGGTTATGTCCATCACTTCGACACTAAGATAAGAAGGGTCCAATTGTGTCTTTAGCCAGCCCGAGAACTTGTTGGCGGATTCCATCGGCGAACTCGACCCATCCGACGAGTATGAGAAGACGTTTCCGTTGAGCCACATGTCCAGTTGTGTGGTAGAGTAGAGACGCACTCTCAGCTCTACATACTCTGAGTCATTATGAAGGCGTGTGGGCTCGAGGAACTCCTGTTGGTAACTCCACTGACCGAATCCTACCTCACAGCCGCAAGATGACATTGCTCGAAGCATGTGCGCGAACGCAAGCCATCCTTCACGAGACACGAATGCCTTGTTCTTAAGAGACAAAAGTGCAGAGCTCAAGTCCAACTTGACTCGTGTCAAACCGCCATTTAGCGCATCGGTTGAGAGGGGTAACGTAGCGTTACGCAGCAATGGTACCAGCACGTCCTTTGCCGAGACAGCGCAGTCCATATCGTTCCGGCATCGCGTCACAGCTTCCAAGCATTCTGGACATCCGTAACAAATCTGGCTCCCACTGAAGATATCACCCGAATAATAAAACAGCGTTCGACTGTCGGACGAGAACCCGAACCAATAGTTGAGTAAATCTGCAGAGACAACTTGACCGTACCGAACGAGGTTGGAGCTCAACTGGAACGATGCAAAGGTCAACGGACCTTCAACGCCAAAATATAACGTCTTGTCGTCTTTCAAATAGAAGAATGGAATCTCCGTCACAGTTGGGTAATACGCAATATCGTAACGCACAAAAGTGTCGTTGACTGATGCTTGAACCTCCACTTCAGATTCATAATTCATAGTCGAACGTAACCAACTCTCGATGTCATGTATCGATGTACTTTGAGGAGTCAAATCGAGTCGATAGTCGTTGAGAGACGCCACAATACTCTTGCCTATAGGCAAAGCCACTGCGAAATGGCCCACCACCTTCATGGTAACGGGAACCAACGGAGCCACTGGATCGGAGGGCAAAGCGTAGCCGACGGGGCACGACTTGGCATTTAAACAAGAGAAAAATCTCATCACCTTAGCATAAACTTCTGAGTCAACAGAACTCGCCCATGAAGCGAAAGTCGCAGATAAATCGATAGACGATCGCGGCGTAGAGACACGTAAACTATCCGCGAGCGATGGTAAAACGCTGTCACGCATGACGCTAGCGCAGGATTGATTCGAGAAACATTGAGTCCAGGCATCCATGCATTGGCGACAAATTGGGATATCTTCAGCCGTGGTATTGTCATCGACAAAATGAGTGTAGTAGTTATCCCCACCGAGATCATTCATCCAATTCGAAAACTTCCGCCACGTCACCATGGGGTAATCATCCCATAAGCCTTCGTCTTTTTGGTTGCGATATGCACCCACAATCGCCTTCCAACCACTCGACTTTTGTTCGTTGTATTCACCACTAGACACCGATTTGAACTGCGGTGGCTCAGATTCGATGAAGTAACTGTTAAATGTCACGGAAATAGTGCGTGAATCTGCGTACTGATCGACAACCCACACCTCTACCCATGATGTACCCGAAGGGTTCCGTGTCCATAAACTTTCATCAGCATTGTACTCGCTCGTTACGTTCACAATAAACTCCCGCAGTTGGTTTAGATCTCCCATATACGCCCCATTCCACTCGAAAACATGTTCCTTTCCACGATACTTCATCAATATGCTTTCCAGATCGCCCGTTGTAACGTTAGTTGTCGACACGACAAATGTGCTTTCTGCGGGAATAATCTTCAACAGTGTCGGCTCGGCCGTGATATATTCCACTCTGGAATAGCTGTACACGTGCCGTGACAGGTCCAGCTCACAGGCAGATTTGGACAAGCATGTCATTAAATTCATGAAGAGATCATATCCCTCCGCAGTGAAGAACGATGCTGCCTGACGTATCTGCGGTCCAACGTCCACACCCCATAGTATTCGGCCGTATCCATCGATATCGTTTGAAAACTCGTAAGGCTCGAAGCGGCTTGGAGACAGAGCCTCTTGCAGGTAAGCCCGCACACCGATCTTGCAGGAAATACTATTATCGCACGCACGGTACGATTCCTCACACTGGGAGCAAATGCTCCAAATGCCACTGTCAGAACCATTCCAGTGTGGATCCGGATACTCCGGGATGTCTTCGTTCCAGGTCAGATTTACATAAGGCGGAGGTGGCACGTACTCGAACGTGCTCAGATTAAGTGGAGATAACCGGAAGCGCAGCTCACTATCACGAGCGACCCAGGTCATATTCGACGATGAACTATCCGTTGGGTCATCTCCAACCACGAAAACATCCAAGATGTTTGGGACAACGCTCGCATTTCGGATCGATATCTCCACTGTGAACTGTGGCTCGGGTTCAGGGAACAGATCTGCAAACCACCAAGGACCTGGAGTATCACTGCCGTGACCAGCGTCCGGAGATGAGCCATCAGAGCTATCGCTATCTTGTCCAACATTGTGGTAATAGCCGTTGTCTGAGCCTCCACCTACGGGTGGGAACTGATCGCCATTTGAAGACGCACTATATGAAGCCCAGGCAGCCGATGCATCGGATTCAGATCCGCCAGAGTTGTAGTAGTTCTTTATCCAGTCGTTATATGTTTTCACCCAGTTGATCACTTCTGAATTATTGAAAACGCGGACATCGATAGCCAAGTTGTAGTCGCTGGCGTTGGGAACAGCAGCGGCGATCAACTCGGCTATTTCCTCTGGTGAGTGGTCGCTTGACAGCTCAGGCGTCGTAAATTGCCCCTCGGATCCAAGGCCCTCCAGTCCCATCCAGATATAAAACCTGTATGTTGGATCAGTGAAATTTACCCGAACAAACGCGCGATTGTGCTCCAAGACCACCATTCGACCAGCTGCCTCTGCGAAATTGCGGTTGCCAACGGGGCATCGCGACTCGACAAAACATTGAATGCCGGTATCTGTTTCCCGAGCGATAGCAAGTGCTGTTCTCAAGTCCCTAACGGAAGGCCAATCTCCAGCATTTGGACCGCCTGGCGATCCTGACGAGGACCAGCGCGATCCGGCATCACCATAGTTGGATTCGGAGCCTACATCTCGGTATCCCCACGAGGACCAACGCGACCCAGAATCGTCATAACGATAGACTGGTTCACGGAACTCAGAGGACCAACGAGACCCGTCGTTATGTCTGTAGTCTCCATCTGATCCCGATCTAGGACCTCTCCATCCATAGCCGACGTCACCAAATCCAGACCCCGATGAAGATCGACGATCCCCCGCATTCGGTGACCCTGATGAGTCTGAGGACCACGAGCCGTCATCAACTTTTCCATTTAGTAACCAGCGCAGACCAAAGCAAGCGTCAACGACGTCGTCCACGTTGTAACTAGAATTGGTTGGACCCATGCCTTCCCATTCACCTCCATCCCACGCCATCTTCTCGTTTGCTGTTTGCTCGTAGATGTCCTGGAAGATATTCTCTGGCACGTGGCCATGAAGACATCGAGCTATCATCGGGTGGTTCATCACCTGCTGGTTGCATGCATCGCAGGCGTCGCTAGGACGGGCCGGATTCCACGGAAGACCACTACCATAGCGACGGCGACCGAAAACCACATCAAGCGTCATTGCATTCGCTGCGGCGGTGAGATTCTTGTCATCTTGTGGATACTCGAGCGACGAGTAATACTCGACCTGGAATAGCTGCGACCCCGTGAAGTTGAGCACACGTGGCATCATTACCGATGTGGCTCCGCTGCCTTCGCGCTTGGCTACTACACGTAGCAATACTTGATCGCCTGCTCCCCACTCGTTGATGATGTCTCGGTTTAACTCACTGTCGGATATATTGCCACCAGGATAGCCCGGTAACAACGTGTAGAGCTGCTTGAAGCTCAGTATCACGTCCATCTCGTCAGACTCCGGGTACAAGGTCCACGTGGTCGTTCGAGTCTCGTTGAACCTTCTTGCCATCTCCTCAACCTTCCAACTTGAAACGTTTCCTAGCGTAGCTCGTTCTTCTGGCGAGAATCCACCGAGCACTAGAGGCGCAAAGACTCTAGGAGGCTTGTCGTTGCCATCTCGAGCATACCAGTACCCGTCTCCGTAGAGATGTTCGGCACTGTCATATCGATCCAGCACGAAGGCGTCGAAGTCCGACAGCACGCCGTATGACGAATGAAACGTCAGGTGGACACACCAGTCTCGCCAACCACAGTCAGCACGTCCACCTTCGGCGGTAGCTCCAACGAGAGAGACACTCTGGTTAGCTCCAAAGTAGAACGACCGACGCGACGGGATCTCACGAGTCGGTGGAGTTCCCCAGTTCTCGACGTACATCGTGCCTTCAGGTGGGTAGGGCGAGTCCCAGTTCCAGGACGGTCGGAAGTGCCAAAGTTCCTTGCTCGGGTCCCAGCCAGTGTCGCCGTCCCAGCCCCAGTCCCGGTCACTGCCACTCCCACCTACACTGCCCCAGCTGCCCCAATTGGAACCTCCCGAATACCCCGCGTCGTTGTAGCTTCCCGTTCCTGAAGACCCCGAACTCCACGATGTTGTCGTCGAGGCCGAGTCACCGGAAGAGTCCGAAGTAGTGTCCGGCTGAGCCACGACAGCACTGAAAGCGAGGAAACAAAGCACAATTTTCATTGCGCTCGTGATCTTCGTCTCCTGCTACAATTTCTCGGCCTTGCCTCCACTTCTTGCTTGATCTGTTTGCTGTCTCGCAATGGCTGCGCCGAACCGAGCGATTTAGAAACTAAAAAGATTCAAGAGCGCCATTTGGACGATGGTCCACAGTGGTAAGCACAGAAAGATCGCGCGCCTGCTCATGAGGAGTCACCATAGCATGAAGATCCATATGCAGTTGCTCATACCTGTTTCTTTCCGGATTAATTCAATGCACTGAAGGCGAGAGTTGGCAAAGCAGCTCGACTGCTGGCTGCACGTCTTTATTCGTTGTGAGGCTTGCTAGAGGACTCCTCTGGGGTGGAAGCACCATCAGCAACATCTCCCGGTCGCTGAA
The DNA here is from genome assembly GCA_016864655.1 of Phytophthora cactorum. Lineage (NCBI taxonomy): Eukaryota > Oomycota > Peronosporomycetes > Peronosporales > Peronosporaceae > Phytophthora > Phytophthora cactorum. Next base: position 176,913 of record NHQK01000038.1, read on the forward strand.
TATCCACGGGGTAGATCCACCGCTGGTACAAATACACGACAAAGACAATGTCATCGCGGAAGCACGAGATGCGGTGCAGCGTCGGCATCTTGATCACGAAGGCGAATAAGTCGTCGATGAACGTGTTGAGCGCGCGGTAGATGAGCAGCCGCCATTGCAAATGTGCCACAGACTTGAGTCGGTAGTTGATGACCAACTGCGGGAGCATGAACACGAAGCCCAAGGCGTACACTGTCGTGGTGAGGGATTCAAGCAACCAGGCGTACCAACCAGCATGCGGGACGTACAGCAGCGAGTACACAGCGTACCCAGCAGCTAGAGGAGCCAGTATAAACAGCATGTGTGACGTAGCCAGTGAGTCAGCGCGTTGCGTTTCCTCCAGCAGTCGCAGGGTATGCTTGTCCATCGTTTTCGTCTTGTCCTCGGCTGCATCGGTTGCTGCACTGGACTTGGTTTTAAGCTGACGGCGCTGAGCCCGCCAGACCTTTGTAACTTTCCAGACAAGCAGTACGACGCTGATGAATTGGGGGCCTGTGACGAGCAGCGTCGAGTCTTGGTCGACAAGGTACAGCAATACCACGCTTTGCGAGCCCAATTCAGCCGCCATGGCACGCAGAGAAACACCAACAACATTGTCTCCTTTGGCACGCCAGTAGCTCACATCGTGACGAAAAGCCAGCCAGTCAAACAGCAAGTGGAGCAGCGACACGCTCATCGTGACAGCTAGAAGAACCGGGTGCGTATCAGTCACCATGGAACGGAGCGCGTCCAGATCGCTAGATGGCACGCCCATTTGCTCCTGCGAGACAAAAACTGTTGCAAACGTCAGCTGCATCTGCCAGCGAGCAAATGACAGCGGAGACCAGGAAAGTCGCAGCGGAAGAACAGCTTCGCCACCATTGCCGTCGTCCAGCGTCGAGTTCAGAGGCACAAGCTTATCTTGAGTCTGCGATAGATCGTCCACATACAATGCTGGCAAGTAGCGCCAACGCTGATCCATCGGGTGCTGCACGTAGCGTAAGTTCTGGTAAACCATTACTGGCAGTTCCTCGACCGGGTATCTCGTGAAGTCCGTCACAAGCCGCACACTCGCCGCTGGTTTCCAGTACGAAATCGAGGCCGATTCTTCGAGCACTTTCGACGTTGAGTCACCCTGGGGCTTAGCAGGAGCCAACAATAAGCTAGTGTTCTTCGCATTGGGTCTCGGCGCATATTTGATAAGACTGGAGGCCTGATGGATGGTCCTGTACTGGTCGTAGTGTTCTCTGTCCCTCGGGTCGGGTGAGAACCCAGCGTGTGTCACGTGGACGTGCAGGAACACGGATGCGTTGCCCTTCAGCGCGTTCCAGACCTGGTTACCCGTCCTCCAGTCGTCTGCGAGACCTTCCAGCGTCTGGCGAGATATGTTAAGGTCCAGGTGTCTGGAGTTGGAGCTCTCCCAGTCGAACGTGAGCGACTTGAAGGCTCCCACGTGCACCGCTCCAGCGTTAAAGTCCTTGGTCCCATCCCAGTCCTGGCGAGAAGATAAATAGCACGACACGCCCAGTGGCTGTCCCTCTCCCCACAGCGGGTCCAAAGTGTTTGGGCTGTCCGAGAAGGTCGGGTACATGATCCTGTATACCTGCAACATTCTTAATCAGCATTACGTACTGTATACAGCACGTATACTCTCTTCAAGCTGCCATATCTCGACTCCCAACGCACCTGGCGACCCACGAACGTCATGTACGCCGACTAAAGACAGCAGGAAACACAGCGAGATCGCGCCATCGCACCCAAATTCAGCAGCAACGAGGTAAAAAAAAAAATCACATTAGTCTCATGTCCGCCACTTTTACACACCTATCCGAGGCTACAGCGTGCTCTAGACGATGTAAACCACTCACAAATATCGCACAGGAGACGGTGGTGAAGGTAGCCCACGCCCATAGCACTCTGAGCACCCTCATGTGGCCGCAGTTCCTCGTCCACTTGCGCCTCAGCGATTGAATTCCGCACTGGTGTCAGAGTAAAACGTGGCATCACAGTGCGGAATTGATGTGATAAAGAAAAGTCACTGAAAACCGAGCGACAGTCACTCTGAGGATTAGTTTATCATCCAATGATATCGCGTTACGAGGGTTTTCAGCCAATCCGCACAGAACGAGGTTGTGCGCCAGTCAACATTGAGCCTTCATTTGGACTTCAGCTGGATGGCGCCCATGTTGCTCGGGCGGAGGTTGCTGCAGGCAGCGACGCAGGACGCGGCTAGCGACGATGAAACGCTGCGCACCTTGAAGGCGAATGATCGCTTCTTCTGCGAAACTATGGAGATCATCCCGGCGGCGTTTTATTTCCCCACGGACGCCGAGGCCAACTGGAAGAAGTCGGCGCCCAAAAAGTACCACAAGGTGAGGGCCTTATACACCTTTCCAGCGCGTATAACATCATTAAGTGGATAGATCAGCACTGTTCACGTTGAATAAGGTCTTGCGACGTCTGTACGAGGTTCGGAGTGACTCTGACGGATGGTTATGTGTGACAACTATCTTTCTACAGAACGTACAGGCGCTCAAGCAGCAGGAATCGTCCAAGAAGAACCTTCTGAAGCGTGCCAAGTTCTCACCGGCGGCACAGCAGAGCAATGAGGAGCGACAGAAGGCCACAGCGGCCGCTGAGAAGAAGGAACAGGCGCAGGTTAAGCCGATCAAGCCCAGTGCAGCCAAGGAGGAGGGCGGTCTGGAGGGACTGCGTGCTCGTTTGGCTGTCAAGATCCAGGCCATGCGTGAGCAGCGCAAGGCTGAGGAGAAGACGGGCAAGAAACGTCCGTCCCGTGCCGAGGCGGCGGCCGAGCAGCTTGCGCTGAAGAAGCGCAAGACTGCGACAAACAAGAGCAAGGCCAAGGCCGAAAAGCGCGAGCAGGAGGCTGCTGCTAAGGCCGAGGGTGAGACACAGGCGAAGAAGGAGGCGGAGGCTACGGTGGACGCTGCCTCCATCTCGTACGGCAGTCTGCTGCTGGACGACGGCAACGAAAAGGACAACAAGCCAAAGACTCGCCACGGCCAGAGTGTGCGTGGCATCCAGAATCTGCTGAAGAAGGCTGAGCGTAATGCTCAGCGTCTTGAGGAGCTGAAGAAGACAGAAGACGGCAAGGAGAAGGCCAAGGCTAAGGGATGGGACACCGCTCTCCAGCAGGCTGCAGGCAAGGTCGTGATGGACGACCCCAAGCTGCTGCGTGCGAAGCTGAAGAAGAAGGAGAAAGCAAAGACGAAGAGTTCGAAGGAGTGGAAGGAGCGCACGGCAAAGCTGGAGGTGTCCAAGAAGGAGCGACAGAAAAAGAAGTTGGCCAACACCCTTGGACGTGGCAAGAAGGACGCTACCAAGCCTGCCGAGAAGAAGGGCCGAAAAGGACCGGTACGTGCGTTGTAAACACTTTATGACCTATGAGATCTGCAGACTTGACATGACTTCTGCGTGATCTTTTGTTTCTGTTAGCGCGCTGGGTTCGAAGGCAAGAAGGGTGAAGCATTCTTGAATGCCGACAAGAAGGGAGGCAAGCCTGCCGGCAAGAAGGCGGCAGGACCCAGTAAGTAGCTGGAGAAGCTGAGAGGCGCTCAGGTATATAATATAGACTGCCAATTTGCATCGAGGTGAGGAAGTATCATGGTTGTATTTGCCCGAGTACGGTCATATAGATAGACGAAGGCTGGAGTATTGAAGTGGAGTCGACATCTGGCGCTCTAGAGAATGCTACAACTGCCGCCACCCTGGCCGCTCTGCTGCCACGGGTTCGGGCCGCCATCGTTCTCCCCGAGGAACGGATCCGCCGTGCTCTGGCAGTACTCGGCGATTCTGGACATGGACAACTCAGTCAGTGGGGTCTATTGATGCGTCTTTGAAGTAGTTAGATGCGAACATACTTCTTGGCCGCTTCGGACGTGGTGCAGGAGGCTTCGAGCGTCTTGAGGTCGATCTCGAGCCGTGCGATCTCCTCTGAGAGTTTCTTGGTGGCTGCGTCTGACATGGTGTCTGCTGTCTTGCTGTGAGTGCTGTGCTACCGAGACCAAAGTGACCGCTTCTGGAGTACCCGACTCTTCACCGCTGTTTTCTATGTTTTCCAAGCGGGAAACTGCTACAAAGTTGCTGCATTGTCCTACGTTGCAGCTACCAACGTTGCGCAACCCAACAAGTTGAAGTCTTTTTTTTAAAATGAAGCAGCCTCACTAGAACCACTAAAGTGTTATTGCATTATCTAGAATGATCAGGTACATTGCCGAGAAGCCGAAGCATCGGCGTTAGCAGATCGGAGTGACCAACCACGCTGGTTACGCGGTCAAAGGCACTATCCCACTCAAACCGCGTCGACCCATGCATGACTATGCGCTGGCCAAGAAGTTTTTGTGTCTGCCGTGACCTTCCTTTGTGGTTTCTGCTGTTGTGTAAGCGAGGGAAGACATTCCGCACCGTGACCTCGTTTATAGTGATACTTGTGGTCGTAGTGGCGACGATGGAGCCCTCAGCACTTTTCTCCAGACGTTCAAATTTGAGCTCGACGTCTTCGAACCAGTTTGAAAGTCGTCGCCAGCTTCTTATCATGGCTTCAGCCCCACATCCAGAATTATGAATTACATCAGGTGCCATCATATCTTGCACAAAGTCCAATTGGACGCAGGGTGTCAACACTGCAGTGGAATCATTCCCTTTCAAGGGAAGACCGTGGCGGAACAGCCTGAAGTATTCTATCGCCACTTTCCAGACTGTTTCTGCCGCTGGAGCACTTGATATCACAGCCCGATGTTTGTGCTCGAGCATTTTAATCTCTTCTCGCAGTTTACAGGTTTCACTCTCGAGCTTTGCCATGTGGCTGTATCGTTTCTTTCGGTATCGCTGTTGACTCAATCGATGTCTCTCTCGCGCCATTTCTTCGTCATCATGAAGTGTGAGTTGTTTGTCGTTTTTCTCGTCTATCGCTGTGGTAGTTTGCTGACCCTCGTCGTCACGCAGAGGATGGAGATTTCCGAAATCTGGAACGTTTCTTGATTGCAAGCTCGAGTATTCCGGAAAGAAGAACTCTGCGTCACCTCCACTATTAATAACAAAGGCCAATGCATGTCTGGACCGGTCAAATGTGGCATCAGCGACATCGAGTCGCCTTCCACGCTGTGCCACTGGGCCAATTGAGTCGTTACGAAGGTGTTGGCTTCTTGGTGGAAGACACGAATGGCTCATTGCGGCTGGACTGTACAAAGCAAAAAGGAAAATGCACGGTCCCAGTATGAATGGAAGCTGTACATTATCATTGGCATATGTTAGCCCCGCATAATCACATACTAATGCCTGACTAGCACCATAAACGGCTGGGCGACATCGTTGAAATGTCTATGCTACGTGTGTGGCTGCCCAACGTATAGTGGATCAACTAAGGTATGCGGGGAGCCCGCGAAGCAGGGCCGCGCGGTATTTGTAGAGGCGCGCCCAGCGCCGAGCTCCGCAGCGAGCCGCGCATTGCACTCTCCAGAACATCCAATCTTTAAATCGCGAACGCAGCGAACCGAAGGGCCATCTCGTCACTGCAATAATCAATCATCGCTGACGCAGTAGTCTTTGTGGCACCCAGATAGGATTTGCCGGGGTAATCCCTCCCATACAAAAAATATAGTAAGTGATGGGCACCATATGCTGACTTTGAGTTGGTCCCCCATAATCTTGCGTTTTTATGACTCTTTTTACCCTTGTTACAGAGAACTTGAGTATTAGTTTTTAGAATTGGTTAGGGCCTGGTGGGTCAGATTATCTAGGCCTCCACGTAGGGATCTGATTGCCAACTAAAAAGTGCATATGGGTATTATAAAAAATACCCAAAACGACTTTCCATTTTACTCGATAGAGAATCAAGCTAAAAGGAAAATGGTGATGATTTGCCCTAGTCCTCTAGATAACCTGACCCCGAGCACGATGGTAGATTTTTCCTTGTGTTGCGACGACAAGATGATTTGCAGAAAATTCGCTGAGAAAATGCAGGCGGTGTCCCTTCCCTGAATGGATTAACAGTCCCGCTATTTGTGGAAGCCTTCACTCTTGTAAATCGATGTGAATGACCTGCTTCTAAAATACCTACGGTTTCACCACCCTATCCCAATCCTATCAACATATGAGGCAGAAAATAGTAGCAACACACGTCCATCGCTGGATAACACACACGGGGATGGGCGACGTGGGTGTCCATAGCCGCGGCGCCAACTAAGGCGAGCGGGTGCGAGCGCGCATAGCCGCAGCAAACCTGCGCGGGGAGCCCGCGAAGCAGGGCCGCGAGGTATTTGCGGAGGCGGGCCCAGCGCCAAGCTCCACAGTGAGCTGCACATTGCACTCTCCAGGACATCCTATCCTTTTATCGCGAGCGAAGCGAACCGCGGCGAAGGGACGCCTAGCCCAGCGCATCGAGGCGGGTCCTTTTGCTGTCACTACCTCTAATCCTCGATTATGTCTTATTGCGACACTCAGGAGGTTGATGACTTCAGACCTTCGAAATGTTCAAAATCCGCGGAGCAGTGGTCTTGTGAAAAAGTTGTCCCCCTGAAAAACTCATTTACAAAAAAAATATTTTTGGAGCTATTTGTCTAGTTTTCATCGCTGAATCGATTGCGCCTCTTCCCAACCTCTAATTCGGTGTCCTTCTGTTACAAAACGCGGTCTTTATGACAAGTAATCTTGGAAGGAGGTGTATATTTTGATATAATTTGGGTCCGTTGTACCTATTTCATTGAATTTTGGGTCATGAACGTAAGCATCATTTCGATTTACTGCCAAGATTCTTATTGAGTTCTTGCCTATTTATCTTTCTTGGCACGATTCGGTGCTCGCTTCCCATGCTTAGGCTGAGCAGGACTGTCAACTGACACATTCATCTGCGTGCCATTTTCAGTTGATTCTCCCTCTGTGTGTTCTGTGGGGGTAGCTTTGGCTCCAGAAGTATCAGCGGCGGCTTTTTCTTCTTGGCACTAGCCTTTCGGCGGGCTTGCTTGGCTTCATTTGCGAGACGTTCTTCCTCTTCGGTAGGTGCATCGTAAATTGGATCGGATCTGTACTCTGCTGGAACATACGGCCTGATTTTGCTGTGCATCTGCAATTTCTTCTCGAAATTAGGTGCTGGTGGCTGTAATGGTTCGATGTGAGCTTCAAGAAGGTTGCGCACCTTCGATGCATCGGTGCTTATCCCGTCAAACGTCCGTCGTAGATCGTGGTTCGTTATATCCTCGTTCGGTCCTGCGCGGCAACTTACGACCCCTGGGTTTGCTTTCTTCATGTGGAAGAGCTGGTAGCGTTGCACGTTCAGGAGATCTTTGTAAGCCTCTTTAACAATGTTCCGAAAGACTTTCATCACCGGGTTGTCCTTAGGAATGTGTACAAGGGCCGAGCTCACCGAAAATTCCTTAATCACTTCAAGAAGCTGATCTGTAGTCCACGCATCTTCCTTGGCAAATCTCTTTCTTATGTGGCCAAATCCACGGCCAACCGCATTTTTGGTGTGCCCTTTGACGAAAAATTTGAGATCGACAGTCTCTAGCTTGCCCGTTTGAGCTAGTGCGAGCAGCATCTTGATGACAAAATTGTTTTTGTTTTGCCCTCCACAATTTTCAGCATATATAGTAAGCTTGCGATGTCCGTTGGGTATCACAATTTGACGTACAAAATAATATAGCATACTGTGCACCTCGTCGGTGCACTTCCCAGCGACTGACTCGTCGTACACGTAGTTGTACTGGATTCCAGTGTTGGCGTAGTAAATGCCAAAAACTGACACGTTCACCAGCGATAGAAAGTACCATTGCGAAGGTGTTGAGGTGACACCTGACAACGTAAGATTTTGACTAAAGTCCATCACGATCACGGCATGGTCTTCTGATATTGATTGCAAGTCTTGTTGATACTCCAGCCTACACAAAATGTTCGCAACAAAGCAATTTGATCTTAGTATCCCCAGTCAAACAAAATGATTCTTGCATCCTGATAAAGGTGTTGAGGTCTTGGAAGCGAGGCTTGGGCTGAGCGGAGGGAGTTCTGCACTTGGTGCGGAGACCGGAGTGAAGACCACTTGAGCTGAAGAAAGAAGATTCGAAAGTGATTGATTGATCGGAGCTTACACTGTCTTCACTACCTAGTCTGCATCCAATCATTTGGTGCATCCAATCACCAACACTCTGTACTCGTCCAATCATCCTACTCGTCTAATCATCGGTGGCGTACACAACGTACCGTAATCATCGCGGGATCGTATTGGACCGGTTCGGGTTAACCGGTTAATGGGTACAACTGATACACAGTACCCAAAACCAGCAACCCTCAACACGCCCCCTCAATGCGAACACGCGTGGATGCCGAGAGCAGCCGTCAGGGCCGTGTGGCGAAGTCCCGGGAGCGCCTTCGTCATGATGTCCGCCAGCATCACGGAAGTCTCGCAATACTCGAGCTTCACTTCACCACGTTTGATTTCGTCGCGGATGTGGTGGTACTTGATGTCGATGTGCTTGGCGCGACCGTGGTTCACTGGGTTCTTCGTCATCTTGATGCACGACTGGTTGTCTTCGCGGATCTTGAGCTCGGGTCCCGTCTCGTTGGTAGCCGCCAAAATCTCGCAAAGCAGGAGATGAATCCACTTGCCTTCTTGGATCGCCAGACTGAGCGCGATGTATTCCGCCTCGCTCGTAGACAGCGAAACACTTGACTTCTTCTTGCTGCCCCAGCTCACTGGCGCACCCATTAGCATGAACGTGTAGCCGGAAGTCGACTTGAGGTCCGCGAGGTCGCCAGCCCAGTCCGCGTCGGAGTACCCGCGAAAGTCGATGTTGTCACCCGGCTTGAAGCAGATTCCATGCGTCTTGGTGCCTCGCAGGTAGCGAAAGATGCGCTTGACCGCAACCCAGTGTTCTTCTTGAGGGTTCTCCATGAAGCGCGACACATAGCCCACCGCATACGCAATATCCGGGCGAGTAGCAGTCATCAAGTGCATCAGAGCACCAACAGCTTCGCGAAACGGAGCGTTTACCTTGGTCGCTGCGTCGCTTGGAACCAGTCGAGTGCTCATGTCCACCGGACTTACCACAGCCTTGCACTCGTCCATACCGAAGCGCTTCAGGATATCATTTACATAACGCCGCTGGCACATCGTCACGCTGCCGTCTGGGCCGTCTACCAACTCGATCACAAGCACGAACACACACTTGCCGCTGTCAGTCATTTCGAAGCGTGTCTTCAGGTCGTTCTTCGTGCGTGAGATCAGCTCGGGTGAACTTCCGGTGATCAATACATCGTCCACGAGACCAGTACGAGCACACAGTGGCCATCAACAACCTTGATGTAGAGGCACGGGTCGAAGGCCGAAACTTGAAAGCCGATAGAGCACACGAACACGTCGAAGGTCTCGTTCCACACGCGCGAAGCTTGTTTGAGACCGTAGATCGCCTTCACCAATTCCAGGCAGTCGAAGCCACCGTCGAGATCAACACCTTCGGGGACCGCGCAGAAAACCAGTTCCTTCATTATTCCGTACAGGAAAGCGGTCACCACATCGAGTTGATCGAGAGGCCATCCGTAGTACTTGGCGAGTGCGATCACCATGCGCAGCGTCACGTACTTGACCACCGGCGAGAACGTCTCCGTGTAGTCGATGCCGTACTTCTGCTTGAACCCCTTGGCCACGAGGCGCGCCTTGTACTTTTCGATCGATCCGTCCGCTTTGCGCTTGATCTTGAACACCCACTTGGTACCGATAGCGCGCTGTCCGTTGGGCAATTTTGCAGCACGAAACACACCACGAAGTCGCATCGACTTGAGCTCAGCACGAATTGCCTTGCGCCAGTGCACTTGGTCCGGGCCGCTCACCGCTTCTTGGAATGTCGATGGTTCCGACAGGTCCACAGTCGCTTCGACTGCGTTGGCACTTGCACGCCAAAACACAGGGGGAGTCGATTCTTCATCTTGATCTCCAGACTTTTCTTCTTCGTCTGCGTCTGCTCGTTGTGGAGAGGAGTCGTTCGGCGCACTTGCTTCTTCCAGTCCAGGTCGGTAACGCACAGCTCGCGGTCTTCTGGCAGCTTCATCTTCGTCACTCGGGCGACTCCTGCGCTTCCCTGCCTGCTTGTACTCCGTCTGGCGCGAACCGTCATTGTCGATGTCGAGCGAGTCGAAGTCCAGATCGTCCACATCTTCATCGGAAATCGGCGGTGAAAGCCCAAAGGTCGATTCATCGAAGTTGACATCGTGACTGATAACCACCTGCCCCGCCTCGATGTCATAAAGTCGATATGCCTTGGACACTTCTTCGTAGCCCAGGAACAATCCGGCGCGAGCCTTGGGATCCCACTTGAGCCGCTTCTCCTTGGGAGTCAGAATGTACGTCCGACAGCCGAACACACGCATGTGCTTCACAATCGGCTTGGACTTGTACACGATCTCGAACGGAGTCTTGTGCTCGATCTTGGGTGACGGCAGGCGGTTCTTCACGTAGATGGCCGTCATCGCCGCCTCAGCCCAGAAACACTTGTCCAGCTTGGCGTGATGCAACATGCTGCGGCCGATCGTGACGATAGTTCGGATGGCTCGCTCTGCCGTGCCGTTGGTCTGGTGCGCGTACGGAACCGTGGTTTGCTGCTCGATGCCTTCGTCTTCGTAGAAATCCTTGAGCGAGTTAGTCGCAAACTCACGAGCTCCGTCATGCCGCACAAACTTGACCTTCTTGCCGAACTGCTTCTGCACCTTCATGATGTACGTCTTGATGTAGTCTTCGCTTTCCGACTTGGCACACAGACAGAAACCCTTCATACATCCGCTGGCTTCGTCCACGATCAGTAGCAGATACTTGCTGCCACCAAGCGAGTTTTCCTCCATGGGTCCGCAGATGTCGAAGTGGAGCAACTCGAACGTGTCGTAACGGCGTTTGTCACGGTTGCTTGGAAACGGTTTTTGGACCATTTGCCCTTGCTGGCAACCGCGACACAGACTTGTTCCACTCGACTTGGAAGGTGCCTTCGCGTCCTTGATCATCTTGTTGTTGACCATCTTGCGAAGAACTTCGACTGGAGCGTGACCCATCCGCGCGTGCAGGTCGACCGTCCTTCCACTTGTGGCCGCATTTGCTGATCGATGAGGTGTGCGAAGCCAGTAGAGTCCATCCACGAGATCCGCCGTCGCCACCACTCGATTCGAGTCTTTGCGCGAAACGTGCATCTCAGTGCCGTCAAACACCACTTGGAACTTTCCATTCTTGTTGATCTGCGGTACCGAGAGCAGATTCTTGCTCATGTTCGGCACGTATAGCACGTTCTTGATCTCGATCTCGCGCTCGTCGCCGTTGGGCAGGACCACTTGTTCCACGATGGTCCCCACACCCTTGATGGCCGCCTTGTTGCCGTCGGCCACCGAAAGTTCGCCTTCATTTCGCTCGATCAAATTGGCGAACTTGGACTTGTCATTGCAGATATGGTGCGTGGCACCGCTGTCGACCGCCCACATCCCGGACACATTCTTGCCCGTCGAAACTCCACATTCCAGGGAAACCGCGAACGCCACTCGATCGTAGTCGTAGTCGTATCCGTCGCTGTCGTTTCTCCACTGGATGTTGTTGGCCCCGCGCCCACGGCCGTTGCCGCCGCGTCTTGGCCCTCGGTTCTCGTCCTTCTGCTTGGTCCAGCACTTGTCGATCACGTACCCCAATTTTCCGCAGTACCTGCATTGGCGAGACTCTCGGTCGGTCTTGAACGCCTTGGCCGCGTTCTCAGTCTTCACCGTCGCCGTCTTCTCGCCTTGCCGCTTCATGTGCTCGTTCGTGAGCGCCTTCACAACGTCTTGCGACTGCAGCTCTGCATTGCTCATCTCCAGGTTGAGCACGACGTTTTCGTAGCTCTTGGGGAGACTGCGCAGCAAGCAGACCGCCACGTCCTCGTTCTCCATCTTGGCGCCGATACTGCTGAGCTTGGCGCTGATGTTGAGGTCCTCGTTGCAATGACGCAAGACATTGCCGCCTTCCGACATCTCCATACTGAAGAGCTGGCGCTTCAGGTAGATACGACCAGCCTTCTGGGATCCACCGTACAGCGTCTTCAGGCGCGTCCACGCAGCCCACGCTTCCTCGCAGTTGTCAACCACGTGATGGTAGTCGGCATCCATGTGGAGCAGCATCAGGCCGAACGCAATGTTGCTCGACTTGACGTAGTCGTCCTTGGGCCGCGAGTCCGTGAAGCTTGGCGTCGTCTCGCGGTTCACCACATGCCACACCGACTTGGTCAGGAACACACCACGCATGTAGCAGCTCCACGTTGCATAGTTATCACCGTTGAACTTGTCGATGGTGACCTTGGTCGAGGCGTCTTGGGCAGAGGACATGGTGTTTGGGCTCATAACCTGACAAAGGTGTTGAGGTCTTGGAAGCGAGGCTTAGGCTGAGCGGAGGGAGTTCTGCACTTGGTGCGGAGACCGGAGTGAAGACCACTTGAGCTGAAGAAAGAAGATTCGAAAGTGATTGATTGATCGGAGCTTACACTGTCTTCACTACCTAGTCTGCATCCAATCATTTGGTGCATCCAATCACCAACACTCTGTACTCGTCCAATCATCCTACTCGTCTAATCATCGGTGGCGTACACAACGTACCGTAATCATCGCGGGATCGTATTGGACCGGTTCGGGTTAACCGGTTAATGGGTACAACTGATACACAGTACCCAAAACCAGCAACCCTCAATACATCCATACCTCATCAGTTTAGCAGCGGCAGTATGGACGCCAAGCTCTTCCGTGAGCTCTGCTGTGACTCCAGACTTCATTCGTGCGTACAGGATCGAACACAGGTCGCATACATTGCTCCGAAGAGATCGGATTCGAATTGTGGGGCAATATCTCTGCAGCTGCTTTCGAAACGTCGACGGTCGTGGCTCCCGCACGTCCAACTCGTTCTCTTTCACGTAGTTTTGCATCTCCGTGTAGAGTTGATCCCATGTGAAGAAGGCCGGTAGCAACGTGTAGTTCTCGTCAGAGTAGTGCTTACGAACCTCACCGTCAATTGTTTTCTTCGTTCGAACTCGCACTGGTATGACATCACCAAGCTTTTTCGCAAACGATTGAAACCAATTCACTAGCCAACGAATGTCAATCTTTGCTGCGTTAGTGTTCAGCCGACCACCATGTGCCCTGACTGAGAAAGCCCCTCCTTGTATCTGACGCTGAAAGCGGGTGATAGCAGCTTTCGAAACTTGGAAAACATTGCACCACGACTCCCTGCACACGCGCCCAACTAGAGGAAGGTAGTACGAGAAGACTAGTCTCTCCCCAGTGCCCCGACGACGTACGGCGGTATCCATCTTCATGAGCATCGCTAACGCGGTCATGACACTTTGCTTCTTCTCCCGGGAAGACATGTGCGAAAGAGAACGCGAGAAATTCTCCAGCTCGGCTGCCTTGTCTTGAAGGCATCGTTCTTCACAGTTGTCGCACTGAATCAAACTAGCCACTTCCTCCCAAAGCTGGTCGTCACTCAAAACGATGCTTCCGTCCACTGAATACTCCTCGAGCGATTCGGAGTCCGACTCCTCAGCCATATTGTCTTCAGCAATTGAAACGTCACTCGATCCGGCCGATAATGGCTCCCACGCACTGTCACTCGACGCTTCATCACTATGGCGGTGAAAATCAGGTTGGAGAGAGCCTAGCAGCCTCCTCTGTCCGGGTAGAGGCTCGGTGCTGACGGCACCGGTGGTACTGAGCTGAGGGGGAGAACGAGGGTGGGGATCCATGGCGTTTACGACTGAGGATCGGTGTCGATACACCACTCAAAAATGGGTCATCATGGGAAAGGGCTCCGTTTGAGAAATTTCGCTTAAGTCCGATTTCAGTTCACTAATCTTTAAGGCCGATTATCTCGAAAACTCCAAATGGTTTGTAAGCATCATTTCGTTTGACGGCGTCTCATTTGATATCCCCATACCCCTTTATTCATTTAAGAATCTTTCCAGATATAAAATCTGGATTAGCGTGGGTAAATGTTGCTCGATGGTCGTAGAAAGACTAGTATTTGCGTAATCCACACAGCCTGCCGACACAGACAACATTCATCAAAATATCGCCTTGGTCATGTATACACTGCCCGCCAAGTGTATACGCACACCCACCTCTGTGGGTGTGTCTCGATCAATTTTGCGAGTTAGAGCTCGTGCTTTGAATGTTGTTTCTATAAAGCTGCTGAGTCTCCCACATGTGTTAACACTCGCAATTTAGCAGTTTAAACGAGGGCTCACATACAACCGGTCGTTTTACACCACGTGTCCAGTGTTACGCACACCACTCACCATACAAAAATCAAGTCAATGTGAGTGATGGTCCTATTGGTGTTCGAGTGGCTCTGAGGCATTCTGGAAACGATGGACCGAGGCTCGCCGTTCACAGAGCGAGAGCGGGGAATTGAGGGACTTGGCCAAGCTGGCGTTGGCATTAGAGAAATCTCTCGGCAGGTGAAGCGCTCTACGGACGCAGTCCGTCGTGTTTTGAAGGGGGACGACGATAAGCCACGCAAAACGATGGGGCCAACACCAAGTCTGTCCGAACGAGATGTTCGTCGTCTTGTTCGGACAGCTTCTACGGGTGACTACACGGTCCCTCAGCTTAGGTCCATACTTAATCTAACCCCTCTGTAAGAACTATTCAGCGTGTTCATTCTAATGTTGCTTTGCTATTCTAAACTAAACAGCACGATGTCCCTCTCCAAGGCTGACAAGGAAGTACGAAAGGCATGGGCCTGGAAAATGCTAATGAATCCCGAAGGAAAACATGTATGGGAGAAGATTGTTTTTTTCGGACGAAAAAAATGAAACCTGAACGGCCCCGACAATATTCAGCATTACTGGCGGGACCTCCGTCGACCGCCTCGCGAGAATCGCCGCCGTCAAGCGGGTGGAGAATCGTGCATGGTGTGGGCAGCGTTCAGCGCCAAGGGCAAGACCAAGATCGCGTTCTTAAACGGCCGTCAAAACTCTGAACTCTATATCTTCACGGTGTCTGAATTTCTCCTACCGTTCGACCATCTTCACTATGGAACCGAGTTCGTCTACCAGCAGGATGGAGCTTCCATCCACGCGTTCAAGGCCCTCCATGGAGTTTCTGGAAGAGGAAGGAGTAGAGGTACTCGAATGGACGCCACGGTCTCCTGACCTGCACCCCATCGAAAACCTGTGGTCGATTCTAACTCGGCGTGTCTACAAGAATGGTCGCCAGTTCAACAGTCTGGCGGAGCTGCGTACTGCAATCGAATATGCGTGGGAGTCCATTGAGCACAAAATCGTCCGGTCACTAATCGACTCAATGCCGCGCCGCTGCCAGGAAGTAATCGAGAAGAACGGCAATAAGACCCACCACTAGTACATGTTTCCTTTTGGACCATCACTCACATTGACTTGATTTTTGTATGGTGAGTGGTGTGCGTAACACTGGACACGTGGTGTAAAACGACCGGTTGTATGTGAGCCCTCGTTTAAACTGCTAAATTGCGAGTGTTAACACATGTGGGAGGCTCAGCAGCTTTATAGAAACAACATTCAAAGCACGAGCTCTAACTCGCAAAATTGATCGAGGCACACCCACAGAGGTGAGTGTGCGTATACACTTGGCGGGCAGTGTAAGGTGTTTGTTGTTAGTAAGAAATTCCGTTATTACCAATTTTGGCCAGAGAATTTGTTAAAAGAGGATTTGGTGAAATCAAAAATCATACCAGGGACTGAGATAGCTCCTTAACTCTGAAATAAATTTCAGAGAACACGTTTAGTCATGTTCAGTTGTTCAGCGGATGACGGCGCTAAAGTCGAGCCTCATCATACACAGTTATCGACAAAATAATACGCTTCTTGATCGCACAATCGATCTTGGATATTCATCACGTACACGTGAAGTTGTGATGAATTTGATCCTGCGACACCGACGCAGCGACAGAGAGCTGCAGCTTACCTCCCGAAGCGTCCGTTTAGGCAAGAGATCACTACACTCAAACTTCTCGCTAATAACATGTATAAAAAAAGACCTTATTTCGGCGTAACTCAGGTGATTTACGGATTGTGCTCGTCACTATCGGCTGCTATACACATCATTTCCGACTCGATGAGCAAGATAGGATTCCTCCGCGCTGGATTTGATCGTCGTAGCTCTAGTGATCTTATTATAGTTGTGTGGCAACTGCTGATTCAGAATCTGCATTCGATTTGCATCATGGTTGTAGCTTACCAGCAAAAACTCCATATTCAATGATTCTTTTTTACAACAACAACAACAAGATGATGAACTCACAACAGTAAGCTCTACCGTACCTATAATAGTGGCTTGCGAAATGCTACAGGAGACTAGATAGAAATAGGAAAGTAATTGAAAACAGAAGATTTTTTTTGCTCAGAGTTACACTTGGCCTTTGCGTATTGCCAAGCCTACTAAAGACCATTTGCAATGTTGGCGTCGTACTTCTTTCTCACCCTCACCATACGTTTGACATCGAGCATCTTTAAACCTCAGGGAAGTTCGAAACCGTGGGGAGCTTGGGAAGTTTTTTTTAAACCGGTGGACGCGCCAACTCTCTCTTCCCCCGCAACATTGGGATCGGTTGTCGTTTCGCTGCCATTAAGGTAGCGGTGGCGCTCACCATGGACATCGAGGTTGACGTTGGCCGCGAGGGTTTGGAGCTTGGCCGCATCTTCAGCTGTCGTGACGTTGCTGCAAGAGGCAACGGCCACAAGCAGTAGGAGCTGGCTGAAACACATGAATAGAAAGCGCAGAAGATTCTTGTACAAGTCTTGCGGGTTGGGTGTTGATTGTTGAATGAGCGCAACCACTGCAGGCTACGAACCTTTGTATACTGGTAGTGCCCATGCAGCCACTAAGACAGGATCAACGACGAGATGGTGTCTACAGTATTTGCCCGAGTCCTGAGCCACTTCGAAGTATTGTCGTTCAAAGCCTTTATATGATTTACTCGACTTAAGGTCTCGACGTTAGTCTAAAAGCTAGCGTCGAGCACTACAAAAAAAGAACACTGGCTGAGAGGATCATTGATGAGTGCAGATGCAGATTCACCACCAGACAGATCTGTACTTCGCGGTTGTAGTTGGTTGTAGTTTACCAGCGAAAGTCTCATAATCGAGCGTTTCCAAAGCATCTTCGTCATGATGAGTTGGGGAAAAGTGGAGTACTTCATTATCGGCCCGATTACACGAGTTCTTGAGCTCGTGATGCCCCATGTTCTTGATCGGTCCGTGTTGGAGTACTTGACGTTGTCCCCATGCGTTTTGCGAGATGTAGAACTGCTGCCGGAGCTTCGTGCACATAGGCACGATAGGCATCGGATGCCCATCGGCCATGCATGCGAATAGTGTCAGCGTCTACCCCAGCCGTGTGCATCGCGGTCGCGCCTCCTGATCTAAGGGAGTGTGTCGAGATCTTCTGCGGGTTGATGTTGCCGGCTTTAGCGGCTCTACGCAGAACGGTGGTCATTGTTTCTGTATTAATACTCGTGAAGCATTCAGTGCGGTCCTGGCGGTTTTGATATGGGGTCCCCGTGGCGAGGCGTCCAGCAGCCTTGTAGTCAACCCGTGCATGTACGCTGCTGGATTGATAACGCTGCAGCGGTCGCATGGATTGGTCGGCACTACGCTACGAACACCACTGCTCAGGAGCTTACATGGGTGTTACCATGTGCCGAACTACAGTTCAAGATCCACGTGTCAAAGTCACATCTCCAAGGCTCATCGAATTTCCTGGGGGACTTAGGCTCGAGGTCATGGTCGGGTGAAAAGCTGGTAACGTGGACTAACTATATGTGTTTGTGGTAGCAGCAGGAAATTTCATCCTTGTTCCGGAAGATATACAAGTCCGAATTACCAATCTCCAGTGGCGTTCACTCGCAGACACGTCAAGGGCCCGCTATCTCCAAACGTGGCGGTAATGGTGCCTGTTTTGTAAGCGACACGGCTTGCCCTAATGGCTCTCTCCAACCGACCCAGACGGCCAGTCGCTACAACTCACTATGTTTGCTGTTAGCTGCTGGCAAGCCGACTCCGACGCGAAGACCCGCCGTGTTGACCCAGTACACGCTAAGCTCAGACATATCAGATGGTGTCATCGCCTGTGCACCGGATTCCGCCCATCATTGCAACCACAACACGAACACGTGCTGCGACGAATGCACCGGCTCAGCGCACCGCGCCAGCACTACGATGCGGTTACATTCGACATGCTCCAAGCAATCGTGCAAGCAACAAACATGTCAAGTACCCAACACCGTGTCCTTTGTGGGGCTGCGGTGTTGGGGTTCTTCTTTTGTTTGAGGAGATCCGAATTCCTGGCGTCGCGAAGTCAACGCCTCCGGTACTGTCTACAAATCAACGACGTTATCGTTCAAGACTCCAATGGATCAACTACCAAGATGTTTGCGACGGCATCTACGGTGGTAATAATTCTGCGAGGAAGCAAAACGGATCAAGTCGGCAATGGCATCAGACGCACACTACTGAAAGGCGAACGCGCTCCAGTGTGTCCAGTTTTTGCAGCTCTACTACTCCAGCGGAATGCTACAATACTCAAACTTCCCCAAAACGCACCGATTTGCTCGTTCAGCAGAAGCAACGTGCTGTCTGCAGAAACAATGACCACCGTTCTGCGTAGAGCCGCTAAAGCCGGCAACATCAACCCGCAGAAGATCTCGACACACTCCCTTAGATCAGGAGGCGCGACCGCGATGCACACGGCTGGGGTAGACGCTGACACTATTCGCATGCATGGCCGATGGGCATCCGATGCCTATCGTGCCTATGTGCACGAAGCTCCGGCAGCAGTTCTACATCTCGCAAAACGCATGGGGACAACGTCAAGTACTCCAACACGGACCGATCAAGAACATGGGGCATCACGAGCTCAAGAACTCGTGTAATCGGGCCGATAATGAAGTACTCCACTTTTCCCCAACTCATCATGACGAAGATGCTTTGGAAACTTGTTACCGAAGTAAATTCGAGAATGACAACCTATCTACTCTAGACTGCTCAGTTTGTCGGCTTGTTGGTCCTGCGAGCTTGGGTGTTCGTTGGTTTCGAGGACCACAGCGCCATCTGTAGGGTTGGTGAACTTGGAGAATCCTTCCTTGAGCTTCTGAAACCAGCTCTTCGGCGTTGCCAACAGATGCCCAATTACGATTCATTCTCCACAATCGCTCCCAACTCTGTAACGTAGCTGTGTGTATCCACAAGCAGGCCCGGGATCACTTGATTACATGTGGCTAGGCTGTACAGCTCTACAACATTTCCAGACAACCCAGCAGCATATCTAGCAACAAACTATTTCCATTTTGCCAAGCCAAGTGACCATGATCCAAAGTGTGTTCTCAATTTCTCAGTGGTGATGTCATTGGCAGCGTTGTTCAGCGCCCCACTCGGGTTCAGAGTACCCAAGCGACGAATTTCAACGCTGGAGGATCTGTCAAAATATCATACACCACCATTCAGCTGTGAGATATCTGCTGGAATGGCAGCAGCAGAGGAGGACGAATCCACCTCACGAAGATACAAGAAAAGAAAGCTGAATGAACTAACTACAAACACCGGATCCAATTCCCGACAAGGAGATCAAGACGCTAACGGGGTCCAGATTAACGCCGTATCCATGAAAAAAAAGACGCGAACCTTCACAAGGTAGCAGACTTACTACACCTCGGCGAAGAGATACAACGTAACAGACGCCGCCACATTCAAAGGAGATACCGAACGAAACAAGCCGATCTCACTACCAAGCTCGTGAATGACGTTCATCAGCTCCACAAAGACATTAAGAAGCTCCAACAGCAGCGGGATTCTGTCGGAACTACAACTGAAGTAGAAAGAGACGTTTGGAATGTAGCACTCGAGTACTACGTGCGTTTACGACATCTAAACACCCAAGATGTCCACAGCCAGTTAGATTTTCTGAGAGTGACTATGGCTCCCGACGTGGCGTCTAATGATGGATTTGGTCCGGGCCAGTTGGCGAAAGTTGGAACGTGTTGCGGTGGTTCGACGACGTGAAGGTGGATCTCCAGAGTTTAGTAAAACAAGGTGAAGACTCCGTTGACCACGAGAACGAGCGTGACGATCACTGGACGGGCACTGCTAAACCTGTTTCCGCATCTGTACGAGCGTGGGAATGCCGAATACTGGAGCTCCGAGAAGTCCAGTTTGGTGGCGAAACTACTCGAACAACGGATTGTCATGGATGGCAAGACGCTGTTTCAGTGGGAACGTGCCACGGACTGCGAAGGCTGATAGCGACTTGCTGACACCGATGTTGCGTCTGCTGGGTCGTTTAGAGGATGTAGCTTTGGCGTTTGATCAGGCACCTGTTCTCCTGAGTTCCAATGGAGTCTAACATCGTAGAAGTCTCATTTCTTACCTTCGAGAAATCAGTTTCAAAAGACCTACAAGTCTATAGCGTATGAATCGTAAGATAGTAACTGTTTTCTATTATCCCTACCTTCGACTCAAGGTATACATTTTGCAAGGGTTGAACTAGTTTGAGAAGCTCTGGGCGTTTGATGAGGCGCCTGTTCCTCCTGATTTCCAGCTGAAATCAACAACATAAAAGGCCTCGAGAATGCCTACGCATGCAGAGTTACTAATTACAAACAATTTCGAACAAGACAAAAACTTCAATGCATTATACCGAAGCCATAGCTTAGGCTAAAACGCGCGAGTACTCATACACTCGAGCCAGATCCTCCACGTTTCCCACGAGCTGAAGCATCGGCGTCAGCATATCGGAGTGACTCAGAACACTTGTTATTCGACCGCATGTACTATCCCAGAGAAACCGCACCGTTCCGGGCATCACAATCTCTCGGTGTTGAAGTTTTTTCGCTAGTGAAGACCCTGCACCGCGCAGATGTGGGAATATTTTTTGTAGCATTTGCTCCGTAATGGTGAACGTGGTAGTAATCGTAGCGACCAGGGAGTTTTCCGCGTTTCTTTTGACGTTCTGTAGCTCAACCTCGACACCTGGAAGCGCCGTTGAGAACCGTCTCCAGCTCGCTTTCAGTGCTTTCGGTCCATATCCAGTGTTAGACAACACGCCCAGCGCCATGGTTCTCTCTAGAAATTTCAGTTGCGTGCTGGTCTCCACGGAATTGGAGACAGTACTCCGTACTCCAAAGCGAAAGACGCGGAAATACTCGACGACTACGCTTCACACATATTCTTGTGTTGGTGCAGCCGCAACAATTGCGCTACGACGTTCTTCGAGAACTTGGATTTCTTCTCGTAGCTGCACTGTTTCTTTCGTAAGAGTGAGAACCAAGTCGTTTTGTCTCTGCCTGTGGCCTTGTTGGCGATCACGACGGAGCTTGCGTTGTTTGGCTTGATCTTCGAGAATCAACAGGACCAAATCTTCAGCTTGGGAACTGATTCCTTTTTGGGGGGGTTGAGCTTTACCTGTAGACTTGAAACTGAGAATCTCGACCACAGACTCTATTCCCCTCTTTCTTGGTATCTTCTTCTCGGCCGACTTCAGTCGCGTTTCATCGTGATGAGAACTCGCAGCGTGGACTACTCTCGTCCGTTGGTTGACAATGCCAATGACGTCGTCACGCATGTGATGGCTGTTAGGTGGGCGGGTGGTGCAGAAGTTCATTTGGGCTGACGGTCGCAAAATGACGAATGAGACTCAAGGCAAAGATAGTGCTGGAATCAAAGCCGTCACGTCGACCACCATAATATATTATAGCAAACCCAAGCACACGCGCTCGTCCATATGCCACACTGCGCACGTGTTCATCGATAAACCTTGGTGAGGTGACGCTTAGATTGCGAGGGTACGATATAAAAATACTACATGTACATGAATAGAAGTCATTGGTAGGGGAGGGAGTCTGAGTCCCACAGCGATAACCGGCACGCCATCACAGCGAAAGGTATCCATATGCCAGGAAATAGAATTTGTAGTTCTTGTAGATGTGACGCTTAAGAGCATCTCCAACGGCAAGCCCTATTAGTCGTTGCAAACATCCTTTCTATGAATGGGCCACTAGTGGTTGCTTGACGCTATGCCTTGAGTAACAATGATGACAAGATGACAAGAACATTTCATCCCTTACAACCTTACATCAGGCCTGTGCCCAAACACTTCGAACCACCAAGTCACTCTAAATACGAATTCGTACTTATCGAAGCATTCGTCGATTCACGCCAATTTTTGTTGTGTTGAATCACCCAATATAATGATTAAGTTCATAGTACATTTTTGGTTGTTGTGACTGCTTGCCGAGTAAAGAACGCATTAGATATCTCTTTCTCGTTGAGATTAACTAAAAAGAAGATAACTATCCTCCCACGAGGATCTCCTAGAATGAATACTTTTTTGCTTATGTCGTAAGACGAGAGTGAAAATAATAAT
Source organism: Phytophthora cactorum (assembly GCA_016864655.1). Lineage (NCBI taxonomy): Eukaryota > Oomycota > Peronosporomycetes > Peronosporales > Peronosporaceae > Phytophthora > Phytophthora cactorum. The sequence continues at coordinate 199,326 of NHQK01000038.1, forward strand.
TGACGTATTCCGATTTCTCATGTTTTTGGTTCTCTCGCCTGAAGACTGGTATGCATCTTGAGATGTAATCCAATCTGGGTCTCTATGATACAGTATCTTACGGTATTGTAGTAATATTTAGCTGGATATGCATTGACGCGTTCACGAAACGATTTTCCTGAGCGAAGACCAAGCTGTTTAACTTGGATTTGCAGTCTGAAAGTGTCTCCATCGCTTTTGATTCAGCGCGTGGAGATTATCAAATTAATCTAATTTAAGAGCATTCTCAATGAATAATTCTCCACAGTGGAGAATGCTCTTGGACGATTGAATTGATTTGGCGTTCTAGACGGTCGTGGTCATTCGTAAATCTGTGATCGTCGCATCTAGCATACCGCTCATTCTGTTCTTTAATCCTTCAACCTGCAATCTATAGTATCTGCACGGAATAATTCAGCATGGCCGTTAGGGCTTCCTAGAATTTTTTTTGGTCCTCCATAATCTCATTCGCATAATGTATTACCTGCATACTTCCTTCCATTATTGATTTCCCCCCCCACTTTGGCCCGGTATGTCTCGCCCATCAGTACGAAGCTACTACGAAGGCTACTCTATCATCTTTTTAACCTGTCGATGCCGCCAGTGCAGCTATCAAATGATCTTAGCAAGGGTTGAAATCGTCAGTTTTGGTCTTCCCGTACCAGCCGTATGGAGTGCATAACATATCAAGCTCTTTGTATGGATACCATTTTGTATCTTTTAGTTTTGCTTCACGATACCATTATGTATTTCGTCATCTTACCTCCTCCGTATAAATTGTATTTGAGAAAAACCTGGTTGCATTCCTACTGCCCAATTGTTGAACAAATCATCTCCTGCGCCTGCTTCTTAGCCGCAGTGTCTGCTTTGTTTACCCAAGGCTCTTTAAGCTCACAGATATGCATGCAATCTGTCGGTCGCACGAGTTTAAGCGTGTCAATGGCAAAGATCAGATAGATATACGAATGCACCACAAAAGTCGCGGTTGGTGGCCGTGATCTTCGGGTTCGACACAGGTACTCAGATCATCCTCGTATCTATGGTATGTTGTTCAACATCAAGAACGTGAGGTTGTGGGCGAGTGCACGAGTGTAAACGTTAGCACTGAATTGGAGAGCACCGGCAGCCTTCTTTGTCGAAGTCCTTTGGGTAGCAGCAACATTTTCACGCCCGCAACGACACTCTTTGTTTCGACGCTGAAGTCGGCGGCAGAATATTTAAATAATAAGCGAATTGGTGTTTTGGGGTCGATCGACGCATTTGATATCCCCATACCCTTTATTCAGTTAAGTATCTATCAGAGCAAATGGATGGCGGCAATCAATCAAGGTAAGACGGGGTTACACGATATACGAATTAAATCGATGCCGGCTGCCTAGCAGCAGCCTACCTACGGTAGTTGCTATCGCAGCAAAATAGGAGTTCAATGTCCAGACAAAACGGCTTGCGTATCTGGAAAGGATAAAATGGCCAGGCTTGTTCGATCCTTGTCCGAACTTCAATCATTGAACGGTGAAAGGCAAGAGGCATTGGACTTCAAAAAATGCCTCTCTTGCCTCAATAAGTTGGTCCCACATAAAATTGAATGAGAATATCCCGCAAGTTTCGTAGAATCCAAGTAACTAAGATAGTGTTCCAACTTGAAGGTTACCACAGTCAGCGTTGATTCTTGGAACAGGCGAGTTTTTCTGTATCATGTAGTTGATAGTCCAAACCCTGCCGTGTGTCAAGTGCACGATTGTCGATCCAGACAACCTCGCTGGACCAGTCGTGACGCCGTGAAGCTGACCCGCCCTTGAAACCGTTGGGCATACATGTATATGACCGCCCCGGTGTCCCTAAATACCAGGTTGATCGTCCGTAACCTCGAGACGCCAAGGCGCAACCATGTAGCCAGATGTCCCTGCTGTTGGCTTGAGTCCACCACTCATTCGTTTATAGCAGGAAACGGGACGTAGCCCATATCGATGCTGCGTTGTGTTTTGAACCTGATGCAGTACCTGCCTTTCGGAGATAGTCAAGGACGTAGGTTTCTTTTAAACATGTTCACCATTGTCGATGGTAGTTGTATCAACGAAAAAAAACGGCGGTGTATTCTTTGCTATGGTTTGAATATGATGTTCGTTCTGGCAAAAAATGAAGAGTGATGTGGGGCTCTTCAGCAATAGGGGGTTTCAATGTACTCATTAATGAGCTTCATTTTTGGGTAATTATTACTCTCATTTCTTGCCGTGTCTCATCTACCGTTGCAAACATAGTTAGGCTGCTGGAGTCACGAAGTATGGCCGCTGGAGCCGCGCAGCAAGCTTAAGGAAGTCGTAAATGCCCCGGTACCTTGAACCACTCCACCAATTAACTCTTTTGAAGCAACGAGGTGTGCCCCCCCCCCCCCCCTCCCTTATTCTGCCGCGCCACCTTACGAAGTGGCATGGCGCAACGGAGTTGGCTACCATCGCCAACCACTTATTTCGTAAAAATGTAAAAGATTATCGTAAAAAGATAAAAATAGCTCGGCAAATATTTTGCCCAACGATGCTTTCGAGGCCCATTTTTGGTCTCATCTTTAGACAAAAAATATCCTCATTAATGAGTACATTGAAACCCCCTAATGTGACTAACGCGGAAAACTAATTCATGTATATCCGTAAACAAATAAACGTGTGGGCATGTTGCAGATTCGTAGTAATTAATGATCACGTGTATTCATATGCTGCATTATCTTTTGTGTTTTTGGTATAAAACTGCATCGTTTAATCCCATCCAAAAATTTGATCATTGGCATAACGCTTCTCAAGGCAACTGAACTGTACACTTTAAAAGGCAAAACCGAGACTTCTTTGCTTATGCTAATAATGCCGTCATCCTGGCGCCGGGGTCCAGTAGCTAGACGGAAAGCGCAGAAAGGATTCTCACGGTATGGGGTCGCGATATTGTCCGTATGTAATGAAATGGTGTCCATGTATACATGGTATTTCAAGACGCTATTCCGGGTTATGTAGACATGCCCTTGTTCGTAAAAGTGCTTCACAACTCGCGAAACTTCAACAGCTGGTACTGACGTGTGATTTGCTCGTGCCAGTGATGGGATCACTGTGATCGGATCACTGCTGTTATTAATAGAGAGGACTCATCGCCATGGTCAGTGCATCAAAGAACGCCAAACCCAGCGTCCAGTCCTTCTACATGTATTCATTCGTCAATCAGCCTAGTACCCCTCAAGCTCCTCCAAAACACTAACTCTTGCAGTCATGCAGCTCATCAAAGCTCTCGTCATCGCCGCAGTCGCCACCACGCTATGCCTTGCTCCAGCGACCGCTACTGACACCGTCGAAGTCAACAAGAATGCTCCGCCTAACAGCCGCAAATTATACTACACCAAGACTCCCCCCGCTACCAGAAGCCCGTACTACCGTAGTAACCCTTAAAGGGGAAAGGACTTCTGAATGTACGACACCTGGACCAATCCGGCACATGCTCGTAGTGAAGGTCAAGAATCGCTGATGCTTTGAAAAATACAGTGTCTTTGTGATGTGATCCTGGTTTGGCGTACTATTGCTGGCTTTGACGGAAGGTTTAGGTGCATTTTTCACGGTGAATCGTCCGCATGAACGCGCCGAGCTTTCGGACACCTGACTTTTGTATTCAGGGTATATACGCTTTTGTCCAGTGAGCTACGACGGTAACGCTTCGATTGCGTTCGTATCATGCGTGCCGTCAGCACTCGGCAGCTTCTGGGGAAAACCAGCCGTCATAATTAAAAAGGTTAACCGAGATATTCCCAGCTACTACCTCCGTGCGGAAAATCTTAAAGAACTACTGGAGTATCAACGCCTTTTTTAATACAAACGGTAGTATAAATTTGTCGTCCGTAACGCCAAAGAGGTGACACGAATCCGGACATCTGATTGGCTGCCGAGCGCAGCGAAGGCGGCCCAAACCGGCACCTGGTACAACCTTGCGGGTCCGAAGGGCCCGCCTCTGCTCAAAAGTATGACCTAACGTGCGAGTAGTGCAGCGAGCCTGCGGCGTGTGGAACGGAGGCATTACACACAATATACAGTACACCAAAACGATTGAACAACATGCATGTACCCCCGCCGCGAAGTGGCAGCGCTCGGCTAGTTTTGCACCAATTGAATTACAGTCTATTTAAACTCAATACCCTTCGAAAAGTGTTTAAGCAGGTGTACCTAGGTATAAAACCTATTTCCACGGTACCCGTTCTAAGGCGATACATTCGCTGCTAAATTGTTGGCTGTTTGAATGTCCCGCCCATTTGCCATCACTCATTTCGCAAGCCGGGCGGAGAGAAGCTGAGGAACGACAGCACTGGTGTCACTGCGGTGGTTAGTGAAGGCCCCTACTGCTGAGGGAGGAGTGCGTGTGGGCAGGTGAGTCGGCAAGGGAATCGTAGTCTCTATTGTGTTGATTTTAATGGTCTCTGTTTGCCGTGGTAGACGCTGGCGCGCGCGAGACTGCTCAGAAAGGGAAGGCCTGGCGAAGAGCGGCGCTAGTTCCTAAACGTCCAATGACAACCATCGATAGCCACGTGCGGGAGTGACGGGGTGGACGCTTAACAAGTCTTGCGTGTTGGCGGCGATCATGACCAGTCAGCGACGAGCGGTTGTACACGATGAAGCCTTCACGCATCCTTCGTGCTCAACGGACTTCACTGTCGCCGTGAAGCAAGTGTTAGCATGGTTTCGAGGCGGACGTCTATGTGGTATACACGCAGATGCATGTTTGCATATTTTGCTTTCGCTTTGTGGTCGATGGCGTCGTACATTGACGACCACAACCAGTTTTAGGAACTTGCTGCTAAAATGGAGAAACAAGAACGCCTGCAGCTACACTGATGTGGTGGAACAAGCACACCCGCAGTCTATGCTTTGTGAACGCTAACTTCTGCGTCTGTTACCGTACAAAAAATCAAAGCCCCACGAGTTCTGCACTTGGCAATGCCAAGTTGGGATAAAGCTGGTTTCCGGAAGGATCAGTAGCCCTCCGCAAATCTTACAACCGGAATAAAAACGAGGCGGAGCGCTGCCCAATGTTTTTTTTTACGGTGCATTATTTCTAGCACGGAGGTAGTGTACATGTATATGTACTACACGTTTGGTAAGCTTCACCAACCCTTACAATAATATTGGCTGTTGGATTGATTGTGCCGTGTTAATGGTAAACTGTTGATCCATTATTAAAAGGAACATCCCGCAATAGGAAACCCCTTAGACATGAATAAAAAGCAGATTCCCGACGCTATGCATACCGAGGGGTTGTCTGTATGCTTAATGATGTGAATTGTTTTAAATTTAATACATGCCTTAAGTGATTATGATGAGGACGGATTCACTGATGATGCGGTCGTGTACTGCGTCCCAGTTGAACCGCGTTGATCGTCGTGTTACGACCCGCTAACCGAGCAGTTATTCGGCAAGACGAGACGCTCCATGTCCTCCTTCCCGATTGCATAAATGTCGTGCGTTCCATACTCCAGCGGCATTAGGCTCAGTCTTATATCTCCCCGCAACAGCGGGATGGGATCTGGGACAAAAACACCTGGTCCAGGACCTCGTAACCGCTGGGTCTAGACGGGATGTCAACCCTATATTCCTAGCCGCGTCCCGCAAAATTCGTGCTCTGATTGTCCCCATCCCGCATATCCCGCGAGGTATAAGACTGCGCCATAGTCCAGGCTGGCAGACCAGAGCCTAGGAAGCGAAGAAGAGAAGGCGATGCAATGGATTGGTCAGAATAGAAACATCAACGAGAGATTTATCGGCTGAGGCAGATTCGATACTGCAAGAATATACATGACTATTATACACGGTTCAACATGAGGACTGCTAAGAGACCATATTAAACAACTTTAGCAACTTCCTCATGCCGTCTCCGCCGCCGTCCCGTCAGGAAAGTATGTGTGGGACATAGCCGTCGAATACTCAACTGTCCCGCCTCGGCATTCGAAGGGACCCAGAGCAACGTGTACAGCTGGATTTCTCAGAAGACAATGGTCATCAACGAGAAGCAGCTACTACTTCTGGTTTTAATACAAATAGGTGGAAATTAGTAACTTCAAATTAAATGATAGAAGTATCGGCATTTTTTCCAAATTCCAATCATACTAACCGTGCATTACTCTGTAAGAAAGCGTCGTTCAAGATCCCTTCAGGTTTCTTCACAGCTTCCACGCGTCCGATTTGTCCAAAATCCTGTAAGGCTTACTCGAAGTAGTTCTTACCTCGACGAGAACGCCATGAATTCTTGACGCTTTCATGACGGCTGGTTTTCCCCAGAAGCTGCCGAGTGCTGACGGCACGCATGATACGAACGCAATCGAAGCGTTACCGTCGTAGCTCACTGGACAAAAGCGTATATACCCTGAATACAAAAGTCAGGTGTCCGAAAGCTCGGCGCGTTCATGCGGACGATTCACCGTGAAAAATGCACCTAAACCTTCCGTCAAAGCCAGCAATAGTACGCCAAACCAGGATCACATCACAAAGACACTGTATTTTTCAAAGCATCAGCGATTCTTGACCTTCACTACGAGCATGTGCCGGATTGGTCCAGGTGTCGTACATTCAGAAGTCCTTTCCCCTTTAAGGGTTACTACGGTAGTACGGGCTTCTGGTAGCGGGGGGAGTTGGCTCAGAGCTATCGCTAAAGTGGGGTCGCTATATTCCCGGCCGGAATGGGTGATTGGCGCTTATGATGGGAACGCTCGCACGGATGAGGGGGCCATTATAAGCAAGTGTCGTACAGTAGGCTAGTCGTTTTCTTCCACTGTTTTCGCTGTATTTTGCGAAGGAAAACCCAAGGAAATACTTCTGGCTATTACGGGGAAAAATTCTTGGGATCACTATGGCGGTTCCAGCAGGATGCTGGGATATACAAATAGGAACTTGGCGTGTAATATCCTGGCAGTGCTTTGTAGAAGTGCGGGATTAATTCGAAAATTTGCCGATGCGTGGCACACACCAAACAAATCCCTATATATATTTTCAAGTGAAATGATTTATAAATCTCGTAAATCTCGTGTTGTCTCAAAACCCACGAAGTCATAAAGGGCTTATTGGAAAAACCGATGCCATCTTAATCTGGTTATCGATTTATAGAGCTTTCAGGTTGAAAGGAGTTGACGCTAGCCCACCTTGTTTGATGGTTTGTTCTTTATGAACTACCAAGGTTTCGACATTTCCAGTCCACCAGAATACCACTCTGGCCCACTTAAGAATCAACATTTAGTTTTTTTGTGGTCCACATAGCAATTTGATTGGCTAAAACGGTTGTAGGATTAGGTTGAATTGGAGGGCAGTAAAACCTCGCCGCACTTCCAATAATCCCCTGCACCAGCCATTTATCAATTCCCCGCCAAATAGTCAACACAATGCCACGCCAACGCAACCAATCCAACCTCGCACTCAAGGAGAAGATGGCTATCCTGCTCTATCTTACCGGCAAGGCGGTGAACGGGGTACTGCCCCATGGAGCCAAGGCGTCTGCGAGTCGTGTCTTCTCGTGCCATCGCGACACTGTTACAGCTGTGTGGAGTAAGAGAGCGACTCCTGAGATCCTACTCGCGTAGTCTTGCCGCCGTTCAAACGGCTTGCGGTTCCCCGACATTACTGACAGAGTGGAGAAGGTGCCGCTTCCGCTACGGCAGACGCAACGCAGTCTATCTCGGGCCGTCGGAGTGCCCCGCACGACCATCCAGCGCTATCTGAAGGCCGGCTACCTGCGGCGACGGTTCTCTTCGGTAAAACGCCGATTGACGGACGCCCATAAGAAGCGCCGACTTGAGTTTGCCTGACAGCACGTGCGTCAATTACCCGGTATATATACTGTATTTTATTTTTTACTAATAATTTTCGTAACACTTTATTTCAATTGTAGGTCTCAGACAACCTCATTTTGTCCATATGTACGACGTTGTACATATCGACGAAAAATGGTTTAATATGTATAAGGGTTCGACACATCATTATATGAAACGGATGGCGGGACCCCAGGGTCCCCCAACCAAAATAATGGGTATCAGGAATTAATTATTTTTATCAAGGAGTGGTTGTGAAACGGATGCCGAGTGCAGAGGGCCCTTGCCATTTTCAATTCAAGCTGCGAAAGCAAATGACACGACGCCACGGGGGTGGCTCACAGAGCCTGAGGCCGCAACGAAAACGGAAAAAGACGTCGGGGTGGATGAAGGCAGCGTACAAGCGGGCCGTCGCGATCCTGGGTGAGGAGAGAGTGAAGCAGATACGTCAAGACTGGGACACATGGAACACTGGCCAAGGCGGCAAAGAGTGGCAGCAGTCGGAACGTGTCGTGCTCCAGCTTCTACAGCTAGGACTCTCGGAGCGTGTGATTAGAGCGAACATACCGGTTGGTGGGAGTCGTCTAGCTAGACTAAGGAAGGTTCTAGAGCTTGGAATTGAATCGCTGCACACAAGACGCGCGAAACTTACACCCTGGCACGCGTTTACTGAAGATGATGTCGCTCGTTTCAAAGCTCACTGTGCTACGTGGATATTGGAGGATGGATTTCCATGCGCTCACCGACGCCCGCGTCAGTATTTCACCGAGCCCAAACTGACGTTGAGGATATTGCACTCTCGCTATGTTGACGACACAACCCGAGTTAATCCAGACGCCCGCACATTAAGTTACTCACGCTTCATCCAGTACGTATGATATTATTTTCCTGGTGTTCGTCTAAAACGAACGGCAGAGGATGTCTGCGACTGCTGCGTTCGTCTAGATGTTTTGCTGCTACAGCCGGATATTTCTGAGGAAGAGTGTGAGGCAGTGTTACTGGAGAAAAACACTCACCTCAACGAAGCCATCGCTCAGCGCAGATTCGTCTCCAACTTTGTCAAAGCATATACAGCTTTGCATGCACCTCAGCAAGTTTTACCTAACGAAATTATTCCCGACACGACAGACGACGTTGCTGCTGTTGACGAAAATGATCTTGATGGTGATGAACGCACGACAACAACAAAAAATGTACTGTCGTGTACAAATTTAAGCAGAAGATTATGGAGGTGGTATTTCAATGCCGTACTATGGTCTTTGCCATCCTTCAGCAGACTATTTCAACAGCAATTTGATGATAAAGAACTTCGTAATTGCAGATGTTTCGAATGGGCAGAACAATGTGTACTTTTACGATGAACGCGGGCAGGGGAAAAATGCAGACGCTCTTTGTAGTCTCCGGCTTCTGCATCATCTATCGACAATACAAAGGGATGCAAGCCGCGGGATACCAGCGGCGGAGGTCTGTCTCAGTGTTCTCGACAACTGTGTGGGTCAAAATAAATCGAAAGCCGTGATGATGTTTTTCGCGCTGTTGTCGGTCATTTTCCCCTACAAAAAGGTAGTTCTTTGCTTTTTGCTCCCGGGTCACTCGCACAATGTTGCTGACCGTGTGGTGGCATGGTGCCGCCGCGCAATGCGTGGAGAAAACTTTTACATCCCTATGGAGCTTGTAGACAAAGTGAAAACGGTCAAGAGTGTGAACGCCAAATTTCTCGATCACAATGACCCCAGCCGCCCATTATTCGTCGGGTGGAGTTCACTTCTCGACAAATATTTTATGTCGCCTCCATCAGGCTACACTTCCAACTACCTTTTTGAGATTGACAATGGCCTTTGCACCGCTCGCAACACAGTCGACACAGCAGACGGTGACTCAATCACATTCGCAATGGTAGATCCGGACAATGTTGATCACATCAAGAAAGCAGTATTGATGGAATTATTTGGCGCAAATGTTGGAAGTATATTGGAAGCTTCAATCTCTGGTGTGCAGCTTCCACGACACCCCATAAAGGAGCTCCCTGCGAAAAAGGTCAAATCACTGCCAGCAAAGTACTTTTCGATTCCGAAGGAGTATCTGGCCTACTACCTCGACGTCCCTGAAGCGATCGTCAATGCGGCTACGCCTGGTGAAACTGCGCCTAGCAACGCTACGCCAAACAGTTCGACAAAGCGGAAACCTGGTCGTCCCAGAAAGAAGAAGGCCGGCCTAAAATCTAACCAGTCATCTATCCTACAGTTTTTTAGCTCGGCGAAGTAGTAGGCGAAGAAAGACACCATGAACTGCAGTTCACTTTAGCTAGTACATACAATTTCAACACATCTGTTGATTCAATACCGGTACGTGATGAGAGCATCGGGGTCCACGTGTGACCCCGGGGTCCCGCCATCCTTTTCATATGTCGCCGACGGAGTCACTACCTCACCATACATGCGTCAACAAGAAATACATTGGTAAGACAATGTTTTTAGCAGCAGTAGGCTGACCCCGCTACGACTTCCACCGTCGTACATATTTCGATGGCAAAATCGGAATTTGGCCGGTCGTTGAGCGAGTACAAGATCAGCGAACGTCCGTCAACCGATTAGCTGGAGATTTGGAAACCAAGAACGTTTCTATGACTTCAGATGAGTACGCAAAAATGCTAATTAACAAGGTTTTCGCTGCAATTCGAGCTGTGTGGCCAGGTATGTTATACTTTTTGCGGTCTAAAATCGTTTTTTCCCTCTAAAGTATTTGTGTTTTCTTTTATCCAGGATGTAAACGGCGGTATATCCGCGTCCAGCATGACAATGCAAGTCCACATGCTGTTGCGGCTAGTCCCATCGTGCTCCAGGCTGCTAAAGAGGATGGCTGGGACATCCGCATGGAGTTCCAGCCTCCTAAATCACCTGATATGAATATCTTAGATCTCGGAATCATCCATTCTATTCAGTCGGTGCAGTATCGACAGCCTACTCATGATGTCGATGGCTCATTGGAGCAGTAATGGCTACCTTTCAGATGTTATCAAGGCGTACGTTGGACAAGTGCTTTGTTTCGCTCCAAAAGGTTATGGAGTATATTATTACGCACTGAGGCGATAACAACTTTCGACTACCGCGCGTCAGCAAGCTGTATATCAAGAACGGCTTTATCCCGAGTTCAATAGTGTGTGACCGATTGTATTCGCTAAAGGGAAAGCGTTGTTGAAACATATTAAAAGTGTAGCTTAAATCACTGGAGCAAACCACATAATTTAGGGTGTTAAATCGTTGTTTGCTGTGATTGCTGTTAATACAGCTGTTAATTGAATAATCAACGTAACAACTGGAAAACCCTTCGTTTTATCACAGCGTTTCTGGCAAGTTTATGGCCTGTTTGACCATACGTACCCAATCGGCGCCGATTAGGAGATTCTGTAAATACCGATTTCGCGTAATATCGCTGAAAACTGATACGGCTGCGATAAAAAACCCTAATCAACGAAATATGACGCTGTGAACGGGCCGCGGTATATAGCGCCAGCCAAACGATATGAATGTGGTAAAAATAGGAGTAGAAAGCGCTAACCCACAGCTTTCTGGTAAGGTATAGGCCGCCCGCATCCGATAACTAAAGCATGAGCTAGAATGACTGGAGCCAAATGTTGATTCTTAGGTGGGCGGGTTGATAGTTGTTCTTTAAATTTGTTGTGTGGAATTCGGTACCGATCTGTTGGTATGGATTAACATTGCGGATTTCGGCGTTTGCGGGGTACCTCACATACAAAAAAAAACTATTTTGGATGGGGGACAAAATATACGAACAGAACCACTGATTAGCATCCCATACAAATTCCTATATTAAGTGATGGGTTATAGGAATGATGGTAGCTTGAAGTGAAACTAGTGCTGAGTCTTGTTTCCCTACTTCTGGATTACCTCGATGCACCTACGAGGCATGGAGTCGATTAACTTTGACATTACCTCGGAAGAAATGTTATCCCAAGTTGTATACAGCACCTTTGTGAGTGAAGCCACGTTGTCGCCGTTACGGTAAGCATCCCGGGACATGATTGCCCACAGGTTCTCAATTGGATGTAAATCCGGGGAACGAGCAGGCCAATCCATCACTTCCACACTTTGGTCCTCGAAGAAAGCCTTAGTCTCCCGTGACGTGTGGATCGCGGCGGTGTCTAGCTGGAAGATATAGTCCACTGGATATGTAGATGGGCGAAAGGAAGCTAGTGTTCTGTCCCGCGAGTACAGCTAGCTTAGGTTTCCCTGCCGCACTGAAGCCGCCCCAGACCATCACAGACTCGCCGCCCATTTGCCGACGATTGATCTCTCAAGCAGCGGTATTGGTCTACATGCGAAATATGGTAAATAATGTACATAAAACTCATAATCAATACTAACTCCTGTACCACTTGGTACTAGGCTAGGCAAAATGCAGAGATAATGTAAAAGTGTATGATGGTGTGGATGGATTCAGGGCCACTGCTGGCTAGTGCATTTTCGCTATTTGAATTTGTTGAAAACTTTGAATTAGTCCGGCCCAAATCGCTACGCATAAAAACTATTTCTGAAAATGGCCATTGTTGAAAATGACCCACCTTAGACAGTCCCTCATACCACGAGCAAATCACACGTTAGCACCAGCTGTTGACGTTTCGCAAGTTGCGTTATGAACCTTCGGTAACAAGACCTTAGAGAATGTTGGTGTCAGAGCACAACAGCATTTTTCAATCCTGACAACTTGCCACTTCATCATGATCGTGATGAGGTGGCTAGTTTTCAAGGTATGAAAAGTGACAGTTAAAGCGACTGCTTTGCTGTTACAGTAATGGTTCTCACGTAGCTTTTGGAGGCCATTCTTCATGGCAAGATCCATGAACGTTTGGACCTACCTCGTTACATAGATGTGCGATTCTGCATCTCTATTCCACAGCGGATATTTAGCCAATCATGTATTATATCTCTCTCAGAAGGAGATACGGCAAACAAACAATCAAACCCATTCTGCAACCACGACTTTTCGCTCTCCCACACTCCCGGCCAAAAGTACGAACACACCTATTTTTGTTAATAACTCAGCTTCTACTATGGGTTGAGAGTTGTTCTTTAAATTTGTTGTGTGGAATTCGGTACCGATCCGTTGGTATGGATTAACATTGCGGATTTCGGCGTTTGCGGGGTACCTCACATACAAAAAAACTATTTTGGCTGGGGGACAAAATATACGAACAGAACCACTGATTAGCATCCCATACAAATTCCTATATTAAGTAATGGGTAAATATTGAATGATTCGTGTCGTCCACCGACCAAACCGTTGGCCACCGCTCGTTCCTCCATTGCAAACTACTCCGTTGGCCAACGCCCATTCTTTTATGTGATGTGGAGAGAAAAAGTGTTCACTGACGAAGAAAAGAGAAGGATTCGAGGGCTTCATGTCGCTGACGTCAAAATACCCAAGAGGACGCACCGTTCACCAGACGCCGTATTGCGATTTCTACGGCGCTTGTAGCAGCATCGCCAACAAATCCGGTTTGGAAGACCCCAAGCGTTCTCAAAAAAGACTGTTCGCCGGCTTGTCCGCACCGCTGCCAAGGGAGACCTTTCTGCTACACAGCTGAAGGACCAGCTCGCACTTCCGTACGCACGATTCGGCGTTCGATCTCCGCAGTAGCCTGGCTAGTCTACTCCAAGATTGAGAACGCGTTGCAGCCCACAAGGCTGCGCGACTCGACTGGGCGAAGCGAATGATCGTGCGGCCAGACGTCCGGTCGCAGGGCATCTTCTCCGACGAGAAAAAGTGGAATTTGGGCGGTAGGGATGGCCTCCACCACTATTAGAGAGATCTGCGCCAGCCGCCTCGCCAGCCCACCCTCCCAACAGCCAATCATTGACGAGAATCGAAATCCCAGGAAATCGCATGTCAAGGGATACATGACACTAATGCAAAATAATGACTGTTGGTTTTTCAAAAATACACCGCCAGAAACGAATGGCCCGTGTCAAGCCAAAAGGACGGCCTCGCCTCGGAGGACGCGGGTGCCACGTGCAGCAATACAAGCTCCAGGACGAATCCGTTGGTAAGAAGCTCGCGGTTCTGGCGCATCTGAAAAGGACGAGGGGCGGGCGGGCAACAATTTACCACTTCTACCCTAGCAGCCTCGTCGTACCAAAGCAAGCGCGTCCAAGTTCTCCGCTGGCGTCGAGGGCAAAGCAACCTGGAGGAGGCTGCTAGTGCTCACAAGGAAGAGCACAACAAGATTCGGGAGGTGGGTATATCAACAGTTCTTTCTAGTGATACTGAGGAGAGCATTGTTGTATGGGTTGATGAACTACGATTTCAAACGGATTTCGGGCTAGCAAGCTCCAGCTAAGTGCGAGCTGCATCGCATCGAGCTCGTTGATAGCTCAGCTGGAGATGATGTCACTACTTGAAGGACCACCTGTAGACGAAAGCAGCGACTTTGACAGTAGTGAAGTGATCGTCGAAGAGGCGACTGTTTAAAAATAGAGTATGGTTTTTTTCTTGCGATACATCGTTTTTGAAGGGGTACCTACCCCTCGCTACATTGGGTGTATCGGTCTGCGATACATGCGAAATACGGTACGGATGAAGGCAATGTCTTGGATTGGGCATTAGATTTGATCGAATCACTGCTGTTAGGTTTCAGGTTCACTTTGCCATTGTCGATGGTAGTTGTATCAACGGAAAACGTGGCGGTGGATTCTCTGCTATGGTTTGAATATGGTGAGAGAGTTAGACTGGTCTATTATGTATATAGGTTACGGGATGTCTGAAATGTCTTGAGCCGACTGAGCAGTGCCCGCGCTCCTAATGAGCCTGGTGACTGCTGTAGCCCCTCCCCATTGGAGATGACTCTCGTTGAGGCCGCTCAAGCAGCTCAATACTGAGCTGAAGACGCTCAATTATGGTTTGACTACAGTGTTCGTTCAGACAAAAAACAAGAGTGATGTGGGGCTCTTCAGCAATGTGACTAACACGGAAAATAATTCTAGTATATCCGTAAACAAATAAACGTGTGGGCATGTTGCAGCTTCGTAGCAACCCTTGAAAGCTCTGATTTTATTTTAATTTGTTAAAAGTTCTCTACAGCTTGTGAAATGCAAATCATTTCCCTAAACAAGGCAAACGGTATAAGTTTGTGGTAGCTCACCATGACATGTTGATCTAGCTGTTATATTGATCAAGGGAATTTTATTGATTCTTTGAGTGTTCATACTGATACAAATGTATCTTGATTCATGTAAAACTAGGTCTACCCAGGGGCTGCGATATAGTGACAAGTATAAAATAGCGTTTTAAAAATTGAAAAAAAAGAATTTACAGACAATCCTCTTGATCGTGATATCCCAAATAGTGACACATGGGTCGATGGTTTACAAACTCAAGCCAAATATCCCTCTATCCTCTCGTTAGTGATTAGTGATATGAATTCTGGATTTTCACTAATCAAAGGTAGTTAACTATGGAAATGAACCGTATGCAGAAATACGACCTGTGAAGTTCAGCACTTACTTATTTGCCCTGCTTGCGTCCTAACTCATCTCGAAATTCTTGCTGCATTAATTGAAGCCCAATAACTTCTCTGGATCGGCGCTGACGAATAGCTCCGCCGCACATCAGCTCTTCCGAAAAAATATTTTCGGGCGTTGGCGTGGGAATCAGCTGCATCTTCGTCTTCCTATCCGGTTGCGTCCACGCTACTCAACTCGCTTCTAGTCGTGTTTTCAGAATTGGTGTCAACGCGACAGAAGTCCTCGTCCGTGGGGTGCTCCTTAAGGACGATCTCCTCCGGCGGATTCAGCAGCTCGTCTACTGGCATAGGGTTGGACGCATGGACGCGTGACAGCATCGCCGCGAGCTCCTCCGTATTGGCATCGCCCTTCATCCGCCTTCGCATAAGCGTACGTGTATTATAATAGTCTAGATGCCCTGTTTTCTTCCAGCAGGTTAGTGACTGGGCAGCGATCATAGTGTACCATCGGAATGGTACACTCTGGATTGTGATATCTCTGTTGTGGTGGTTCCCAAATTGTATCTTGGGCACTCAACAAGAATACAGGTAAAGTAGTAAAGTACAATCAAACTTCGTTACACTCTGCTGTAGCACACGTCGCCGACCTGTATGACGTACTCATACGTGTGTAGGCTTCATCAACGCATCTCCTGCGCCTGCTTCCCAGCCGCAGCATCTGCTAGTGTTGCCGACTTGTAATCTGCACGCACGAAGCTGCAAGTAAGCCCACTCTACGACTGTAGACTCGATTTTTCGAGTGTATGAGCGTCTTGTGGGTCCTGTTTGGGATCTGAAGGAAGTACAACACATGTTTGAGCTAGCCGAAAAGCATATAGGAACCACTCTAAGATCAAATGCATCTAGGATGTTGCCATATCTACCCGGGCTGGAAGTAGCTGCTGGGGGAGAAAACACAACAGGTCGAAAAAGTGTACCACTCTGGTAGAAGCTGAGTTATTGGCAAAAAAAGGTGTGTTCGTACCCTTTTGACCGGGTGTGTACCTCGCGAGGTGCGTAATGGGAGAGCGAGAATTCATTCCACAAGAATGGCTACTTTGACCAATGAGGTCGTGTCTTTTTGTAAAATGATTCTAGAAGAGCTCCTCAGTGAGAACCACTTGTGACAGTGGAATATTGTAGTGGCTCTATTGTTTTGGCGAGTGCGAGTGCCTCTTCGTGTTTACCAACGTAAGCCCCCCCCCCCCCTTAAGAGCGCAAAACATCTTTGTCTCAATTACTTGATACGCTGTCTTGATACGAAGTACTTCGAAGTACAACAGAAGGTCTTTCTCCTCTACTTGAATCCTACGTCCGCTAATCAATTGATTCGTAAGTGACAATGCCGTAGCCCTCAGCGACAATCTACCCAACTCACCCTTAACACAGCGCTGCAAACCGTCAAATATCGCAGCAGCGGTAGACGGTCAATTCTCACTGACGGACAAGAAGAGAAGGACATAATTCACGCACAATTTCTCCAATTCCAAGATGATGCTACTCGCTGAGTCCAGCGGCGTTAGGGTCGCTATTGTCAGATAGCCTAGGAGGATTGAGTCAGAAAAACAAACAGTAATGAGTGTTTTATCGGCTGAGGCAGATTCGATAGATAGGACTACGCGGTTCAACATGAGGAGGAGACGCGTTTGGTAAAGAGAACAGATTGAGAAGCTTGAGCAACTTCGTCGTGTGGTGCCCGTGGCCGTTTCGTCAGGAAAGTCTGTGTGGACCATGTCCGTCGAATTTTCAGCTTTCCGCCTCGGTATACAGAGCGACGTGTACAGCTGGACTTTCTCAGAAAACAATGACCACCAACGTAATGTTCAATGCAGGACGTGGTATCGAGAAACTGGAAGTACTCTCTGGTTTTAAGAAGTGGAGGGGCCTAAAGAAGGAAGGTGGGGATTCCATCGAACACAACCAACCTTATCATTACGGAATGCACGACATTTTTTATGCGGCCAGAAAGGAGGACATGTCGAATAACTGCTCGGTCAGCGGGTCGTAGTGCGTGGATCAACGCGGTTCAATTAGGACGCAGTACACGACCCTGTTACAAGCATCATCAGTGAATCCGACTTGTTGACGCGACTGTTCCTCATTCATGAAACCTAGAAGACGTGTCAAAACAGTTCGAATTCTCCGTGATTAATCAAACTCTATACCGCATCCAGATCAGAATCGAAAGCACCTCTAGCGTGTTCCAGTTGTAGGAGTACAACTACTAGTGTTGCCGTTGATATAATCGCTAGGATCAGGCCTACAATCCTTTCTCTTCAGAAATACCCATGTTATCTCCGTTTTGTTTTGTAAATATCCCTTTTAACACCATATCGTTTTGCGAAGTTTCAGAGATTCTTCGGGCGCAGCACGACTTTGTTTTGGGTTACACTCCTCGTCAAATGCTATCACGCACCCCAGTCTGTGACTATATCTCGGTCAATATTCAGCGTTAGAACGTGCTGTTTGGATATTGTGTTCCTGTTACTACTACTGATTTTGCACTTGTGATAGCGATCGGGATTTCGCTGGCTGTGGTGGGAATACAAATAAGTGATTTCGCCACCGCGAAACTATTACCAAGCAGGCGGACCTATACAAAAAAGACGGATTCATACAAAATTCCATATATTAGGAATGATGGTGAGACTATCAGTCGCCTAATAGCGCGTCTTGTTTCCCTTCTTGTCCAGCACCTTGACAAGTCGTTTGGACATGGAGTCCACCAGCTTTGCTAAAGTAGCCTCGTCCACGGCGTCCCACGCAGCAAGCACGGCGGCACGCAGCTCAGCAACACTGCAATACTGCTTCTTCCCGTTGTCGTACAGGGTGCGTGATAAAATAATCCACATGTTCTCGATCGGATTTAGATCCTGGGAACGAGTGGGCCATTTCATCACCTTCACTTCTTGCTCTTCGAAAACCTCAGTGGTGCGCTTCGACGAATGGATAGAAGCATTATTTTCCTGAAAGATGTACTCTGTTCCAAAATGTTTGTGGGCAAATGGTAGCATGTACTCAGAATTCGTGTACACATAGTGACCAGGGTTTTGCTTTCCAACTAGAATAGCCAATTAAGTCTTACCACAGCGGCTAAACCCACACCACACCACGAGGGAGCCACCACCATTCTGGCGACGTACCGTCTGACGCTCCCGGACGCGCAGGTCTTGCCAGCATCACTGGTATCCATGTGGCCCGTCGAGGTTCCATGTTTTTCATCCGAAAACACAACACGAGGCCACACGTCCTTGGTGTAGAGTATCCACTCCCTTGCATATTCACGGCGAGCGAGCTTGTGTTCGGCTGATAGTTTCAACGTGTTGTCCATCTTCGTATACTGCAACCAAACCACACACGCAAGCACCCGTTGGATGGTGCGCAGCAAGGTAGTGCTGTTCACCAGCTGCTTAAGCTGTGAAGCGGATAAGTCGCGGGTTGAAGCCTTTCGAACCAGCAATCCCCCCCCTCTCAGACATGACGGGTGATGGCCCCAGCTTTTTGGGCTCGTTCCGCGATGGTGGTGCCAAAATTCGGGCCACGGTTTGGTAACAGCGGTTGACCCAGCCAGCAATAGCACGGTTGGGCCACATGGCTTCGTGTAGACCGTTGATTTGGCCGTGTCCTTCGTCGGTGACTCAGGGCTTGGACGGCACCTTTGCGAATGCGATACTTAATTACAGTCAGTGTTGGAGTCAACGGTTAAACTATCATTCTTAATATTTGAATTTTAAATGGATCCGTCTTTTTTGTATAGGTCCGCCTGCTTGGTAATAATTTCGCGGTGGCGAAATCACTTATTTTTATTCCCACCACAGCCAGCGAAATCCCGATCGCTATCACAAGTGCAAAATCAGTAGTAGTAACAGGAACACAATATCCAAACAGCACGTTCTAACGCTGAATATTGATCCAGGTATAGTCAGAGACTGGGGTGCGTGATAGCATTTGGTGCGAAGTATATTCCTATGCATTGTTGGCTAAGCGTGGGTACTTGTACTGTATGGGAGAATTTGAACCCGCATATTTACTTCTGCATGCGCTTGCAGCACTTATTTATGTTCACATGCTGCTCAGTTACGACAACCAGCCGAACGGCCTCCCCCTTCGTTGATATCTTTGCGTCGTTGTCCACGCAAGGTCAATGTCGTGTTGACGAAAGCTCCTACGCTATCCGCGCAAGTGCTAAATTATTGGCAATAAAAAGGAAAAAGACACCAAATATCTGCTACCTTCTAGCAACATTTTGTAGTATTATTAGGTTTTAGGTAGGAAGAACCCAGGAATTAATTAAACTTCAAAAATTTGGAATTTGTAATCATACGTTTCTTTATAGCTGGTAAGTCGAAATCGTTTTGGGCAGGGTTTTAGAATCTAAAATATAGACCTCGTACTCGCTGTCATCCAATCCACAATCGTCACCTTGGAGCTCTCATGAAGTTCATGTGCATCCTGGCCTTCACCTCCGGTGTTGTACCAGCCCAACTTCGTAACAGTCTCGGCGAAACTCTCGGCTTATGTTAGAAATAGCTCCCGTACGACGATGACGGAGCATCGTCAGGGAAGAAAGTGAAGCCATCAAGAAGCAAGAGTGATGGTAGAAAGGCAACCAGCATCCAGCCTTAGTTGTCTTTAGTCAGTTCAAGATTTCCTTTAACATTAACAAGTTGTCTGTGAGTGAGTTCGTGTGCCTTCCAGCACGGTTTCGCGCCCAAGACAAGACGCAACACTGTGGCTAAGAGCACGGAAGAGCTACACTACGACAACAAGCATGCCTTCCCCATCAGACTCTGAAGACGGCAAGGGCAAGAAACAGAAGGGCTACAAAATCGGCTCGTCGGGGACTCCGGTCAACAGGAATGGAGACGACGGGACGTTCTACAAGCACGCGATGCTCAATGCTTTTGAGATGAGTTTGCTCGATGGGATAGCAACCAGCGCGGAGACAGAGGACTCCACCTGGGACCAAGAAAAGAAGGACAAGTTCAAGAAGTGACAAGCGAAGATCAAGATACTGACCCAGGTCTCGCTGTCAATGAAGCTGGCCAAGCAGGTGATGTCCAAGAAGACTGGCACCGAGATGTGGCAGGAGCTGTGTTCTATCTACGAAGGGAAGAAAGAACCCGGCCATGGTCGCGCAGAAAATGTACCGCCTTCAGGGCGAACTACATCGGACTCGCCTGCGCACAAAAGGCGATGTGAGAAGTCACTTGTATACGCTCTTCGACATCAAAGACGAACTAGAAGACTTGAAGGCTCCAGTGAACAACCTGCAGATGGTGGACTTGATGCTGCGCAGCCTGCCTACGGTGAGCTTGCTACAACGAACTCAGGAGAAAGGTGTTATTTAGCTCCGATATGAGCAAGTACTCGCTGGAAATCGTTCGTCAAATGATTCTCACAGCTGAGTCGCGTAGTAAAGACTGAGAGAACAATGCATTTGGTACCAGCCAAGGCAAGACGAATCCTATGGGCGCGACTGGATCTCAGAAAGGCGGCAATATGCAGAAGTCAAGTGATGAATCTAAGAAGAATACACCGAGTACTGAGCTTACGTGTCATCATTGTGGTGTTAAAGGACACTACAAGAAGAACTGTCCTGATCTACTTGGAGAAGAGACGCCAAGTGGAAGGGAGAATGCCCAGGAAAAGTGCGCACGCTCAGCAGAAAAGTCTACAGAAGCCGTTGGGTTAATGGCGACATTAGACGATGGTGATCGCGTACACAAACGAGAAGTGGTCGTGGGTGAAGCTGTAAAATGGGCAGCAAAGAACTATGATCCAAGTCAATGGTATTTCGATACTGGTGCAAATGCACACATTGTGGCCTGCAAGGAGTACTTCACAATGCTCCCGAGCATGAATGACCGCGACAGGAATCCGACGGTCTCCGGTTTCGCGGATGGTATTAGCACACTAGCTGAAGGCTTCAGTACACTACTGCTGGCTACAGTGATTGACGAAGAAACGGTGTTCATGGAGGACGTACGGTGCGTTCCTCAGGCCGGATGCAACTTGTTCTCACCTGGCTTGGCACTTGACCAAGGATTCCAGATGTTGTGGGACCAGGGGCCGAGGATCTTCGGCATGTCGAAAGACGGCACGGAGGTGGTCCGCACGAAACAGGAACATCGTCTATGGACATTTAATGCTCACAATATCGGAGGTACTGACGCGAGCAAGAAGCAAATCGCTGTGAAGCAACAAGTTGTCGCGAATTTTGCAGTGACCGATGGAGTAGAAGACATTGACATATGGCATGAGCTTTTGGCTCACACATGCCCGGAGTACATCCGCCTGATGGTCGACCGAAATATGGCCAACGGCATCATGCTGAAGAAGCGTGGAAAAGTTGAATGTGCGGATTGTCATTTTGGGCAGCAGCGACGTAAGATGTTCCAGAAGAAACTTGATCGCGACATCGAGCAGGTGAACGACTTATTGTTCGCAGATTTGTTGATCCCTGGACTGCAGAACAGTGCAGTACTGGTCGTGATGGACGCATATTCAAGATACGTGACGACGTACTTGCTGAAGACGCGTACACAGGACGAAGTTAATGCTCGCATGCAATAATATATTGCATGGGCAAAGCGCCAACACGGGGTCGTCGTGGGTACCCTCATCGTCCGTTCAGATACGTCGTAACTCCTGGCGATCGACCGTGTCATTGCGTATCCATGGTCCCTACGCATCCGTCGGTCACCTTCCTTCTTCCTGGTGGCGGTCACTCCCGCATGTCCCACGCCTGGCGCCACGGTCGGGTATTTTCTATACTCGTATCACTCTTAGTTAGCTGTGAGGCTAGAGATATCCTTGTGTCATCAACGGATTGGTGGATATATGACCAGTAGGTGCGCACATATGTGAGTGAATGGCACCTGGTGCTCCAAAATGGTGGCCCCCGCCACGAAAATATGGGGCTCATTATTGATTTTACCGGCTCGAAAGCACACACACACTGACATTATGATGGCAAATCGCGTGTGTTTTGGTGGTTTTACGTTTTTCGTTGCCCACAGGTCCCTTCAGGTCATTTGCTTGCTCTAAATACATGGGTGAAACTAACTTGCTACAGTCTTATCATATCTCATCACACACACACACACCCTTCCCCCCTCAAACACACACACACAAACACACAAACACACACACAAGCTCAGGCAGTACCGCAGTTGTCAACCAGACGCTGGATAGTTAGCATATATTTTCCATTTTGGTACAGGGAGGTCTGCCTGAACAACCTGGTCGAATTACTATATATATATATATATCTTTTGACAATGTCGGTATGAAGGTGAGTAGCAGGTGTGTTGCCTGGTTTACAATTTTCGGTATCATTGCTTGGGTTTATAAAAAGCTGACGTAATCGGGCGACTAGCCTGCACCAGCTATAAAACAATTAGAAATGTTCTGCGACAAGTGTAGTCACGTTGCTTTTTTCTCAATAGAACTAACCCATTCGGTTATTTACGATCTAAAATAAACATCACATATTTTGCGGAGAAGTAGCTCAATCTCTGTTGTGCTCTCTTTGGCTTTTGCGGCTGACAATAAAAACATGTGTCTAGAATTGTTTCGCATCCCCTGAAAGATGTAGAGGACAGTTGCAGAGATATTCACCGCTAGACTCCACAACGAAGCACTTTAGACTCCACAACGAACCAAAAGGCAATTAACTATCGCCCTGTACCCTAAACAACAACCCCTAAACTCAACCGTAAGCCCGATACGACCCGCATGTGGGCCTGCGCTTGATAGCGATGGCCATCGTGGGCCCTGGGTTTTCATATGCGTGCTACGCACACGGTCTGCCAAACCACAGCCATGCTAGCTGCGCTCGCTTTACGTACCCAACGCGCTTCGCGCGGGATAAGTTTTGGCGATTCTTCTTCGTTGGGGAGTCTAGAGTGCTTCGTTGTGGAGTCTAGCGGTAAACATCCCAGTTGCAGCCTGTGAGTTGCAGATACAGACAACGACGGTGAAATCTACATTTTGTCACATCGCGATTAAGTAGATACATGCGCTGTACCTGCATTTATGAATGTAAGTTGTATTAATATTTACTGTGGGTATACTAAACGTAGTACCATGTATCCCTGGTACATCCGTGCTGGACCATTTCTGAGACACTTAAGGTTTGACTTGGATTATGTAAGTAAGGGTACATTCTGTGTACCCCTGTGGACACAAACTGAGCAGCCCTAAATATATTGATTTTTGTGTAGTGCATTTGAGTCAGTTTCAGTACCACTCTTGTGTGGCATCACACTTTTCTATGAGGACGAGGCTCGTGCCTCGTCAACTCAAATATGCGCCGAAGCAAAATGTGATGCATGGAAGGGTATCAGGACCATTTCCTCTATACGCACGGAAAGTTATATGACAGTCACTGTCCAGGAAGGCATGCAAAAAGGTCCATGGATAGGGGTATCCTTTCGAAGTCTTACTTGAACTTTGTATGCTGAAAACCGTATCGTTTAATGTCTCCATCTCACTATTAAGGGTCCATCACGGATACTGTGGATAGGAGAGGACGCAGGGAAACTGGACAACACTACGCTAGGGATGAATATCATCATTTATCCGACCTTACTTAATTTTAATATGGGCAAAAACGACCAATCAGCTATTTTATAATATAAACAACCAATCAAATGTATTCTATGTAATCATTTTGGTCAATCAATACGGGAAGGGTTAGGTCGGTCCTCTAAGCCAGCATTCCGACGTATCGGGTCGGAGGGACACGAAAAATATGCATATCTCTATACAAATTTCATGATGTGGGCGTATCACATGCATATTTGCATTTTATCCGACTTATCGGATCAGTGCAATCATTACAATACACGCAACAGTCTGCGAGAGATGCAATAAGAATAATAAATATTGCTATTGTAGTAGATATTACAGAGCAAAAGATAGCATACGTCAATACAAATGTAAATGTATTGCATTAATTAATACTCGCTAGCTACACACATGTACTGCAGCGGCCTACAGGCCCGGCCGCCCTGTTGATTGCCCCCCCCCCGTTCGCCACGTCCGCACTCGATGCCACCGCACTCGCCGACCGCCTCCTCCTAGCCACCGCCCTCCTCGCTGTTAGCTACTTTTTTAGAAGTGTAAACTTTCGATATGGCCCACAATATCTAATGCATAAATTAATTTATGTTTTGAGAGATACCGATTCGTGATGTACCATAGTTTTGGCACAGGTCGGATAGGTCCTCTAGTCGGATATTTTATGGTATAATACCTGCAACATTCCAACTGGTACCCGTCTATGAATTTCATAAACAATCGTGAGGGATGGATTTTACTCAATCATATTAATCAAAATTCTTAATTTGAACCAATGGGGTTCTGATTAAAATTGCGTTAGCATTCCAACTGTTTCGACCATATTTGGTTGGAATCTTTCAAAAATATTTTGTATCCGATACAAACTTTCATATAAATGCATATTCTAAGAATGTCCTAAAGTTTCCGACGGTAGTCGACAGTAGGGGTTTTGCTGCAGAGATAAAAGTGCGGAGTGGCAACCATGTCGATAACATCCTTGGCCCCTGGCAACAGCAAAAAGGCGCGAACGACAGCATTAAGCTCCTTCACCGCGTTTCTGAGCGCCGAAGGTATGACACTTGCAGAAGCTCACCAACTTATCGATGCTGATAAGACAGGAAAAGTATGCTAGACAAGTATGCGTATTCATTAGCTAGGTAGCAGGATAAAATTCTAGTGGCAAATACGTGTCCAGCATATTACGAGAATGTCAAGAACTCGTTGATGGACAAGTATCCACTACAGAGTGGGTTAGTAAGGCCCCAGTTGCAAAAGATACTGACCGGACTCGAAAAGTATTGTACCAATCGAGAGGAAAGTGGCAACGAACGAGTAGCGCCGCCGTGCTCAAAGCAAGATCTAGAAGCCATAGTGCAAATCTTGTACACAACCGCGTCGAACGAGAGTGAATGCCTGAATTCTGCACTAGTTGTCATGATGTGGTGCCTGTATGGCCTAAATTCGGACGCAGAGCAAATTGAAAAACAGCAACTTTCAATTTTGCCGGGTACGGATACTTTGATTTAATATTCTACTTGACATTCTGACGAGTTATAAATTAAATAGGTGGAGTTCTATTCCTTCGGTTTAAGCGCGTTAAAACAGCGCTGCTGGAAGGCATCTCCTTATTCAAGGACCCCACCAATTTCTAACCTGCCCTTTACATGCCTTGGCAGTAGCCATGGTAATGCAGACAACACCATGCAAGCGCATGTTCCCACAATTTCTTCCAAGCAGCGCACTTCTGTAAATGTACAGGACATAGATGAGCTATCTATTGTCGAGCTTCTGGAAGCCGACGACGACCACACGTCCTAGCAAGAATCCCAGAACTCGTTGCCAAGGCCGTCCCTCACTGGAGCACAAGCATACGTGAACAGGTTGTTAGTGAAGGTCAAGCAGAACGCAAACCTACAGAAGATTCATCTTACCCCGGGTCTTACTTCTAATTCATTCCGCCGTGGTGGACCAATGCACGCCAACAACGGCACTGTGGCCGAGAACTGGATCATCAAACGGAGTGGTTGGCAGCTGGACAGAGTGAACAAGGCATTCGGCTACATGCTCGGGACGACGCAGGCCGACCAACAGGTGTCTAAAGTGTTGAGCGGTTGGGAGCCGAAGGAAGGAGCTCGTCTGCCATCTCTCTCAGCTCTCGAGAACCCAATACTTGGTCGCGCGATGAAAATGAAGGCGGTGTTATTTGCTAGCAAAGTGACATTTTCAGACCAATATCCTGAACCTCGATGAGGATGTGGCCGACGTGCTTGTCGCTACGCTGTTCCTGCACTACCCAGACATGTTTCGCTTCTGTGACAGCAGTCCATTCGTTGTTAAGATGCGCGAAGCCATGGCAGCACGATTTATAGGTGAGTCTGAGGTGCTCGCCTGGAGTTCCACGATCCGCCGATAGTTTATTCCCGCTTCCCATCTCAGTAGGTCGCCATCCGACGACTCAGACCGGCTTGGCGTCGTGTTGAAGTTGGTGCAGCGTCAAACAGAGCAGAACAGCGTCCTCATTCTGCAGAACAAACAGCTAGAAGAACGCTTGTTAGCTGTCGAAGACAAATTGCATACACCATCCGGCACCACGACCCAAGTAGACATCGGAAGTAGCGCTGTGCCTTCTGTAAACACGGAGCCTCACTCGCAACATGCACCAAAAGGCACCAAAAGCCGCTCGAGCAAAGAGGAAGGTGTCACAGCCGCTGGCGGCGATGTGGTTTGAGTGGTTCACGGCTGAAACCCGAGTCTACGCGTCGAAATCTATCAAGAAAACAGCACTATACGAGCTTAGACACGTCGCCGGATATCAGATGCTGTTCTTACCGACGGGCTTCGCACTCGACCCTTCATCCCCAGCGTTCAAAAGCGAGGTATTGGTGCTGGGGAAACAGGCCCAGGGAAACGCGCTTGCCTTCCTCAAGAAACATGGGTCGCCCGCAGTGGCAGCTGGCACTGCGCTCAAAGCACTGCGAAAGATTCACAAGCTTGGTAAGCTCAACGACCACATCGCGCAGTGCCTTGGGCGTCCTTAGTGGAGAGGAGCCGGAGCTTGCTCCGCGATGCTGGTCGACCCCAGTCGTCGTCAATCTCTATAGGAATATGCTGTTTTGTATTGGACTGTGCTAATGCTTAACGGAGTATGGCGGTGCTTGCTTGCTTTTAAGAATACTGACGAAGGAAAAGCAGTGGTGAAGACAAGGCTACTGAGAAGGACCGAATGAAGGCTGGCAGGGCGGCTGAAGGAGATGGATCAACAACTGCGCCTTGGTTTTGCATGAGTCGCCCTGGCCTCCGGGGCTTGAGGCATGGCCACATCGAGCATACAACCGCCTCCAGCAGGATACCGCCCGCCTGCCGTGTAATTTAGCATCACTGAAGCGGTCTGGGGCGACGACGAGAGTTGGAGCATCAGGTGAGGCGTCTTGGTCAGCCGTACGGCGCGCACAGGGGTCCGGCGGAGTCCTTGGGGCTGCAGGAGAGCCGGCGGTCCACGCTCTTTCTTCTGCGCCGTCGCGGTGGCGATTGTGTTTGGAGAATGGCTGTGGAACCTGAGAGAGCAGGGATTTTTTCATTTTGAATTTATTATGTGTATTCCCGCGGGACGGTCCACGGGTGGCCCACGGGTCACGGCTAAGTCCGATTTTTAAACAAACGTTATTACCGGTATCGGTTGGAAACAGTTGGGATTTTTACGGCATCACGCCACCAAAGTGACTAGGGTAGTCACGCTGGCAACCACAACGAGCTTTGGCCATCGTGCTTTTGAGACAGCAATCAGCTCGCGAGTAGCGGTATTAATAGCATAGCATGCTAAACTGAACATGTAGCCGTGGCATGTATTGGCAGCTGTCGCGGTGTAGTCTTTAGATGGGCTGGGCCCTTGACAAATCAGCCAGTGCTCTGTCTCTTTAGAACTCATAATCTACCGTATAGTGCCTCAAGTATTTAAAGCGTATATCTTCCAATCACAACGGAAAGGGCTGAAGTCATCTGTGTAAAGAACTCCGGAAGGGCTTCTGGATAGTAGGCGCTCACCACAAATACATATACAGCCTTGTTTCATTTCTCGATCAGCTGCCCAGACACAATTGGTTACAGACAAGCCAAGACTATCCCATCGAGATGAACTCCTGCATCCATCGCCGGCCCACTAATCGATTCCTTAGAGACGACGTGGCTGGAGGCTCCATGCACCGCAATGAGTCCTTCGCTTCCCCACCCCAGCGACCAGCACCAACCTACTCAATTGTATCGTCGAGACGACGCTGCGAGACGCCTGACAATATCGTAGCTGTGGTAGACGGTCAGTTCTCGCCGACGGACCGGAAGAAGAATCGACAAGACTCAAACGATTCGCCCACTTCGAAGCTGATGCTGCTCGCTGTCCCCAGCAGCGCTAGGGCCCAGTTCGCTAAACCAGAGCCTCGTTTCAAACGAGGTGAAGACCAGAAGGCGAGGATGATGCAGTGGATTGAGCTAGACAAGAAACGCCAACGAGAGATCCGCCGACTAAAGCAGATTCGCTACCGGAAGAAGAAGGAAGACTACACGTTTCAACTCGAGAGGGAGACGCAGCAGCTTCGACAAGAGATTGAGAAGCTTGAGCAACGTCGCCGTCCTGTCCTCACTGCCGTCCCGCCAAATAAGTATTTGTGGAGTGTGGTAGTCGAGTACTTCCAACTATTCCACTTCGGCATTAGAGGAGAGACGGATAAACGTGCACAACTGAACTTCCTCCAAAAGGCAATGGCCACTGACGTGATGTTCAATGCAGGACGTGGTATCGAGTCGATTATGAGGAATTGGAAGTACTTTACACTGTGGTTTCAAGACGTGGAGGTGGAGCTTCATGGTCTCAAGAGGAGAGGTAGGAATTCTATCATCACCTCCATGACAACCAGCTTTACCATTACGGAAAGCACGTTGACCACGGTATTCCCGCATTTATGCGGTAGGGAAGGAGGTAATGCGCGGTCTCCTCTTGCCGACAAACTACTTGGTCAGCGGATTGTAGCCCGTGGGTCAACGCGGTTCGACTGGGGCACAGGAGACGACCGCGTCACGAGCATCATCAGTGAATCCGACATGCTGACACCGATGCTTCTCATTCTGGGGAACTTAGAAGACGTGTCCAAAGTGTTCGAGAAGTCCCTGATTTCTTAAACTCCGTATCGCGGACAGTATCACGAGCGATGCTAGTGCGCTATGGTTGCAGGAGTACGTAGCTAGTTTGTATATTTCCTATCACCCTAAATGATTCTTGATAAACCACTTGGTAACAACTACAAAGTACCAGGTACATGACTAGTCTGAACTGTGAATACATTCGTCAGTTGTGTTACACAGGAGGATTTCAATTCATGCATGCGTACATGTATACTATCGCTTGCTACTGTAGTACATGTACAAGAAGATCGCGATACATGTACTATCAGCGGATTGCATGCAGCATGTTGTTTTATACTTCTAAGAAACATGAAAGCGACGGAAGGGCGTTCTACATATAGGTTTGTTGCTGCTTGCTTTCACTGTACCTTTAAAAAAAAAAGACAATGGGGGACTCCCTATACCGGTATTCCCTTGTAAACAATGCATGTCCAACGTTTCAAGTGGTCGTGGGGTCGTTGAGGAGCTGCTCTGGGCTTTGCGGATGCAGCGTGATTCTAGGAGAAGTTGATCGTCGATTTGCTCCCTGGGTTTAGTCAGAAGAAGCCAATGTACGTATACAGTAATCCCGCATCACCTTGAGTGATCTGCACAGCGTTCATATTGGCGCATGTGCCTGGCCCTACACATTCAAATAATCAGCTTTTGCGAAGAATGTTGTCGCCCGCCTCTATTGGTGCGTTATCGAGAACGAAATGAACCTATCTGACATCGTGCATTCATGGAGAGACCCCTTTTTAGTTGTAGACCCCTACGTTAAGAACGTAGCACACCGCATATTATTCAGTTAGATCGGTTCGATTGTCTGGAATGCTCTTCTTTTTCGACTGCTAGCTTTGTAGACTTGAAGAAGGCAAACATCTTCCTTCAATTCCAGTGGGTCTCAAGTCGAGACGTATACATACATACTATTTTAATAGTATTCGTGTATTATTTTTTAATGGGGGTATTAGCTGTCACCAGCAGGCTACTGTAGTTCAGCCAGAACTGTACTGGAGGGCGCTTCCCAGCGAGGTTTTGGTCAACGTGCGGCCCGTAATGGTATAGCTGTCATGGCATTCACGCCAGTTTCTCATGAGACCATGGGCTCCATCGACTCGATACCACGTCCTGCATGAAACATCACGTTGGCGACCATTGTCGTTTGGAGGAAGTCCGGTTGTGCACGTTGGTTGCGTATCTCCTCTAATGCCAAAGTGGAATAATTCGAAGTACTCGGCTGCCTTCGTTGACGGAACGGCGGTGAGGAGCACGACAACGCTGCTCAAGCTTCTCGATCTGTGGTCGAAACTGCTGCGTCTCTCCCTCGAGTTGAACCGTGTAGTCTTCTTTCTTCTTTTAACATTCTGTTCTTCTTCACCTCTTTTGAAACGAGGCTCTGCTCTAGCTTAACAAGTTTTTGACACAGCGAGCAGTATCAGGGACCAGACTCACTCAAACACTGAAGTCATAGAGCGACTCCAACTAATCAAGCCGTTTCCTGGTGTAGCTAACGAATAAGACTGGTTCAAGCAGACATGACCGTCGACAAGTGCTTTATCAACCCCGTTAAGGATGTATTGAAGTTCCGCCACGCTATTTAGCGCGAACAGAGGACCTGGACGTGGCTGGCCGCGCGTTATTTTGCGCACAGTGCGGGTGTCGACTTGTTGTAAAAGCGTCCATCATACAGTACAGTACAGATGTCCTCCTCAATAGCGTAGGGGGTCCGCTGACACACTTTCAGAGGGAATCTGCGATCGAACAAACAGCTGGATGCAAGATACATTTTACTTTAAGCAGATATGACAGGGTAAAAAAAACCAGATACTCTTATTGAGGGGAACTTCTGTACTCCATCTGTTTGATTATGGGACTGTACGTCGAAGATCAACGGTATTTTAACTTCATGAACAGCAGCTCATTTTACCAACACCCAATCGAATACGCTGTAATCGAGCATTTTGGTTCTTGTCAAAACTACAGCGGATTTAGCTTTGGCTTGAGTCCGTTGTAGTTTTGAGGAGAACCAGAATATTAAACCATGCAGCATTAGTGTTCTTCCCAACAAATAGTGAGAAGCTACTGTAATACATCTTCATTTCAGGCACGTTGCGTCCGTCAACACCATTGACCTGGATATAGTAGCCGACTCAATCGAATCAATACGGTATCGACAAGACCGGATAGATTGGTGAGCTCTTGCTCTTGATTGATTGTTGTGTCGAATCGGAACTTAAAGAGCGATATATGCAAATAACAATGGTTTCAATTTGATTATCTCAGAATGGTGATTGAAGAACATATAGTCACTTTAACGTTTCCGAGGCTTAGCACGACGCTCCAGTGTGCTGGCATTTTCAAGACGTTCCTACTTCAATAGGAGCAGCTAAGATCTTTCAATAAAGTAGGAAACTACTTTTAGCTCCTTTCATTAAAAGGGATAGGTCGGGTTGTCCCTGTGGAAACGAGCACCTGGTATTGTGCCTTTCACTTATTTTGGCAGTTAATTCAGGCGGAATTAGTTCCATAAAAGGGCGATCACCCCTATTTAATGCTAATTATGCCTAATATTGTGAACTCTTCCCCTTACACTGCTGCCTGGTTAAAGACGGAATGGCGGCCAGCGAACTGCCAAATGCCGCTTACTCGGGGCTTGATTAGCTAATTCCATCCTAATGCAACACCATCGCCGCCCTAAATCCGGCCGAGATAAGACAACCCAGAATTAACCTGGTATTAGATGGCCCTAGTACATAATAAAGGCTGAGACGGGGATATAATTCTGCCAGAATTACGATGGGCCCTCTTTGGATGATCCCGGCCAATGAAACCAGTCTGACGCGGAACCCAACGACCGCCTCTAGTATCGAGGCCAAGATCAAGTTTCATCTCGGCGTCCAACAGATACCCACTTAGTCTAGCTTAGATTCGGAGTTGAAAGATGTGTAGGTAGTACAACTTGGTAACGCGACCGTAGTAATACAATACAATACGATGGCAAAATTACTGAAAGACACAATATAAATTAAAACAGAAGGTGTTGGTTGTAAGTGGACAGGCTTCAGTATACATACATTCACGAGCAAGATTAGTGACTGCCTCGATCCAATCCCGCCAGCTTGCAGTGGAGCTCCGGTGTAATGAGAGCGTTACTAAACACTCGTGCCACCTTTTCCAAAGTCCCCAGAAGGCGCAGCAGCGGAGTCATCATATCCGACTGACTCCTAATGCTCCCCACGCGGCACCGCACGCTATCCCACTCGAACCGCGTTGTCCCATGCATGACAAGCGTCTTGTCGAGAAGTTCTTGCGCCAATGGCGACATCCCACTTGGGTCTTCGCTGCTCGTCAAGTGTGGAAACACCTTTCGAATCGTGTGCTCAGTTATCGTGATGCTGGTCACCGTCTTGGCGACCAGCGTCCCCGAAGATCCCGTTCCCAAAGCGTCCAGCTCCATGTCGAACTTGGCGAACCACTGCGAAATGTAGTACCAGTTCCCTATGACCGCTTTGACACCGCAGTCGGTGTTAAACAGAACGTCAGGAGCCATCGTGGCCTTCAAGAAGGCTATTTGCGCACAAGAGGAGGACACTCCGGACGCTGACGTATCAGGAATGCCAAGCTGGAACAGTCGAAAGTACTCGACGGCTACGCTCCAGCCGCTTTTCTTAGCTGGAACCGCGGCAAGAACAGAACGACGACGATCCGCAAGCTGTTCGATCTCCACGCGTAGCTGCTTGTTCCCCTCATCGAGGCTGTTGGCGTAGTCGTCCTTCTTCTTCCTGTATCGGATCTGCCGCACCCGACGCAGTTCCCGGAGACGCAATTTGTCTGCGATGATCAAGTGGACCATGGCTTGGAGCTGACCATCACGAGCTGTTGACTCGGTACTCGCTGGTGGTTGCAGCTTTTCCTTCAGCGCAGAGATCATAGCTGTGGTGTCTTGGTGACTCCCCCAACGTCCAGGTGGGACGTTGCTTGAAGGCTCTCCTGCCTCTCCATATTCACGTGTCTGCGGGTGCCATTGTTGTAGTCGAGGACGCTGCGATGGACGAGGTACGGCGTCCACGCTCATGTCGCTGTTAAGACCAACGAATGCGCTCCGAGATCTCTTAGAGCGCTGCTGCACGACACCACTGATCACATCGTCGCTAAATAGCTGGCTATTCGGCGGGTGAAGGGGGCTAACTTGCATTGTACTCGTAGTTAGGAGAGAACTGTACTGCTGAGTTCTGAGCCTACGAAGGAGAAATGGAGTCTGCGGTGCGTCATGGTTACTGGAATAAACCAGTACAGTTGCGGGAGGTACTATGCATGTACTGTATCTGCTGCGACGCACAATCACGGATTGTGGTTATTCTGCTCATCCGTCGGCCTGTATGGAGTCCATACTATGGACAGATATAACGCTTGTAGCTGTAAGCGTACGATCCAGTCCCGTTAATAGAATACTTCGGCAGTAATCAGTAGGTATCGGATATTTATGGTCCTTTTCCAACCCTAACTGAAAAAAGTATAGAGTGCTGTTGGCGCTACATGTACGGATGTTGGCTATCCATAAGCCCACAACGCTGTCAGCTTATTAGGAGTGCCGAATGAACCCCAAACAGAGAAGGCGATCTGTATGGCCCACCCCGAACGTCCGCCTCAAACAAATTAAAGTGCAATTTAAAACAACCTGCCTTCTTTTGCGTAGAAACGCCCTATTTCGAGAAAACAGACCGGATACTACTGTTAGTGAGCAAGGATTGCGACCGGTTAACCCTAACTGTACAGTGTACAGGTCGGTTCAAATCCTCGCGATGAGCCTCCAAGGGAAGCGCCCACTGTTTGGGCCAGACAGTACAAGAGATCAACATCGAAGTTCGATTCGAAGTACAGCACCGCAATGGTTGATGGGCAAAATGTAACAGCCGCCGCATGGATACAGAGCGTACGCATGCAACCAGGGCTTGACCGTCAAGATGACGCGTTGAAAGCGTCTCGTGCCTACAAAAGTAATCCGACTGGAGTTGGAGGCGCAGACTCCTTGGCAGCAACTTTGGATATTAAGGGATAATACAGTACACTTTGGGATACCGAGAGTCTAACACACAGCGTCGATGCTCTGGCCTGTTTGTCAATAGACCCGGACTCTACATGTAGTCAATTCGATGACGAAGTAGAAAAGCGTATTTTGTGTGCGACAACTTCGGTCCGCAAAAGTTGATTGCATTTGATAAAGCCCAAGGTTGGAATGAATGAAAGCGCCGCTGTTCGACAACACTACAAGAGAAGAGCGCGCCATTGGTGGGCGAAACATCGGCTCGCAAAAGCTGATTCATTGTGGAAGCGCAACGTGTGAAAGTGGTGCATTTGATGAACAGGGGCGCGCATTTTATACAGGGGGCCCGCTTCGCCACGTGTACAGAATGCCACTGTGCGGAAGCTGGCGCCCATCCGAAGGCCAGCGGATCACTCAAGCTGGATTATGTCGGCTACGTATCAGTTAGTTCACGTGTAAACAAAAGTGCGCAAATGGGCCATCGCGCTGCTGCAGCAAAGCGCAAAGTAGTTCCCGAGCGACACCACGACCGTATGACAGTGTGAATCCTTGAAGTTCAGACAGGGACCACGGGGAGACGTATAAAATTGCTCTGTGCCGCAACTGGGTATTGTAGTCAAGTCGGACACGAACAAACTTATAGTTCCATTCAGTAGCTTTCAGGCTGTGCGTGCATTCAAGGTTTCGTTGAGCTCAATCCACCGAGAGTACCGCGAAATTCTCGCATCATCTTGAGCTGTAGACAATGTACAGAATACGATTCTCATGCAAGTGTAGTAGGCCATTAATGAGTGCATACAGCAGTACCTGGTACTATCGTTCTGGTTTATCAGTCAATGAGGAGTAAACGCAAATTCAGCTAGCCACTCCTCCCTAGCGGCACTCACAATACTTGTCCACAGTACGGACTTATAGCAATTTGGGGCTTTTCAAGAACTTTGGACACATCTTCGAAGTTCCCCAGAGTGAGAAGCTTCGGTGGTTGTATGTCAGATCCACTAATGATGCTCGTGGAGTGGTCCCAGTCGAAGTTCGACAAGAACCGTGTTGATCCCCGCGCTACGATCACACTGACCGAGTAGTTTATCGGCGAGAGGAGACCGTGTATTTCCTCCTTTCTGACTGCATAGATGTGGGAATACCGTGGTCAACGTGCGTTCTGTAATGGTAAAGTGCCATGAGGCGACGAGAGAATTCACGCCACACCTCATGAAACCAGGGAGCTCCACCACCGCGCCCTGCATTGAACACCACGTTGATTGGCCATTGTGAAAGTCCAGTTGTGTACGTTTCCTCTAATACCAAAGTGAAATACTTGAAAGTACTCGACTGCCACGTTTCACAATGACTTCGTTGACGGAACGGCGGCGAGGAGAGCAGGACGACGTTGCTTAAGCTTCTTGATCCGTTGTCGAAGCTGTTGCGTCTCCCCTTCGAGTTGAACCCTGTAGTCTTCCTTCTTCTTTCGTTGTTGTTTCTTATTGCAACTCTACCCACCGCAACGTCCTCACTTTCTGTTCTTCACCTCCTTTGAAACGGGTTCTAGTTTAACAAACTCTAAAACTACCCCCGCCGTTTCGTGGTTTAGCACACGGATAAGAGTTGTTGAAGCAGAAAAGGCTGCTTTCAAGTTACCATGGAAAAGGAGAATCTATGCTAGCCACAACGTTCGTGTACCGTCGAAGTAGGCAATGGAATCTCTGCGATATAGACTAGATGAGGCTAAAGAAAAACGGAAACTACTAGGTGGTAGGCAGCCTTTGCCTACATTCATTTATGTACACGTTCCTGCTTGCAGTGGAGCTCCGGTGTAATGAGAGCGTTACTAAACACTCGTGCCACCTTTTTCAAAGTCCCCAGAAGGCGCAGCAGCGGAGTCATCATATCCGACTGACTCCTAATGCTCCCCACGCGGCACCGCACGCTATCCCACTCGAACCGCGTTGTCCCATGCATGACAAGCGTCTTGTCGAGAAGTTCTTGCGCCAATGGCGACATCCCACTTGGGTCTTCGCTGCTCGTCAAGTGTGGAAACACCTTTCGAATCGTGTGCTCAGTTATCGTGATGCTGGTCACCGTCTTGGCGACCAGCGTCCCCGAAGATCCCGTTCCCAAAGCGTCCAGCTCCATGTCGAACTTGGCGAACCACTGCGAAATGTAGTACCAGTTCCCTATGACCGCTTTGACACCGCAGTCGGTGTTAAACAGAACGTCAGGAGCCATCGTGGCCTTCAAGAAGGCTATTTGCGCACAAGAGGAGGACACTCCGGACGCTGACGTATCAGGAATGCCAAGCTGGAACAGTCGAAAGTACTCGACGGCTACGCTCCAGCCGCTTTTCTTAGCTGGAACCGCGGCAAGAACAGAACGACGACGATCCGCAAGCTGTTCGATCTCCACGCGTAGCTGCTTGTTCCCCTCATCGAGGCTGTTGGCGTAGTCGTCCTTCTTCTTCCTGTATCGGATCTGCCGCACCCGACGCAGTTCCCGGAGACGCAATTTGTCTGCGATGATCAAGTGGACCATGGCTTGGAGCTGACCATCACGAGCTGTTGACTCGGTACTCGCTGGTGGTTGCAGCTTTTCCTTCAGCGCAGAGATCATAGCTGTGGTGTCTTGGTGACTCCCCCAACGTCCAGGTGGGACGTTGCTTGAAGGCTCTCCTGCCTCTCCATATTCACGTGTCTGCGGGTGCCATTGTTGTAGTCGAGGACGCTGCGATGGACGAGGTACGGCGTCCACGCTCATGTCGCTGTTAAGACCAACGAATGCGCTCCGAGATCTCTTAGAGCGCTGCTGCACGACACCACTGATCACATCGTCGCTAAATAGCTGGCTATTCGGCGGGTGAAGGGGGCTAACTTGCATTGTACTCGTAGTTAGGAGAGAACTGTACTGCTGAGTTCTGAGCCTACGAAGGAGAAATGGAGTCTACAGAATTTTACGTGTCGTTGGAAGGAGAGGATGGTGGAGCGCCCCCTTGATGCGTGATTCTGACCGGATACATGTAGGGGTTGTCGCGGAGGCGACAGCTGCTAGTCGTTGATCCTCTTCATTTGTCGATAGACGGATAACGCTTCAGCGATTGCGTCCCCACAGCTGTAAACAGGTCCGTAAGCCTATAATAAGCCGTGACTAAACATCAAAGCAACGTACCTTGTAATGAATAGCCGACATCCGTACATGTACAGCCTATAATATACTTTTTCAGTTTATACTTTTTCAGTTAGGGTTGGAAAAGGACAACAATATCCGATACCTACTGATTACTGCCGAAGTATTCTATTAACGGGACTGGATCGTACGCTTACAGCTACAAGCGTTATATCTGTCCATAGTATGGACTCCATACAGGCCGACGGATGAGCAGAATAACCACAATCCGTGATTGTGCGTCGCAGCAGATACAGTACATGCATAGTACCTCCCGCAACTGTACTGGTTTATTCCAGTAACCATGACGCACCGCAGACTCCATTTCTCCTTCGTAGGCTCAGAACTCAGCAGTACAGTTCTCTCCTAACTACGAGTACAATGCAAGTTAGCCCCCTTCACCCGCCGAATAGCCAGCTATTTAGCGACGATGTGATCAGTGGTGTCGTGCAGCAGCGCTCTAAGAGATCTCGGAGCGCATTCGTTGGTCTTAACAGCGACATGAGCGTGGACGCCGTACCTCGTCCATCGCAGCGTCCTCGACTACAACAATGGCACCCGCAGACACGTGAATATGGAGAGGCAGGAGAGCCTTCAAGCAACGTCCCACCTGGACGTTGGGGGAGTCACCAAGACACCACAGCTATGATCTCTGCGCTGAAGGAAAAGCTGCAACCACCAGCGAGTACCGAGTCAACAGCTCGTGATGGTCAGCTCCAAGCCATGGTCCACTTGATCATCGCAGACAAATTGCGTCTCCGGGAACTGCGTCGGGTGCGGCAGATCCGATACAGGAAGAAGAAGGACGACTACGCCAACAGCCTCGATGAGGGGAACAAGCAGCTACGCGTGGAGATCGAACAGCTTGCGGATCGTCGTCGTTCTGTTCTTGCCGCGGTTCCAGCTAAGAAAAGCGGCTGGAGCGTAGCCGTCGAGTACTTTCGACTGTTCCAGCTTGGCATTCCTGATACGTCAGCGTCCGGAGTGTCCTCCTCTTGTGCGCAAATAGCCTTCTTGAAGGCCACGATGGCTCCTGACGTTCTGTTTAACACCGACTGCGGTGTCAAAGCGGTCATAGGGAACTGGTACTACATTTCGCAGTGGTTCGCCAAGTTCGACATGGAGCTGGACGCTTTGGGAACGGGATCTTCGGGGACGCTGGTCGCCAAGACGGTGACCAGCATCACGATAACTGAGCACACGATTCGAAAGGTGTTTCCACACTTGACGAGCAGCGAAGACCCAAGTGGGATGTCGCCATTGGCGCAAGAACTTCTCGACAAGACGCTTGTCATGCATGGGACAACGCGGTTCGAGTGGGATAGCGTGCGGTGCCGCGTGGGGAGCATTAGGAGTCAGTCGGATATGATGACTCCGCTGCTGCGCCTTCTGGGGACTTTGGAAAAGGTGGCACGAGTGTTTAGTAACGCTCTCATTACACCGGAGCTCCACTGCAAGCTGGCGGGATTGGATCGAGGCAGTCACTAATCTTGCTCGTGAATGTATGTATACTGAAGCCTGTCCACTTACAACCAACACCTTCTGTTTTAATTTATATTGTGTCTTTCAGTAATTTTGCCATCGTATTGTATTGTATTACTACGGTCGCGTTACCAAGTTGTACTACCTACACATCTTTCAACTCCGAATCTAAGCTAGACTAAGTGGGTATCTGTTGGACGCCGAGATGAAACTTGATCTTGGCCTCGATACTAGAGGCGGTCGTTGGGTTCCGCGTCAGACTGGTTTCATTGGCCGGGATCATCCAAAGAGGGCCCATCGTAATTCTGGCAGAATTATATCCCCGTCTCAGCCTTTATTATGTACTAGGGCCATCTAATACCAGGTTAATTCTGGGTTGTCTTATCTCGGCCGGATTTAGGGCGGCGATGGTGTTGCATTAGGATGGAATTAGCTAATCAAGCCCGAGTAAGCGGCATTTGGCAGTTCGCTGGCCGCCATTCCGTCTTTAACCAGGCAGCAGTGTAAGGGGAAGAGTTCACAATATTAGGCATAATTAGCATTAAATAGGGGTGATCGCCCTTTTATGGAACTAATTCCGCCTGAATTAACTGCCAAAATAAGTGAAAGGCACAATACCAGGTGCTCGTTTCCACAGGGACAACCCGACCTATCCCTTTTAATGAAAGGAGCTAAAAGTAGTTTCCTACTTTATTGAAAGATCTTAGCTGCTCCTATTGAAGTAGGAACGTCTTGAAAATGCCAGCACACTGGAGCGTCGTGCTAAGCCTCGGAAACGTTAAAGTGACTATATGTTCTTCAATCACCATTCTGAGATAATCAAATTGAAACCATTGTTATTTGCATATATCGCTCTTTAAGTTCCGATTCGACACAACAATCAATCAAGAGCAAGAGCTCACCAATCTATCCGGTCTTGTCGATACCGTATTGATTCGATTGAGTCGGCTACTATATCCAGGTCAATGGTGTTGACGGAAGCAACGTGCCTGAAATGAAGATGTATTACAGTAGCTTCTCACTATTTGTTGGGAAGAACACTAATGCTGCATGGTTTAATATTCTGGTTCTCCTCAAAACTACAACGGACTCAAGCCAAAGCTAAATCCGCTGTAGTTTTGACAAGAACCAGAATGCTCGATTACAGCGTATTCGATTGGGTGTTGGTAAAATGAGCTGCTGTTCATGAAGGTAAAATACCGTTGATCGTCGACGTACAGTCCCATAATCAAACAGATGGAGTTACTGTACATAGCATGGTGGTTACAAGTCGACACCCACTCTGAGCACAAAATAAGGCCGCTAAATTGAGTGGCGGAACTTCAAGAAATCCTTTACGGTGTTGATAAAGCACTTGTTGAGAGAGAGTCAGACCAGTCTATTGTGAAGTTAAATTTCGAGATGTCTGAAATGATTTGAGTCTTTGAAGGAGCGCCGATGTCCCTGGTGGACCTCGAGGCTGCTGTAAACTCCTCCCGGTTTGGGATGACTCTCGTGAAGCCTGGTATAGCAGCTGTATGCAGAGCATTAACTGCGTGCCTCTCAATTTGGTATGTAAATGACGACGCTCCCTCTTGGCCAGCGCCGATAATTGCCGTCGTAGTGTTGCACTCAATCCCTTGCAGGTGTCTTCAATCGTGACTTCGCCCCCTTTGTGAACGACGAGGTTGCACAGCACTGTAGTGCAAACAGTTGTCATGATCCACCATATTCTCTTCCACTCGCGTTCTCCTGTCGTGGCGTGATAAAGCACTCGTATTCATGCACATGTAGTGTTCTCAGTCGCAATCGAAGCCGTCGTTATTATAAAAAAAAAAACGCACACACACACCAGTCTCGGGGACATACTGGACTCGTGTGAAAAGTCACCACTTCCCACACAATTCGCGATGCGTTATCTGTCGATTCATCCGTTGGACACATGTGTATTAAGTACCTCACAATCACTGTTGCCAAACAGCCCATTAGTACTCATACGAAGAAACTTTGCAACCATGAAGTTCATTCGTGGAATGATAAGAACTACGTACCAAGTATTGAGCTGCATAGCATCTGATGCAAACTAAGAGATGCGTATGTACTTTATCGATATAAAGCGCGACTCAGATAAAGAAAAGAGATCATCCATCACGTCATCTAGTCAACTTACTCCTAGATTGTCTGTCTACAACTTAAAAAGA
Organism: Phytophthora cactorum; assembly: GCA_016864655.1. Lineage (NCBI taxonomy): Eukaryota > Oomycota > Peronosporomycetes > Peronosporales > Peronosporaceae > Phytophthora > Phytophthora cactorum. The sequence continues at coordinate 240,260 of NHQK01000038.1, forward strand.
CATCTGCGTGGTCTCCGATTCAGCGTCGCTAAAGTCGCTGACGCTGTCATCGTGGACGGGATGGTCGTCAAGACTCATTTGGTGTCAGAGGCGCTGATTGCGTCGGTACTTGGCTTGGCTTTGGTGACGACGTTTCTTCATCTCGGCACCGATAGCCAGGAGCCGACCTTGATATTGACGGAAGCTCAAACCATTATCGTCTCGTAGCGGGTGCATCGCGACATGGTAATTAGTAAGGCTCACGCATATTTGGAAGATGTCGTCATAAAGCGGTTCACTCCAGCGGAATTTCTCCGCACAAATGCGCCATACAGTGCGCGTCGAAATTATAGCCGCACTCGAAATTTGATTTTCTTGGGCTCTGTGTTGCTTTTCTTTGAGCAAACCGGCACTTCAAATACGTCTAAAGCTACTAGAAAACGAATGCCACAAGTAGAACTGAAAAAGCAAACTTCGTTTTTCCACAAGAGGCAAAAACGTCACTTTGGGTCGGGTCAAAATTATAGCCGCATGTTGTAATTTATCGATCAGATATGTAATAAACAAAAGATAAGCTGATTTAGTGGTTATAAATGGCGCAGTCGAAAAGCGCGCTAAAAATAGCCTCAGATCACATCGTTGGTTGTTATCAGGAAGCTCTCAAGATGCCACGCTGAAAGCAGTTAAGTGTGGAGGAGTGCCGCAAGATTGATATGCACGTGCGCGAACGCAGGAGCAACCGAGCCATCGCTAAGCTACTTGGACGTGACGAGAAGGCTATTCGCAACTATCTACGGCGTGGGAAGGCATCCTCAGCGACAAAGAGGACTGGCAGAAAGCCCAAATTAACAGAGTGGGAGGTCAGGAGGGTCTTTCGGCTGGCTATTGCGAACGGGTTATCGGCTAACCAGATACGAAACAAGTTGCCATCTCTACCTAGCACGTCCACCGTCCTTCGTACGCTGCGTAGCCGCAGCTACATGAGGTACGCGAAGCGCAAACCTACCCCGGCTCTGAAGCCTCATCACAAGAAGAAGAGGGTAGCCTTTGCGGAGAAATATGCAAGCAAAAGGAAGTTTTGGCGGGCTGTATTGTTTACAGACGAAAAGAAGTTCAATTTGGACGGGCCTGACGGCTTTAGATTCTACTGGCATGACATGCGAGTGGAGCCCAAGTTCATATCGAAGCGGGTGAATGGTGGAGGAAGCGTGATGATATGGGCAGGGATCAGTTGGTACGGGAAAACTGAGCTGATCTTCTTAAACGGGAAGCAGAATGCTGTCATGTACACTGACACGCTAAGCAAGGGTCTGCTTCCTTACCTTGGAGAACTTCGCCTGAAAATAGGCAATTTGAGGCCCATTTTTCAGCAAGATAATGCCTCTATACACTCCGCAAGGTTTACTAAGACCTTTCTCGAGATTAATAACGTCGAGACGTTGCCCTGGCCTGCTAAAAGCCCCGATCTCAACATCATTGAGAACGTATGGGGTGTCCTAGCATGCCGGGTGTACGCAAATGGACGCCAATTTGACACCAAGACCGATTTGATGAGGCAAATTAAAGCTGAGTGGGAGAAAATCAATCTAGAATACCTTCACAAGCTAGTACGAAACATCCCAAAGCGTTTAGAGGCGACGGCTGCTGAAAGGATCGAAAACAGGATACTAGAGTTGCGAAGTTGAAGTGCGGCTATAATTTTGACCCGACCCAAAGTGACGTTTTAGCCTCTTGTGGAAAAACAAAGTTTGCTTTTTCAGTTCTACTTGTGGCATTCGTTTTCTAGTAGCTTTAGACGTATTTGAAGTGCCGGTTTGCTCAAAGAAAAGCAACACAGAGCCCAAGAAAATCAAATTTCGAGTGCGGCTATAATTTCGACGCGCACTGTAGACCGCACATCCGCCCAAAAAAAATCTCGACTATCACTCTGTCGCTTGAGATGAGCTCGTTTTGTCGTCGATCTTCGGGGGTGAGTTGATTGCCCTTTTCGGGGTTAATGCAGCGAACATGGTCTCCGAGACATTGATATCCTTTGTCCGCCAAAACTACCCATTCCTCCGGATAGTCTGTCGCCAGTGAACCATTGTCAGCAAGACGGTGGTCACCGTCAGCTTCACAGCGAGCGGATTGGTGGAATACTTTGTTGTTGTGGAACATTGTGGTGTCCGCCGTATTGTCACGTGAATGACGGGTACAGTTGACGGCGAGTACTCGCGGGTTGACAGATACTTCAACTTTAAACCCATATAGCTTGTGTTTAGCACTGTAGAAGGGCATAGCCTCCGCCATTGAGCCGCTGGGGCGATTCGACTGCTGAAAGGTGACGTCGGTAGTATACAGCGCGCAAGGAAAATTCTGGAACGTGTGCCCCGACGTCACCAGTGCACGCATCGACGAATCGTCGAGTTGTGAGGCGACCCACGCTTCGTGTAGCTTGGGGGCAACAACCTCAATGAACCCCGTAATCGTCTTGATGAACGTTGGTGTCTCAATCCTGAAGATCCTCGCAAGCATATCCCACGTGCCACCGCATTTCATGACCACGAGCAGCATGAAAAACACGTCATTCGCTGCAAACGTAGAACGTCTGCCCCCGACCGACGTTCCAATAGCGAACGACATGGTTATGCAAAGAGAGCCAGAGCACGTAGAGCTCTCTGGGGGAGAAGTTTGTGAGTCGGAGCACAGCATCAGCTCTACCGTCTCGATATATCCCATCCAGGATTGGGCACGTAGAAGTGACGTCCGTGTCGTTGTCACCGACGTCGACCGGGTACCGGTCCAGCTCCTCGTGCCGAGACTCTTCACGATCTTCCAACATGGCAAGTGTGGATCGTAGATGCTCCACCTGTGAAGCTCGGGTGCGCGATGAGCGCGTCCTTGATTATTGTTGAGAGCGAGAAGACGGACGCCGAGTCGTATCCGTCGCTACCGCACTCGGAGTAGCACCGGGCAGCGAACGTGGCAGCGTACGCTGCGACGATGGCGACTGACGAGACGGCATAGTTGGGCAGTTGGTGATGTAGTAGATAGCTGTTCAGCTATGAAGTAAATTTCGAAGTGAAACACGTCCTCTCGAACTCATGTGCTCTTAGCGCAGTTACACTCAACGATATGGTAGAGACGCGGTTGGAGAGTAGATGCAGTAAGTGATAATCGACGGAATAGAAAATCATCTGTAATCTCAAATGCATTTGAACATCAGGACAACCAAACAAATGGTTGCATTCGTATGTGACTCATCTGTTCTCGCTAAATACATGTACCGGCATTATACTGTCATATGGGCACACCCATATGCATATCGGGGTAGGGTTTTCCCTTATGTCCGTCGCAGTCGAAATGCATCGTACTTAAATTGAACCGTACTGTAGTCGATTAGTCTTCCCGCTCACTAACTAAATCTATGGGGCATAAATAGTTGCCTCATGGATGGGTCATTAGGCCCTCCTTCTTATGAACTATCGTGGGGTCATTGCTCTCACTGTTAGTGCCCGCATCGCGCCTAACGGGGCAACCTCCTCTTCGATCACCACAGACTAAGGCATTTTGAACAATGTCACTTAGCCAATGAAATTGCCTAGTACTTAGTAATTCATATTACTGTACAGAATGCCCTTATGACAAATGATCTCGGTTGCTGATTGGCTAAACCTGCGTTGCCCTTGTGACAAAGTAAGCCCTTATGACAAGAAAATGCCGGTAAATGTATTGTGAAAACCGAATAGTTTGTCTAATTGGATTGTAAATCGGCCGATTTAAGGTTTTAATTATAATGCGCAGTCACGATTTAAAGCTAAATCAGACGTACGCCTCATAGTTTTACGAGAGCCAACTTCGATTTGTACCACTGTTTATGCGCGTGTATCCAGCAGGACCATGGACGGGGATAGGGCCGATTTAGAGGTAAATCAGCTCTAAAAGAAGATTTATATATAAATCGGCCCGAATGTCCGAGGTCTCAGCGGCATTCTGAGCAGATCATAATCAATTCCGACTGCTATTCCGACCGGTGTAGTTTAGACGCTAAATTAACCGAATGATAGGCAGTGCCAAGAAGTCGTGGAGTTTTTGCATACTACTGCTGAATCCAATGACAGCTTGTCAACTTAGTAGTATCTGGAAATAAACCACAACAGTGCGTCTGACGCTAGAAATATGCATCCTAAATACGCATATCTTGAACTGGGACGTATCCTTCACCCCGATACATCCCCACGAAGCTCGTGGCTCCGTAGAGAAGTAAGTCCCAACTGCCCATACCACCGTCTCCATCTCAGAGCAGACAATTCGCGTTGTTTCCCTCACCTACACCATAGCGACGGAACGACACTTGTGATACTTTAGCTGATAAACTGCTCGATCAAACGCTTATCATACATGGCTCAATGCATTTCGAGTGGAGCGACACCTGCCTCCGGATTACAAGAGTCGCAAGCCAGTCGGACACGTTGACACCAATGGCGCGTTTAGTCAGGGGTCTAGAAGACGTGCCGCGAGTGTTTCAAGGAGCCTTAGTTACACCAGACTTCCAGGTAAGGTTGGCACATTGAGCGTGTACATAATAATTAAGTAGAAGACCTCTTCACTTTACCACCACGTACATTGGGTTAGATTGTCCCTAGGATTTCCTGCTCTATGATTCGAAATGGTGAGGTTCCAGTGATGAACATCCGGCGAAAGCTTTCGTAACGTTTTAACTTTTCGATAAAATGTATCTCGTATGCAAGGTCTCATCATAAAGAGCATGATGGCATCCTCAGAACCTCCTCGGAGATGACGGAAAATCACTTCAGAGCTCTACCACATACTACAGAGGGGCCATGCTAAGCATTTATCTTTGCAGTACGCATCGTCTGCAAGGAAGAACTACGCAAGAGTAACTCGAGCTCAAGAACTTGAGCGATAATGGGGTTCATACAATTGGAGTTTAATGGCGGACGCATGATTTCTGCTGGGGGGCCTTGCCCAGCGCGTTTTCTGGTAACCATTTAGATGCTAAAACCTTCAATCTGTAAGGAGCTACGGTCAGATGGTTGAAGCCGTACAGCCACAACAGAAGTATGACGACGGCGAGTACAATGAGGAGTTCGCGATGGCGTGCGGATACCAAGACGGCCAATCGAGTGAGCCGTATGGGCCATGCGACCGCGATCTTCGAGGTGAAAGGTCGGTGACGGCTGAGAGGTCCCCACGAACGGGTGGATTTCGGCGATAGATGGACGCGAGACTGGGTACGGCTGGTGATGGGCTGGCACCGAACCCGACGAAGTGAAGTGCAGTCAGTAGCGAACTTGCGGCGGTGGGCGATAGTCGGAGCGCGCCACAGAGAACGAGAGCAGAGAACGCAATTTACCGTCTGGAGCTCAAGTGACGAAGATCCCCAGCTGGTGACGCAGACGAAGGACGAGAACGAGGCGCGGCTGTTGCCGAATGGTCCTGCCACGAACAGAAGGACGAAGTGCAATGACCGCAGCTGAACGACGACGAGGACAGTTAGCAGGCCGGGCCAAGCGGTTTAGGTCGGACGAGTAGTGCAGTAGGTGACGGAGGCCGACTGCGCTACATTAACGCTCTGAGCGGGGTTTGGAGCTGTTAGTTGGACGAGTGCGGCGTGCAGTTGTGGTTGGAGCAGAACAGAAGGACGAAAGACGAACGAAAGAGCAGAAACAGATTGTATTGACGACGAATAAATAGGACCTAGTCCGGCACCTTGCAAGGGGCCTACAGTGTGTTGAAGTTTGAGTGGCGGTCGACGGTCTCTGGAAGACCAACCGAGCGTGCACTGGAGCTAATACGGACCCGCCGACAAGCAGGCGACAGGAGACTTGTTACAAATCAAAGGAGGACCAGGACTGGCAGAGCTAACTTCGTGTTAGCAGCCGAGCGTCTTGGATCAAGACTCTTGCTCACTGACAGAAAGGGTATGACCAGTACCCAGGAAGCTACAGTTTCTGCCAGACATTGGCAACATGTTGCTTTTAGTGAAGCCATCGACCAAGCGGCGGATCGAACGGTCTTTGAGAATCGCACTTACGAAGAAATAGTAATTTATCAGTAAACTACAACTTACTGGAGGCGCTCTATATAACTTATTAATAACATCGCGGTCCTTGTAAGACAGTTCATGTCAAACGAGAGGTGACCACGCACTGTCCGACCAGTACAGTGTATCAACAAGCACGATTCCGAAGGTCTGCTATACTCCGGGATGATGCCAGCGACATTGTAGAAGGTTGCTAATTCCTTGTTGTATCGACGGCCTTGCAATCGAGAAAATGGGTAGCCAAATCTAAAAGCTACTTGTACTCCTTTGAGTACTCTTAGAACATAATAACCTGTTTTATGCGATCCAGATCTTTGAATTTGGTGATACTAATCATTTTCGGATGAATACACCTCGCAATTAACGGAAATTCCCGAATAATACCCTTTACCCGAATAGTACCCTCTCAGTGTAACCTCACAGTAACTCTAGAGTAACCTCACCGTAACCCTGGAGTAACCTCGCCTGCAGTAGCCACTCCAGCCACCAACCATCTCACCAGAGGCTCCCTCGCTTGTCAAACCTGTTACATCCAACCATTCATGCAGTCTGCATTGTCTTCTATCCCCCAGCGCTTCCTCATTCGGCGAAATGCCTACAAGAATCCCCATCAGCATCTGGCGCAAGCAAGAGGTCCTTCGGTGGATCGAGGAAGACGGCGATGGCGTCCCAACGCGAGCTATCAAGCACTTCAGTGCCAAGGGCTGGAAGCTAGACGGTGGCAGCGTGCGCCGCTGGTGGCGTGACCGTGAACAGCTGCTCGCTGCGGACCCGGCCAGCAGACGCCGTGCAGGAGGCGGCCGGCGTCCTCTTTCCGGCGCAATGGAGGAGGCGCTCTACGATGAGGTTGTGGCAAAGCGGCTCAAGAAGGAGAAGGTTACCCGTGCGTGGATTGGCCATATGGCCAGGGTAATCTTCGCATGTCAGGGGACCACCAGCTCCAGCCTTGATGGCTTCATGGCCTCCCCACACTGGATCACGGGCTTTATGCGGCGTTATGGGTTGTCCCTGCGGCGGCGTACCAATCTGACAACGCTCAGTGACGACAAGCTAGTGGATCGTGCCGTTTCCTACATGACGTTCCTGCAATGTGCGAAGCCCACCATGGACCTACACCGAACGATATTGATGGATGAAACGGCCGTTTATTTCGAAGACGCGCGTAATCAGACCGTGGACATCATCGGCAGTCGCCACGTTGTGGTCCGCTCTATGGGGTTTTCGTCCATGCGGATTACGGCGGTACTCGCAGTGACAGCAGCGGGCAAAAAGCTCCCGCCACTTCTGATATGGAAGGGCAAAGCTTTGTCTTCTTTTGACAAAATTGGCGGCGTTTACGTGGCTCATCAGCCACGCGCGTGGGTCGACAGCAAGCTGTTGAAACGCTGGATCGATCTTGCGTTCCCGCTGGTCGATACGGGTGAAGGGAAGCACCTCGTTTGGGACTCCATGCGCGCGCACATCTCCAATGAGGTGAAGGCTAAGTGTGCTGCTCGGAACGTAAGTATGTGTGTCATTCCGGGGGGTCTGACGCCTTACCTGCAAGCGGGCGACATCGGCATCTACAAGACGTTCAAGGACTTGCTGTACATGGAGATCAATGCGTGGAAGGAGAGCGACAAAGTCAAGTACACGCGGTTCAGCAACCCTCACATGCCGTCTGTAGGAGTTGTCTGTGGATGGGTCAAGAAGGCGTGGCGTGACACTGACTGTGAAACGGTGGCCAATTCCGTCGCTGCAGCAGGCTTTGCTGACCACTGTATGGATTGACATGTTGCGCGGCACGACGTGTACGGAGATCGGTTTCGTGAGAAGTGGGAGGCCTCGGGGGAAGCCGAGCAGGACGAGGGTGACTTCAACCTCGACGAGCTTCATGATGCCCTCGATGACATTGCTCTGATTGACGAGTAAGCACGGCGAAAGTAGACTGTAATCACAAGACGAGTTATACAGTTTAACCCTTTGTGATCACAAGTAATCACTCACAACTTTACCTTTTCATGCAATTTTGAAGGTAACCAAGTGTGCTTGGACACGTAGCTCAAATGGCAAGAGCACCACGATTTATGCGGATGGACGCGTGTTCGATCCCCGCCGTGTCCATATTTTTTTACTCTTTAAATACGATTTTAATTACTATCGCTTAGGACAGGGGAGATACGATACAGTGTAACCCTTTATAAGCAGGTGGGGGCACAATTAAATAGTACCCGGGGTATTATTCGGGAATTTTCGTTATTATACTGTACAGAACAGCAACAAAAACAGCATCTAATCATGCAGTGAAGATTCGCCACCAAAGGATCAATGGTCGATTGAACGTCCTAGTCGGCAGCACCTGGAGCCTGAAAACTAATCCACACAGTCTCCGTGTAGAACTACCGGTAGGCATTAACGAGAAGATCAAATTGGCTATCCCCCTCACTCCTTTCCTGGTGTCATCGGACGATAAGCCAAAACGTCCAGTGGTCCTTCCTGAACTAAAGATATCTCAGCTCGTACAAAGCTGGTGTGCATCGAGCATGACATACCAAGTCGATTTCAACAAGGTTGGCAAAACGCGGCAACGCAGCAACGCAGCAATACACGGCTTGAACAACAGTCGATTCATTGCACGAAGCTTGTGTCATAGGTAGAAACGCGATTGCAATGGAAAATAGAAGATGGATTTATGCTTTAGTTGACCTCCACTGAAAGTCCGGGGAGATCAGAGCCTTCTCAAGCGCGCGAGACGTGTCGTCTAAGGTCCCTAGTAGCCGCAGCACAGGTCTCAACAGATCCGATTGGCTCATTACACTCGCCATTCGGCAGTATACAGGGTCCCACTCGAACCGCACGGAGCCGCGCATAACAAGCCGTTGATTCAGCAGCTTGTCCGCCAGGGCGCGGCCCTCGTCGCTACTTGAGAGATGCGGGAACACATTGCGCAGTGTCCTCTCCGTAATGGTGACTTGTGTCGTCGTCTCGGCGACTATCGAGCCACGACCAGTCTTCGTCAGGTCTTCCAGCTCGAGTTCCACGTCTTCGAACCACATGGACAAACATTTCCAGCTCCTCATTATCGCTTCTGGGCCACGACCTGCGTTATACGCCACGTCCGGAGCCATAGACTTCCGCAGCAAGTCTTGCTGAGCTGACGGCTCCATCGTCTTGAGACCGTAGCGGAAGAGCCGAAAATACTCAGTCGCAACACTCCAGACGTTCTCCTTGGCCGGGATCGCCGCTAATGCCGAGCGTCGACGCTTCTCGAGCTTATTGATCTCGCCTTGTAGCTGATGAGTCTCCTCTTCGAGGGTATTGGCGTAGTCGTCTTTTTTCTTCCGGTACCGAATCTGCCGCTGCCGACGGAGTTCTCGGAGTCTCTCCTGCTCGGACAGCATTTGGTTCACAATTTGGGCATGTTCAAAGTGAGGTGACTGGTTCTGAGTTACCAGCGCATCGTCCAAGAAATTGGCTGGTTCGGTTTTCAAAGGTTGGCGCGACGGTAGATCATTCGACTGTGGAGAATCATTATACCCTTGGATATGAACGTCCCCATTGGTGCCGAAGAACCGCTGGGCTCGCTTGGCGCGCAACGAGACCCCCCCAATGACATCGTCACTGACAAGTTGACGGTTGGGCGGTTGAAGCACGCAGCTATTCATGCTGACAGTGTCACGTAAAAAGTGAGTCGTCCGGTAAAAATGAGAAATGATGGCATACATGTATGAATCCAGCCGGACTCTTCCACACAAGAGAGAGCGATAGACGACAACAGCAGCTCCCCGCAATCAATGATGAGGAATATCGATGTGTCACGTTCATTTGGGTTCTTCTTATTTTAGTACCCTCTCCAAATACATTTACTCAATTATATACTACTAAAACAGGTTCACCCCTAACCCGGACATACTCCCATCTGTTATATCCGTTCACTTACTAAAATTAGGTGTATTTTTTTCCGATTACAATTATTAATGCTACTCGCTTTTACTACCTCATTTTTGGGGCTTACAAACTTACGATACCCCCACCTCTATGCTCTTGTTAGTGAATAGTCATGCAAATTATGTTTCTTAAGAGGTACTTAACTATAGTGATGTACCATTATGTACGGTACAAGTTCTGTCCGCGACTTGGCCCACAGTCGCAAACTCATAGGTGAACTCACAAAGGTCCAACGACGCGGATTGCTCTGCCCGCCGGCATGCCCGTCGTTATAAACTAGCCGTTCTCCTCTATACCCCAAGACCATGGTTCTATGATATGTGCAAATGTACCGTAAAAGAGGTACAGCTCCAAATACTTATTCCTCTTGGTAGCGATAAATGTACAAATTTACTACCGAGAGGATCACCTGTACTCGCTCTTTTACCGGATTCTGAAACGCGCCCATCTGAACTTTGTGCTCCTGCTAATCATCCCCGTCTGGAGTCCAGTCGATGTACTGCAGCCTTAACCTTTCGTCAAGCCAGCAGCGTTTGGTGAACGTGAGTCACAGATGCGGGTGCACAAGATTAAGGGGCCTTACTAAGGCCCTTAGTAAGTGGTAGTAAGCAGATACACTGTACTTATGTGGGTACTATTTCGCGCAAGAGAGTATAAAGTCAGCCTGACAGATTCCTGAGCGTGGAACCTCTGGCCTCAGGACAAGCGCTACTATTATAGCTTCTCACCTGAGATACCAACTTTTTGCATCTGCAGGAGCTCTAAGATTGGATACAGCATTCGTGCCCCGTACCAGTACCGACTTATTGTGCCCGTATAATACAGGCTCAACATTGTGGGGCCGTGTTACAGGTAGATCGGGCAGCAGCTTCCTGAATGAGTCTCACGCGATCAGGCGGTTACGCTCTCCAAATCGTAGGAATCCTCTCATATTTCTCCCGATCTCAAGGCATCTGTTGGGGCTTAGGGCCCTACGTTTTGTGCTCTGTTTACGCATCAAACATGGCCATCTCAAACAACAGAATCTCTAAATGTAACATTTGTGGTCAGGAAAGTTGTGCCACCAAACTCCCGATCGTGATCGAGCGAGTTCCCATTCCACGATTCGCGGCCTCGTTCAGAAGACTCATTCGAGTGTACTTTACGATCTGCTATGGACACTTGCGTTCTCCACCCGCCAACCAACCGCGTCCTCAGTGATGTCGTGATCGGTGGGGTGGCGCAGCGCTCCAGGAATGCCAAAGTCCGTGGCGAACAGCCGTATTGGTCCAGGTATTCCGTAGAGCCACGCGAGTACTCGCCTGAGTCAACGGGACGATACTACGGCATGCCGGACAGTCAAACGTCGCCCGCGATGGACCGGAAGAGGAAGCGTCAGGAACCAAGCAGCCCTACGGCCTCCACGTTGATGCTGCTCGCCGAGTCAAGCAGTGACGCAGCCGAGATCTCTGCACATGACCCACTAGCAGAAGTAGTTAAGCAGGACTGGTTCATTGAGCAGCAGAAACATCTGCGCGAGATCCGTCGGATCCGTCAGATCCGGTACAGGAAGAAGCAGCAAGACTACATGGAGACGCTGGAGGACAAGAACCGTGCGCTCCAGCAAGAGATCGACATGCTGGAGCAACGTCGGTCTGCGGTTGCTGCTGCCATACCGTCTGAGAAGACGCTGTGGAACGTGGCAGTCGAGTACTTCCGTCTGTTCCGCTACGGCCTTCGCGCGTCCGACCTGTCCGACCGGTCCCGCGTATCCACTGCCAGCGCCCAGCTCGACTTCCTGCGGTCCACGATGGCCCCAGACGTCATGTACAACGCTGGACGTGGCGTGGAGGCCATCATGAGGAACTGGACCTACTTCTCGCTGTGGTTCCAAGACGTCGAGGTGGAACTCGACGGATTACAGAAGAGTGGCGCAGACTCGCTTATAGCTCGAACTAGCACGACGTTCACCATTACCGAGCGCACACTGGTCAAAGTATTCCCGCACTTGTGCGGTAAAGACGCCGATGCAACAGGACGTCGCCTTGCTGCCAAACTTCTGGGCCAGACGATCGCTATTCGCGGGTCCACTCGGTTTGACTGGGACAGCGGATACTGCCGCGTCACGAGTGTGATCAGCGAATCGGACATGCTGACGCCCATACTTCGAGTTCTAGGGAGCTTGGAGTACGTGTCTCTGGTATTTGAGAAGTCTTTGATCTCCCTTACACCTTACCGTTGCCAGTCAAGAGAGACCTCTGGAAAGTAGGTGAAGACTCCCGTGTAGAGGATAGCTAACTGCATTTTTCTGGTCGCAAATACACTTCGTCCACTTATAAACGGGAAACGTTAGTAGTTTTAAACTCAGTAGTCCATTGGAGCTTTACTCGATCAAGAAACAATATTCTTCCTGTACTGCTATTATTTGATACTATTAGTAATACATAGTGACGAGGGCAGCCAAGCAGGCATTGTGACTCACAATTTGTGAGGGCAACATTGCACTTGTGTGGTCTCACATGTCAATTACGCAATCAAAGAGTGACTTGGAAAGGATAGGAACAGTCTGTACTGACTGTATCCCTCTTTGGGAACCAATACGGTAGTTATCTCCCTATAATATTATTGGAGCAGCGCCACTCAGTGGTTCTGTAGAGAGGTGTAAGGTTGGCTGGCAAACGTTAAGCATCAAATTGACATGTACAGTCTTTCGACGCACACTACAGCAGTGCTGTATACAGCACTCGCAATCGCAAACGCACTGAAGTCGCATCCAATTTTAATTATCAATGGTTAAATGACTGGTTACTCTATAGATTTCACTCTGAGGTTCTTTTCTGAGTGACAACCAGTGTTTGCAGGAAGTAGATGCCTCCCCGCAGGGTGGCTTTCTCAGTCTGACCACTCGCCATCACTTTCTCCATAGCGTTACCTGTCACAATGAGTGCTCTCCCCCCTTCTTCACTTCATCTTTCAGTTTACTCCGAGTAACACCCTCCTTTTCGTAGCCCAAGAAGATCATTCCCATGTACAATTGCGCTCTCCGTCCACCCTACAGCCAGTATTCCAGCGACGATGTCATTGCTGGTGTAGTCCAGCGTACAAGACGATCCGACGGTGTCGGAGTTGTGGACGGTGCTCGCCAGCCTCAATGGTATCTTCAGACGCGTGAGCAGGAGGACATGCGAAGCCCTATCACTTCCTTTAATCAAGGACGCTGGGATACAACTTCAAGTGAAGGAATCACGACATTTTACACCGTTCGCGACAAGAAGAGAACGTCGCAAGAATCCCAGGCTTCCTACTTGTTCTTTGTTAGTCAGGAACACAATACCAAACTCCTCGCTGAGCTTATCATCTCCGAGAAGGCACGTATGCGTGAACTCCGCCGAGTGCGGCAAGTTCGGTACCGCATCAAGAAAGACAGCTATGCTAGCAGTCTGGAGGAGGAGACTCGTAGCCTTCGAAGAGAGGTCGGGAAGCTCGAGCTTGAGCGTCACGCGGTCTTCAGTGTTGCTAAAACGATTGACACTGCTTGGCTTTGCGGGGGAGTATTTCCGACTGCTCCATTACAGCTTCCGTAAGCGTCTATTTACTGCCTATGTTTCAGCACGATCTAACGTACAGAAGAATTTTCTGAGATCTAAAATGACCCCAGACGTTGTGTCTATGGTCCAGACGCGATCCTCAAGGCTTGGACAGCGCTCTCGGAGAAGTTCACGACGTTGAGTTAGAGTTAGAGAGTCTGGATAGGGACAATACGGAGGCACTCGTTGCTACCACTGTGACGATCACTGAGCACACACTGCGTAATGTGTTTCCCCACCTTCACGACCGGAGCGACGTTGTCATGTTAAAGTTGGCGGAGAAGCTTCAAGGACAGCGCATCTCGATGCATGACACGACGCGGTTTCTGTGGGATCCTGCGTTTCGGCGTATACCAAGCGTGATAGCCCAGGCAGATATGCTGACGCCAATGCTTCGTCTTCTTGGCAGTTTAGAAAACGTATCTCACGTGTTTGAAGGAGCTTTGATCTCTCCTGACTTCCATTTGAAGATAAGCCATTGAGCGCTTCAAATACATGAATCATTGTTCACATCCCTACTATTAATATTTTAAAAGCTTTAGTGCCGCCACCAGCCCTAAAAGTTTGAACACTCACATGATATATTACGCTTATCGTCCGTTCTACTTTTGTTAGATACGCTGTGGTCTATTAGTGTTGCGTGATCAAGCATTCAGGTCGGCTAGTAAACGTATACTGGAAGAGTTGGTGCGGTACGCGACCTGCTGGCGTCGTTGTGTTGTTTCCAAGTAATAGTCATCAACACTTCGCAGTCGATCGCACTATTGCCGATTCCTATGGTGGTCAAAATACCAATAATGAAGACAACTACGTTGTAGATTAAGCTCTCGGTACGCACACATTTAGCACTTGTGATCTGACGCCAAATCAGTCGGTACAACCGGTGACTTCACTGATAAGAAATCGACATTATCGAAATAGTGCCATCATTTCCGAAAGTCCCCTGTCTGAGATTCGAATGAGCTGTCTGATCGCCTTACACGCTGGACGAACACCAGCAATTACATCGTCGCTTAATCGCTGGCTGTTGGGTGGGTGGAGAGCGTAAATATACTCGATGCAAAGTGAAATATGAAAGCGAGAGGGTGGTCGAATGAGAGCGATGAAATCGACGTTTTCTAAGTTATTGATGTCACAAATCTCTAGCGCGCTCGCTTTGGTGTTTACTGTGAACAACTTGCATGAACGCAGCGGAGCCCAGACTCACTTCTGGTTGCAAAAAGACTTCACCGCCCCATTGACCGATGTTTCTTCAACCGATGGTTGGGGTCGCCAAATGATGTCTTTTCTTCAATTAGTACACTACTCGTACATGACGCCTTTTCACGAGTAGCTACTGTATACCGCAATGGGGCCCATGTAGACGATGTAAGAAGCCCGGCCTACAGAACAGCCAATATCTGGCCATTCAAGTCTGGACACAGCGTCACCAAGTCGCAGCGGATCCATCATGGTCAAGACCTCGCCATCAAGGCATACGTCCTGGTCAGAGGTCGCAAACAGGACTTTTCGGGTGACCCGGCCCGCCCGCTTGGGTGCTCAGAATGGGATCGGCCTCGGTCCCGTTGACACCAAATGAAGGTATTACAGTATCGGGTACCCAGAGCCGCATTATCCGCCCATGAGACAACGGGTGGGTATGGATGGTACCCGTTGCGACCTCTGGTCGGACCAGTGGTCCTGGTAGATGTAGATGTCCTACTAGTAGGTAACCTACGGTGGCAGGACAAGGTGCAAAATTATTAATACCTCATTTAATGAGGTATTAATAATGGTGTCCATGTTAAGGAAGGGGAAGACCTATCACAACCTTTGAGAAACGTCGGTGGGTAAGTCAAGGGACCGCTGCCCTTTAAGAAGAGAACGTTGCTGGCTACAGACGCGAGTATTATTATTATAGTCAGGACGACATGACCAAGATCCTCATCGAGCTTATCCTCTCGGAGCAGGTGAACTCCGCCAACTGCGGCAGGTTCGATACCACAAAAAGAAAGGAAGCTATGCTAACAGCCTTGATCGTCTTCGAAAAGAGGTCGAGAACCTCGAGCAACAACGTTGCGGGGTTTCCAGTGTTGCTCCAACGGCCGGGCGCTGCGGCGGAGTACTTCCGATTCTTCCGCCACGGATTTCATGGGACCTTCGAACAGGAGGGCTTTGTGAGATCCACGATGGTTCCTGACGTTGTTTCCAACGTCGAATGTAGCCCAGAAGCGACCATGAAGAGTTGGAAGCTCCTCGGTGAGATGTTTGAAGACGTCGAGCTATACACCCTTCACTCTAATTAGTCATGCCATGACTAATTATGGTTTTTAGGTTGGAGCACAGATTTTTGGAATTTCAGTTGCCCATTTTGTGAAAACTACCGGTCCATATTTCAAATCAAGCATACTAGAATAAAGGAATTGTCCAGATCTGTCCAGAACTGGTCGTTTTGGTTAGAGTTGTGAGATTTGTAAAAGATCCCATATTTGTGACGTCACTAAAGAGCGAATGCACGACTAATTTCACTAATTAGAGTGAAGGGTGTAGCTGACGATGAAAGATACGGGTCTCTCGCTTCTACCACAAGAACTACAGTCACGATCGCTGAACAGACGCTTGGTAACCAGTTCCCCCACCGTTGCAGCAGCGATGACGCTACCAAGATCAAGCTGACGGAGGGCAACGCAGGCAGGACGTGGTTTTCGTGGTATCCTGCGTATCGGCGTATTTCTAGCGTGATGGCCCAGTCAGATATGCTGACGCCAATGCCTTGTCTTCTTGGCGGTTTAGAAACGTATCTCACGTGCTTGAGGGAGCTTCGACCTCTCCTGACTTCCAATTGACTGAGCGCTCAAATACATGATTCAGTTTTAGTAGGTTAAAACGAAATACACGGCTTGGGTCACGCATAGCTGTGAGCTGTGTCCGTGTCTTACCTTGGACGCCTCGTGAATGAGATACATGTATTAATAGAGCGTTCAACGTTAGTTCAGGTTGAACGAGTTACTAACGGGGAGGGGGGGGGGGGAAATGGAGCATGCATTCATATTATAGCGTTGCGGTGAAGATACTGTCGTCGGGAGCTGCTCGATGGGAAGAGCGTCGCCTCAATAGAGCTTTGCCGTTCCAAGATCGCTCCACAATCCTATCGGAAATACATCAAGTCATCGGCTGCAAAGCATTAATCGATCATGGATCGACGGTTGTGCCCGTCGCTCCCGGGTCTTCTGGTTCAGGACGACGGTACTTTCCGCTGTTAAATCGCGATAGGTTGTACATGTATCCGTGACCAAAGCGCTCATTATGGACTTTGCACGAGAGTTTGTGCCGTACATGCAGCACAGTAATCTGCCTCAATAAAGAACACCTGACCCGTATACAATTTGCTTGGTAAATGGGAAATTACAGGTAACAATTTTATGTGACTAGCGATTGATCACAAAGTAGACCGCATAATATGTTGAAGGTTCTAAATTTTGTCGTGTTGTTTATTGAGGCAGATTACTGTATATTGTATAAGGGAAAACGTCAGTTTAGCAGCCTCGTTCTGGTGCCCTCACTAAGTCCTCAATATCTTTGCAGCCAAGGATCCGATTGACAAATGACGGGTATCGTTGAAACGAGGAGAAACAGACTGATTTTTGGGATTGTTAAAAGCGACAATTGCCGCAGGTAATAGCATTATAATAATGCTTTCACTTTGATTCCGCGAATTGGTGCTCTTGCCAGTTTAGTAGCCCCCTTGACTTCATCAAAGTATGCTTCGGTTCACGAGAAAGGGCGTTATGGAGGTCACAGTCTGCCGCAGACCAATAGAAATCGTCTGTCGTGATTTGACTCGATATAATAAGCTAAAAAGGCAGGCTACTAAACTGACATTTTCCTTTACGTACTACAGTTTATTAGCTGCTTGGTCACGGTGAGCAGCTACCCTGTGCGTCGACACTTCAACTACTTAAGGCCATCCAACTCGATGTTTTGTGCATGTATCCGCCATATTTGTCGCTGACATTCACCCCAACTCAACTTACGGCAAGCGATTGACAGATTTGAAGCTTGCGGTTGCGACTTGGAGAGTGTGTAGTAGAGACGAATGAGCAGTTTTGGGCTTTGCTGTAGTGCATTTTCTGTCTATGGATCCGCGCAGCGTGATGTCTCGATGTCGTTTTTGGCTGGGATGTACCGGTACACAAAAAGAAGCTACGAACGCAATCAACTCCAGTCGAGTGAGTGATCTGCACGGCCTTCCTACATACCAATGAAAAGAACACACGAATACATGTACAAAACGCTGCAAGGTCTACCCCAACTGATCCGGGATTGCAGACATATCCATGTTGATACAGTACTGCCGCCTATATTAGATCGATGTATCCAAGAATGGCAAGAGTCTTGCCGCAAGTTCTTCATTTGACACCAGCCAATTACGCATCAGGCTACACTCTGCGTTTCATACAAGAGAGATCTTCACCAAAAGAGCTCCAACTCCGCCCTGGATGCAATGAACAAGGGTGTTCTTCGCTCTCCCAACAGCCACCGCCTAAGAGATGCTGTAAGTTGCGATGACGTTGAAACCAAGAGGCCCGCAAGAACTAATGAGATTACCGAGGCCAATACTACTACTGCTAGTACTGGTGTATCTCTCCAGTACCCACAGCGACCCCTAACTTCAGCGTACAAGAACTCCAACTCCTCGTTGTTTGCAATGAATAAGGATGCTCGTCGTCCCCCGAACAGTCACGCTTTAAATGATGCTGTAATTTACGATGGCGTTGAAACCAAGAGATCCGCGAGAAATATTGCGATTACCGTGGCCAGCACTGCTGCTAGCACTCGTGTATCTTTTCAGTATCGAATATCCGAGCACATACTCTCCACAGAGCTAGCAAGAACTCATTTGGGAGAAGATGGCGCTGCGGTCGCTGTAAACCGTCCAATAACGACCGCAAGACTGTCTTCGTTGATGAAAACTGACCAGCAAACAGCAATCCCCGCTCATAGATTATCACCACAAGATGCTGCAGGATTGGCGAGTGAAAGAAAACCAGAAGCGATGCGAACTTCGAGTCCCTACGAGGCCACCGTACAGCAAGTTATCGCCGAGAGGGAGCGTATTCGAGTACTTCGACGGGAGCGACAGATTCGGTACAGAAAGAAGAAGCACGACTACATGCTCATCATTGAAGCCGAAGCGAAGATACTGCGACAGCAGATCAAGAATCTCAAGCAGCGAAGGTCCTCGTTATCCGCAGTCGACTCAACAGAGCAGAATATTTGGAACGTTGCTGTGGAATACTTCAAGCCCTTCCGATATGGGCTTCGAGTTGAGAGGGAAGTATCTGCCAACACTACAATCAACAGCAGTATCCAATTGAGCTTCCTTCGCACTTCAATGTCACCCGACGTCGTTTTCAACACGCAGCAAGGTATCAATGCGATGATAACCAGCTGGAGATATATTACTTACGCGTTCCAAGCCCTGGAGATGGAGTTGGAAAGCTTGGTAAGAAGCGTCGATGGGTCACTCGTCGCCACCACAAGGACCAGTGTCTCCATCAGTGAACATACACTTTGTAACGTGTTCCCACATCTGTGTGGCGATGGAGATGCAGACTTGAATCGACTGGCTGGGAAGCTTGTAGGCCATCGATTCCACATGTGCGGCGTGACTCGTTTCGAGTGGAATGCTGCGTCTCGACGAATCTCAACTGTTATATCTCAGGCTGGTATGCTGGCTCCGATGCTGCGTCTTCTGGGTGGTTTGGAAGACGTCTCTCGCGTGTACCAGAAGTCCCGTATGTCGTTAGATTTCCAATGGAGTGGTGCATTGGATTAACCAACCCTGGCAGCTCCGTGTATTATAATATACCTGAACTCCACCTTGGCAGTGCAGACGCGAGTGAGAGATGGTAGTGCCAAGATTGCACATTTCGCTTGGAGTCAACCAGTACTGTAGATTCGTCCGAGGATCTCCGCTCAGCTCAAGTTCTCGGTACAATCCACTACATGTTACTGAAGCTACGAGATCAGTTAGTTGCATCGTGTATTCTGTTAAATTAAATGAGAACCTTTCTGCTTTTTTTATTGATTCATAAGCTATTATTAGTAAAATATTTTGATCTACAGCCAAGTTCACGTTGGATACATGTACTTGGCAGCGTTCCATAAGCCGCAATACCGGTACCGGTATGATGAACTTTTTCAGTTTTATGCCGTTCTTACGGTCGGAGCAAATCTGTGTAAAGTATTGAGCGGTTCATAGACCAGTCCGTATCTACGCTGTAACCTAACAGCGCAAAAGTATATATATATATATATTAAAGCGTTCACCTTGTGAACTGTGACGATGAGCGTGCATTACAGGTACTTTAGTCCCTCCTCGCAGAAACGAGCTATCACATGACTGTTCCGCGTTAACCCTGAGGAAATAAATTTCCGTGTTTTGGTTTAGATTCGGAACAATAAAACTGTATCGATATCACCATCTCTAGGGTTGTTTCGCCAAAGCAGCAGCCCTCTATGATGTTCTGGCGATTTCGCTGGTTGTATTTTATAACTCTCTTTATAATAGTAACAGCGTTATGTTTGGATACATTGTAGTAATAATACTGCTTTACTTAGTATTTAGCAAAAATGTCAGCAATATCAACATGGCCTGGCAGCAAGAGTGAAGACGTTCTCTTTAGGTTTACTTAGTAAATATAGACTCCTCGTTTCGTTGGAAGCTCTGCTGTATAGTAAATTATCGGAGCTTCGCTACCCTGAGCAGTATGCTAGGTCGTTTCCTAATCTTGATAGGGGTGTTAACTTGGTTGAGTGTCCTGTTGGCAATAGCTGATAATCGCCGTGACTTGAAAATAGACAAAGCTGCCCTTTGCAGGTCTTTCGACATGGACCTTGTTGAAATACACGTCTCATTACTTTGACAGTTGGAGGAGAAACCAGAAATGGTATCAGAGATTGGTATCAGAGAATCAGACCGTTATATGAGAAGCGACGCGGGCTATAGCGACGAGGTTGATCTGGAGAAAAGCTTCCAAGGAAAATCAAATTATTCTATCTTTCTCTTTCGTTGTGAGCGTGCTGTCTTGGATCGAGTGCACAACATAAGAGGGTTCTGAGCTCAAACTGCGGACAGCTTGCAAGGTTTACTCGGGATGATTCAAGATGGGGGAGCTGCTCAAGTACAGCAACGACGGAGTCCCTAAAACCTGGGACGGGAAAGACTGGTACACCTACAAGTGGGCGATGGACGCCGTCTTCAGAGAGAAGGGCATGTTGGGCATCGCAGATGGTACTTCGAAGCGTGAGACGCTTAGCACAGCGGAGGGCACGGCGAAGTTCGACCAGATGCTGCTCCAGATTCGACGTATGGTGGGTACGTTGGTGCCACCGGACATCTTGCAGCAAGTTAAGGACAAGAAGACTGGTACAGAGATCTGATTAGCTGTTGTGGATCTGTTTGAAAATAAGACCAACGCGACAGTAAAAGCTCACAGAATTCGTCGATTAGTGAATGAGCTGTGGAGTATGAAACTCTTACCTGGAGGCGATGCGAACCTACACTTGTGTACGATGTTTAATACTTGCACCGAGTTGAAGATACTTCAGTACGATGTCAGTGATATTGACATTGTTGAGATGATGCTTGAGCGTCTTCCTGCTCAAGCTGAGTTTGAGAGCCTGAAGTCTGCGGTTCGCTACGGTACTGACTCAAGTGCGTTCATGCCCACCAAACTGCGCGAGATGATTCGAGCTGCGTCGGCCAGACAAGCTGAATTTCGTGGTAGAAATGGTGGAGGGCAGCGTGGAGGGCAGCGTGGAGGGCAAAAGAGCAGCGGAAATAAAGTCGGAGAAAAGGGCAAGTCTGAGAATCAGCAACAGCAGTAAGTTGTAGGGATTAATCCCCCCAAGAAATGTTACATGTGCCTCAGTGCTGAACATCTCAAGGTGGATTGCCCGGAACGTGCAAAAAAGCAGCGCGGTGCCGATGCAGGTAAACACGAACAGAAGCGTAAACCGCGGGGAAAAGTGACAATTCGCAGGACTAAAGGATCGCCGAGTCCATGGACTAGTGATGAGGACATCGGGGTGCTAATATGGGAAACGGGAGCTCTTGAAATTACTGATGGAGATCAACCAGAGGACACTGCTGGTGATCATGAAGGTGATGGAGTTCAGGAATACGTAGGCGACAACGGGGACGAGGCTACGATGGATACGAGGGTATTTTGATACCGCATCCAACTCACACGTAACTGGAAATCGATCTTACTACGTGGCGTTCAGCGAGAACACTACCCAATCGCAAAGTATATATGGTGTTACTGAGACATTGGTCTGATGGGTTGCTAACGTAGAAAGTGTTGAACTAGTGACTATTGTGATATAGCGGATCGACTCTCGGCCACGGTTCAAGTCACGAACCATCGCAGGGGTCTTTCCAAGAACCCTCGTGGCCTTTTTGGCCAATCGGCACCCGCTGCGACGGTTGATATGACAAGGGGGCGTCACAGTCGTGTGGACCACACGAGACCGGACACCAACTGGTTGTAGCCGTCCGGATGGGATGCATGGTATATCCGGACTGATTTTATTTGAAATTTGTATAGATAGACAAGAGGGATAGGATTAGAAAGGATAAGGGCCAACTGGCCCTATAATGACAGAGCAGAATTTTCCCTGAAGCACTCAAGTGATCAAGCGTCGAGGTAAGCACCTTACACCTAGTAGCTTTATAGGGTATGCCTACCAGTGAACAGCGACCTTCCTGAAGTTAGCGTTCGATACTGGTCAGGCCAAGATACTGTTAGAGGGATTGTGTTAGGTTTGATCCCTATTTGAGGAAAGTTCGGGTATTAGATTCCCGATATTTGTGGTTAGAATATTGATAGTACACTCTAGACGACTTCCAGCCTGAGTTATTCTCGGGCACCCCCGTAAAAGAGTTTCCAACACTAGGCAACCTTCCGCTGTTGGTGCCACGGAGTATTAGAGAGAGAGAGAGAGAGAGAGAGAGAGAGAGAGATGATGATGATGATGATGATGATAAGCGTACATGCGAAGCTCGTGCCTGTGGCGTTTGTGTATTAAGCCTACGGACGTAGATAGTGAGAGAGGTAAGCGCCGGCTCAGGTGCTGGGTCGGACTTGGTTCCTTCAGGTATGCCCAACTATCGCTGACCCCTGTGGAAGGCGAATTGTTGTGTGCAAAGGCTCACTACGGGACTAGCTACGTTTCAAGTGATTCCCTACATCACAACTGGTGCCGCGACCCGGGATCGGTGTGACCTTCACTTACGGTTTGCGTTTGTGGCGCTAAATTCGAGCAAGGGGTCGAAGAAGACTGAAGTCGGCGGTACCAGCGACTCCGATGAAGACGACCGGAGGACGTGCGACATCACTCTTTCCACCTCGTCGTCTGCACATCCCTCATTATGTTGGTAGTAGCGCAGCCCCGACTCGGTGATCACCACGAGCTCATCCTTATCACGGAGAGGTGGCAGCCTTTCGCAGGCGCCCGTTCATCCGCTTTCTTCAAGTTCCTGAACTGCCAATTTCCGTTCATCTTCTGCCTCAGCCAGAAGTAGACCGCAGACTCCTCGCCTTGCGGCTTAGCGCCACTGGAGCGGCACCGACGTGCCCACATCCCGTTCGACTTCCTCTGGTACTTCCAAGTCCTTATCCTCGAGCCCAACGCACATATTCAGCAAGACCTCCGGCTCCGTTGCCGTCGTCTCTTTCTCAGAAGCGTTCGCTTCGTCCGGCTGCTTCGTGGTTACGTCCTGTACATGACCGGGGTCTCCGGATTCGATACCATCGTTTCCTTGAGCAACCAGTATCGCAAACTCTGTCACTCCTCCAGTATGGTGCTGAAGGCGACCGGTATTCGGCATCACCGAGCTGGACGCTCGTGACCCTCGCTTTCTTTGAAATTACAGTTCGCTCGTTTGGCCTCATCCACTGTGGTCAACGTTTCTCCATACCAGTCCAGCCAGTACTCAGGAGTCGAGAGGGCTCCCGTAGCCACCTCCTTTGTCCATTCTAGTACTTCGGCAGGGATCTCTAACCTCTTATGCAGTTCTTTGATACTGTGGTCCTCCATTCGTCGACGTGCTTCTTCATTCGACGCCTTATTTTCACTAGACCTCTAAAGGGAACAACCGTTCCTCCAGCCCTTCTCGTACTTCTCGGGTTCGCCTGTTGTCATTCCTTATTCACCCCGTTCCAGCAGATCCAATTCCGCTTCAGTGAATAAGCGTCTATGCTTATAGTCTGGTTTCTTGCCCTTAGTACTTGTCGTCGTTTTTCCACCCGGCAATCCGTTTTCACAGCATCTGGCTTGTTTTCTTCCGTTTCCAGTTGTGGGCGGCGAGCGTCAGACTTGTTCACCGTTTTCTTCGCAACAGAGGTCACCTTTTCCATCCACACCACCATTGCGCCTTCGAGGGCGGTCTGAAGTGCCTCTGTTGCCCCCTTGATCATGGTCGGCGACTCCGTTGTCTCCGTCACCAGTTTCCCATGATTTTCTGACTACGCTGCCGAAGCGCTAGTCGATTGAGCGAAGGTGCGAAAGTGTCGACAGCGACGAGGAGAAGTGGCTGATCAAGAGAACATCAAAGCCCTGCGAACAGTCTCGCTCTAGTCGTCGGAGGAATCAATGTTCGAGCTCTATGCAGCAGGTGACGAATCGGAAGTCTAGGTGCACTGTGTATTCGACCAGCGCCAATGGAATACCTCTACTCACTCAAAGACCTGGGCTACGGGAGATTGAAGACGGAGAGGATAATGGGAAGCGCATTGTCCCAGATTGGAAGCGTGTTATTTGCAGCGTTAGTGGCATCAATGCTCTCTACGGTGGGTACGTAGATTGTTGCTCTACGGAGATGCTCGTCGACACGGGTGCGGTTGTGAGTCTGATGAACAAGAGTGTATTAGCAAGGATTGGTCGCGCGACGACTTCTCTGAGACCCTACTCTGGAAGCCTGAATAATGCGTCGGGGCACGGGATCAAGACGCTAGGAGTGATTGACTTACCAGTGAGGCTCGAGTCAGTCGAAAAGGAGTTACCGTTCATTATGACAAACAGTTTGCATGTGGACGCCATTCTGGGAACCGATTCTCTGAGCGTGGCCAGGGTAGTGGTCGACCATGAAACAAGGACGATGCGATTGAAGGACACGGGGGTACAGGTTAGAGCGGCCCGAGCCGAGGAGACTTATGCCATAGGCGTCACCTCGAATGCGACTGCTACCCGGTCTCCAGCCTCTGGTGTGTTCTAGGGTCCGAGCTGACGTGGTGGGCTGTTCGGTGGTATTGATGGAAGGCGTTCCGGGTCTTGAAGAACAATTATGGGTAATCAGAACGCTTTGCACGGTGCAAGGTGGCCAAGTGGTCGTCGAAATTTGTAACGCATCTACGGAAGAAGTGGAAGTCGAGACCAGGCGGTAGTCGCTATGGCGGCCGTAGTTGCTACGTCTGCTTTCAAGGGAATGGACCAACATCGGCTCAGGAGACACGAGGTGGACGATATCATAGCTTAGCCACTTTAAGTCGACCTGTCCCAGGGAATGACGAGTTGGCCAAGAAGGAGAAGGCTCTGAAGGCCACCAAATAGGAGGCAGCTGGGTGCTGACTTTATTGATTCGACGCTAGAAGGAGAGCAACGCCAGTTGTTGGTAGAGATGCTCTATGAGATGTGAGATCGGTTTGTTGAAACGTCGAAAAAGCCTGGACTAACGGATCTGCTCGAATTCCGTATAGGCACGGGAACACAGGGGCCGATCAAGCAACTACATTACAGGGTGTCGAAGGCCGAAGGAGATGTGATGGAGGCTAAGTTGCAACAATACTTGGAGCTGATTAGACCCTCTACGAGCCCGTGGGCAAGACCTGTGCTGATGATACGAAAACCGGATGGAGGAATACGATTTTGTTTTGGCTATTGGAAATTGAATGCTGTCACGATCAAGGATAGCTATCCTATGCCCGTGATCGACAACATACTAGACGTGCTAGGGAACGCTAAGTTGTTCTCTACGCTGGATATTGCGTCAGGATACTGGAACGTGTCCATGCATTCAGACAGTGTGGAGAAGACAGCGTTCACGAGCAAATTTGGGTTGTACGAGTGGCTAGTGATGCCGTTTGGATTGTGTAATGCAGTGCCTGCGTTCGAATGACTCATGGTGAACGTACTTGTGGATTTGAAGTAACGAACGGGTTTGGTCTATCTGGACGATTGTGTGGTGTTCAGTAGAGACTTCCCTACACATTTGATACGAGTTCTTCAAGTGCTGGAACGCTTCAATGGGACTGGCTTCAAACTGAAGATGGAGAAGTGTCATTGGGGAAGGATCCAGGTGGCGTTCCTAGGCCACATAGTGACTCTTTTGGGCATTCTTCCGAGCCCAGAGAAAGTGAAGTCAGTAATGAACATCGCAAAGCCACACGATCTACACACACTGAGGGTGTTCTGGGACTGACCTGCTACTTTAGGCCCTACATTCCGGGGTTCGCCGCTATCGCAGCACACTTGGAACGCCTGAAACAGAAGGGTGTAGTGTTCCTATGGAACTGTGACTGTGATGGAGCCTTCCTGCAGCTACAGTGAGCATTGGTTAGACCGCCTATACTGCTGTACCCGGATTTCATGAGGAGGTCTAAACTGTACGTCGACTCTTCACAGCTGGTGGTTGGTGCTTGTCTGATGCAGTCGGTAGAAGGGCGTGACTGAGTGGTCGCTTATGCGAGCAAGATGCTGAATGGGTTGCAAAGGAACTGATAAACAAAACGAGCGAAACTACGGGGGGGGGGGTCCGGGCTACATGGAAGTTTAGGTGCTACCTGGACAACAGTGAGTTTGATGTATACACTGATCACCAGGCTCTCACGTAAAACTTTGGTGAGAACACTCAAACCAGCAATACGAAGTTGGCGAAGTGGGCCATGGAACTCTCACAACTGAGATTCAAAAACCACCTTAGACCAGGGGCGCTGATGTGGCATGCTGATGGACTATCACGGCTCTATCCACAATCCGTGGTGAGTGCATTGCAAATGGTAGACATCTTGAATGACTCTGGTGACGGTGGTGCTACGAACCAAGTCGGGGAGCGTGGACTAGGAATGGCGGCCCTACTGAACCCTTCGACGAAGGGAAGCGCGAATGCTAGCGCCGAAGTCGGGGAGCAAGGAGTCGGGAGAGACGAAGTAGACAGTGAAAGTGTCACTCCGGAGGCGATGACTACGGAAGCCGCAGTGGAGGACCAGCAGCCGACTCAACAAGGTCAGGAGGAGGTCGAAACGGACGGCGCTGTGAGGCCGAGTCCTTCACCAGAAGACGCATTTAAACTCAATAGCGAAAGATTCGCGGAAGAACAGGCCGGAACGCCCTGGATGCAAGCCAAGAAGGCGTTCTTGGAGGACGGAGCATTGGCCTTGAATCCGCATCTAAGAGTCCAAACGCTGAAAATGGCTCCACATTTCGTCGTGAGGAGCGGAATCCTGATGCAAAAAGTCTACTTTCGAGCGAGGTCCAGCCCAGCCTACACGATAGTCGTTACTGCGATCCCGGTGCAGTTCATCCGGACGTTGTTGCGCTATTGTCACGCCGACATATTTGTAGTGCACATAGGAAAGAATAAGACTGCTTACCGTGTGAGGAAACACGCGTATTGGCCCGTCTGAGAGAAGGATGTGGATGAGTACGTTCGGGCGTGCCCGATATGTAGTGGAAGAAAAGGAGTGAGACCGCGGAGATCGAGGCTCATACAAAGGATGCCGGTAATGGACCTGTCTTGTCCATTCTATCTGGTAGTGGCGGATGCGGTAGCCCCCCCCCCCCGACGCCTGAACGAGGCAACAAGTACAACCTGGAATTTGCCAAATTTTTTACTCGATGGGTCGAGGCGATCACAGTGAAATCCCTGGACACGATCACGTTTGTGGAAGTCATGGTTGGCGGGGTTATCTCGCGTCACGGCGTTCAAGAAGGCCTGCTGAGCGATCGTGGGCCCAACTTCACGTCTGGATTGACTCGGTCTCTTACAAGCAAGACATCGAGAATAAAGAAGCTATTCAGCACGGCCTACCATCCACAGACGCAGGGTCTGGTGGAACGATTCAATGTGACGCTGCTCAATATGCTACGAATGTATGTACACAAGTCTCAGAAGGACTGGGATGTGTACCTATAGCGTGTTATATTCGCTTATAGGATGTCCTATCACGAGGAGTTGGGAGACTCACCGTTCTTCAGTTTGTATGGATGAGACCCCGTGCTGCCGCAGGACCTGGCATTTTTAAACACCGGTCAGGACTGGGAATCGAGTGACGTGGCTACATACAGGCGTCGCCTGTATCGGGCGCCACGAGACGCGCGGCGAATGGTTGAATGCCAACTCATTAAGGCCCAGGACCGTCACGAGAGACGGCTGAGCAACCCGGAACACGTAGAATTCGCAGAAGGAGATCAGGTGTGGTTGTCCCAGTTCTTCCGAGCCAAGCGCGGTGAAAAGGAGACTAAGAAGTTGACATTCTCATGACACGAACCGTACCGTGTTGTCGGCCAAGTCGGGGAGAACACCTACCAAGTCATCCGGACAAGGTGGTAACGATAAATTTGAATCGTCTGAAGAGATTTAAGGGTTGGTGATGCCGCCCTTTGATGAATGACGACCCTGCCGAAGTGGACGACTCGACTCCATCTGGGAGTGAAGGCGCTCTGGACGAGGAAGATCTACTAGACACGAGTTTCGTAGAGCGCAGGACGGTTGGTGGTGAGGAGACAGCGCTCTCGGGGGGGGGTTATCCGGTCATCGATGTCGTTGCGAAACACGTGGAAGCCCGACAAGTGCCGTATCTGGATCTGACGGCTACTTGCAAACTTTTTGGATACCCCGGGCGACGTTATCCCCTGACTATAACGTGTTGATTCTGCGGTTTGAGAACGCCGAGAATAAACGGAAGGGTCTACCGGAAAATTCGAAGAAGCGCTCGTTAGTGGAGGCGGACGCGACGGTGGACGAAGATGATTTTGTTGATACAACACGAAGAAGCAAGGGATCGTCCTTGATCTCGTTGCCACAATCGACCTAAAGCTTTGGAAGATGAGAGGGTAAGGTTGCGTTACCTGTATGGTTGCTTTGTTATGGTTGCTATTTGTGGTTGCTTTAACGAAATGGTCTGTGCTGCAGTAAATTCGTAGGTGCTCTCACCGGATCCCACGCTATAAAGACCAAGATACATGTGTGGCTCGAAGACCGTAAAAGGCTTGAGCAAGACTGGCGAAAGGTCAGCTCGAATGTGCGTCTGATTGCCGAGGAGACAAACACTTTGGGTTGGCAAGGAGATGATGTCTGTCATCGTCACAGAGGTCTGGCGAACGAAGTGATAGCCGAGTTCACATCCAGCAGACTACGGACGGAGTTTGCGACGCTCTCTGGAAATGAACTATTAGCATTGAGAACATTTTAGGTGGACTTTGTCGCGGTTGGCTCAATGATAGCCACGTCGACTTCTGCTTGGAGACACTCGGAGAATCGGTCGGTAGTTGTTACGTGCTCTCGTCGCTGATGTGGACTGTTGGGTGGCCTTCTACACCAAGGAAGTCACTTGCAGTCATCACACCTAACCTACACCTGGTGGATTCAGACTCAAGTCACTGGGGCATCATCATCATCCGCCTACAGACATCTGCCAAAGCTCTACGTGTACACAATTACATGTATGAGCCGCTATTCAACGAGCGCTACCACGACGAAATGCACTCAGTTTGGGAAGGGGATACCAAAAGACAAGAATGATCCAAACAGTTAAGAAAGAGAAGGACCTCGTGGATTTTTGGAGAGATGGTACCAAGCTTCAATGCCCGGCGTCGAGCTTACTATCAACAACATTGAGTGGCTAAATAACCCCCAGCAATCAGACGCATCCAGTTGCGGCGTCTTAGTTGTGGCACAGGCGAACAATTACCTTACTGGAGACTTCGAGCGCCAAAATTATCAAGTCTCCTAGTGCGACGTCAAGGCAATGCGCCTACGCATGCTTTGGGTTATCATGCACCACTCCAACGAGAAGTCTATGTCAAAGTCTGATGCTGCAAAGATAAGTGATTCTACAGAAGCTACAAAAAGAACTCAAGTAAGTAGTTGTGCTTGTATTAAGCTTGTATGAAAGCTGTCAATACAGAGTATTCTCATCGTGTTAGCCCTTCAGTCTATTAACTGCCATCTCCAGTAGCACGCCAAACAAAAAGACGCCATCTTGAACAGCTTCTTCTTCGTCTAGATCTGCCTGCAGCTCATAACCGCGCTCTTCATCCTCTTCAATCTGCGCTTGATCTTCACTTGAACTGTTAGTATCCTCTGCAAGCTGCTGTACATCTTCTCCAGCATCGTTTTCATCTTCACCAGCTCCGCAAGTCTCGCGCGCACCAATTCTCGTGCCAGGGTTCTTTGGTTCATTGTAGTGCAAGGTCTCTGGAATTTTGTTAAGTATGAATTATGTGTGGCACACATCTACTTATGCGTGGAGCACAAAAATACATGTGGTGCACATGCTTTTGACATCTCTAAATTTAGACTCAGTCTGGGACGGACGCCACATGGCACTCGTAATTTATAATAGAAAACCGGCGTAGTAGTTGTAATAAGCGCTAAGGTTGCCGCATTTCCTGTCGTGTTGTCATAAATCAGGTTTCATTAGGTTGCTGTAACGCCGTTCGTTGTTACACCGAGTGAGGTTACATAGCATCGACTTTTATTCATACGACGTATATAGACAGTATAGCCCGGTTACATTAGAGTAAAGGTAGGACACTAGCCCGTTTGCACTCGTCTGCGGACTTATAGCCGTGGGCCCGCCCCTCTCTTCGCTTGCTGCGCTGCACTCGGAGGGCGCCGCTTCGCGGCCTGCCCCACCCCAGCCTCTTAAGTTCTCCACTTGGAAAGGCTGGGATTAGATATTAATTAAACCCGGGACAGTGTTGCAGAACAAGATTTTCTGCAGTTCTCGCCTAACCGCCAAAAAAACATCAGGAATTCCCGCATGAGTGGTTAGAAAACCCGATTGGGCATCCGATTAAACATGCTATACTCAACAACATGCATAAAATGGGCTAGCCGGCCGGTCTTGATCCAACTCGACGATCGTGTCGTGACGCCCGCTGCTCCAGTCCGTTTGACTAAACAAAAGTCAAATCTGCAGACAAGCCAGTCGATAAACTTGTGGCGGGCGACTGTTCGCAGGTGCTAAAAAAGGTGCGTTTCCGACTGTGACTATTCAGCTATCTTGATTTTTGTAAGGGCGATTGTCGATGTTTTGTCCGTTTTGTCTAACTGTTCAATCTTATACGAGGAATTACCTAATCTAAGTGGAAAAGCACTTAGATTAGTGTTGAAAAACAAGGATTTGCAGAGGAGTTAGGGCAGCGGAGGACAGTGTGAAGGCATGCACGTGTAGGTAGTTAGAAGAGATTCTGGAGGAGAAGCTTGTGTATTGGAGCTGGTAAAACCAGAAGTGAGGACCAATTATCTAGAGCGGACGAGACCCCCTCATTATTATATCTAGGTTTGTCTGCCAATACATCGTTTAGTATAATATAAGTAAGTCTTTCTTACAGCATCGCTGTGACTTCGATATAGCATATCGCGTCGGAGATGCAAACTTTTGACAGCCTCCCACATCGACGAGCGTGTATTGCTGTTGGTATTCAGCCTTCCAGTATTTGGTCTGTAAGTAGTTCCTGTGTAATTTTACCCTTGTGGGTAGTAAGTTATCAAGGATGTTATAACGTTGGATATTTGTTTCTACACCCTTTTTTCTTTCTTTCTTTTGGAGTTTGAAGAGGTAAGCTTACTGAATTTTGCCATTACTGTTATTTTAATATTAATTAACAATAAAATGTATGAGTATGCAGGTTAGTTAGGAAAACCCTTTGGGAATACCCTGTTCACCTAGTTGTGATGCGGTCAATATATATTCTATTCGCAGTAATTTTACTTGTGACAAAGTGTAGCTATTCAGGAAAACCTTTGTGGGACAACAGTTCACTGCTGGATTGAGTCCCTTTCAGTAAGTACATGTTATTAATAACTCCTTTGTATTAATAGTTGGAGAACGAAGCTGGTTTTCGTGTTAAGGCTTGAGAGCCTCCCAGTTTGGCTGGACCGATCAAAACTGCTTTCTACTGCTACATCATGCTATGATTTACAATAGTTCTTACCTGTTTGGCGTATGGAGTTGCTCGTTTGGCTTTCTCCTTTATGTGGATGTAGCGTACGCTGTCAGCAGCATAGAAAACAATGTCCACGATGCTACATGGACAACATCAATACAATATCTTAGTAGGAGCATACCTTGCTCACTACTCATGCATGGCTCACATCCTTGGCGCATATTTTTCTCCCAAGTGGCTCCTCGGTTGTTTCCCGGGTTTTATTGTTGCTCTTTAGCGAGAAGCATGTGTACTACTAAGTCAATTGGCTGATGAGGTTCATGCTACAATGTGTTATTGCTTGGCCTGTGTGGATAGATCTTGTCTCTATCCACAGGCATTGTGTGGCATATCTTTAATGGTTAGGAGTCGTAGGCTCGACAAAGGCTGTGTGTGATTGTCGTTCGTTTTCGAAGAGACATTTTTTTGGCAGAGGGTTAAAAAAGTATTTTGGTGCTTGCCTTTTGAATTCACCTTGAGCAAATGCATTTGTAGTGTTCTTTTTTCTGATTAATGTTTCATTGCCTTTTTGATAAGTGCCATTGTCCACGGCAGAAAGGCGATAGAGCCTCCCACTTTTACAGACTTGTTATAAAACAACTTGATGTGTCTATCTCAATGTTCGGCACAGTCTGTTTGACTTCGAACCATTTTCTTTTTATCAGCAACGAATGTGACCAGATTATGCAAAGCTTTTCTTTCAACTTCACGGCACGCCTGTGTCTTACGCTCAATTATATACTACAGTGTAGTAGAATGCTCGGCTTGTAGCCGGCGACACGGAGTTTACTGCGCGCTCATCTCGCACAGCTGTACTGCTTTCGCGGAATTATCGCTCAGCATCATAGCACGGCTTAGCTGCCTGCGTAGCCCAGGTATGTACTTCTGTCTTTTACAATGTAGTGGCATGTAGCCAATATAAATGGCTTTTTTTCATGCAGCGCAAATAATAGGTGGGCATCATGGGCTCACAGCTTGGCATCATGGCAGCAAGCCGCGCAACAGCTCATGGCTAGTGGAGTAGGCATCGTGGTTATACAGCATGGCAGCATGGCCAGCGAGGGCAGCAATGCTGCTGGTGCTGTGGGGTGGGCATCATGGCCTCTTAGCTCAACTCTTAGTCGGCGTGGCACCTGTCTTACTGCTCAGCTCTTAAGCTGGCCGCCATGGCGTCGTCGACTCAAGGGCAGTGCCCTTCGCACATGTTGTGCGGCGTGGAGAGTTGACACGTGGCGCTCAGTCTTGCGGTGTTGCCTCGGGGTGTCCGTCCGGCGGCTGGCTCCGCACTTGGCAATTGAGGAGTTGGTTATCTTGGTGGTGCTCTACGACGTGGATCGTCGTTGAGTTCGTAGCCTGTTAGACCAACGCGACTATCATCGTTTCCGCTTTGGGCTCATAACCGGTTGGAACAAGGATTTGCAGACGAGTTAGGGCAGCGGAGGACAGCGTGAAGATAGGTAGAAGAGATTCTAGAGGAAAAGCTTCTGTATTGGAGCTGGTAAAAGCAGAAGTGAGGGCCAATTATCCAGAGTGGACGAGGTCCCCTCATTATTATATCTAGGTTTAAATGTCAATACATCGTATAGTATAATTGACATAAGTCTTTCTTACAGCATTGCTGTGACTTCGGTATAGCATATGACGTTGGAGATGCATACTTTGACACTGCTCGATGGGGTGAGCGTCGCCTCATTGGCATTGCCGTTCCAAGATCGCCCCCACAATCGCATCGGAAATACATCAAGTCATCGGCTGCAAAGCATTAATCGATCATGGATCGATCCAGGGTTTCTGGTTCTATTACATATTGTGAATTCCGACCAAATTTGCCGATCGTGGCAGGTGGGTTGAAATGCCCAATACAATTCTCAAGTCATTTGGCAATCATCATCCATGTGGCTCCGCTTGGCATCTAAGTACGAATTCGGACTTAAATGAAATCTTATTTCGCACTTAGACAGGCCTTTAATGAGCTCAAGTAATTTGCCCGTTCCGTCGATTTCGCGCCAGTTTGACCGACCTCGAGTAGAACGTACAATAATAAAAGATGGTGGTTTCCGCAGTTTTAAATCGCGATACAGAAGAAGGCCACTATTCATCATCATCAAAATCGCGATACAGTGGGTTGTACCCGTGGCGATAGCGCTCATTATGGTCTTTGCACGAGAGTTTGCACCGTGCATACAGTATATAGTAAATGTACTATAGTTTATTAGCTGTTTGGTCACGGTAAACAGCTATAATACCCTGTATCCAATGCTACTGAAGGCCATCCAACTCGATGTTTGGCTTTGTGCATGTATTAGCCACATTTGTCGCTGACATTTACCCCAACTCAACTCACCGCAAGCGATTGTCAGATTTGAAGCTTGCAGTTGCGACTTGGAGCATATGTGTAATAGAGACGAAGGAGCCGTTTTGGGCTTTGCTGTAGTGCTTTTTCTGTCTGTGGATCCATGCAGCGTGATGTCTCGAGTCGAGACTCTCGACGTAGTCATGGCTGGAATCTACAGTAATCTGCCTCAATAAAGAACACCTGACCCGTATACAATTTGCTAGGTAAATGCGACATTACCGGAAACGATTTTATGTGACTAGCGATTGATCACAAAGTAGACCGCATAATATGTTGATGGTTATAAAGTTTATTGTGTTCTTTATTGAGGCAGATTACTGTACCGGTACACAAAAAGAAGCTACGAACGCAATCAACTCCAGTCGAGCGAGTGATCTGCACCGCCTTCCTTCCAATGAAAAGAACACACGAATACAAGGTCTCCCCAAGCAATCTGGGATTGCAAACATATCCTTGTTGGTACAGAACTGGTGCATTTATTAGATCGATGTATCCAACTATAGCAAGAGTCTTGCCGGAAGTTCTTCACTTGACACGAGCCAATTACGCATCAGTCTACACTCTGCGTTTGATACAAGAGAGATCTTCACCAAAAGAGCTTCAACTCCCCACTGGTTGCAATGGACAAGCATGTCCTTCGCTCTCCCAACAGCCATGCTGTAAGTTACGATGCCGTTGAAACCAAGAAGCCTGCAAGAACTAATGAGATTACCGAGGCCAATACTACTGCTAGTGCTGCTGTATCTCTTCAGTATTCACAGCGACCCCTAACTTCAGCGTACAAGAACTCCTACTCCTCGTTGTTTGCAATGAATAAGGATGTTCTTCGTCCCCCGAACAGCCACGCTCTAAATGATGCTGTAATTTACGATGGCATTGAAACCAAGAGATCCGCGAGGAATATTGAGACGACCAAGGTCCAATATCCACAGCAATGCCGAACATCTGAGCACGTTCTTTCCACAGAGTTAGCAAGAACTCATTTGGGAGAATATGGCGCTGTGGCCGCTATAAACCGTCCAATAACGAGTCCAATAACAACCACAAGACTGTCCTCCGACAGCAGACTATCAATGCAAGAAGCGACTGGTATAACTACTGAAAGGAAATCAGAAGCGGTGCGAGGTGCGAATCCCTACGAGGCCACCGTACAACAAGTTATCGCCGAGAGGGAGCGTATTCGAGTACTTCGACGGGAGCGACAGATTCGGTACAGAAAGAAGAAGCACGACTACATGCTCATCATTGAAGCCGAAGCGAAGATACTGCGACAGCAGATCAAGAATCTCAAGCAGCGAAGGTCCTCGTTATCCGCAGTCGACTCAACAGAGCAGAATATTTGGAACGTTGCTGTGGAATACTTCAAGCTCTTCCGATATGGGCTTCGAGTTGAGAGGGAAGTATCTGCCAACACTACAATCAACAGCAGTATCCAATTGAGCTTCCTTCGCACTTCAATGTCACCCGACGTCGTTTTCAACACGCAGCAAGGTATCAATGCGATGATAACCAGCTGGAGATATATTACTTACGCGTTCCAAGCCCTGGAGATGGAGTTGGAAAGCTTGGTAAGAAGCGTCGATGGGTCACTCGTCGCCACCACAAGGACCAGTGTCTCCATCAGTGAACATACACTTTGTAACGTGTTCCCACATCTGTGTGGCGATGGAGATGCAGACTTGAATCGACTGGCTGGGAAGCTTGTAGGCCATCGATTCCACATGTGCGGCGTGACTCGTTTCGAGTGGAATGCTGCGTCTCGACGAATCTCAACTGTTATATCTCAGGCTGGTATGCTGGCTCCGATGCTGCGTCTTCTGGGTGGTTTGGAAGACGTCTCTCGCGTGTACCAGAAGTCCCGTATGTCGTTAGATTTCCAATGGAGTGGTGCATTTGATTAACCAACCCTGGCAGCTCCGCGTATTACTAAAAATCTTAACTCCACCTTGGCAGTACAGACGCGAGTGAGAGATGGTAGTGGCGAGATTGCACATTTCGCTTGGAGTCAACCAGTACTGTAGATTCGTCCGAGGATCTCCGCTCAACTGATGCTATCGGTATTATTTAGTATTACGATGCACTTACATGTTGCTGAAGCTACGAGCTGCGTCGTGTATTCTGTTAAACGTGAACCTTGCTCTGCTTTATTTTTTATTGATTCAAATGCTATAAAAAATATTTTGATCTACAGCCAAGCCACGTTGGAAACTTGGGGCATCCATAATCGATACTTCTCTGGCCCACTCCAAAATGGCCATTAGGGTTTTTCGTGCGCCACACAGAATTGCGCTAACCATTACTATTGGCTAAAATGTAATGGCTGGGATGTGTCGAAATCGAGTGTGAGAAGCACGCCACGAATTAACCTTCACTGACCATTGAATTAACGTTTGCGGCGTGGCCCTAAAGTTGAAGTTTAATTCACTTTGAGCAGTTCGCTAATTTGTAGTCTAATTATTAGCTCGTTCCTGATTGGTCAAATCTCATTGGTGGCTCTGGTGAAAACGCAGGATTTGAGCAATAACCTCATGCTGGCCCGCTCTAATTTGCCGCGCTTCTAAAGCGAATGAGAGGCTAGGAATCGGACCGTCCGTTCATAAAGTGCTAGGCTCAGCGTGCTAAATATCTGGTGTAATATCGCTAAAAGTTGACTGAACTGCGACAAATAACCTAATTCACCCCTCAGAGCGCCGTCTGTGATCGAAGCTCTTAAACAGCGAAAAATATATGCTGGTGCTCGGCATTGCCAGAGCTTCATTGTGGCGTGTTTGGTGTTCAGTGATGGGCCTTGGTTCTGACGTTGTGGACCAAAAGCATGAAATGGCCATTTTGGAGTGGGCCAGAGAAGTATGCCGCATTATGATGAACTTTTTCAGTTTTATGCTGTCTTACGATTGGTGCACATCTATTGTTGTTGATCCTGTGTACTGATCGGTTCATAGACCAGTCCGTATCTACGCTGTAAACAGCGCCAAAATATATAAATTTAAGCGTTCACCTAGTGAACTGTGTCGACGATCTACGAAGGTAACCTGCAATACATGTACTTTAGTCCTCCCTAATATAAACCAGTTTTCACATGACGACCCCGCGTTAACGCTGAGATAGAATAAATCTCCGTGTTTTAGTTGAGATTCGGAACGATAAAACTGTATCAATATCACTATCTCTAGGATAGTTTCGCCTATTTTAATAGGTTTTCAGAGAAGAAAAAAAAAAGCAGCAGAGATTTTTTTGGGGGTCGCTAGTTATCAATTGACGGTTACTGTACAGTACTTATATAGCGACTCCAGTCAGATTGTACCATCAGGCTTGTACACTCTGGATTGTAATAACTCTAGTTTGTGATAGTTTGGTGGTTCCTGAAGCTATCACGATCGAGAGGATTGTCTGTAGGTTTTCTCGACCAACCGCTCGCCACACGGATGCAAGGAAATAAAATACATGTATCGTACATATGTATTTTACCATAGGGGCTGGTCGTGCTGGCTGGTGCTGGTTCTCGGTCAAGTGTTCTGGTGCTAGGCTAATTCAAATGTGATAACTCGGTGGATCGATCCTTGAGGTTGTGAGTGGACTTTGTATGGAATTTGTATGGATGCTTCCAGAGAACCTGGGAACCAGGTCGGCAGTCAATTACTCCGGTTCTCTGAATTTGCACATCATGAGCACTTCTTGGACCAATCACAGGCAAATTGTAACCTTAATCTACTAAAATACTAGACCTAGACCCACCACGCGACCAACCCCTTACTGTTCTCATCTCAAAGCATTGTCTCAAGGGCAGAAAGGAGTCGTCGGTTTACGGTTCCAAGGTGGAAGCTCCAACAACCTTGGTTCGGTGTTGAGGCGTTGTACGGTTCAAGAGGCTTTGCTTGACCCGTTTTTGCCGCGAAAAGCTCTGTAGTGTTTGCTAGATACATGGCCACACAATCAGCTGCTCTGGGTGATCTTTTAGATGAACATAGCCCCCAGCTGTCCCTGCTGAACGCTCAAAATCACGCAGAGACTACAAAATAGGGAAACATGCTGCCTGCCACACCACACAATTACACTGCTGGTTGCCAGCCTGGCAGGCAGAAATGGCTGCCTATCGTTCCCGTTATCTCTTGAGTCCAGGGTTCGACCCATTTCTCATCTCGCACTCTCGGTTGCCTACTGTCACGTTTGTAGTTGTATCTTCGGTTGAAAGATGGACCCGTGCGTTCTCCGAGCTGCGATTGAGACACAGAGGGATGGTGGTGTCTTTTATCGAAAGGGCTCCAGCCACGCCTTTGCTAGTGTGCGCCAATCGCACTTTCGAGCTCGGAAGATCGAAGACACGTATGTACGCAAGTCCATAGCTTGCGAGACGTTGCTAATCACGCCTGCGAGGGACTCAGCAGTGCATGGTTTGCTCTCGCTCACGCGCGGGAAGAGAACAAGAGAGACGTCGACGACTTTTTCGCCTTTTAAGCGCCAGCTACCGGAAACTCCTGATGTCAGTGAAGCACAGTCGCCAGCTACTGATACAGAATCATTGAATAGTGGAAAGGAAGTTGCGCTGGATTGGACTACCACACAGGGGAAACACCAGCGAGAACGCATTCATGCGAACCCAACTCAACACAGGACGATGGAGGACGACCACACGAAGACTTTGGAGGAAGAGAATCAACAGCTAAGGGGACAGATCGAGAACTTGCAGCGACGACGTCGTTTGGTCTCCACTGTGCGACCACCTAAAGAAAATGTGTGGAACGTGGCTCTCGTGTACTTTCGAGTCTTTCGCAATGGTCTCCAGTCAAGAACCCAATCCTCTCGAAACCAATTTGAGTTTTTGAAGGCAACTATGGCTCCAGACATGGTGTTTAACACTGGACGTGGCCCTGAAGCAATGACAAGGACCTGGAAATGCATCTCTCTATGGTTTCAAGACGCCGAGTTGGAGCTTGAAGGGATGGAAAAGGGACCTACAGGCTCACTTATCGCCGCTACAACTACCAGAGTCACCGTAACAGAACGGACTCTACGCAATGTGTTCCCTCATCTGTGGGTCAAGAGTGGCAAGT
Organism: Phytophthora cactorum; assembly: GCA_016864655.1. Classification (NCBI taxonomy): domain Eukaryota; phylum Oomycota; class Peronosporomycetes; order Peronosporales; family Peronosporaceae; genus Phytophthora; species Phytophthora cactorum. The sequence goes on from NHQK01000038.1 coordinate 279,383, forward strand.
ACAAAGAACTGGCTGAGAAACTACTTGGACAACGAATTGTCATGCGTGGCTCAATTCAGTTTGACTGGGACTCGACCCACCGACGCGTCAGAAGTGTGATAGCCCAGTCAGACTTGTTGAGACCGATGCTCGGAATCGTGGGTAGCTTGGAGGATGTGACACAGGTATTTGATAAGGCCATAATTTCTCCCGATTTCCAGTGGAGATCATCGGCAAACTAATAAGAAAACTCGGCAAGTTGAACAATGTTACTACTCATGTGTGATAGCATCTCGTCCTCACTTTCAGTCACTTCTGGAGTCTACGGTATTGTGAAATTGGCCCGAATGATTGTAAATCGACCTTGGTTTATTGTGATCGGCAGTCTTATCGCTTTGTAAATCGGATTATTTAGACTTGTTAAGTTTTCTGGTCTCCTATTTAGATCCTCAGTCTCTATTTTAGACTCAGATATCATCTGGTGATTAGCAAGCAGAACCATTTGCTTAATCGGACTCTGAGCCGATTTGTAAGAGCATCTCCACCGGTACGTGTACCGTATCGCTCCTGTCCTAAGCGAACACTCATGTTCGTAGTTTACGGTAGAATTACTTGCAAATCTCATAATTAGATGCTAAAAAGTAAAAATTATCCCAACCCACTACAGTGCGCGCCAAATCGTTAGGAGCCCCAATTTTCGAGGATACTTTTGCCGATATCTCGGCTTGTACGCATAGTCAGAAACTGTTGTTTAGATATGTTGTTGTTATTATTGATACCAAGAGGGGGCTTGTGCTAACGACCGGGAATTTAACGGTCTTAGTAGGGCTGGTATACCAAGTCTCGGTTTCGGCAGGAGCGTCAAAACTATAGTACTAGACCCTTTTTCTGGAAAAACATACACGTTATATAAAATCCATACAAACTTCTATATTAAAATATCGTACTTAAACTGAGGAAGGATGAATGACGGAAGCTGATTGTTGCTAGCTGACTGGTGGCGTCTGCTGCTGAGCGGAGCATTTCATTTTCGAATGGGCTTCGGCAAAGCCCTCACTGACAAAGAGCATTGGTGGATCATCGGGCTTCACGACGGCGGTGTTTCTCTCCACGAGATATCAAGAAAAACCGGCCGCTCGCGCACGTCGGTGCGGAAGGCTATCAAGACGGAGCGCGGTCCGCAGAGCAACAGCGGGGGCGACAAACCAAGCGCAGGGTGGCGACCAGCAGTGACCGAGAGGGAAGTGCGGCTGCTCGGCAACCGGCGAACACTTCGCTGCGGAGGTCAAGACCAAAAATGGGATCAAGGCATCGGTACGCACCGTGCAGAGGATCCTACATCGTATGGACCATCTGGTTTATACCAAGATGGACTGCACTCTGCCTCTCACAGCGGCTAACAAGGCTGCACGCATGAGCTGGGCTGAAGAGGATATACTCAATCCAGGTAAGTCGACCTGTATTTTATTCTATATTGTCGAAAGGTTGGTAACAATTTTTCTTTACGTGCAATAATATGGCAATACACTGTTTTTCTGATGATTTTGTTTTAATCTGGCTGGCTCAAGTACTTTTGGCGTGACATACGCCAGCCAGCGCAGTCGTTTGTGCGACGCCAGAACGGTGGGGGAGCGTGATGGTCTGGGGTGCGTTCAGTGCCCGTGATAAGAGCGAACTGGCCATTCTGAGGGGTCGCCAAAACTTGGGGCGACTGCGGTGTAAGCTGGTGGGATGTCCGGAGTTCTTGAAAAGGAAGGTACGGTAGCTATGGTTTGGCATAATAATTGTAGTTTAGCACCCCAGTGTGGTCGCTGGAGCACACCATGACCCGTTGTGACTTCACGGAAGTCCAGCTTGCCGGGCCAGGAAGTATACTGGCCAAGGAAGAATCAGTTGTTCAGCTAGAAGATTTAGCGTAGCCTTTTGCTAGTCTGGTTGAGATGAAGGCAGCAGCGCAGGCACGTTTGCGTCTGTAGAAACATTCGGATTAATCGGCTCAGGCAGCCCCCCCCCCCCCCCCCCCCAAGTACAGCCCTCAGGGGAAGCGCGAGCACCCAGGACTCAATCTCCCCCAGATGGAGCAGCAAGCGGAAACAGTGGTCGAGCTAAGCAGTGATGTCGGCAGGCTGATTCAAAACCCAAATCAAAGCAGCATTGGGTAACGGTCCCCCTGCGAGGAGCTCGCAACTTATTTGCTCATAAGGCAGCACTCCGCACAAAAGGACCGAAAATATCGACCCGGTATGAGGCATTGGCGGAGTAAGGTGGAGAAGAAACGGAGGCGGCAATCGAACGAACACGACATTTTGTTGTGCAAGGTAGCTCCGTAACAGAAGAGGTTATCGATGACTGGAAGGATTTGAGCAATGTATTGGGATGCGCTCCGTCACTACTTCATCTACAGGCAATTGTATGGCAATGGCCGTAGCACAAGCGTTGGAGATCATGATTTGGCTGCTCATGGTGTCACACTTATGGAGCTAACGGCGAGCGTAAAAAGAGGTATCAATATGCAGGGCGGCATCATTTGGCCGATCAGCTCAGTCACTACGTGCGAAAGACCACATTAGTGAATTTGCAGCGTGGATGGATGGATGGATGGACATGTCGATCGGAGAGGCTAAAAAGCTATTTCGTTGGTATCTGGAGGAATATGCGGTGACTGCTTCGGACAGAGACACTCCGAGCAGACCACCCTAGTACTTTGACCTTCTTGATATATAAAACATGTTCCCTCCAGCCAGCTAGGTAGCGCGTCGCATAAACGTACCTAGCCCTTTTCTTGTTTATTTCCCACCTGTTGCGGAATCAATTCCTGTTTACTTAAGATGGAGAAGGTCGAAGTTAGGAGTAGGAAAGAGATAAAATTAAAGCGATATACGCGCTTGTGATTGTTCAGGTCGGTGACAAAAAGTACACCAAAAACAGCGCACCATCTCTTTAATTTAATGACCTTGGCGAGGTCTTTTTGAAAAAGAGCAAATTAAAGAACAAATAGAGGGTTCTGATTGGACGCTTTCGTACTTGTAGTGTCTCATATGTGATTCGATGGTATCTGTTTAATTGTTCGCTTTTTTTACTTTGACCTTCTCCTTAATGACCTGTCTATTCTGTGGGAGTCATTATTAGGATTGTGACCTAATCGAAATATCCGTTTTCTGGTATGGAAAAATTGCGTTAGCGGGAATATCCCTTGATATCGCCTCCAACAATCGAGTGTGCAGTGACTGTAGCCTACAGCAATGAGTCATTTCCAATAGACGGATGGCAAAGGGGAGCGGCAACCCTAATGCCCCTGGCAAGAAAAGAAATTGGTGGTGAAAAACCTCTACATTCAGTAGCATTGTATCGATACATATATTTGCAAGGCACCATCTTCTACCACGCTATACGACTTCTGAACGGTGGCACCCACGCCACCGGTTCAGAATGTTTCCATCAGCACTCACAGAGGCGTTCACGGCGGCGCTCGCCGACAAACCACCCATACCGGTCAACGCCTTTGCTGTGCTGACACCATCTTCGGTCGTGACGGTCACAGCCTCACAGCACATATCAGGCAGCGACTGGATTGTCTACGACTTGTTCGTGGCCAGCGGCACAGCCGAATCTTCAGCATCTATCAGAGTCACAACGGCGAACGTGAAATGATACCGCTACAGTCGTTGCCACCGCACTCGTCTCCATGAGCAGCTCCAGGCAGGCAGCTCTACGCCTTCACCCCATTCGACCAGGCCCTTCACCGCAGACATGTCGTACTCCTCTTCTCTGCGTCCTTGACATCGTTGATTATCGGAGTAACCACGTTGTACCTGACCGTTGCACACCGAGGAAGTCGAGTCTCGGTTTAGTGAGCGTGCCAGTTGTCTGCACAATAGCCAGGATCTTCTCGAGTACCTGCAAACAGCGTGTGGTGCTTGCTATCTTCCTCAGTTTAGTACACTTCCGAGCTTCTTTCAGAGACTGGGTGGTTCTGAACTGGCGTCAATTCTCCAATCAACATGGCCTCACCGCACCCCGTCGTGCCCTTCATAATGGTCATGTTCTACGGCACCACCCAGTTCTGAAACGCTTTGACCAGATCACTGAAAGCCATATCGGCTGGGATGGATGAGGAGTTCACATGACGCTGCCTGCTTCAGCCGTCCATGCAGTACGACTCGTAGGTCACCCTGATGGCTGATTTCCATTATAATATAGAGCACTCTTGATGACTGGGGCTACACCAAAGACGAGACTGAGGAATACGATCGCAGAGTGCAAAAGCCGTAAAGCGGACATTCGTCGGCAACATCTTTCCCAAGGCGTTCTTTCGACGGGTTTCCTCAAAATACAGAGACAATTATATACCCAGACTCAATCCTCCCATATTTTCTATATTTGAAGTATTTCATTCGAATATCACTAAATTTCAAAACGTGTACCACATGAACCGCCTTAACATGATCAACTTGCCATACTTGATCAAAAGTTGTTCCACCGGTAGTATTAGCTAGGGGGGGGGGGGTAAATCTGTATTCATTCATTATTTAGACCCCGGTTCCTGCGCACGGAGGGGAAATACTTCAAAGTAAAAACGAAAAAGTCAAGACTAGGTCATGAACTCAGACCTGGTATCTCGAGACACCAGACGTTTTTAGGCTGATATCTGAAGATATCAGCCGTTTAGGTCATGACCTAAGTACCACGTTTTCATTGGTTAAAAGTGGAGGGTAGGTCCTAGAGTGTCCAAAGGCATTTTTGGCAAAGAGTACTTATCGGAGTAGCGGCAGACGTGTTCCCAGCGGTGAGTCCTTGCGCGGAGCTTCCCCTGGAAGAAAGCGAGGACGCGATGTGCGCGATGTGCAGGAAGTGCGGACGCTCTTGTGCGATGTCCCAGCTAGCCAAATGGACTTCACTGCTTGCCCAGCCCAACGCGGTCCAGAGTGTTAATACTGAGTGCCATCTTTCAGTGATAGCGCATCTAATTGGTCGGTGATGGTTTTCACCGATGCCGGCTTCCCGACCTCGTGTTCCAGGAGTCGTTGTCACTGTCGGGAAATTCGGGGGAGGTTTTGTCTGAGAGAGTTCCGGGTCCGGCGTCGTTGTTCACGTTCCGTGACCTTGACAACGTCGGGTTTTAGCGCGTCCACTAGCCTGTGGCATCCTGTGCTGTGACCCCATCCGGCGTGGTTCGCTGTAAGAAGTCTCGCAGGAGCGTCTTCGTTCTCTCGGCAACTCGGTCTTCTGGGTAAGCTGGCGGTAGGTGTACCCGTTTTGGTCTCCGGGAGGTAAGGGTGTCAGAGGGAGAACGTAATCAAAGTTCCACTGCCGAGTGGTCTGCCTGCATCCCGGGAGGCTCTAGAACACACCCGCCTACCCATGGACGTAACGACATAAATACGTACCAGCGATCAATGCGAGAAGATGCCTCGCCATGCCCCCCCCCCCCCCCCCCCTGATCCCGTACTGATCCGTGCGAGTCTGTTGATGTTGGATCTGGAGCCTGCCGGGGTCCCAATCCGTTGATCTGGCTTCGTCCACTAGGTCAGTGAAGCCCCACGCTGCCAGAAAATTTCGAAGTGCGGGAGAGTCGTGCGTCCCCGCACGTCGCTTGGTAGCTGTGATCTGCCACGGAGTCCAACGTACAGTTAAAGCCTCCTCCCATGATCACCATCATTCCCTCTGGTAATTCTGAGGTGACGAGGTCTCTGTAAAAGTGTTCCCGACGCCCACGCTGATGTCGGGCGTCTACGCTCAACGCCATTATTCTCGTTCCCTTTAACGTACATTTCACAGCCATGAAATGTGCGTTCCGCCGGTCTTCGAAACGAGGCTTGGCATCCGTTAGACCGCCGTAGAGGTCCACCAAGATGGTAGCTCCGGCCATGCCGCCAAACAGTGGCGACCAGAAAGATCTGTCAGGGTAGTTGGTGCCAGTTCTTAGCTTGGGCGGATGGTCCGTTTTGTCTTCCTTCGATCGGGTGTACTTGACAAAGCCTTGGAGATGACGGTACAGCTCGCACTGCCCTACATCGTGAACTTGATTGCACAACTTTCGTCGCCGGTTGCAGGGGTGGGCTGAATGGTCCTACCCACCACACGCTGCGCACGGTTCGTAGCTTTAGCGTCGTTTTCTCGGCTCCCGCGCCCTCCGTCTCGTCGTTCGTGGTTGAAGCTTCGTCCAGCTTTGTCGTTCCGTCGCTGCCGATGGCTCGCCCGGGTGTACGTTCCGTCGGCTGCATTCCGGCGTTCGTTCTCGCTCGCTGTCACGAACATTCGCAGGTTATCGTCCGACGACGAACCGTCGTTGCAGCAGGATTTGAAGCTGTCTGCGCCCGCGTCGTCACTCTCGTTGTCGCTCCAGGCTTCATGGTGAGTCGTCTCCCGCTGCCCTTGGATCCACGAACGTTCAGCTCAGCTACTCAGGCTTGGTCCGAAGCGTCGGCGAAAGTCACCCGAGGTGCCCAGTGAGAATCATCACGCACTCGATCTTGATCATACCGCTGACGACGGTCATAGTCGCGTCGGTCACGACGGTTCGTACGATCATGCTCAACTTGGCCCTCACTGCTACGGTATAAGTCGCCTTCGTATTGGAACTGTTGAATCGACCCCCGAGCGATGAGACGCTCTCTTCCCTTGAGCAAGTCGTTGAGCACTTCTTCCGACTCCCGGATGTTGCTCAGTCGTAGCCGGTCGACGTCTCGCATAAGTCAACCATCACCGCACGTCAGCATTTAAACGCAGATATGTTCCTTGCAATCCCTGTTCGCCGAGTAATAGCGGGCTGCCGGCGGTTGCTTGACCTGCGAGCAGTAGTAGTAGTATAGGAACTCTGTATGCAGCAGCTCCCACTTGCGACGAGTCCCCTTCATCTCATAAAGGTCTTCAGCAATTGCATCGAGTTGTTGCTGTTGTTGCTCCGACCGCTAAATAGTTTGATGCAATCTAAAGGTCGATGAGAATGCCAGCTCAATCCTCGAGTCTGTATCCGCATTACTCGCGTCGCACAGCGCTTTCATCTGACGAGCTAATTCGTCGCGCGGGTTCGTCGACCTCGTTCCGGAAATCGTAACTACCGTCTGACGAGTCTTTGCCACGATGGTTAGCCTGTCGTCCCGCACGCATAGCTCGGCTCGACCCCTAAGCACCCCGACTAGCATACGAACCGTCGGTTTCTCCTGCTAGTCACCGATCACGAGTAGATGAACGTGGTGTGACCATGTGCGAGTCTTGAAGTAGGGCGAGACTTCGTCCTTGGAGAAGCCATTGTCGCCAACGGCTCGATCGGCTTCTCGATCCTTCGCAGGGGTATCCGGCAGTGGAACGATTGCCGTGTTGGCCGTCTGTCCGGCTTTACGGGCCACTGGCTGCCTTTCCTTTCCTTGCCGATGCCTGTCACCCCGAACGCCTTCCGAAGATTCTTCTTTCACTTGTGAAGATCAGTTCCTGCTTCCGACGGTGACCACTCCTTTAGTGTAGCGTTGGACGGGTAGTTCTGCGTTTCCAGCCCCACCGATCGTCGAAGCGACATAGTGTCCTCCGCAACTTGTTCAGTACTCAGCGAATTCACTGGGTAGGTCAACTCTTCGCGGACGTCTCCCCAAGGCGCTTGGCGTGCTTGTCGACGGTTGAACTGGGCAATCCATCCACTCTACCGCATCGTCTTGACGCACCTCGACAATACCGTTTTCGTTCTACAAGCACGTCCGAACTACGCGCAGCCGTCGGCAAAGGTTCACCCTCTTTTTCTTCTTCACACCAGTCGTCGTAAGCTGCACCCGGCCTAGTGTTCGTCAGCGAGGTGTCACGAGAGGGGCTTCGCAGCTTCTCTGTTCCCCGCGGATAGCACCGCTTCCTCGCGAGGCCCAGTCTTCACTTCCGTTGGAGGTGTCGACTCCTCGCGGTACTCACCTTAGCCAAAGTCCTTAACCGTCGCTCGCAAGTCTCCGTCGTCCGAGTGCTCACCAATCGTCGCCATGCGCGTTGGCGCTCTCACCGTACCCTGTTCGACGCTCGGTTCGCCCCCACTTATATCGAAGTCGCTGGTACCGCTGACTTCGATTCTCTCGCCGTATTCACTTGACTTGGGTCTTTTGCTCGAAATAGCCTAACAAAACGTAAACAGTAATAGAAGGTCTCACCGATCCCGGGTCGTGGCACCAGTTGTGATGTAGGGAATCACTTAAAATGGAGCAAGACACGTAGTGAGCCTTGCACACAACAATACGCTTCCCGCAAAGGTCAGCGAAAGCTGCCGCAATGAGAGCGATGCACAGAGAGAGCACAAGTAAGCTCAATGGTGAAACTGAAACATTGGCGACTCCAACTACGGAGAGGGAAGGAGCACAAATACACGTGTCCAAGGCAAAGTTGCAGCAACGCGATAGGTGGAGGACAAGAGCACTTAGTGTGGGAATGTCCGGATGCACAAAGAGTTTGGACAGTGTGGAGACACAAGTGGGGAGTGCACACTTCAGGTACTGGTCTCACTTGGACGTTACCGAAGATGAGATGACCGCTATCTTCTCCTTCAAACTCGCGCAATTACCAACTTGGCTGGGCAGCAACAGGAAGAAGGCTATTGAGACGTTGTACACCAAGTTGCAGACGACTTATGGGCTCTTGGTCCTGACAGCGGTTTGGCGTTGGAATATACAGCAAGTGTATCCAACGGAGCACAAACTGCCAACGGTGGAGGCATACGTTAGTTCAACCCAAGCCGAAATGGTGGAAGCTTATAAGCGGTATCAGATCGGGCGATGCCGCTCACGAAGAGCACCAAGAGCAAACTGGATACGGTATTTATAGTGTTGCAGAGATGGAGAGTGGGGATGCCAGACCTTCCGATACAGAGAACCGAAGGGACATTCCGGATCGGGTTTTTTTAATGGTGGTTCTAGAGGGAACCCGGGGCCAGGAGGAAGCGGTAGCATCATTTGCGAGCTCGACAATACCAGGGGGACGGTAGTATTGAAGTGGGCGGCGGCGACGGCATTTGGCAGTCAGACTACCACGAACAACGTAGCAGACTTTGTGGGCCTCCACAGGCTACTAGCCAAGGTGAAGGAATTCAAGTGGAAAGAAGTCCACGTAGTCGGCGATAGTGCAATGGTAATGGGGTTGATGCGTGACAGAAGACAGCCAAGATCACGGAGATTACAACACTGGTATCGCTTAGATAGACAGCTCGCTGACGAATGGCAGGTTGCGACTTGAACGCATCACTATCGTATGCACAACAAAACCGCAAATTGGTTGGCGAACTACGCCATGAATCATAGCAAAAGTACGGTTTACGGTGGCGAGACAGAAACGATCGGACACGCGCTGCGGACAGGAATCCAGGTACACATCATTGCGGACCTTTCAGGAAGTTGGAGGTGTCGGCAGAAGGTAGCGGTGGATGCAGAATGGCCATGGAACAGAGGGGCCGGGAGCAGCGAGATAACTCTGCTGGAAGGTATAGGTCCGCAGAAAATGGGTATTAGCGTTCAGGTGGAAACACTGGTATCACACATTATTATTAAAAAGTAAGCTCAATGCAAAATCTTCACTGTGATTGCCTTCCTTAAACTATCACACTACGCACGAAAGCTCGTTGGTAGGTCGCGGACCATTATGTCGGTAGCCGCAGACTTTAAAACAAAATACCACAGGCGAATCATGGCATCGATAACGTCAACCACGTGTAATTTCGGCAGTAGCTTCCTAGTATTGTTGTTTTCGGATAAGTACGGTTGACAGCTCGGTAGTCGGTGATGTTCTTGGGTTTCGGCAGGTCAAGCTCGTTTGGGTACTTATCCGAAAAAAGCAATATTGGAGGAAGCTACAGCTTTATGGAAATTCCTCCGTCGACCATACATCTATACAACGAATACACGTAAGCGGCTTGGACGGATGAACTGGTTGAATTTTATTGAGCGTATCCCGGTCATGATAGTTGCACGTACGGTGGGGTTAGATTTAACACCACTTCATTCGTAAGTTTAAAGTAAATTACGGTAATATTCAAATCTCGAAAAAATATATGGTCACAATAGCTCGCACCTTAGGACCGAGATTGAATCATCTCTTTCTTCCGTCTTCAAACTTGTACTACACCCATAGTGTGTGTTAAATTTACAAGCACTTAAACCTCTACGAAAATACCAGGACGAACGTGCAAGATTTAGATTTCACACTGGAAAAGCAACTCCATACTGTGGCGCGAAGCATTAAAGACAAAATCTCACTCAATACATTTTGAATGAAATATGGCAACGAATCTACGTCAATACATTTATTTTCAGCTTTGTTGTCTAGCAGCGATATCACAGATCACCAAAGCTCTGAGCGAAGCAAATTAATTTCGGATCAGACTTCAGTAATGCCGTGTGCAGCTGCTGCGGTGGAAGCAATGTGAAACCTTGGAATCCACAACACATTCCCCGACGCTTGATTCCACCGTTTGTCATTCACCAACTAGGGCCATTGTGGCATTGAAGTTCGTCTCACAGCCGCGACCAGAGATGTCACGAACCATCGCTGGCGAAGTTCGGGGAATCCCCGTGGACTATTCGACCAATCGGCGCCCGCTGCGATGGTTCATGTGACGACGGTGCTTCTCAGCAGTGTAGACCACACCACGGTTGGGACGTCGACTGGTTGCAGCCGTCGAGATGGTAAGAGTCGGTCTGAGTTTACTCGATATTTGTATAGGAAGATAAGGGGGTCTAGGATTAAAAAAGAATAAGGGCCAACTGACCCTATAATGACAGAGCAGAATTTTCCCTGAAGCACTCAAATGTTCAAGCATCGAGGTAAGCACCTTACAGTTAAAGCTTTACAGGGTATGCTTACCCAGCGAACACGGACCTTCGTGAAGTAAGTGTTCGTTCCTGGGAAGGCCAAGAGAAAATGTGTTTGGTTTGATTCCTATATGACCCTATTTGAGGGAAGTTCGGGTATTATATTCCCGATATATGTGGTTAGAATATTGATAGTATACTCTAGACGACTTACAGCCTAAATTATTCTCGGGCACCCCCTTAAAAGAGTTTGCAAAACTAGGCAATCGTCCGCTGTCGGTGCCACGGGGAAAGAGAGAGAGAGAGAGAGAGAGAGAGAGAGAGAGAGAGAATAGACGTACAGGCGATGCTCGTTCCTGTGACGTTTGTGTGTTAAGTCAACAGACGTAGATAGTGAGAGAGGTATGCGTCGGACTTTATTCCTTCAGGTACGCCTGGAAGTGCGACTACGTGACGGAGCTCGGCCTACGAAGTGTAAGCCTCGCAAGTACCCACCTCACATCCGCAGGTTCCTTCACGAATTTAACCAACGTCTTGTTGACCTAGGACTGGTATATGAGATCCCGAAGAGTCGCTGGTCGAGCCCCGAGCTCCCAGTCAAGAAATCGGCGGATCTCCTGGACCTGAGGCAGACGGTGAGCTACAGAGTGACGAGCGCCCAGACTGACATTATGGCAGCCGTGATGCCTATTCTTTCGTTAGTGGTGGAACGTGCACGTGGAACGAAACACTTTGGACTATTCGATTTCTTAAAGGGTTTCTGGCAGGTCCCACTAGCGGAACTGTGTCAAGAGTGGTTCTCGTACATGACAGATGAGAAGATCTTCACGCCAAGGCGAGTTCCGCAAGGCTCCAGTGACGCGGCCATACAATTCCAGAAGACGATGGAGGAGTGCTTCGCTAGTCTGCTCTACAAGCACCTCTTAATCTGGATTGATGACCTACTACTATACGCCGACGACATTGACACTTACCTCGACAAGCTCGCAGAGTTCTTCTCGCTACAGGATCAGTTCGGACTCAAGTTGAGTGCGAAGAAGGCAAGCATGTACCAGACTGAGGTAAAATGGTGCGGTCGCCTGATCAGCGGCGACGGAGTCAGACACGACCCCGAGCGGATAGACACGCTCCGTGCCATACCATACCCGACGACAGCAGGAGAGTTACAACAGTTTGTCTGCGCTATAAAGTGGATTCGTGAAAGCATCGTGGACTTTGCTCGCCAAGTTGCATCCCTGCAACGCCGACTTGATGCTGCATTGGCGGACACAAAGAGGACAAAGCGTGCTGCAGCCGGAATCAAGATCGAGCTGATGCAGGAGGAGTGCGGTGCATACGACCAAGTGAAGAGGATTTTGGCGACTGCATCCACTCTTGTAATGGGCTAACTCTGTGCCCACTACTTCGACTTACACGTTAGCGCACGTGTACGAGGAAGCGTAGTTTGCTTAAACTTAGATTAACTATACTTTCGTCCGAAAGTATAGATTTACTAAAATAAGAAAAGCTAAAAGCCGTTTTGGGTTAAAATGAGAACTGTTATTTATGATTTATGTCTGAACTGGGTTTCCTCCTAAAACTGATATCCTATATGAAAGGTATTCTGCCATCCGATGGCTGTCAGAACCCTGCTAATCTAATTGGTAGTAAGAAATGCTTATCTACCAATAGGAGGCCTAAATGCATACAGACCAGCGGTCTGCAAAGTGTAACCATTGGTGTGTCTTACACCAACGTTCGAGAGCCCTCCATGTAAGCAAGCGGCTACGTGTAGCCACTTGTGTAACCCCGTTACACCACCCTTCCCGTTAAGATAAGACGTGCCAGTCTTAACACGCCAATCGAAGAATTGACGAGACCGTCAACTCTCCGGGAAAATCGAGCTCTTTCTGCGATGATCTCTCTAACGAAGACGCCAGCGCAAGAGTCTGTTTCTGCAGACTCTGCTACGTCCGTGCCTGCATCAGCAAATACCACCACCTCGGTGCCTGCGCAAGCAAGCACCTCCACGACAGAGTCTACACTCTCTGTCGACGAATACCACGCGCTACAGTATAAGAAGCGCATGGAGGATAAGCCTGCTGCCCCGGAGACGATCCTGGAAAGCTCGTCGTTGTTGAACACTGACGGTAGCATGCCTACCAACTATGGGTCGGACATCAGTAATGTCCCCATGGAGGACGGGGAAGTCCCAACCTCAGCAGCCGACTCCGAGTCGGCCGCAGTCGCGCATGAGCCGGTCACAGGGTCGCGTCGACCCCGTGAAGATGATCCGAGCGCTTCAAGTTCGAAGCGCTCGCGTAATGATGAAGGAGAGAAGGCACCAACACCGGTTACTCCTTCTTCTCCGCGTTCTGTCCCTACAGAACGGGCTCCGTGGATGCCAAGTGCATCCGAGATTGCTTCCAGGTTCGGTGCGACTTCGCCACCGAACCCGATCCTGCTGCGCGTGTGCAGCGCCATCGTTGATGACGCTGAGGCTGCAGCTCAGCACTTTGATCCGATGACGAATCAAAGGCGTGACTATTTCATCGGACTCTTCCATGAGCTCCGATGGCATGCGTCGAAGAGGACATCGCGCAAAAGCAAAGTGCTGAGTGGATGGCACTTGTCAATCTTGGAACGCCTTTGTTGAGAACTTCAACAAAGACGCGAAAGCTTACCGCGCCCGCATCACTGCGGCGCAACGTCGCTTCGAGACTTTCTCGAGGCATCACATGATCGATCGCCTCCATAATGAAGCTATGGAGGCGGGTATTCCGTGCGCAGTTCCCTTTGGAACTGTGTGTTCGCATTGCCCCCATGGGGCTGAGCGTCTCACTGAGCGAGACGCCACCGGGTACACAACTGTGCGTGTACCTGTTCAGCTGCGTGATCTCTGCGTTCAACTTGAACGTCGTGATGAACGTCGTGACACTCCGAGTGTCAGCGGTGATCGCAACGCTCGTGCAGGCGTTACGCCTGCACTCTGTTCTGGGCTTCGTACGCACTCACCATTTCCGGAACGTCCTCTATCAGAACGTTCCGAGGTTCCCATGTATCTCGGTGGGGAGGACATCCTCTCCAACGAATACGAAGACGAGTCTGATCTCGGTTCGTCTTCGGGGGTTCATAGCTCACAATTCGCTTGACTATCCACCGAGTCGATCCGCGCGCATCGCGCAGTGGAGGCGGCGGGGGCGAAAAGATACCCCTCGTGCGGTCAACCCCAGGCTGACCGTGACTCCCGCGCTCTATACGATCGTGTAGCCGCTCTGGAACAGTTCCAAAGCGGGGAGTTCGCTCAGCTGCAGCAGGAGCTGCGCTACCAGAAGGCGCAGGTCGCGCAGGCCGCTCAGACCGCGTCGAACATCCAAGTGGAACTTGAAAAGCAGGTCGTGAGGCTCCACGACCGTGTTGCCGCCCTCGAGAAGCTGGCTTACGCCGCTTCGTTGTCTTCTGCGAGCCATCGAGGTTAGGTGGCTTGTGTTGCGTGTACGGCTTCAGCCGCCCGACGTAGAATGTCTGATGGAGCCGCATGCTGGACGGTATGTCCAACGTGTACGCGTTGCCATGCCGTTCAAGCACTGTGAACGGGCCGATGAAGCGCGGAGCAAGCTTACTTGCTCCGAAATTCGAAACTGCATGTCGTGGCAGGTTCTATGTAGCTAACAGAACTAATGAACCCTTTTCGAATTCATTTGTGTTGCCCCTGCTAACATTGTCAGCGTTCAGCTTCTGTCTATCCACAGAAGCTGCTATCGCGTCCTGGACAAACCATATTATGGCTTGTCGGCGCTGGACAAAGTCCATTGCTTGCGTGCTGAATGGTTTCTTCAGCACAGCGTTCGTTCCCGCAGAAGGCCCGGCCTGCGCGCTGTCTGTGCCCTGTACAGAAACGTAGTTCTTGTCCGTCGTCTCGTTCCCGGAACGAGGCGCAGCTTGCCTTCGTGTCGTAATCGCTGATACTGTGTCGATATCAGCGCTCTTCTGCGGTTGTTCAGATGCAACCGTAGATCCTCCCCCACTTAAGGAGGAAGCCACCATTCCGAGCATGCTCGGAAGGCGTGGATGCCGCATTGCATTCACGTAGAACGGTGTATGCCCCGTTGAGGCATGCACCGAGTTGTTGATGGCAAACGCTGGCATCGGCAGACAGTCGCTCCATTGCTGGAACGAGTGTGCGTAGCTCTTCAACAGGTCGCCGAGCACGCGATTCACGCGCTCGGTCTGACCGTCCGTCTGCGGATGGTCCGCAGTCGACATCGACAATTGTGTACCAAGAAGTGTAAACACTTCTTGCCCGAACCGCGCTGTGAAGCGTGGGTCACGGTCCGACACAATGTCGAGCGGCATGCCATGGTGTTTGAACACCATGTCTACTAACAGTCGTGCTGTCTGTACGGCTGTCACTTCAGCCAGCACTGCAGCAAGATGCACCATCTTGCGGTCTACAAAGACCACGACACCAGTCCTCCGCTTACTGTCAGGCAGAAGACCACAGACAAAGCCCATAGAGATGGACTGCCAACACTCCGACGGTGTCGGAAGTGGTTGAAGCGGAGCCTGCAAAATCGCAGCAGGTTTCGCGCGTTGACACAGTTCGCAAGCACGTACGTACTTGTGCACCCACTTGTACTGATGATTCCAGTAGAAGTCACGCGTGAGAAGCAAGTAAATCTTCTCACGACCAGGATGCCCTGCCGTAGGGGCATCGTGATACTCGTACATGATCCGCATCCGCAGATCATAGTCGTTCGGCACGACGATGCGAATCACATCGTCGTCCACTGCGCTGTATAGCAGCAGTCCTTCGTGCACACGATAACGATGTGCACGAGCTCGAAGGTGTGGTGCCAACTTCCGACGCGCCTCGTCGGAAGGTGCTGAGGCGTAGCTCAGCAACTGCTTCGCGTCTGCGTCACTCGCATACGCGCCCTTCACGTCGTCGATCAACGACGACGACGGAGCGCTCACACGCTCGACGCCAATCCGATTGGCGTCAGCTGTCTTCACAGCATAATCTGGCCGACGTGACAAGGCGTCGGCCACGACGTTCAACCTTCCGGGTTTGTACTCAACCCGGAAGTCGTACTCTGCGAAGAACGACAACCATCTCTCCATCCGTTGCGAGATGTGTGGCGACTTCACTGCAGTTCGCAGTGAAGCGTGGTCGGTGTAGACCACGAACGGTCCACTCCCAAGTAGATACACTCGGAATTTCGCGAGTGCATACTTCATGGCAAGAAGCTCCTTGTCATGTACGGGATAGTTGCGCTCAGCTGACACGACTGATAGTAGACCACACGATCACGACCCTCGTGATCGTGTTGCATCAACGCGCATCCGATCGCAAAGTCGGATGCGTCACACACGACGTGGAACGGACGATCTTGGTCAGCCACTGCCAAGATCGGCGCTTCAGTCAAGCCCTGCTTGACTGCATCGAAGGCCTGCTGACACTCAGCTGTCCATTTTCACTCAGCTTCCTTCTTTGAATGCTGTGACAGCGGGCGAATCTTGCCCGCGTAGTTTTCAACGTACTTGCACAAGTACGTTGCAAGCCCAAGAAACTGCCTCAGTTCCTTGACATTGGATAGCGTAGGCCATTCATTTATCACTCTGACCTTCTCTGGGTCAGGGCGTACGCCGTTCTTCCGGACGAGACACCCGAGAATGGGTATCTCGCTCGCCCCGATGATACACTTCTTCAGGTTCGCATAAAGCTTATGCTTACGCATGAGCCCTAGCAGCTTACGGAGGTGCTCCTTGTGCACCTCAACGTCAGTCTTCCCGTTCACAGCCGGGCTGTGAACGAACACATCGTCGAAGTAGCTCGGCGCGAAGTCGCGCACCGAGCGCAATAGATGCGTCACGCATCTATTGAAGGTAGCAGGGGCGTTCTTCAGTCCCTGCGGTATTTCGAGCCAATCCCAAAGCATACCGCTTGGAGTGCTCACCGCCGTGAGAGTGATGTCACTCTCACGCATCAGGATATGATAGAACCCGTCGCGCAGATCAAGAGCACTGTAGATGGTGCTCTTGGCCATCGAATCGATGATCACACCTTTTCGTGGTATCGGCGTCTGCGCCGGTATCGTCGCATCGTTCAGCTTGTTGTAAGCATGAACGATGCGCCATCCGCCCTGTGGCTCCTTGACACAGAACGTTGGTGCACTGTGCGGGGACTTCGATTCCCGCACTTGCCTTGCCTGACGACGACTCTCGAAGGAGTCGTCGATCGCCTTGACTTGGTCTCGCGGCAGTGGCCACTGCCGCGTCACACAGTACTTTGTACCCGGCACGAGATCAATTTCGTGCTTTATTCCCTTGTCCTGCGGAAGCTCCGCGGGAATCTCGTCCGGGAGCACATCCTTTTGTTCCCGCAGAACATCGTAGAAGGTACTCGCTGAAGGCGAGTCCCAGCTCTGCCCGTCGAAGCGTTCCTTCTTCGTCTTCGCACTGAGAGTGTCCTCACTCTCCGTGGTACTCGCAGCGTGGAGTTGCCTCAACTCCCCCGCTTCGCTCTTCATCCTTTCGAGCTCCGAAAGGATACATATCTGTTCGATGCGTCCATCGTACAGGTCCTTCGCGAAGTGCATCCAGCTCATGGCTGGAAGCGACGTCAACTCCGACACACTCGTCGGAGGATTCTCCAGTTGCATTGACCGGTACTGGCGACCAGTACGGGTCCGTATCAAGACGTTCAACCTCTCGACACTCGACGTCGCATCCGATGTCTGCCCGGTAGACATCTCCTGTAGCGTCTCGGTCCCAGACCGAGACTTGCGCAGCTTGTGTCTCTTGTGGAGCCCGGCTCCACTTGTTCCTCGTCCAGGCCCGGCCTTGGACGGGTTTCCGTTGTTGTAACCGTCGGCGGATTCTTTCCGCGGATGCACACAATCAAGCCCGGCTTGATTGCATATCGCTTCGTCGTGCAGCCCGCGAGCACGCAAGCTTTTCCGGTGTTGGACGTTTGCAATCGCCAACACTGCTTGCCGCGTCATCAACTCCCGGAGTTGATGCGCTTTTGACACCTCGACGCCTTGCAGCGGAGTTTGTGTCGAATCCCGGGGCCGACACACCTTTGTTCCCTCGACGCCTTGCGGCGGAGCCTTCCGTGATTTTCGAACAAATCACGGCCGTGTCAACTCCCGGAGCTGACACACCGACTTTACAGGTACTGCTTGTAGCTGAAGTCTCTTCCATACTTAATCGATCAGCTCCCAGAGTTGATACGCACATTGAAGTAGGAACGCACCTCAAATCTGATTTTTAATTTGAGACTGATTCAACGACTGCCTCAGTCGTTGTGACTTGTGTGTGGGCACAGGAGGCTGCAACACACGGTGCGGTCTCAACGGTCTGATCGGATGCACCTTGCGGTGCATGCCCGACACTGACAGGGTCATCGCTCTCTGTCGCGTTGCGTCCGAAGCGTACAAGCGTACGCTTCTCCCAGTTGACCAACTGGATCATGCCGTGCAAGCCACGGCATGCCCAACACCAAGTCTAACTTATCGTCTAAGTCTAAGACGATAAGGTTCTCCACAAACACCCGGTGATTGTACGAGAAGCTCACGCGTACGACGCGCTTCTCAGTCCTCACGGTGGCACTCGTTGCCAACCACACTTCCAACACACTTCGAGGTGTGTCTACATCCTCGAAGTTCAGCTTCGGTAGACTTTGCTGTCGAAAAAGGTTGTTCGACACACCCGAGTCTACCAGAGCACGAAGAGAGTTCTCTCTCTTCGACCTTATTTTCAGGATGACAAGATTTGGCTTGTCATCTTGCTTCTTGCAGTGAGAGTCTCTCTCACTGGGGGGCTGCAGTCTTCAGTGTCGCGTGTCCGTTGTAGACACGCGTGACTGCACTACCAGTAGGGCGCCCCGCCCCTACTGGTTCCGCGCGTTTTTTTATTGATCGCGGCGATGCCCAGCATCACCACGTCGGCCCCCAGTCTTGTGCACAGCCGCTGTGCACTCACGCGCATAGTGTCCGGTGTATCCGCATCGGAAACACCGCACGCTACTGTTGTTCCGCTGCTGGTGACCAGCAGCCGTAGCGTTCGAGAGGTCCATAGGTTCCGGACCTCCCGTTCTCATCACCGGACGTGCCATCCTCGGCACGTTCGCATGCAATTTTGCCTGCCGCAGGCTAAATTCTTCTAGCATGACAAGGGTGATCGCAGCTTCGAGAGTACTTGGGTACTCTCGGAAGAGGTAGGTCTTGACGGGACCATCCCTCAAGCCCTTCATGAACGTGACGACCTTGGTCGCCTCGTCCATCGGGTTGGTCACGATGTTCGAGACCAAGTACCGCGCACGTTGGGCGTAAGCATGAACATCATGCTTACATTGCTGCAGGTCGAGAAACTCAGCCCTCGACCTGAACTCGTTCTTAGGAGGATCAAACGCTTGTCTGAGCTCCCCCTTGAACCCCGCGTACGTGCTGAAGCACGTAGCGTCCGTGAACCGGCGTCCATACGCCCAGCTCCTCGCCTCGTCCGCCAAGACATGACATGGCGAACGCAACCTTCGACGGATCGTCGAAGATGCATCGAGCTGCAATGGCAGTGTCGATCTCGACAAGCCATCGGAGAAGAGGTTCCCCTTCTTTTCCCACATAGTTGCTCACGAGCAGTTTCAATGACTGCACGCGGTGTCGTCCTGGACGACGCCGTCGTAGTCATAGCGGCAGCAGCATCTCGCTGCTCCTTGACTATGAAGCCCAGAGCAACACCGTGTTGCTCTGTCGGTGACAACGTCCGTAGCATCGTCGCTACGGCCGCCTCTCCAATGACTGTTGCCAGTCTTTGGAGTGCCTCCCACTCTGGATCTGACAGGTGGGGGCAGTCTGCACGCGCAACGTGCGTTGCAGACTCGCTCGGGCCACGCATGGACGGATTACCGTCCATGGGTTGGTTCTTGGCCCCATGTTCGTATTCCATACGAACAAGTCAGGTAGTCGGTCGTTGGACGGACTACAAAGTGCTACCAGGTGTAATGGGCCAACTCTGTGCCCACTACTTCGACTTACACGTTAGCGCACGTGTACGAGGAAGCGTAGTTTGCTTAAACTTAGATTAACTATACTTTCGTCCGAAAGTATAGATTTACTAAAATAAGAAAAGCTAAAAGCCGTTTTGGGTTAAAATGAGAACTGTTATTTATGATTTATGTCTGAACTGGGTTTCCTCCTAAAACTGATATCCTATATGAAAGGTATTCTGCCATCCGATGGCTGTCAGAACCCTGCTAATCTAATTGGTAGTAAGAAATGCTTATCTACCAATAGGAGGCCTAAATGCATACAGACCAGCGGTCTGCAAAGTGTAACCATTGGTGTGTCTTACACCAACGTTCGAGAGCCCTCCATGTAAGCAAGCGGCTACGTGTAGCCACTTGTGTAACCCCGTTACAACTCTCGCGTTCACAGACAACGCAGCCGTCTGTTCACCGACGCCATTGGGCAGTGATAGTCAGTCACACAAGTGACGAACTACAATCCGATGGCTCCAGTACCGGAGCAGAACCACAAGCTTTTGACGTGGTACCTTTACTGGTAGCCAGCTCAACTAGACTGTGATTGAGAAGGAAGCACTACCGATAGTCGTAGCTTGCGAAAAGCTGGAGTATCTCCTACACAGACCCAAAGCTTTCCGAATGTTCTGTGACCATCGTAGCCTGGTGCATGCGTTTGCACCTGACGAGACCGTCAAGAAGCACGTGAAGTGCAAGCTACTCAGATGGGCTATGAAGCTCATGGGTTACTACTACATCGTGGAACACATTCCGGGTCCTGATAACGTGTGGGCTGACATGGCTTCGCGGTGGGCCGGCCATCATGTACCAAAGGTCACCGTCCATTCAAGTCTTCAACCACCGCCGAGTTCCGGGGGTCCTCGCAAATTATGTGCACTTCCGCCAGTCCTGTATACATGCAATCCCGTCTCGACCCTGCACCTCTGACCAAAGAGGCTGAAGGATTTCTGCCGTGAAAGGAAAACGTTGAAGAAGACTGATTATGCGTGCCGGCTCCGCCTTTGCCGCCTTCTTCCGTATCTCCGATCCTCCCACAGCAACCGGAAAACCTACTCGAGCTGCTTTCTTCCAGCCCGCTTCCAACTACTTCCAGTACACTTGCCACTCGATATCCATCTTCGCCTGCTCGTCACTCTGTCGCTGGCTCAGCGTAGTGACATGTTGCTCCTTGCCTCGCGTTGGAACCGCTGCGGTATGCTTATTCCGTTGGACGCTGCCTTTTTGCTCCCTCTCATCTGGAGTGGCTGCATGCGCTCTTTTGGTGTCTTTTGGTGGCCGTTCCCATAGCCGGCACGCGTGGCGACGACAATGGCACTGGTTGGTTCTAATATGATACTGTTGTTGCAATATTCTTACCTCTTCTGCATCAGCCTCCGTTGGGTCGATCCTAAGAAGACGACGTTGTTCCGGCACTGACAGGTCCGACACTGTGTTTTGTTAAAAACGCAAGAAGCTCCGAGCAGCGTTCTGGCTTACCCGTCCGAAGAATCATCTGGATTTCCTTTTTGAGCCCCTGTAGGCACTTCTGAAGTTCTGTAACATCACCATTCCAGTCAGCAGGGTTCCAGGGCTCCCGTGGATCCTCGACTGGGGAAGCCACGACAGCTGTCGATATCTTCCATTTTGATATCCACGCCAACGCTATCCTCCGCCGGTTCATCCCCTTGTTCTGGTAGCTGCTGCTCTCCTTTCGAGGCCACCACCCCAGCGAGTACCGGACTGTATATCGCCTGCTGATGCACGAATACCGAATAGTGACGACCCCAAAACTGTAACACGAGCGGTGTACGCTCTCCCTGGCGTTTTTCTCGTCGACTTATGTTGATGCACTCTGAGATGGAGAGCACAACTTGGTTCCCGGTTTCAATGACGTTGTTGTATCTTGTCATTGTGCTCGGGCGATACATCACGCACTGCCACTTGAAGTCTCCTTGCACACTACATGGATGTTCTGCCTCAGGACGTTTGCCGCCATTGCCAGCGTTTCGCTGCAGCCCCAGCTGTGGCTCTCCACCCGTGTAAACTGAAAGATGAGATGAAGAAGGGGGGGCACTCATTGTGACCGGAAACGCTACGGAGAAAGTGATGGCGAGTGGTCAGACTGAGTGAGCCACCCTGAGGGGAGGCATCTACTTCCTGCAAACGCTGGTTGTGCAACGCTACGGCGTCACTAAAAAGAACCTCGGAGGCAAATCTATAGTGCAACCCCTTTTCGTCGCCCAAGAAGATCATTCCCATGTACAATTGCGCTCTCCGTCCACCCTACAGCCAGTATTCCAGCGACGATGTCATTGCTGGTGTAGTCCAGCGTACAAGACGATCCGACGGTGTCAGAGTTGTGGAAGGTCCTCACCAGCCTCAATGGTGTCTTCAGACGCGTGAGCAGGAGGACATGCGAAGCTCTACCACTTCCTTTAATCAAGGACGCTGGGAGACAGCTTCAAGTGAAGGAATCGCGCCATCTTACACCGTTCGCGACAAGAAGAGAACGTTGCAAGAATTCCAGGCTTCCGACTTGGCCGTTGATAGTCAGCAAGACAATAACAAACTCTTCGCTGAGCTTATCATCTCGGAGAAGGCACATATGCGTGAACTCCGCCGAGTGCGGCAAGTTCGGTACCGCATCAAGAAAGACAGCTATGCTAGCAGTCTTGAGGAGGAGACTCGTAGCCTTCGAAGAGAGGTCGAGAAGCTCGAGCTTGAGCGTCACGCGGTCTTCAGTGGTTCTAAAACGATCGACACTGCCTGGTGCGTTGCGGACGAGTATTTCCGACTCTTCCATTACGGCTTCCGTAAGCGTCTATTTACTGCCGATGGTCTAACGTGCAGGAGAATTTTATGATATCTAAAATGACTCCAGACGTTGTTTTCAACGTCGAATATGGTCCAGACGCGATCCTCAAGACTTGGACAACGCTCTAGGAGAAGTTCGACGACGTCGAGTTAGAGTTAGAGAGGGCAATACGGGGGCACTCGTTGCTATCACAAGAACCACTGTGACGATCACTGCGTAATGTGTTTCCCCGCCTTCACGGCAGGAGCGTCGTTGTCATGTTAACGCTGGCGGAGAAGCTTCAAGGACAGCGCATCTCGACGCATGGCACGACACGTTTCTGTGGGATCCTGCGTTTCGGCGTATATCAAGCGTGATGGCCCAGTCAGATATGCTGACGCCAATGCTTCGTCTTCTTGGCAGTTTAGAAAACGTATCTCACGTGTTTGAAGGAGCTTTGATCTCCATTTGAAGTTAAGCCATTGAGCGCTTCAAATACATGAATCATTGTTCACAGCCCTACTATAAATATTTTAAAAGCTTTAGTGCCGCCACCAGCCCTAAAAGTTTGAGCACTCACACGATATATTACGCTTATCATCCGCTTTACTTCTGTTATTAATCAGATACGCTGTGGTCTATTAGTGTTGCGTGATGAAGCATTCAGGTCGGCTACTAGTAAAATAACAGTAAACGTATACTGGGAGAGTTGTGCGGTACGCGACCTGCTGGCGTCGTTGTGTTGTTTCAATGTAATAGTCGTCAACACTTCGCAGTCGACCGCATTATTGTCGATTCCTATGGCAATCGAAATACCAATAATGAAGACAACTCCGCGTTGTAGATTAACCTCTCGGTACGCACGCATGTTGTAGGAGAGAGCAATACCTACTGGCGCTCTGGAGTTGTGATCTGACGTCAAATCGGTCTGTACAATTGGTGACCTCACTGAAAAGAAATAGAAAGCATCGGCCAATGCGGTGAAGCCTCTTTGCACCAAAAGTGAGTCTGGGCTTCGCTGCGTTCATGCAAGTTGCTCACGGTCAACACCAAAGCGAGCGCGCTAGAGATTTGTGACAGCAATAACTTTGTAAACGTCAATTTCATCGCTTTCTCCTTCGACCACCCTCTCGCTTTCATATTCAATTTGCATCGAGTAAATCACTGTTAATGGACACTTTCGCTCTCCACCCACCCAACAGCCAGCGATTAAGCGCCCGATGCCATTGCTGGTGTCGTCCAGCGTGTAAGGCGATCCGACTGCTCATTCAGCTGCCCCCCCCCCTCGTCACTGGCCGCTCTGGTCTCAGACAGGTGAACAGAAGCGAATGTGGTGTGAAGACCGGGTCGAACAGGAGGACTTTGTGAGATCCACGATGGTTCCTGACTTGTTTCCAACGTCGAATATGGTCCAGAAGCGACCACCAAGAGTTGGAAGTTCCTATGTGAGATGTTTGAAGACGTCGAGCTAGAGCTGATGAGTCTGGATATGAAAGATACGGGGTCTCTCGTTGCTCCCACAAGAACTTCAGTCACGATCGCTGGGCTGACGCTTGGTAACCTGTTTCCCCACCTTCGCAGCAGAGATGACGCTACCAAGATCAAGCTTACGGACAAGCTTCGAGGGCAACGCAGGCACGACGTGGTTTTCTTGGGATCCTGCATATCGGCATATTTCTAGCGTGACGACCCAGCCAGATATGCAGACGACAATGCTTCCTCTTCTTGACAGTTAAACAAAAACATATATCACGGTCTTAGCTGTGAGCCGTATCCGAGTCTTACCTTGGACGTCTGAAGGATAAGATGAACTCTCTCGATAGAGCGTTTCACGTTCAGGGTGTCGTCGACCTGCACTTACGGGAAAGAATTGGAGCGTGCATTCACCCGTCGGCAGGAGCTGCTCGATGGGGAGAGCGTCGCCTCATTGGCATTGCCGTTCCAAGATCGCCCCCACAATCGCATCGGAAATACATCAAGTCATCGGCTGCAAAGCATT
The DNA here is from genome assembly GCA_016864655.1 of Phytophthora cactorum. NCBI lineage: Eukaryota > Oomycota > Peronosporomycetes > Peronosporales > Peronosporaceae > Phytophthora > Phytophthora cactorum. Next base: position 303,931 of record NHQK01000038.1, read on the forward strand.
AATCGATCATGGATCGATCCAGGGTTTCTGGTTCTATTACATATTGTGAATTCCGACCAAATTTGCCGATCGTGGCAGGTGGGTTGAAATGCCCAATACAATTCTCAAGTCATTTGGCAATCATCATCCATGTGGCTCCGCTTGGCATCTAAGTACGAATTCGGACTTAAATGAAATCTTATTTCGCACTTAGACAGGCCTTTAATGAGCTCAAGTAATTTGCCCGTTCCGTCGATTTCGCGCCAGTTTGACCGACCTCGAGTAGAACGTACAATAATAAAAGATGGTGGTTTCCGCAGTTTTAAATCGCGATACAGAAGAAGGCCACTATTCATCATCATCAAAATCGCGATACAGTGGGTTGTACCCGTGGCGATAGCGCTCATTATGGTCTTTGCACGAGAGTTTGCACCGTGCATACAGTATATAGTAAATGTACTATAGTTTATTAGCTGTTTGGTCACGGTAAACAGCTATAATACCCTGTATCCAATGCTACTGAAGGCCATCCAACTCGATGTTTGGCTTTGTGCATGTATTAGCCACATTTGTCGCTGACATTTACCCCAACTCAACTCACCGCAAGCGATTGTCAGATTTGAAGCTTGCAGTTGCGACTTGGAGCATATGTGTAATAGAGACGAAGGAGCCGTTTTGGGCTTTGCTGTAGTGCTTTTTCTGTCTGTGGATCCATGCAGCGTGATGTCTCGAGTCGAGACTCTCGACGTAGTCATGGCTGGAATCTACAGTAATCTGCCTCAATAAAGAACACCTGACCCGTATACAATTTGCTAGGTAAATGCGACATTACCGGAAACGATTTTATGTGACTAGCGATTGATCACAAAGTAGACCGCATAATATGTTGATGGTTATAAAGTTTATTGTGTTCTTTATTGAGGCAGATTACTGTACCGGTACACAAAAAGAAGCTACGAACGCAATCAACTCCAGTCGAGCGAGTGATCTGCACCGCCTTCCTTCCAATGAAAAGAACACACGAATACAAGGTCTCCCCAAGCAATCTGGGATTGCAAACATATCCTTGTTGGTACAGAACTGGTGCATTTATTAGATCGATGTATCCAACTATAGCAAGAGTCTTGCCGGAAGTTCTTCACTTGACACGAGCCAATTACGCATCAGTCTACACTCTGCGTTTGATACAAGAGAGATCTTCACCAAAAGAGCTTCAACTCCCCACTGGTTGCAATGGACAAGCATGTCCTTCGCTCTCCCAACAGCCATGCTGTAAGTTACGATGCCGTTGAAACCAAGAAGCCTGCAAGAACTAATGAGATTACCGAGGCCAATACTACTGCTAGTGCTGCTGTATCTCTTCAGTATTCACAGCGACCCCTAACTTCAGCGTACAAGAACTCCTACTCCTCGTTGTTTGCAATGAATAAGGATGTTCTTCGTCCCCCGAACAGCCACGCTCTAAATGATGCTGTAATTTACGATGGCATTGAAACCAAGAGATCCGCGAGGAATATTGAGACGACCAAGGTCCAATATCCACAGCAATGCCGAACATCTGAGCACGTTCTTTCCACAGAGTTAGCAAGAACTCATTTGGGAGAATATGGCGCTGTGGCCGCTATAAACCGTCCAATAACGAGTCCAATAACAACCACAAGACTGTCCTCCGACAGCAGACTATCAATGCAAGAAGCGACTGGTATAACTACTGAAAGGAAATCAGAAGCGGTGCGAGGTGCGAATCCCTACGAGGCCACCGTACAACAAGTTATCGCCGAGAGGGAGCGTATTCGAGTACTTCGACGGGAGCGACAGATTCGGTACAGAAAGAAGAAGCACGACTACATGCTCATCATTGAAGCCGAAGCGAAGATACTGCGACAGCAGATCAAGAATCTCAAGCAGCGAAGGTCCTCGTTATCCGCAGTCGACTCAACAGAGCAGAATATTTGGAACGTTGCTGTGGAATACTTCAAGCTCTTCCGATATGGGCTTCGAGTTGAGAGGGAAGTATCTGCCAACACTACAATCAACAGCAGTATCCAATTGAGCTTCCTTCGCACTTCAATGTCACCCGACGTCGTTTTCAACACGCAGCAAGGTATCAATGCGATGATAACCAGCTGGAGATATATTACTTACGCGTTCCAAGCCCTGGAGATGGAGTTGGAAAGCTTGGTAAGAAGCGTCGATGGGTCACTCGTCGCCACCACAAGGACCAGTGTCTCCATCAGTGAACATACACTTTGTAACGTGTTCCCACATCTGTGTGGCGATGGAGATGCAGACTTGAATCGACTGGCTGGGAAGCTTGTAGGCCATCGATTCCACATGTGCGGCGTGACTCGTTTCGAGTGGAATGCTGCGTCTCGACGAATCTCAACTGTTATATCTCAGGCTGGTATGCTGGCTCCGATGCTGCGTCTTCTGGGTGGTTTGGAAGACGTCTCTCGCGTGTACCAGAAGTCCCGTATGTCGTTAGATTTCCAATGGAGTGGTGCATTTGATTAACCAACCCTGGCAGCTCCGCGTATTACTAAAAATCTTAACTCCACCTTGGCAGTACAGACGCGAGTGAGAGATGGTAGTGGCGAGATTGCACATTTCGCTTGGAGTCAACCAGTACTGTAGATTCGTCCGAGGATCTCCGCTCAACTGATGCTATCGGTATTATTTAGTATTACGATGCACTTACATGTTGCTGAAGCTACGAGCTGCGTCGTGTATTCTGTTAAACGTGAACCTTGCTCTGCTTTATTTTTTATTGATTCAAATGCTATAAAAAATATTTTGATCTACAGCCAAGCCACGTTGGAAACTTGGGGCATCCATAATCGATACTTCTCTGGCCCACTCCAAAATGGCCATTAGGGTTTTTCGTGCGCCACACAGAATTGCGCTAACCATTACTATTGGCTAAAATGTAATGGCTGGGATGTGTCGAAATCGAGTGTGAGAAGCACGCCACGAATTAACCTTCACTGACCATTGAATTAACGTTTGCGGCGTGGCCCTAAAGTTGAAGTTTAATTCACTTTGAGCAGTTCGCTAATTTGTAGTCTAATTATTAGCTCGTTCCTGATTGGTCAAATCTCATTGGTGGCTCTGGTGAAAACGCAGGATTTGAGCAATAACCTCATGCTGGCCCGCTCTAATTTGCCGCGCTTCTAAAGCGAATGAGAGGCTAGGAATCGGACCGTCCGTTCATAAAGTGCTAGGCTCAGCGTGCTAAATATCTGGTGTAATATCGCTAAAAGTTGACTGAACTGCGACAAATAACCTAATTCACCCCTCAGAGCGCCGTCTGTGATCGAAGCTCTTAAACAGCGAAAAATATATGCTGGTGCTCGGCATTGCCAGAGCTTCATTGTGGCGTGTTTGGTGTTCAGTGATGGGCCTTGGTTCTGACGTTGTGGACCAAAAGCATGAAATGGCCATTTTGGAGTGGGCCAGAGAAGTATGCCGCATTATGATGAACTTTTTCAGTTTTATGCTGTCTTACGATTGGTGCACATCTATTGTTGTTGATCCTGTGTACTGATCGGTTCATAGACCAGTCCGTATCTACGCTGTAAACAGCGCCAAAATATATAAATTTAAGCGTTCACCTAGTGAACTGTGTCGACGATCTACGAAGGTAACCTGCAATACATGTACTTTAGTCCTCCCTAATATAAACCAGTTTTCACATGACGACCCCGCGTTAACGCTGAGATAGAATAAATCTCCGTGTTTTAGTTGAGATTCGGAACGATAAAACTGTATCAATATCACTATCTCTAGGATAGTTTCGCCTATTTTAATAGGTTTTCAGAGAAGAAAAAAAAAAGCAGCAGAGATTTTTTTGGGGGTCGCTAGTTATCAATTGACGGTTACTGTACAGTACTTATATAGCGACTCCAGTCAGATTGTACCATCAGGCTTGTACACTCTGGATTGTAATAACTCTAGTTTGTGATAGTTTGGTGGTTCCTGAAGCTATCACGATCGAGAGGATTGTCTGTAGGTTTTCTCGACCAACCGCTCGCCACACGGATGCAAGGAAATAAAAATACATGTATCGTACATATGTATTTTACCATAGGGGCTGGTCGTGCTGGCTGGTGCTGGTTCTCGGTCAAGTGTTCTGGTGCTAGGCTAATTCAAATGTGATAACTCGGTGGATCGATCCTTGAGGTTGTGAGTGGACTTTGTATGGAATTTGTATGGATGCTTCCAGAGAACCTGGGAACCAGGTCGGCAGTCAATTACTCCGGTTCTCTGAATTTGCACATCATGAGCACTTCTTGGACCAATCACAGGCAAATTGTAACCTTAATCTACTAAAATACTAGACCTAGACCCACCACGCGACCAACCCCTTACTGTTCTCATCTCAAAGCATTGTCTCAAGGGCAGAAAGGAGTCGTCGGTTTACGGTTCCAAGGTGGAAGCTCCAACAACCTTGGTTCGGTGTTGAGGCGTTGTACGGTTCAAGAGGCTTTGCTTGACCCGTTTTTGCCGCGAAAAGCTCTGTAGTGTTTGCTAGATACATGGCCACACAATCAGCTGCTCTGGGTGATCTTTTAGATGAACATAGCCCCCAGCTGTCCCTGCTGAACGCTCAAAATCACGCAGAGACTACAAAATAGGGAAACATGCTGCCTGCCACACCACACAATTACACTGCTGGTTGCCAGCCTGGCAGGCAGAAATGGCTGCCTATCGTTCCCGTTATCTCTTGAGTCCAGGGTTCGACCCATTTCTCATCTCGCACTCTCGGTTGCCTACTGTCACGTTTGTAGTTGTATCTTCGGTTGAAAGATGGACCCGTGCGTTCTCCGAGCTGCGATTGAGACACAGAGGGATGGTGGTGTCTTTTATCGAAAGGGCTCCAGCCACGCCTTTGCTAGTGTGCGCCAATCGCACTTTCGAGCTCGGAAGATCGAAGACACGTATGTACGCAAGTCCATAGCTTGCGAGACGTTGCTAATCACGCCTGCGAGGGACTCAGCAGTGCATGGTTTGCTCTCGCTCACGCGCGGGAAGAGAACAAGAGAGACGTCGACGACTTTTTCGCCTTTTAAGCGCCAGCTACCGGAAACTCCTGATGTCAGTGAAGCACAGTCGCCAGCTACTGATACAGAATCATTGAATAGTGGAAAGGAAGTTGCGCTGGATTGGACTACCACACAGGGGAAACACCAGCGAGAACGCATTCATGCGAACCCAACTCAACACAGGACGATGGAGGACGACCACACGAAGACTTTGGAGGAAGAGAATCAACAGCTAAGGGGACAGATCGAGAACTTGCAGCGACGACGTCGTTTGGTCTCCACTGTGCGACCACCTAAAGAAAATGTGTGGAACGTGGCTCTCGTGTACTTTCGAGTCTTTCGCAATGGTCTCCAGTCAAGAACCCAATCCTCTCGAAACCAATTTGAGTTTTTGAAGGCAACTATGGCTCCAGACATGGTGTTTAACACTGGACGTGGCCCTGAAGCAATGACAAGGACCTGGAAATGCATCTCTCTATGGTTTCAAGACGCCGAGTTGGAGCTTGAAGGGATGGAAAAGGGACCTACAGGCTCACTTATCGCCGCTACAACTACCAGAGTCACCGTAACAGAACGGACTCTACGCAATGTGTTCCCTCATCTGTGGGTCAAGAGTGGCAAGTACAAAGAACTGGCTGAGAAACTACTTGGACAACGAATTGTCATGCGTGGCTCAATTCAGTTTGACTGGGACTCGACCCACCGACGCGTCAGAAGTGTGATAGCCCAGTCAGACTTGTTGAGACCGATGCTCGGAATCGTGGGTAGCTTGGAGGATGTGACACAGGTATTTGATAAGGCCATAATTTCTCCCGATTTCCAGTGGAGATCATCGGCAAACTAATAAGAAAACTCGGCAAGTTGAACAATGTTACTACTCATGTGTGATAGCATCTCGTCCTCACTTTCAGTCACTTCTGGAGTCTACGGTATTGTGAAATTGGCCCGATGATTGTAAATCGACCTTGGTTTATTGTGATCGGCAGTCTTATCGCTTTGTAAATCGGATTATTTAGACTTGTTAAGTTTTCTGGTCTCCTATTTAGATTCCCAGTCTCTATTTTAGACTCAGATATCATCTGGTGATTAGCAAGCAGAGCCGTTTGCTTAATCAGACTCTGAACCGATTTGTAAGAGTATCTCCACCGGTACATTACCGGCCATTTGCAACCAGGGTTGTATTTCTGCGGATTCTCGATCGTTGATTGGCTGGATGTAGCGTATTGGCCATGATTCGTGTCGGTACCGTGCCAAATAGGTGCGGTGTCGTTTGCAACTCGAGTGGCGCACGTGGTGGCAGCGGGTGACCACTTTTGCAACCGAGTCCAATACAAAATACAGTCAAGGTTGCAAACAGACGCAATATCAAGTCACACTACATAATCTAAGTCAAGTTGCAAAAGCTACATTTCACAAGAGTCAGCATCATGACGAGTCGCTACAAACCCGAGCTCGTGAAGTTCATGTCGTACAAGGACGACATCGTGTACGACAAAGACCGCGTGTTCACAACGGAGGAGCTTCTTCAGATTACACCTGACTACTTGTGCCGCTGGATGAGCCAGTAGGCCTACGGCGACGCAGAGCCCAGCGAAGAAATGAGACCTGTGCATCGTCGCTCGAGTACTCTCGAGTTTCCCAAGAAAGCAATTTCGTCGTTCATGCCGCGAATTAACGCAACTTGGGACCCAGTGACAGAGCGCGGTAACCCCACACGCTCCGACGCAGTAAATAAGTTGATCAAGAAGGTTAAGAAGTTCGAAGTTCGACGAGAAGGGGTCGAGACCAAAGCCCGCCGCTCTGTGGAGTTCGAGGAGTTTATGAACTTGTTACTCCTGGTTCGCTCTCAATGGGAACAAAATAAAACATCATTTATGGTGGGCAGTGTGCTGTCACTTCAGTGGCACATCATGGCCCGCATAGATGATATGATGAAGCTGCAGTTCGGCAACTTCTCGCCAAACACGGAGTACGCATCCACGCTTCTCTTCCAAATGCGGTGGTCTAAGAACATACAAGAAGAACGAGACGCTCCGGAGCAGATTGTGGTCGGTAGCATGGACCCTAAGATGTGCGCTTTACTCAACCTTGCTGTATACATCGAGTCATCCACCAATGTTACAAGCTCGGAGTTTTGTACGGTAACCCCAAGGACGGCGATCGCGCTGTACGTCGTTTTTTGGCCGATATGGTAAAGGATACAGTCTTTAAGAAGATAAAGTCAGGGAAGCTGGGGGCGCGCAGTCTTCGAAAAGGAGCAGCAACTTATGCCACTCGGAGCGGCATTTCGAAGGACTTTGTGAACCGACGTGGACGCTGGCGAACCCGGAAAGGAGTTGTCGCTGTCTACATAGACAACACACAGCCATACCCCGACGCATTGACTGCAGCATCACTGACAGGACCTGCTGGTCCGTGTTTCTACACAACAAAAACTGGTATTAGCTGTGTATTACCACAGTGGCTCGTCGATCAAGTCGTCCCTACTACCTACTCGGTTGCCATTCGATGCGATGAGGGGGTCCCGCCGGGCTGCTGGTTCATTTAGGATATAAAAAGGGTTTGCTGTCGAAAAAGCTAGCATAATTCGGCGGGAATTTTGAGCATCTCTTTTGCAATGCTCGACTCCCCCTATTCGTTGTAAAGATGTATGGGCGACTTAGAAATTTCCATAGTGCAGTAGCTTCCTGGTGGTTTTGTTCGTGCCACACCAATACCGTAATCCCCCTTTCAGAAGCGTCTAACGGTCACCATAATTCAGCCAATGAACGACACGTATTTAAACAGATGACTTACAAATAACCCATACTTACATCAACGTCTTCAGGTCCCAATCCAAGTGCCACGCTACGTAAAATTTAGGAGGCCCGAGATATAGCACCGATGAAGTCGTCTGTCGAAGCTCAGGCTGATACGACGTGTGCCATTGGAGATATAAGCCGTATTCGTACTTAAACAAAACTCTCACAATCCCTAACCCGTCTGCATATTGGGTGACGCTTCTGACAGGGGGATTGCGGTATTGCTAATTTCGGATAAGTACGCAATCGAGCTTGAACTCAAAACCGCGGTTCTCGTCCCTCGTTTGCTAAGGTTGAGTCGAGCACATTCCAGCGCCATGAAGTTGTCGGGGGCTATCTTTTCGGGCTAGTTTCGCTACTACGGGACAGCCACTATTCCCCAACTAATAAAGCGTTAAAGCAGTAGTTGGGGTATAATTGTTGTCCCCGTAGTAGCGAAGCTAGCACGTAAAAGAATGTGTGTTGTATTCATGTTGCTACCTGTGTCGAACTCATTTGCTTAAGCATCGTGTTTAGCGAGTGGGGGATCAAGCTCCACGTCGGGCTCAGGAGTAGGAAAATCAACACGATACTGCTGGTGCTCAGCCGATCTCACTTCAAAAACTAAGGTCTGTGGGAAATTCGCACACTGTACATGCGTGTATGTACTCTTAATCTGGGTATCACGCAGTGATTTACATAACATAGTGATGACAAGCATCCTCTCGATTGAAAGCCTTTTTCTTTTTCAATATAGTACACGTCAGTGGCCGTAAGAAGCATTGTGATCATCCTTTTGAGGCTGCAATTTTAACTCTTACGAGTATGCCCCCACCCAAGCACATGTAGACACCGAATACAGTGCTGTCAACCGTACTTATCCGAAAACAACGATATTAGGAAGCTACACCTTTTCAAGGTCAAATTGAGAGAAGTCGTGTTTCAAATTGAGAGCCGACAAAATCAAAATCCGAGTGTGCAAGAAACGGGTGCAGTGCACCGTCTACTGTTTCTGGGAATTAGATTCTCGTCACCATAGAGTGGGCGAGCGCGCTCCAACCATTGCTGGTTCGTTCAATGTCTCTGTACATAATACAGGTGATTGGATGATAAGATCATAAGATATAACAGGTTTTCACAATTTGCTTTTGGCGGCTCTCAATTTGAAACACGACTTCTCTCAATTTGACCTTGAAATGGTGTACTGAAATGTATTGTATTACGGTCGCGTTACCAAAGTATGCAACCTACACATCTTTCAAGTCCGAATCTAAGCTATAATAAGTGCGTATCTGTTGGACTTCTGTAGATGAAACTTGATCTTGGGAAGCTACTGCTGTATAGAAATTCCTCATGGCCGACGTTATTGATGCCATCATTCGTCTGTGGTATTTTGCTGTAAAAGCTGTGGCTACCGACACAATAGCCCGCGACCTTCTGCCGAGCTTTCGTGCGTAGTGAGAGACTTTAAGGAAGGCAATCACGTTGAAGATTTTGCATACTTAAGAACCGGGTAAGCTTACTTGTGCTCTTCTCTGTGCATCGCTCTCATTGCGGGGGGGGGGGGGGGGGGGGGGGGGCTTGTCGATTCATATCTTCTTATAAAGTCCAAGACAACGTCATAGGACGAATTTTGTCGGCTTACGCCTGGATTATGTACAATCCAGTTCAGCAGCCAAAAAGCGGGTGGATACACTGTACCGGTAGGCTGTGCCTACTACAGTAATGTGCGTCATTAAGGAACGTCTGATCTGAATCGACTCTCGCAGACTATACTTGCTAACAGGTCGGTAAAAGAGGTGCAATGTATTGATTTAGTTCAGAAGGAAGGAGACGCTGGATTTACTGAGAGTGGAGTGCAACCAGCACTTCTGGATCGTGGACGCAGACACATTACCCCACGCAGTCTCGCACCACTGCATAGCAGTTAGTAAATCAGTTTTGTATGCATCCTCATTAGATTGACCAATATAGCCCAACGCGCGCAACATTTTCTGCGTCAACACTTCACGCTTGAGATTAAGGAGTGCTCGCCGAGCGCACGGAGGCGTTCGCGCCCAAATTCAAACTTGTGCACCCGTTAGCTGATTGGCGGAATCTAAAAGAAGCCACCAATCATATGAACTTATTGATACGGATCCACCCAATCGCGTCGCGGATCTCGAGATAGATAACTAAATTCAGTGCCTGCTGGGTTCCCCTCCCCCAGCTGTTTATAATATTTTCAAGGATATTAGTTCCCATACGTTCCTTATTGACGCACATTACTGTATAATACATGCAGGCACAGATGGAGCATACAACTTCATGCATGTTTCTCCTGTTGGTTCAAACTGCAGCAACGGTCAATATGAATGGAAAAGTTGACTCCTGTAACTTTGGGTCTAGCTTATTTGTGGCTACATGTATACAGTATTACGTGCGACACGATTCCGAATGGCTGACTACTTTATACGAACGATTTTGTCACCGTGAACTCTGGTTATGCAGGCAGCTGTAAAGAATCGTCGAAGACAGAGCATCCCAGAGCAGTTGTTTCCTACAGTATTCTTGTCGAGTTCTGGTATCCTCTGTTGACACCTATTATTCTACATGTATTAATATACATGCTGTTGCCGTGGAATGACTGATCTGCGAAGCTTTCGAATACACCCTGAGCACCGTAAGTGGTTTACGGTGCTCGGGTTTTACGGTAAACCTCAAGTCGATTGTCGTCCTACTTTGTTGCAACGCTCTGCAGCTTATTACTAATAAGTAATTTGACCTAGATCGTAGTGTCGTTGTACAGGAGCTGTTTTGGGCTTTGCATACGGTACGATACATCAACCGGTATCTACTGTAGTGGTGCATGAAGAAGCTTACAAAATTTGCAATCATTTACTGTATGTTAATTATACAATGCTGTACAGCGCACGTACGCATGCAGAGTCAATGCTTCTGCCGGTTCTGTAAAAACCAGTTTCATAGTTGGAACGCAATCGGAACTTTCAAATGATCTGCCTTGCCCATCGATCAGAGGGTCCGGCTGTTGCTGTGTTTCACTCTGAGAGTACCGTATAACCTTAGTTATGGGATACACCTGATCTGCCGTGTAGAAATGCGGAGTGAAATTACGTAAAAGGACCCTACATACAATTATCAAGTTTAGTTTAGGGAACGTTATAAAATGTCGGTGCGTATTCGTAGCCTCTGATTGGCTAGATAATGGTTTATCCCTTAACAAAGAGTATCTCTTAACTAAGGTTATACGGTATGTACCAGTACGAACGATCCTCTCTGGAGTGATATCCTCAATATTTATTCCCTGTAGATTAGGCTAACAAACAATGAAAACAGAGTAGATACGTGAATACACTGAAAGCGCTGTGCTGAGTTGCAGAGTGATGGGTTGCTGGTCTGTTATTAATAGCATAGAATGACCAAAGTAAAGAGCCTCAAAATGGAAAACATTCAGCAACCGTTTTCAAATCGCTTTTCCACCAACAAGAGAATTTTAAATTCTTAATACAGATTTTCAGCACGCACTCCATTTCGGTCTCATCCCACCGCAGTTCAGTCGTGCTGCTTCTTGTGTTCATGATCCCGGCCAACTCTGATCTAACAGGTTTTCTTTATTGAACGAAACCCACGAGCGTGCGTGATGCCACAGACATGGGACGACACTGAAAGTTCGCTTCGCCACTCATAGATGATTTTCCTGGAGCTCTGCTCAATAGCACTGACATTGCTGAAGAGCAGAGGATGTGGTCATAGTGCCATTATCCAGATAAATACCACGCGTCGAATCGCCTTCAACTTATTGGGTTCACGACTCGTGAGTCACGAGCGACAAACTCGTCGAGCTGGCGTCAAAACAGCAAACGCTCTGCATGTCGTGTACTGTAACACCATGCTCCTTGCTCCACATTGAACCCCGCCGAGTTCGAAAGATCCAACGACATAGCATTCCTAGCTTGCATGCGTGTCGTAAACTGGCGGAGGTGAAGTCCTCCTCATCTGACAACTTGCACTCCATGTCAAGCAGCCCGTAGCTGTACATGTAGTCAGTCACGTGATAAAAAGAGCTGAATGTCCTGTACCGTACGTAATACACACAGATGTTACATGCACTTTTTTACCTATCCTTCCAATTATCGCAGATTGTTCGCGAGTCCGTACGTCATTTCTCATTTCGCAGTCCCGACAGCAGAGCTCAATTAATTTCTTCCTTATTCAGATGAACTTCTGCACTCTTCGCCCACCGAACTACCGATTCCTCAGCGACAACATCATCGGTGGTGTGGTACAGCGCAGGAGGACTAGCAGGGACGTCATTAATGAAGAGTATAGAAACCGACAGTCCTACGAAGACTGTTATCGGCCGCGAGCTGCAGTGCGTACACATGTGCCGAGGGCAGTGAACAGAAGCAGCTCTACTAGTGGGAGATCGGTCATTCCCGAGCGAGATGCTGAAGCAGTTCTGGGGCTGCTCTCGTTAGGCGGGACGAAGCGGAAGAGAGCTGAATCGCCAGACATTTCGAGCCGAAAGCTTCGCTGTGCACGTACTGAAGCGAGCACGCCACAGCCGGAAACTGACACTGAGTCGTTGAACAGCGAGAAACAAGAAGCTACCGTGGCTAAATGGTATGAAGAGCAACACGTTCGTAGGGAGAGACAGATCGACTACATGCAGGACGACCGTATCAGTCACCTCAAGAAGCAGACCCTAAAGTTGCGTGAAGAGATTGAGAAAGTTGAGTATCGCCGTCGCGAGATATCCACAGCTCTCCCGGCACGTCAGAATGGCTGGACTGTAGCGGTCGAGTACTTCAAACTATTCAGACACGGTCTCCAGGCGAGAGGACGTTCCTCCATGATCAGACACACCGACGAACAGTTGGACTTCCTGCGGCAAACCATGAGCTCCACTGTGGTACTCAATACCGGACAGGGACATGATGCGATGCTGAGAAGCTGGAGATGCATTTCTCTGTGGTTTCAAGACGTTGAGGTGAACTTAGAAGGCTTGGACAGGAGTGCGGCTGGATCAGTGGAAGCCATCACAACAACCAGCGTCACTATCACAGAGCGAACACTACGCAACGTGTTCCCTCACTTAATCAGCAAGAGTGGCTCGACTTCCGAGCTTGCCCAGCAGCTTCTTGGTCGACGTATCGTCATGCGCGGCTTGACTCGCTTTGAGTGGGATAGTGCGGCTGGCTGTTTTACTAGTGTCATGGCTCATTCGGATCTGCTAACACCAGTGTTGCACCTACTGGGCAACGTGGAGGATGTGGCACGAGTATTTGAAAGATCTTCGATCACTCCAGACTTTCAGTGGAGGTCAATGGTATAAACCAAACATCATGAAAACTACAATTTTCTTTTTCTTATCAGGGGCGGGAATTGGTTCTCTGAACGTCGATCATATACAAATCAAGGGAAGTGTGACTTCAGCCCTTCAGCAGCCGCATCGAGGCGCTTCATCTTCTTCATCAACTTCTTGCGCTTTTCAGCTGTCGTATCGCGGAAGATATGGGTCTTACAAGCTGACGCCTTCGGGAAGCAGGACGCATACTCCTGCATCTTCCGAACCAGGCCACTCACGTCACAGATCGACTGAACGAGAGGGGCAACCACGTGTGAGGTAAGTGCGAAGAATAGGCGCAACTCGAACTCGCTGGCTTCTTGAGACTCCTCGATAGGTTGCTTTGCTCCAGCAGCCGAAGCATTGGGCGTAAAACTACTGCCAAAACTGAATCCATTCTGGCCAGAACCCTGTTTAAGCCCTCGAGGGCGCGCTTTTCCCAGCGTTGGAACCTGAGCGCTGATGATCAAGCGCGACATCTCCCTATTATAACATCAGATATAGTGTAAGTGTTAAATAAACACTATAAAAAAAGTAATTGTGTATACCTGGTCAGAGGCGTCTTCTTCGAAGTATCCGTCGGAAGATATACTTCATCAAACGAAGTGTTGTGAAAACCTCTCGAAGCCAGATACAGTTCCAAGTCATTGGCCAGGATCTTCAATTCACTGGCCTTTTTGGCCGAAATCTTCTTGGTGGACGATGGCAATTGCAGATTGCTGGCGTTCTCTGGATCGAATTCCAGAAATGAGTTTTTTAAGCGTCCGAGTAGGTCATCCTCGTCAATCAGCAGTTCGTTCAGGCGTTCCCATAGAATGCCAGCGAAAAAGTAGTGGAGGTTGGCGAATCGATCCAGCCGCTGCGCATTCCTCTCGGATCCGATCGTCTTCTGTACGAGACTAACAATGTGAAGCACTACATTCTTGAGAATTCGGACCAAGTTATCGGCGGTGTATGTGTCATGCGAGCCTAGCATCACCTTTGACGCAGCTACCAACGAGGCTGCGTTTGTTTTAAACGAAAGTTGCATCGTTGCGCAAAGTGGAGCCAGAATCAACTCGTGCTCGTCGCGTGACTCCATAAAATCCGCGTGAACAAGCGCTGCAAACTGCAACATCACTTCGTCAACAGAGCTCATGAGCTCAGGCAAAATTGGCTCTATCAGTTGCAACATCTGTTTGCGAGCAACTGATTGGGACACACGAAGGAAATCGTTAAAAATGTCTTGTGCATCAGGTCCCAAGCTTGCCAGGTTGTGCGCAACTTTTTCACTTTCCTTTTTCATCTTCGTTAGAGTTTGAGGCACCCACGACTGGCGAACATGGTCTGCCAACATTTTTTCCAGGTTTTCCACCAACACAGTACTGGATGCAAGATGGCGATTGATATATCCAGGAAGGTTTTCCTCAAGCCACGCGTCTTCCTCCTCTTTGAATTCCTCCAAACTCACCTCTGGCACTAGGCGCGTGTTCCGGTTCCTCACAGCCACATAGCCTTCTTTCAGGTAAACGATATCACTCGACGTGCCGTCCAGTCGGTTTTTGACTTGCGTTAATGGACCTTCGGGGTTCGTCTCATCCTGTGCTCGATCTACCATAGTCAACACTCCGATCGTCTTGTCCGCTAGCTTATACTGTTGTACCAACTGAAATGCCTGCGAGTTGCGCACACGCTCAAACGCCGGGACTACCGCCAGTACCAGTGTGTCTGGCATCTTTAGATATTTTTTCACAAGGGCTCGTGTGCGTTGCATCATGTCTTCAGGCTCGTCAATAAGTTTCCCTGCGACAATTCCAGGCAAGTCAACTAACTTCAAGTTGGGCAAATTGGGTGCGCGCACTTCAATCTCCAGCACGTGCTCCACGACTCCTGCGAGTTTGTTGGCGTCGTGTTCCTCCCGGACGATCTGCTCCATCCACTTGCGCATGAGCTCGGCCGCCTGTTGTAGTGTAAAGAGCCTCTCAGACTCTATTGGCGCCCGGTCGTCCGAGTAGATCAGCCGCATCTTGATAAGCTGGTATGTCGGTGTCTGCTGGTCTGTAGGTTGCGGGTTGCCCTTGCAGTGCGGCATGAGCTCCGGATCGCCTTGCACTTCAAAGTTGCCGTGCGACATTTTGAGGAGGATGGGCATCCTCGTGCAGATATCAGATTCGCGGGGAAACAGCGGCAACATGGCTACACTCTCCAGCACACTGGACTTGCCGCTGCTCTCTTCTCCGATGACGACGATCTGCGGCAACTTGAGCTCCTCGTCCGTCAGAATGTTGGTCACATCTTCCATAACGCGGTAGAATTTCCCCACGCAGCCATTGAGCACGGCAGTGGCTAGGCTTCTAGACGGCGGAGGGGGCGTCTTCTTCTGTTTTTCTTTGGGGCTTTCCGCGGCTCCTTGGGCTTCTGGAGGCTGCGCTGACGCTTCAGGGGGCTGCACTGGGGCATCGTCCGCGGCTTGGCGATGTGCAGCCTCTACTACAGTGGTGTAGGAGAGCGCGCTGCCGCCTGTAGCCATGTTGGAGACGCGCATGGTGGCGTTGTGGCAAGGAGGAGAATGCGGGGAAAAATGTGGAATGAATGATGGGTTCAACATGACGATGTCCGAGTAAATATGACACATTCGAATACAGGTTGATGAAGTTCACGACAGATGGATCTGGACAAATACTTACTTTTTGAGCGACTCCATTTTACGATTATCGTTGAACAGCAGAAATGAAAGCGAAAACGCTAACTTGGAGGAGAGACCGAACTAGCAAAACCTTGGAAAGTATAGAGGCAAAGACGAACAAGTATTGTGAAGCAGCAAGTACGTTGTACCGAAACCAAGACCGAGCACATGTTGTGCTTGACTGTTCTCTACTTAGACGTTGTAAAAGCTGCTTCTAAACTAAGATGTAAGCTCATAATACAGTGTTTCTGGTGAGCAGCTACTGGCGATCAATTACAACGGATGTTCGTGTCTTTTGCCTGCTGCTTTGGTTGTGATTCCACTTTTACATGAACTAGTTTACAATTGTAGGCATGAACATCAACTACGCCTTGACAAATCCTAAGCTCTTCATTTCTTGACAAACGTGTATCTGGACCGGATAATAAAACAATTTTTTAATGGTGGTATGCATTTTAAGAGCTGTTGTAGATTACTGGCTGCCTACGTCTCCACTGGAAATCAAGTGAAACAAGACCGCCCGCAAACACTCGAGATACGTGTTCCAAGCTTCCAAGAAGCCGTAACATTGGACTCAGCATGTCCGACTCTGTGGTCACTTGTCCATTCATCGCGTCCCACTCAAAGTGAGTTGAGCCGTACATGGTGATCCGTTGGTCAAGGAGAGCTTGTCGAAGTGAAATTTTCGTAGTTTCAATCCCTTGGGAATCTTCACGGTCTCCATTGAACAGGTGAGGAAGGACTGCAAGGAGCGTCTGCTCGCTGAGGGTGACGCTGGTAACTGACGTAGCGATCAACGAGTCTTCATTCTGCTGTGTGAAGCACTTGAGTTCGATCTCCATGTCCTTGAACGAGCGCGAGAGGAGATTCCAGTACTGAAACCTCTTGTCGGTACCTTGGTCAGCATTGAATATGACGTCTGGAGCCATTGTGGACTGGAAGAATGCCACATGGACACAGGACTGTACGCTATCCTCTCCGGAGAACAACGACATTAACTTTGGTTCTTGTAAGCCGTGTCGAAAGAGACGAAAGTACTCGAGAGCTGCACTCCACAAGTTTTCCCGTGGAGGAAAGCCACTGCCGTTGAGAGACGACGGCGCTTTAGTCTCTCGATCTCTTGCTCGTTCTCCTTCTCCAGGTTCATCATGTGGCCCGATTGGTTTTTCCTGTATCGTGCCTGTTTCTTCCGAGAATATCGTTGTTGATGCTTCTCCACTTCACTTTGCTGCTTTGTTTGAAGCGTTGGATACATGTCACGGGTGTTCCTTCTTGAGGACTCGACGGGTTTGATCCAGCGATAGGTGATAGAGTCTTCGGTTGTTTGTCGAGGTGTAGTATCTCCTGCTTGCGTTCCGTTGGTGGGGTGGGGTTGAGAACTGGTGGGAACCGTCCTGTCGGTTCGGAAAGGGGCGGCATCGGTCGTTCCTGAGGTGCTGTAAAAGCAGTTACCGCAGCGCTCTCATTAATGCGTTTTTGGTCGTGGTCACGATAGGACTTGGTCCGCACAGTCACACTCCCAGTAAGTCTGTCACTCAACAGGTGCGCATTCGGTGGACGAAGGGTACATGAACTCATTCGTGTTGGGAGTTGGAGGCGATGAGAGACACTGCTGGATCGTTCTCAATCTCTTTCGTAAGTTTGCAAATTATGGAATGAGAGGACATGAGAGGTTCCTCAGTTGCATCACGGCTGAGAGGAGGGATAAAGGCCGGCGACATCAGATGCAGATCAACTATAACGTCGTGTTCCGCGAGTACTTGTTGACAACAAGTTGTTGTTAGTATGGATTGACATCCGGATACTCATCTGCGAGTTCAGTGATAATGCAAGCACAAAATGCGTAACCTGCCTTCATGGTATTAATAGCTTTGCCTACTGTAGTGTTTAACTCGGATTCGCTTGCATTTACATGTTAGAAAAGTGACCAATAAGTCACTTTTCCCAATTTGGGATTCGCACCACATCTCCACAGGTACGTCTGATTTGGAACGGATTGACACTTTTGTGGCGCTTGTACGTGTAACCTCGAAACGCGTTATCCGCGTCAAGCATGTGCCTGTTTAAGAGAGTGCAACATGTGCTGAACTTGCCACACAATCGTTGATTATTTTATTAATACTCGAATTGGCCGTGGTCAGTGCTGTTTCCATTCGTGGTGGTTTTGACTTCTTAGCTACTCGCGCGCCACTGACTAGTGTCGCTGTTACATGGTTCAAACTTGTCTTCTTTTACGTACTGCAGAATCACGGCACACACAACAATAATTTCATGAAGTCCCGCTCATTTTCTCGCCCGGTATATGTTGTACAGGGTTTTTTAGCTCTCCGTTTGTGGCTGTTATGGCCATCAGCATGGATTTGTCTCGGTGATGAAGGTGGCTTTCTATTTGGAAAATTAAAGTAAAAAAAATTACTTTAATTTTCTATAGAAGCCATACATGCATACAGATTCGAGACTATGTCTTCAGCCTTCCGATGAGTACCCGGTGGGGTCTGTGGTCCCGTTTTTCTGATATAGTTTCGTATGACGCTTGGCACTTAGTGCTGCAGGTCGAATATTTGGTTGGCTCTCTGGATACTAGGAATTTCGCTGCTTGCAGCCTCGCTTGCGTGGACTTTTTCCCAAAGAATTGCGAAAATGCTGTTTAGCGTTTGCCGTAATGGTTCAAGCTAAGCCTCGCACTGCGTTGGTGGGGATCTGTTATGGTGTTGCCACTCAGACGACTTAAACGTTGTAGAGATCTATATCTGAAGTACTATTAATATATCGAGACTTGCAGCCATGCTTTACCCTGACAATGTGTTCGCCTAAATCACTACGAAAGCGCTTTTCGAACCACAAAACAATTGCTACGCAATATGTGATGAGCATGGCCAACACATGCTGGGCTCAAAACGGCTTGCTTTTGAGAACGGCAAGGCTTACTTTCGAATATGCATCGCTTTTCAAACTTACTTCGTGCAACTCATACGTTGTCTATGGTCCAATAAGGCGGGCACAACTTAGTATCGAGAATGGGGGCGTCACCTTCCTGTCGTGCTGCTAGCGGTGGCTGTATATTGACGGAAGAACTCCGAGCATGTGTGATTCACATCTTCTTATTAATACCACCCGAAGAAAAGAAAAAATAACACAGGACTACTACTTCTGGTACAGGGTATCTAGCTTGTTCTCCTGTAGCGATTTAGAATCTGACGGTCTTTTGGTTTTGACCTCTGGGCGAAAACGAGATTGTTTTCGCGTGCAAAAATCAGGACTTCGAGTGCAAAGACTGTTTTATATAACCAACCACTTCAACAGCGCGATATTATCGTGAGGAAGCGCGTACTGTAGTGTCTACACGAGGAAATGGTTTTTAAAGGGGTAACTGTTTAGCTCCGCTTGTATTGACACCTTTTATACGGCTCCTGACAGGACAATACATGTACTGCCCCTTTACCGACATATTGTGTCAAAATCTAGTGTGGCTATGATGTATATCCAAACAGCACTACGGAGCTGTCTAAGCACTCGATTTTGCTTTTGTTATACCTCAGGAATCCCTGGTAGGCGACATGTATGCACCGCAATCGATTAACAGGCTATTTCCTGCAACAACTGCCTGCACTCAAAAATCAGCTTTTGTGTACGCGAAAACAATCCCCATCCCTCTGGGCGTTCAAACACTGGATTTCAGTGGGAAGTATGATAATACGTCGAAGTACAACTATAACACTTATTAATAAAAGTAGGATATAAATTCCTTGGCATAAAAAAAATGAGGAATTGAAAGTAGATAAAAGTCATCACGGCGCAGACATTGGAGTACGCATTCCCACACCTTTGCAGTGAGGCCGGGGGACACTCCTCGCTTGGTCAGAAACTCCTGGGGGTAACGCCTTGTGACCGTGTGACAAGCGTAGTGAGTTAATCGGATATGCTGACACCGATCTTACGTCTGCTCGGTGGACTGGCGACGGTATCTCGCGTGTTCGAGAAGGCAATGATATATCCCGAGTTTCAGTGGAGACTGACACCGTGATTCGCTTCACCAGCCGACTGGTGGAATGGAAATGCGTCGTATCCAGGCCGTGAATTCTCGAATAATTCTATGTATTAATAGTCGCGATGCGAAAGACTACCTATATATTCTGTGCATCTGAAGTATTTGTTTTTATACAATAAAAAGATTAGTGAATTCCTCTTTGCTTCCAGATATCATTCACGTCAAGCATCTAGCGGGTTGTTCTTTCTTTTTTATCCTTATTTATCCTTATTATCAGCGTTGAACATCCAGTTTAGCTAGTGAATGGGCGATGTCCTTAACTTCGTCTGCTTTATTCCAAGCAGAAAACTTTTGAATTTCCATCCACAGCATTTCGAAGGCGGTTTTAGACGGAAAACATTATTCAAAACGCTTCCCACGAAACTAATGGCGAGTCTTAAGGGTAGTAAAAGATGTAGCTTCAGCAAGTGTGGGAAGATATCTTCTGATGCCTACTGACGAATCGATTGAGTTTGTCTTGTTTATTTGCGGATTATTTCTCTCCAGTGTGAGTTGATAACGCATAATGAGCGGTTGGATCGCCCTTGGGATATGTGTTCTCAGCATAAACTAAATCTTTTTGAAAATAAAGAGTAGGAGTACAGGATAGAGCACGGTGTTTTATACACGGTTTTTAAAAAAAGGGTTGGTAAGCAGTACAGGAAAATATTATAGAAAAGTGGAAGAAGGTTCAATAACTTCTCATATCACTCCACTCACTCACGCTGCCTTGGAATAGCGACAGCGGACGTTCATCAAAGAGGGAGACCGAGTCCATAAGAGGACCCAGCACACAACCACCGACATCCCGAGTCAATGAATGAAGTCGAATACGATCATCAAAGTTATTGAGGTTGTCTACTAGGAAAGTCAAGTAGAAAAGAAGGTACTATAGAAATGATCCTGTGTAAGTACGGTCTTGGTTTGCTATTGAAAATTGATGTCTTAACCTATGAGTAATCAGTCAACCACACGTGCAACTTATCAATGAGGATGGAAACTTGATTGGCTCAAACACTTCAACAATAATACATGTAAACATGACCTTTGGGGGGGGAAATAACCTGTTCAAAGTATGGCGCTCCGTAGGCTACAGTGTAGCTCTGTTCAATGACGCAGGCAAGTGTTCTTCCTTTGGTTCTTCCTAGCACGCGTCATGGATGGGTGACGTCGGCTCGGGGGTTTCCGTGGTCGGCGTGGCTGGACTCTCGGTCGTCGGTGTGACGGTGTCTGGAGCTGCTGTGCCAGGAGACTCTGCACTGGGCGAAGAGGTGTTCGGTGACTCTGTTCCCGGTGTCAAAGTAGCAGGTGACTCACTTGTGGGCGCTGTCGCGCTTGGTGTTTCGGAGCCTGGCGACTCAGTGCCGGGACTTTCTGTACCAGGTGACGCTGAGGTTGGTGCACTAGTTGGAGGCGTCTCGGTCGTCGGAGTCGTCGTGGACGCACTGCACTGGTCCGTGACGTAGTCCACCAAATCCCGGAACAAGTAGATCTTGTCGCCGATCGACAGAATGCACTCCGGCAGACACAGCGCCTCCACGTCGGCAAGCAGATCGGCGCATGCGCTCGAAACGCACATACCCGCGACCTCCTCAGTATCAGGCTGAGTGCCGGATGTGAACGAGTATCCCGAGGCATCGGCGCACTGGTCGATGTACTGGTCCGTGAGCAAGGCTGAGAGGACTGAAGTCTGACATGTCGTCACGGGTGTGGCGGTGGGCGGTGACGGCGCCTCGGTCGTCGAGGTGTCGGTGGTCGGAGTAGGTGTGGTTGCGTCGCATTGGTCGGACACATAGTCCACCAAATCCGCTAGAAGCAGGATCTTACTGCCTACTGGAATACGGCAGTCCGTTGTTACCATTGAAGCCACATAGGCAAAGAGGTTAACGCACGATTCAGATGCACACATGGCGTCAACGTTGGCATCCGTCGGCAATGTCGGTTAACGAGTAGCCGGTGTCGGCGATACACTGCGCCTCATAAGTACTTGTGAGCAGGTATCTCAGCTGTGCTGAGGTGCATGAAGCGATGACCGTGGTAGGTGTCGGTGTAGCTGTAGTTGGCGCCGGGGTAGCCGTCGTCGGCACGGGTGTCGGAGCTGCCGTTATCGGTTCGGGCGTGACGGCCGTTGGTGCAGGCACGTCGCCGTCACACTGGTCCGACACATAGTCGATTAAGTCCGCGAACAGGTAGATCTTGTCGCCAATAGGCAGCGTACACTCGGTCAGGTTCATGGCCTCGACGTCGGCCAAGAGATTGTGTCACGCGTCCGAAGCACACATGCCGGCGACTTCTTCCGCGGTGGGCTTGACGCCGGTCGTGAAGGCGTATCCGGAGTCGTCGGAGCATTGATCGATGTATTGGTCCAAGAGCAGCTTGGAGAGCGTGGTCACTGCGCATGAGTCCGCCGAGATCGACTGGGCCAGTATAGCAGTCATCACGGTTGCGAGTAAGAGCTTCATCTTCAGTTGGAGAAGGGCTGACGGTTCGAGCTTGTTGCAGCAACAAGAGAATCGGCAAGTGACAGCCAAGGAAGAGAGAGCTGGAGGCGCTTGACGGACAGACCGATAGATGAATCAACGCGACGTTGATTGGAAACCCAACGAGACAAGGAGGAGGGAGGCAACAGCTAACACTTCAAGTGTTTCTACTGGGACCGAAGGTACTATCTGCACGGGAAGCTGACTGCAAAGGTGAGTGGCATCGCTATAGGCAAGCGTCTTAAAGGACTTCAATGCCTGTTTTGTACTGCCATTCGTTTTGTTCGTGTGTCTTTTCGATGCCACGTTATCGTCCGCCATCTCACCGGCTGGCTGAAGGTTGTGTTGGACTCCAACAGCGGTCAAGCCTTGACTTAAGGCTTTGGCTCAACGGGGCTTCAAGCCCGCGGAGCTTCGAGTACAGTACATGTACGCTAAAAGCGTGGCCCTGTGGTCTGATCCAACCTTCACGTAACGCTTCTGTAAAAACAACCCTGAGCAGAGCCATCGGGGGTGATGGTCTCCATGTACCGTAGAGGCCAGGCCATCAGCTTCGTGCTAAAAATGCCTCAGAGTTTTAGCGCGCACGACTTGGAGGCGGCCATTGAAGCTCTGCAGCGCAACACAGAGGCCGCCGCATCGACATCGCTGCTACTGAGCTCCATCCAAAGATCGCATCCGGTCACGGTGTGGTACATGTACTTACCTCGCGTCATCTCCCTGTCAGAATTTTTGAGTCAGAATCCAGTTGTGCGCATCAGACACTGACAGACAGCACTTTTGCTTACGACTCCCCCATGTCTGGTGCAGTTGTATTCACACAAGTGAGTGCTACTCACCAGACCAGAGCGATATTCCGTGGATAATATCCGAGTTTTGAACGCCGAACGCTGGCTGCTACCCCTTCGAGGTCGCACCGAACGTTTTGGTCGATGCTCGCGGTGACTTGAACGCGTCAGAGAGCCGCACCTTGGCATACATGCTTGACCCTGGTTACTGATACAGCTTTAACGTGAAATAACTTATGTATGGATGCATGACTCCACTGACCGCTGAGCCAAAGCTCTGCTTTGAAGTACTACGTAACGTATAATATCCGCTTCGGCAATCATTCGTGTATCCTGTTAGACGTGATTCACACCTCAAAAACTTACACTTCATAAGTGCTGTAGGTGCAATTCTGTAGCCGATACCGACCCGTAAAATGACTAACAGAAACGCACTCGGTCTAGCTTAGAATTCGAAGTTGAAGGATGTGCAGGTTCAATACTACGTAGTACTTCGAAGTACTTGGTAGTGCCAACGTAACTCAATACTCAATACAAAGTGACTAGGAACACCGAGTTCGAAGCAAAACGCCACAGTGTATTCTTCGTTAGTGATGCCGCCCAACAAACTGTTTGATAGCAAGCTAGACGCGCCTTCAATGAATCTTGGCACACAAGAGTAAACGTAGTGATATCTCGCTAGCGGCGAGTATTCGAGACCGGACGTCGAGCGTCAAAAGCTCGTCTCGAGTTGCTTAGCACGCCGTGGCCGTCGTAGTCGTGGTGGTGCTCGTAGTCGAGGACGAAGTAGTCGCAGCCGGGGTGGCCGTTGGAGTCGAAGCCGAGCTCGCGGACGAGGTGGTGGAGCTCGGAGCCGTCGTGGCGCTCGACGTGCTGCTCGTGGTCGAGCCCGTGGACGACGCCGGGCAATGCTCCGGCACGTAATCCACCAGGTCAGCGAGCAGCCGGATGTTGTCGCCCACAGGGAGGACGCACTCGGACAGGCCCATGGCCTGCACGTCGGCGAGCAGGCTCTTGCAGGCCGTCGAAGCGCACATCTTGTCGATCGTGTCCTGGTCCGGGATGCTGGCGGCCGTGAACACGTAGCCCGAGTCGGTCGCGCACTGGTCAATATACTGGTCCGTCAGCAGCGCCGACAGAACCGACGAGGAGCAGTCCGCGTACGAGCCACTGCTGCTGGCAGCAGAGACGGTCGACACGATGGCAGCGAAGGCGATGGCGAAGGACTTCATCTTGAATTGTGGGGTTTTGAAGAGGATTTGTCGTTGAAGAGGCAAATTGGAGAGTGATCGATCGGGTGTGCGGCGAAGTTCTCCATCGCCGGCAGCGGCCAATGAAGGGAGAGCTGCCAGCCACCGCGGATCTCTTTGATCCTTCAGCGTGCAAGTTGCACACCGGGACCGCGATCAGAGCTCGTTGCTATGTCAGGATCGGCAAGAGCCTAGCGAGTGCAACACCGAGAAAATTATATCCGGGATGTCCGTGACGTCTTCAACTTGATGGCCGCTCCCGCCATACCCTCGGCTGACATTTGAAAAACATCCGAACGTCTCTTGCTCATTATTTATTGCGCTGTTCGAAACGTATTCACGCCGACATATTGAAATGTAAGCAAATTATGCCGATGTTTTTAGAGATATCAAAGGGAAAGTCATTCAAGTTAAAGTCGCCGTTAAACGGCCGAACGACTACGACATGCACAAAGCCTACGACTCTTAATAACCAGAGCGAGGCGGAAGACGGGCTCAAAAAGCAGCAAAGTACTCGCGCGGGCTGCAGCAGGCTGCGAGTCGATCCGAGGAGCGCTTAGCAAGCGATTGGGGTCTGGGTTGGGGCGGCGGTGACCGGCGTCGACGGCGCGTCCGTGGCCGTCGAGTTGTCCGGGCTCGTGGGAGCGTCCGTCACGGGTGCGTCCGTAGCGGGCGAGTCCGGGCTGGGCGCCTCCGTGGCGGGCGATTCCGGGCTGGGCGCGTCAGTGGCAGGCGAGTCCGTCGACGGACAGTTAGCCGGCACGTAGTCCACCAGGTCAGCCTTCAGGTTGATGCCGGGGCCGACGGGCAGCTGGCACTCCTCCAGGTTCATGGCCTGCACGTCGGCGAGCAGGCCGTTGCAGGCCGTCGAAGCGCACATCTTGTCGATGGTGGCCTGGTCCGGGATGTTGGCGGCCGTGAAGGCGTAACCCGAATCAGTGGCGCACTGCTGGATGTTCGCGTTTGTGAGCAGAGCCGACAACACGCTGGTGGGGCAGGTGTCGGCTGAGGCCTGGGACGTGAACGCGGCGACGGCGACGGCGACGGCGGCAAAGAAGGACTTCATCGTGGAGAGTTGAGGATGGGGTAGGATAGCTTGGATTTGACGCTTGAGATGCAAATTGCAAAGTGAATGATCCAGCAGGAGCCGATTCGATCGGGCGGGAGTTCCGGGCTCGCACTGTTCGACAAGTGCGGCCCAGCGAAGGCATGTCCCTCGACGGCGGGCACCCAGCATCGATCCCATTGGGAGGCCCATCATGAAGGGAATACATGTACCAGGCTGATCCGTGCATCGCCGCCAACGAGAGTTGACACAACAGTTGAAGTTCTGTGCGGTCAAGTTTTCCCAACGTGAGCCGAGAACTTGCCGTGTAGGTTGCAGTGCAACCTTCCGGCGGTTGAAGATGGAGGTCTTTCAGTGGGAATGACAACCGTGGGACGTCGTGTCAGAAAATGCCACACCGGCACCGATGGTGGCTGCTGAGCTCTATCCAGTATCGTTTCAGCCATGCTTGTCCTTGTGATATGCATTAGCGCTGTGGTACGATACTGTTGTCATTGCTCTTAGAGCTGAACGCAGCAATGAAGGCGACAGCGGCCACCTCAGGAGATCTACCCATGACCATGATGACATACTGATACACTCAACAGCTAACGGGACTGGGGAGATATCCGGTACGAAGAACATGTGCATGCCGCTGCTTTGAGAATGATAAGTTGCAACTTCAACACAGTACCACTTAAGCTCCACACTTTTGAGCCCTAGATAAAATCTTCGGATTCTCTGCGAACACCGAAAAAAACCTACATTTTTTCCAAAAAAATTTGCCATATAGGGCACACAAAACGACGAGGGGATAATAAGTTCTCACTGATGCACATTTTGTATTAATACATGTACACAGTGCAATATCTACATGTACCCGGCAGCAACGTTGTGTAGGTAGAATACTTCTAGTATTACAGTATACATGTAGTGACGTCCACACCGACCGGTTCGTAGATGACTCACGTCCCGTGCTGGTGTTGCATCTAGCCGCCAATGCACCTTCGATCACTTCCATAGAGAAGGAAGGCTAGGCGGAGACGTGCAACAGTGTGGTCATTTCAGCGCTCTCTCTGGGTGTGTAGCGTCGTTTAGTCCGGAATGCCATCCAGCTCATTCACGTCATTTGGTAGCGCTTTTCGGCGGGTGACAATCCTACGTGTACCATCCAACTCATGAAGCCTGAAGCCGATCGTGGGTGGATTCCACGGTGGAAGTTGTTCAAGGAAACTCGCCGCTGCTATCCACGACTGCGAAGAACTCAGCCTCGGTACATGTATTTTTCAGCTCGATAACGGCACAGCACCTTGCAACCCGCATGAACGAAGCGGGTCTTTTTCGGACGCCCTCGTTCTGCAGGTCTGCCTAAACTCGCGAATGGCGAATGGCACGCTCGGCCGACACCACAGGCATTTCTCCGAGTGACGATACTAAAACATGTTGGCCACCGCAGTTTCCATCGAGGCGGAGGTGACATCAATATCACGCGCTGGTCTGGGACGCTCGCAGTCATGGCAGACGTCAAGCACACTGAAACCAAGTCACTTGAAAAATCTAAGGGATGTATCTTGTCCGTCGACAGATGGACCGTTTCTACGTTTCGCATCCAATACGGTACGCGCTATGTCCACCTGGACAACTGTGTCGGAAGAGCAGTCGCGCCCAGGACGGCGAGGGAACTCAAGGCGGCCGCCGGCACGTCTCCGTCCGGCACTTTCGAATTTGACGCCGTAATTGACACAGCCAAGCTCGATCAGCTTTCAGTGACCACTTTTCATCGGTTGTAGCAGCTCCGACGGGAAGTATGAAGACGTTTGTCACGCTCGTGTGCGCCGCCGTGGCCGTGTCGGCCGCTTCGGCGCTCGAGGATCTGCCCGTGTCGCTGTGCCGCGACGCCACCTACACCTCACCCGCCTCGCGCGGTGCCATGTGCTCCGGTGCCGGTGCTGCGCCGGCCGGCACAGCCTGCCCGCTCAAGGGCGACGTGGCTATCGGCGACTGCTATGACTACCTGCCGTCCTGGAACGGCAGCGCCTGCGTGGCGCCTGAAGATGCCGAGTGTACTATTGTTAACGGCGATACGTGGGGTTGCGTGCTCCCGTCTGTCGGCTGCGGCACTTCCACCACCCCATGCCCGGTGACGGCACTGCCGGATACCCCGTGCCCGGTGACTTCACTGCCCGACACGCCGTGCCCGGTGACGTCGCTGCCCGATACTCCGTGCCCAGTGACTTCACTTCCTGACACGCCATGCCCAGTCACCTCCCTGCCGGACACGCCATGCCCGGTGACATCGCTACCCGACACCCCGTGCCCAGTGACTTCCCTTCCTGACACCCCGTGCCCAGTGACTTCCCTTCCTGACACCCCGTGCCCAGTCACCTCCCTGCCGGACACGCCATGCCCGGTGACATCGCTACCCGACACCCCGTGCCCAGTGACTTCACTTCCTGACACTCCGTGCCCAGTCACCTCACTGCCCGACACCCCGTGCCCGGTCACCTCGTTGCCTGATACTCCGTGCCCTGTGACTTCTCTGCCTGACACCCCGTGCCCCGTTACGTCCCTGCCGGACACCGAGGCGCCGACGTCAACACCGTGCCCAGTGACGTCACTGCCGGAGACGACGGCTCCGGCTCCTGCTGCAACTACACCCTGCCCGGTGACGTCGCTGCCGGAGACGACGGCTCCTACTGCGACTCCTGCTGCAACCACGCCCTGCCCGGTGACGTCGCTGCCGGAGACGGAGGCTCCTACTGAGACTCCTGCGTCGACTACTCCGTGCCCGACGTCCGTGACTTCGCTGCCGGAGACCACCCCTGCGGCAACGACGCCGTGCCCCGTGACGGCTAAGCCGTAGACGGGGGCACCCTATTAGGTGTCGAGCCTCCTTCCCTCCGCACGTGGTCATATTCAGCAGGTGCCGACCTGACACTCGCTCCCGTCTTCCCCAGTAATCAGAGTTGAATACAACTTGGATACGCATTTTGGTGTGATCTATTTAGCGCGTTCGAGCCCAAGTCCATGTAGATCTACATCGAGGCATGAACACGATGAACTTTATCCCTTTTCTTTGGTGTGTTTGTTCACTGTGAAAGGCTATGAAGCTGCAGTTGTCCAACAGGAGGCGGAGGATACACCTTTGAAGCTGTAGAAAGCTGTTCCCTACAGTACTACTACAAGTACTATAATACGTAGTACTACTTCGATCTCGCTTCGTGTTAATATAGAGGTGGGCGGGCACCTTGGCACTCAAACATGAACCGCGACTTGCATTTGAATACTACATGTATACAGTATTATAATACTGTTCCAGCGTTGCCAGAAACGACTTCCTGCTGTGCTTCACGCCATGGCATGGATGCGAGTCTGGTCGAAAACCTTACAAAAGACACAGCGAGACACTGCCCAGTGAGTATCGTGAGGTTATCCTTGCGTCGCGAGCGAGGGAAGGGAATCATCAACGCTCACCTCGGTTGATGCCACCAAAAGCCAGGAGCGATATGGTGGGAGGCGAAACTAACGTTTAAAACTCCTGCAGCCTCCTCCTCCTCATGACATTTCCTGTCCTCAACTTGTCCCTGCCGATGTACATGTACCGCACGTCTTCGTGAACTCGTCTTGGTGAGCTTTTCCAACGCTCTTTTCCCAATCTACGTCTACAGCACCACCCCTGACTGGCCCTTCACCACGAACCTCCGTGTCATCGTCGCGACGAGCGTTGCCTTACTAACGCTGCTGTTATCGACCACGACCGTCGTTCCGTTTGCTCAGCCGACGCCGAGTACAACGCTGCAAACGTTGGCCGCCCAGTTCAAATCCCAGATCTACCCTGGTAGGCGTGCTTTATCTGGCTCGACTCCCTGAACGACCGCTACGGCGTCCTATTATACCACAGCTCGTATCTCACGTACTATCTTCCTCGACCACTCGCTATCTGCTACGTCGACGGCGGGCGAGACGCAGGACTTGATCATGTGGGATCAGTTGACCGATGCTGCTCGTATGCCTCTGGACTTTGGTGACGCCAACGTCCCGTTCAAGGATGCCAATTTCGAGACGAAACTCGGCAACAACTTACTAACGTTATGCATAACGTATGTAGCACGTTGAAGCTGTACAACTAAGTTGAACTATACACGTTTTAACTTCAAAATATGATACCTGTATATTGTGAGAACACCAGAACATTGCACGCTTTCGTGCCTACTTCAGGTTGAGGTGTGTGCGTTCGGTCAACAAGAAAAACTAGAGAAGGTGGGAGTGAATCGATCTGTGTTTCTGTTAGAAAAAAACAACAAAAGTAATGCCAACGGAGTGGTAAGCGAGGTAGTATTTTTGTTTGTTTGTTAGAGATTTCGATCTGCCTATCTAGGCGTAGTAAGCACTGGCAACCTTCGTCGCAAAGTTGGCTTCCTTGAACGGAACGTTCGCACTGCCAAAGTCCGTATCTTCCAGCGCAGTACGAGCCGCATTGGTCAACTGATCCCACATGATCAAGTCCTGCGTCTCGCCCGCCGTCGACGTAGCAGACAGCGAGTGGTCGAGGATCACCCAACTCGTCGAGTACTCGATCTTGGCACTGTCACCGTCCAGATAGTTTGAGTCGGGAGGGTAGTAGTACAGATAAGTGCTGTGATAAGAAGCTGACAAAGCCACAATACTGGGGCTGTCGAGCGAGTCGAGCCACACGACGCAGTTCTCCCAGTCATGACGGTGGCCCTGCCCATCCAGCGTCTCGTCCTTGGGCATGTACCAAGAGTACATGAAGGCGTACACACCCTCGTACTCAACAGTGCGGCCGTAGATCTGACTGCCGTATCCGGATCCCTTGCAACCGGCGCTCTGGGACCCTGTCGGCTTCAGGCCGCCACTGGTGTTGCCGTCTTTGTCGACTGCTGGGTACGGGTGGCAGCCATTGTTGATGTAGATCTGGGGCTTGAACTGAACCGCGACAGACTGGACGGTGGTGTTGGGCGTGGGTTGCGCGAAAGGAACGACTTGGTCGTGGTCGATGACAGCAGCGTTGGTGCCGATTAGAGTGGCAATGGCAGCAGCGGCGATGGCACGAAGGTTCATCGTAGGTGCAGCTTAGACGATGCAGAAGGAAGTGAGGACACTACTGCGAGACGTAGCAAATATGGGAATGACATGAGCCTCCAGGGCCCTTCATGGCGGCCAGGAATGAGCGAATGGTGCCTTGATCGCGCAGCTCACCCAGCTGTTGAAGTTCATTTAGCTGAGAACGGGCGTCGGATGATCAGGATGGCACCGTCACAGCGACGTAGCTCCTTGCGTCGGCAACTGCATGAACTCCTGCCGTCTTAGAACAGCGCTATGGTCCATAGTATGAATCTTTTCGGTCTTGTCCGCTTGCTTGACAGACACAGGAGCCGGCGTCTGCTTTAGGCCAGAATCGGTCACCACTTCAAGGACGTATTACACACACGCGAAACCAGTGCACGACTAGCGAACATGGATTCAAGAAGATATACTTCGATCAGCCCATGAGCTCAGCTCATGTGGGCTCCGGTAGATTCACTTCCACGGACGAACGACTCGTTGACACCGAGATACCCTCCGCCCGAGAATCTCATGGAAGTGGGAGACGGACGTGGCGATCAGCTACTCTTTACGATAGTGCGTGAAGCTCAGCGAACATATTCGGTGTCTTAGTGGCGCAAGAACTCAACATGTATACTACATAGGAAGCGTTAAAATGCCAATAAAGGTACTTTGAATTGGATTCACTAGACGCTCAGTCTACTTGTACCAGGCATTCGCGAGTTTGGTCTCGAAGTTTGCGTCTTTGAACGGCACGTTAGCGTCCCCGAAATCCGTGTCCTCGAGTGCTGTCCGAGCCGCATCTGTGAGTTGATCCCACATGATCAAAACCTGCGTCTCGCCGCTGTCCGACGTCATGCGGAAGGCGTGGTTGATCAGCAGCACGCTGTAGTAGTCGATCTTGGCGCTGTTGCCGTCCAAGTAGTCGGAACTCGGAGGATAGTACACTGTGTAGCCGCTGTGGGCTTAAGTGGAGACGGCGAGGATCTCCGGACTGGCCACCGCCGGGTTGTTAAACCACACGACGATGTGTTCCCAGTCTTGGCGGTGACCGAAGCCCGAGGCCGGCGAGTCCTTGGGGAAGTACCACGAGTACATGGTGGCCCAGACCCCGTTGTACCAGGTCGAGCGTCCGTAGATCTGACTGCCGTAGCCCGATCCTTTGCAACCGGCACTGGACGACCCCGTCGGGTTGAGACCACCACTAGTATTACCGTCTGCATCGACGGCAGGGTACGGATGGCAGCCGTTCGTGATGTGGAGCTGCGGTTTGAAGTTAACGGCTGCGGCCTGGGAGACGGAGGTCGGTGTGGGCTGCGCGAACGGCACAACCTGGTCGTGGTCGATGACTTCAGCTTGCACAGTTGAGAAAGCGATGGCAGCGACGATGAGTGGAGACTGAAGCATTGCGGCGAGGGTGAAAGGGTGGATTGAAGCAAATTCTAAAATGCCGGACGAGGTAAAGTGCCAGACTTGGTTGAGCTTTGTTTATTTATTAATTCCTTCAATCGATGCTTTCCTTGCTATCACCAAGACGCGCACGGAGGCACTTTGGCGCTGAATCTGGTCGGGTGGATGTGCTGGGCGTCTTGATGAGCCGAATGCGGACATGTACTACATGGTACATTAACGTGGTCTCTAAGGGGGTCTAGGGGTACTCTAGATATTAATTTATGCAATGCTTGAGCGGACGATGTAACATAATCAATGCAGTCCGTCCACTAGCGTACGTCAAGAGAAAGAACGCGCGAAGTTACGTAATCCTAATGTGAATTCTTCGGAACCTCGGAACTTGTCGCTTTAAATGAGGGATCATCAGAGTGATTGTAGTTATTAAAATTCAGTTGTGCGTAAAGTTCCGAACTCTGATTTGAACCGGTTCTATGTCACCGAACTGATGTAACATCAACAATTGTGATCATGATAGGTTTGATACACAATGCGGGACTAAGTTCCTTAGTTCCCCCAAAAAAACTCAACACTGCCTCTCTACCTCCTCTTTCTACCTATACTGTATACCCCCCCTCTATAAATTATATATATATATAAAAGTATAGGAACTCGGAACCCGAGCACCAACAGCAGATGTCAACTTAACCACAGCCCTTCTAGCTATCAAAATTTGGTTCCGAAAATTTGGAACCCGAAGGCATCCACAATTCGCCAAATAATTGCAATTCACTATAGAGTTGGAGCACCACAGCAGCTCTAGTAAGTACGACATCGTTTTGGAACCGGTTCGGAACGCGGTTCTGGAACCTCGGAACTTCGCATTATTTTTAGTTCTGATGAATATATTCATCAATATATAGAAGCTATAAAGTTTGCAAAACCAACTTGAGAAATAAAATGATCGGTCGAGTTTACAGAATAATTCATCTTGAAAGTGACCTATGTTATGTTGGTTCTACTCTCAACAAATTGTCATGGCGTTGGCAAGGTCACAAAAATAACTTTCGACGCTGGCTTGAAGGTAAGCATACGTATTTGTCAATATTCCCATACTTTCAAACTCATGGAATTGATAAATTCAAGATCACTCTCGTGAAGGAGTATGAAGTTGTAGACCAACAGCATCTTCAAGCGTATGAGCAGCTTTGGATTGCAAAATTTAGTAAAACAGCAGTGAATAAGAATAAAGCGTTTACGATAGATCAGCTGCGCAAAAAGGATTACCGGGCAAATAATAAAGAGAGCATCAAGGCCTACAATAAGGAATACTATAAGGCAAACAAGCAAAGATGGGAAGCAATTTCTAAAGAGCGACTAGCAACTCGATTCAATTGTGAGTGCGGTGGCAGACATTCCGCTGCAAACCGCCATGTTCACATTCGATCGCTGAAACATAGACGGTGGCTAGAAGAACAGAATGCTTAGACGGTGATATTTTTTTGCCATGGACACAAAAAAATTAGAGATTTTTTAAGATATAAATAATAACACTGGTAGATACATAGTCATGGCGAGCCGATACGCGGTGGCGTCAATCATAGAAACGACACATGAAGAATACGAAAGTAATTACATCGCTTCTACATTCTATCAAATATATTTCAGATATATTCGTTAATAATTGGAAACTTATATATAGCAGCGATGGACATCGAGTATGTTGACGATGAAACTATTGACTCGCCAGTTCATATCGATGAAAACCACTATAAACTAAAGGCAGTAGATCAATCAGTTCAACCACAACACAGACCCTTTTGTCCAACCCTCGAGACCTTGGCCAACATGAAGCAAAAAAGCCTCAGAGATAAAACTCTGAAGCTGATTAAGATGGATTTTGAGCGAAGTAAGAAGTAGCTGCTTCAATCTTTTTTGTGTACAATTGCTGCAGACGTTGCACTTCACTCTTGATAGTTTCCAATTTTGCAATTTTTTCAGTGCAAGTATTGATGACGATGAGTGCCAGGTTGCGGTACGTACTCTCAATATCATCGGGTAGAAACGCACGATTAACGAGATCAAGCTCCTTTTGCGCTCGTTGCATATGTTCATTTTGCTCTGCAATCATTCTGTCAATACATTCAAGCTCATGGTTGGGTTTAAAGCTTTCAAATCGTGTAATGAAGCGGAGGTATAGATGTTTTCTGAAATCGTCAACTTCGTCGCCCATATTACTAGATTATATAGTACTACCATAAATATTTTTTTGAGAACCAGTCAGCTGTGTAAGGATGTTGCTCATCAATTGGTCCATGCCGCTTGTAGTATCGTTCTCTTCGCTTCATATCTTTGTGATCATACCCACGGTATGCTTTCAAATTTGTGCGATCTTGGTATTGCTGATAGGGCTCATCACTGCGCTTAATTGCTCCAAACGATACGACTCTACCATCACTAAGTAATGCATCGTATTTTTTGTCTTTGCGCTTAGAAACGCGGAATTTATAGCTTAGGACTTGCATTCTCTATATTACAGATGTGATTATTCAAGCTGCTTGAATAGCTTGTAGAACTCGTCTTCTTTTCCATGTTGTAAATAGTACAACCAAAGCACACAATACTGACCACAGTGCCCGAATCGAGGATCTTGAATATCAATCTCGTGATAGTCATAATCTTTGGGAATGACGCGAGATCTTGGTAGGTCAAGGGGATCAAAGTAGCGCTTGTCTTTGTTCGAAAGTGCGAGCCAATGCGTGCCACCGATTTGAGGTGTACCCATGTTGATAATACAGTAATCTTTGCTTATGTCTAGATTCTCTTTGAAGTCAATCTGATCAACTTTGACTCCGAGATCTTTCGCAAGTTTTAATAGCTGATCATCGGTCGTGCGAGAGAGTTTAATTATTATTTTAGCGATCATTTGAATTATTTTTCGCTCGAGCTATATTTTTGTCTAATATAAGACTCAAAGCTTAATAATGTCTTCAGCAAGTGATATCTCTGCTTTCGAACACTCTGTCGAGCCAGCTCCAGCTGAAACGCTCTTCCGTGATAAGAAATGGACCTATATCCAAGATTCGACGTCGAATACTGGTCAGTACTCTGGTCAAATTCAATTCAATCTCTCAACCATTTCATCGCAAGCCGCTTTTGTAAATTGGGAAGAAGCAGTCATCGAACTTCCAGTCAAACTTCAGATTACTGTTAATTCGGCGATTACGTTAAATGCTAGCTGCGCACCTTGCACGTATGATCAGCTAATTCCAAAAGCCGATTCGTGGCAATGGATTGATAGTTGCCAAGTAGTTATTGATGGTGTTGCCGTTCAGACCAATCAAGTAAAAGAAAATGTCAATGCGACATTCAAGGCGTTAACTGAAATGGATTATAACACTTATGTAAAGCGAGGTCCAACGAGTAACTTCGTCCTTGATGAGTATCGCCCTCCTGTTGTTAATGTTCCGCAAACTCTTGATAATCTTCCAACCGCATCGTATATGAATACTACAGTTGGCGAATTCGGTTTATCCAATACGTTCAATAATTCTGGTGCCGCAGAGCGCAGTCTATTTACTGGTCTTGACCCAACAACTGCTGCTAACAATGGTGGTAAATTACTTGGTGACATCGTTGGAG
The DNA here is from genome assembly GCA_016864655.1 of Phytophthora cactorum. Lineage (NCBI taxonomy): Eukaryota > Oomycota > Peronosporomycetes > Peronosporales > Peronosporaceae > Phytophthora > Phytophthora cactorum. The sequence continues at coordinate 339,432 of NHQK01000038.1, forward strand.
GCAGTTCGAATCTACAAGCAATTGCGAAGCCTCAAGTTTATGTCAAACCAGTAGGTACAAGTGGATCGCTAGCTGTTGGAGATGTCCTCTACACTTCCTTTTACCTTGCTTGCGTGAAATTGTCCGATATTTGTGATTACTTTAAGAAATGCCCAATGCAAAAGAACACTAGAGGATTCATTTATATCAACTACAACAGCTGTACGACCAATATGACATTCTCTTCGCAAGCTGCAATGAGCCCAAGCAATGTTAGTTCGATTAGCTCAACATGAACTTTGGCAACACTTGTCCAGTTATGTGGAATTATGCGTCATTGGCATCAACTTCATCTGCTGGTACTGCAAGCGGGCTATCGCTACCCACAAACGCCCAAATTACGGTAACTGCTGATATTAACGGAACGTCAACTCCTGGCGTAAATCTCACGCCACCACAAACATTCTCCCGTTTATTAGTACCAGCGTATGGTCCCAACCCTTCGGCTGATCAAGCGCTAATCCAAAAGAAGACATTTCGATATTTTGAACGTGTTGCTAATCGATTCGTTGTCAATCCAGGTGCTACTTTCACATGGACAGTATCTAACGGTATTGCCAATCCAAAGAAGTTGATTCTACAGCCCATTATTGTTAATACAACGCAAGGTGCTACCACCGAAAGTCTTACTCCATTCCGTAGTATATGGAGCACAATTCCGGCAATACTTCGCCTTTTGCTTCCATCAAAATCTTCAAGTTACTGTGGGTAATATTCCAATTTGGAATAATCCAGTCAGCTTTGGTTATGATCTATTCGTACAAGAAATGTCAAAATCCGGTGTTGATGGAGGTTTAGATGATGTCACCACCGCAGGCCTTCTAAACCAACGATTATGGGAATCGCTTTACCGATTCGTTGCTGTCGATATTGGTCGTCGGCTTCCATCTGAAGATGGTGCTTCCAAATCCATTGTTATTTCTGGTACTTCGAATTGCGCTTACCCAATGGCTATTGAATATCATGTATGGCGTGAAGTTGTTTGTACGATTGATACTGCTATGGGTACTGTATCGCAAGGTCCAGTTCAAAGCTAAATGCGAACATATATCTCACTGTATCTACCTTTTTTTTTATTCTGTTCAATATAGTATCCAATATGAACGGGTTCTTCACTGATAATCAAACGAAGCAAAAAGCTTACGATCGTTACTACAATGCAATGGCGAGAAGTGATTTCGTTCAAGGGGCTAAGCTAAAGGGAATGATTCAACAACAATCCTTGGATGAAGCTAGCAGCGATTCCTTGGCAAAATTATTCCAGCAAGTCATGAACAAATCGCGCGATTACGACTATGATAAGATCACTAGCAAACTAACAAAGAAAGCTCCTTCAGTTATCAAGGGAGAGGATGTGAAAAAAACAAAAGCTTTCACCTATGTTCCAGAGCAAACTGATACACATGCGAGACAGAAAGATTCGCCATTATCATACGAAGAGGCGATCAACGACGAAAACTTCAAAAAACATATGAACGGAAATGAGTTACACAAAATTAACCAAGGGAATAGATCTGGAGCAAGCCGTTCAAAATCGAGTAAAGAAGTACTTGAAAAGACACAAAGAGTTTCGCAACAAGATTTTCCAAAGTAATCGCAAGGCCACTAAAGATGATATTAATAACAAGGCCTCTGAAATAGCGAGTGTTTTGATAAAGCGCTCGGAGCCAGATGAGCCATCTCCGAATCCCAACGAACTGAAACGTATGAAACAAGAGCCGAATCGCCAAACAAAGATACATGGTACTATTATGTTAAATCGTTTCAATAGTGATGTTGATAACTTCACAAGACCATATAGAAAAAAACTTTATGAAAAGATGAGGACCCATTATAAATCGGATATTGATAAGAAAATGGGCCCTAACTACTTTGATACACAATTTCCTAAAATGGTGGGAAGACACACGACTGAGAACATGAAAAAATACAAGGAAATATTGAAAACATGGATAAAAGATGTGTACGCAAACTGAGCGAAAAAAAGAAGTTGATATTGCTACATAGAGAAGCTATGCTCTCGATGATCGTCTTCATCTTTGGCTACGAATGCGCTTGGTGCTTTTTCTTTGCTGATTGAAATAAATTTATTTGTCAATTTTCCCTCAACGCCCCGAAGCACCTCTATCTTTTTTTGCTTCAAATCTATCTCGATCACACTCGAATCTTTTTCATCGTGAACTGGCAGTAGAATTCTGCCATCAATTATCATCACTGAGTTTGACGATATCATCGTTGACTATGGCTGTTCCCTCCGGCAATGGTTTGGATTTCTTGCTTCCCATTGCTCTATATTAGTTACCAGAGAATTTACTGTAAAGCTCGTCGATCTGCTGCTGTTGCTTGAGAATTACCTTATGGAGTAAGCAGACCATCTTGCTATAATCAACAGAATATTGAACATTTTCTAAATCAACACCCATGTCTTCAATAGGCAAATTCTCTACGTCAATAAAATTAACGCAGTGAGGCAATCCATTTCGAATTAGATCTTGAGCTTTATAACCCAACTGAAGAGGTACTGAATCACCTTGGACCTTATATCGGAACATTAAAGGTTTGACTTTAAGCATTTCATCCACGATCGAGTCATTCAATTCAGTAAAATCCTTCTTTATTCTTGCGTCAGAGGTAGTATAAACTCCTGATCCTGCTAAAATAGCATTGCTTGCTTTGATACTCACTGATATAGAACTTAGAGGGCCTATGGTGCTAACTAGACCACCACTCCGTAGGAAATATGCGACGCCCGTGCTACCGACATCGACGGTGCTTGAAACACTTGAATTTACCTCGAGTGGCGCGGAAGGTGTTGATACCGCAATGCCTAATCGTCCAGCAGCAGTCAATGTCACTTTACGACTATTATTGGTCATAATGACGAAATCATTATTTGATACAGTCCCCATATAAGCAGAGTTAGTACTGGTTCCTGAACTCCCGTTGGAAAGCTGGAAGGCAAAAGCATTAGGAGCACCAACATTGGACGATTCAAAAAGCGCGGCCGTATCGAATGCCGTTGATCCATCGTTAAACGCGTTTGTGCATCGAATATACATATTACCCTGTTGTAGTGTAATTGGAGCCGTTCCCAGAGAACTGCTATAAGGAGTGTTCGTATTGAATAATAATTTTGGAGTAATATCATTCATCACATAAAGGCATCCACCACTCGAAGGCGTAGCAGTTGATCCACCTGGATTTAGACAAATAGCATCTCCAGATGTGGCCAATGCAAACGTATGTGGATAACCTGTTTGATAAGGTTGTGAATTACCAACATTGAAGCAAAAGCGATGCGTTTGACTCGTAAAACCCACCGAGGGCTTATCATTCCAACTGATATTAAAAAGATCTGCACTGGTTGCGGAAACGCCCCCAATCTGAGCCGTAGGATCAATAGATGATACCAGATTCAAAATTGGATAGGTTCTGTTGGTACTGGCAGATCCATCTATTTGTGTACCGATAGTCAACGGACTGGAATCGTCAACTCGGTAAACTCTGACACTGTCTCTCAAACTTGTATTTGCAAAGAATTTCATCTGATTTGTAGTCGCACTACCGGATCCGAATTGAATCACTGAATTGGAGTTAGTCACCATTGCTTTGCTAGCTGCTACTGTTCCTGGCGTGATTCCACTTAGGTAAGTTCCGTATCCAGAAATGCCGTTTAGATCTGAAGCTGTTGCTGTGACTAGTGTTCCATTCATGTAAAAACTGGTGGAGTTAAAAGATCCGCTCACATCTAGTTGATAACTTGGAGAGGTAGTGTTGATGCCAACATTGCCACCTGACTTGATTGCAAGCCTTCTCGTATTGTTTGCACCAAAGTATAAATCATTTGCGGTTGTCGTTCGAAGATCACATGCTCCTCCTGAACTTGCTATTCCAACTGTGAAAGTGCTAACAGCAGCTGATTTCGTAAAGGAAGCCACATTGCCTCCTGCACTTTGTGTGTGAGTGATACCACCTCCTGATAAACTTAAGCTAGATAGAGTTCCAAGTGACGTAATATTTGGCTGAGTTGCTGTGCTTAAAGTGCCCGAAATTAATCCAGATACATTCAGAGATGTTAGAGTTCCAAGCGACGTAATATTTGGTTGAGCTGCTGTGCTTAACGTTCCTGCGATCGATCCTGATACTGTCAAAGAGGAAAGCGTTCCAAGTGAAGTAATATTTGGTTGAGTTGCTGTGCTTAACGTTCCTGCGATCGATCCAGATACCGTAAGTGATGACAACGTTCCAAGTGACGTAATATTTGGCTGAGCAGATGTCTGAATAATTCCATAGAAGTTTGTAGCTGTAAGATTTCTGAATGAACTGACATCCTTGTTTGCATCGACCATAACAAGTTTAGACGCTGTAATAGTTCCAGCTGTCACTCCTGAGAGACTTGACAAGTCAACTATAGATCCGCCAATTGTCAATGATCCACAGTCGAGACCTCCAGCTACAGAAAGTGAGCTAAATACACCAGTTCCACCTAGCTTTTGATATCTTTTGTCTGCAATCGTGAGGTAGTCATTTGATCCAAGGTAGAATGAGCTGTTGAAGATTGGACTATTCGTAGTTGGTGGAAGAGACATTTGTTGCTATTATATAGTAACGATGATAAACTTCTATGAAACCATAGATAAGAAAAAGCTCAAGAAATACCCAAAGAATGAGCACTTTGAACTTTCTTTTCGAATGTGCGTGGCGAGTCCATCAGGCAGCGGAAAAAGTAACACCGTGCTCTATATCATTGCTCTTCTAAGCAAATGCTTCACAAAAATCGTGATATGTACGAAAACAAATGAAACGCTCTATGATCATCTTAAAGATACCATTGATAATGTAGAGATATTTGAGAATGGAATATTTCCAGCAATGAATGAGTATGATTCTGAGACCAGCAAGCTAGTGATTTTCGATGACCTTGTTCTTGAACCGAAAAAGACTCAAGCCCAGATTGGTCAATACTTTATTCGCGGCCGGAAGCTTGGTTGGAGCATGATATACATCAGCCAAAGTTACTTCGGTATTCCGAAGACAATTCGCATCAATAGTCAATATGTAGTACTTGGTCGAAACTTGACACAGCGCGATCTCGCAATCATTTGCCGCGACTTTCCAAGCGATATGCCAATAAAAGATTTCATTGATCTCTACAAACGGATCACGAACGAAAAAATGAGCACGATGGTGATGGACATCATCGAAAGAAAAAATTATCGCAATGTAATTATATGGTCGAGTCAGACTTTTTTTGTCTCATCAGCAAGCGTATACACACATTTGAATCGATTATCTGGAGTGATTGCATATTTTGATCCAAGAAGCTCAGTGTGATTTCATTGTTTGTCCCTTGCATCGGACAATACGCAATTCCTTGTCTCTGAGACGTAGTGATAAGGCCTCCGTAACCAACACCTGCTGAAGTAAACGTATGAAGAACTTGGTTGTTGCTTGCAATTGGATTGTACAGATTTGATAATGTAACTACTACACTATTTACTGGGTCAACATTTGGTGTTATGTTACTATTTACAGCATAAACGCTCGTAGTTTGAACGCTGGGGAACGTACCATTCAAAAATCCAATAATCGAACCAAATCCAGAATTATCGATGAGTAGTTGTGGTGTATATGCAGTAGCTGGCATTGTCGGAAATCCAGATGCGGCTGTATAACCAGTAAGATTCTTGACTGGTTGCATCGTGAATTGGATCGCGAAAGCTGATGGATTCTCCGCGCATGAAATGAAGTAAAAATACTCACCAGTCGAATTGTTGGTTAAATACAAGTTGTTTTGAATTGACCAGTATTGGAGGTAATTATTGATATCAGAAGCGCTGTATGTGCCATCTGGTAAAGTAATCGAATATGTGGTCGTAGTTGCTGCTGTTGGCCAAATAATCTTGAATATATTATTTTGGCGTTGAGCAGTGATCGCTCTCCAACTGTAGTAGATGCTGATTGAACCGAGTGCGCATTCAAATTGACTAAAATCGATTGGTTGACTAAATCTATATCTGAATTGATGCTGTGCGACTTGGTTGTTGATGTTCAAAAGAATTGGAAATGACATTTTGATCTGCTTATATATATGTAACTAAATCAAAATGCACCGACGTAAAAGAATTCGAAGAGCTAATATGCCGCAGATGATGGATATCGACGGAGATGGCATAACATCTGGAACAATTAAACATTTAGCACCTGCTAAGACTGACCATGGATCTACTAATATCGAAACGCTAACCAAGCAATTAGATAAGATTAACACCAGTCAACTAGCGAAAGAGCAAAAAAAGGCAAAAAAACTAAGTACATCGACACAAGCAAGTTGCTTACGTTCAAGCGCAATTCTCTTAGAGCTTCATCAGACGCTTGAACTGGGTAAAACAGTTAGTTGAAAATACGCCTTTCTCATACAGCTTGTCGAGTAGTTGCTTCATTTCCTTTTTTATGCTTGGATTATCATCGCCAATCGTTGTAGCTCCTTGCAGCATTTTCAGACGCTTTACAACACTATCTAGTTGCTCATTATACGCAGAATCAAATTCTCGTGACTTGATATGGCATTTGCTCAAGCAATATCTCATGAAGTCTTGCTCTGGTTCGTCTAGAAGGTCGAAGAGACGCTTATCAAAGCTCTTATCATCTTCAATCATATGCCATAAATCAACAAATGCATGAGACGAGCATAGTCTTCAGATTTACATTTGATTTTCCGCTTCTTAGTCGAGCGTGTAATCCATTGAAACTCATAAGATGTGGGCCACGTTTGGATGTCATTTGAATGTGATTTGCTCTATATATTAGGCATTTTCATATTAATTTTCGAATACTTCAATTTCTATAGTCTTATCGCTTCCGGATGGCTTGAAATCTCCGTGGAATATACGTTCTCTACGCGATTTAGACCGTGTTTTAGCCTTTGTAGGCGATTTAGGTTGGTGAGTTGATTCAAATGAGAAGTCAGGAGCTTCCTCAACAATCTTTGATGATGTAGATCTGTTTGCAATTTTGTTGTAGCTAGTATTGGCAGCAAACGTGCTATGGAGTAGTTTAGCGTGAAGGTCGTGTTTCTCTCTATTTGTCAACTTCGCATACGTTGGCGATTGAATGAGTTGCGATTCAACAATGTGACGGATCATATTCATGCTCATCGGCTTTCCATTGTATTTTACGAAGAGCTTTGATAGTGTTGAACTGAATCCAGAGTTGCTATCGTATTCACCTGAAGTATTGTTGTAAACACGCGAGAGAAGTTTTGGTGGATTTTGTCCAAGAGAGTCTGACAGAAAATGAAGAAATCGAGCAATGAGGTTCATTGTGGATCCATCTAGTTCGATAACTTGAGGGCCCATGAGGCGAACGTTCTTGAAGTCATTCAAATAAAGCTTGATTCCTTGAAGGTAGTTTCCGCCATCAACTTTTCTCAAATAGACTGTTGGCCATACCAGACGCAGCGGATAATGGACGTTGAGATATAGAGTGATATAATCAAACACAAGGCGTAGATATGCAATGCGCTTCGATTTTGTTAGTTTGCTCAGCTCGTTGTTTGAAAGAAAAAGCTCGCCGTATGTATCCACGATAATCTTCTTGACTTTCTGGGGGACAGACATCAGTTCTTGATAGCTGATATATTTCTTCTCTTCTTCAGGCGTAAGCTCATTATCCAATTTCTCCGACTTGTTTTGCTTACTGAGAACTTTTCTTATTGCGTTGTAGTATCCGAACGCGTCGCGGAAGCGATTCTTGACCATCTTGCAGAGTGCATTCAGAGTAAGGATAAGACTCTCCTTGCTTTTGTAGAGACGCATCAATAAGGCGACCATATCAGAATTTTGCACACTAAACACTTTCTGAAAATTTGCATCGTCGTACTTATTGGGATATTGTATGCGAGCAATGAATTCTTTTGCATCCCATTGCAAGCTCTCCCTCCCTGATTTGAATAATCTGAGCAGCTGCCTCAAATACAGGATCATTGTTGCCTTGGAGAGCCTATCATTGCTCATTTCGAGATCACGAAGAATTATTTGTTTTAATTCTTCTAGATTTTGAGTTTTAGATTTAAGCTTTGACATTTTTTTATTTTGTGCTTATATATAACGATGTATAAAGAGTTTCGCGTCAACCTTAGTCACGCGCAGGCCGTGAATGTTTTGCATGGAAAGCCTGTTCGATTAACGCATGCACAGCTTAATGCTGGTCATGCTCATTATTTCCACCCCGAAATTACAAAAAGCTCGTCAAGGCATATGAATCGGGTAAAGGAACGACTTTGTACATGAGTCATGGTGAAGTATTGAGAGCACATCAATCTGGCCTTAGCGGATCGGGCTTCTGGGGAGACCTCTGGAATGGTATTAAATCTGTTGGTAATACGGCATGGAATTTCCTTAAGGATAACTGGAAACCAATTGCATCAACTGTATTGGATAAGGTTGCCGACATCGCCGCTCCGGAAACGGGAGGACTTAGCCAAGGAGTTCGCTCGGGATTCAAAACATTAACAGGAATTGGAATGGCTAATGCTGAACCACGCCGCACGCGACGCATGAAAGGAGGGTCGTTTAGACTTGCATAAAAATCAATAATATTTATTAATGCGTGATTGTCCTTCACAAAGTGCGTTTACAGTGACGATTCGATTGTTTTAAAGTCGATGAGAAAGAAGAATCCATAAGGAGTTGCTCCACTTTCTTTATATCGCTTGAATATGACACGCTTGTCCAACTTCGAGATTTTCTCACAAAATTTCGAGCGCTTATCAGGGACTTCACCAGCTTTCTCACACCACCTTTGATAGTGCTGATACATAGTATCTCTCTCCACGCGAAATTGGCCTTGCGATTCAGTGTGTACGATTCCATTTAATCCCGATTCCCTAAGTTCATTGACATAATTGACAATGCCCTCATTGCTAGCGGTTGTCATCGAATCATAGATAGGCGTTCGAAAGAAGGATTTTGGCTTGGGGTTGGCAAACTTCTTCAAATATGTGTAGAATTTGTTCATCTCATTCTCATTCTTGATCACATCATCAATCAGCTCTCCATAATAGACCTTGTTGTGCTGTTCCGCCGGATTTACATCGAAAATAGTCATCTTGTCTTCGACGATGCCGATCAAGTTATTAGAGGCACCAATAAATTCAGTGATGTTGCCATGTACTTCTTCTTCATGGTAAAGTTTTCGACTAGATTGTACTGAATCAGTGATTGCAGACTTCATTCGCTCAAGGCAGTTACGAAACGAGCGCTTGTCGCCAGCAATTTCCTCAAACCAGCACAATTTTTTATGACGAAGTTGCGGCGACCCACGCTCTCCAAAGACATTGGTGAGATGCTGAGTCATGTGAGTATTTGCCGTTCCCAAAAGACTCGTAAGGAGCTTAAAGAAGTTCGACCTGCCAATCTGCTTCTCCATTGAATATAACACGGGCATAACCTTCGTCTTGCTGTCTGGATAGTGACAGATGCTACCGGTATACTCCATCAACCACTGGTACCTCACAGAATCATTGAAGCAAATGATACGCTTCAGGTAGTCGACTAACCCTGGGTGCAAGTCAGATTCGGTAATTTCTTCATGAAGATCCTTTGCTAGCAGTGAATTTGCTAAGCTGAATGTCTCCATATCATTTGGATTATGTTCCCATTTGCAGATAGTATTTGCAAACTTGTGAAATGGAATCGTATTGAGGAGGTCAGATAGCTTGGTTGAACGCGGTTTCTTGTTTTCAGTGTACTGGATTTGCACCTTGAAAAAGTTCTTTGAATTATATGCCTTGATCACCGAATTATCGTCCTCCGTTGGCTTACGCTTGTAGTAAGTGATATCTGATCCTTCAAAGACGTAGAACTCGTGAATAAAGTAGAGCACAAATCGTTTCAGTAAATGAAGAGACTCGAAGTTAGTAGTTTTCAACATCTTCTCAAAAGTACTGAAATTCAGATCAAAGTCACGATTTGGCTTGTTCTCGATCACCAGATACTTCTCCGCCCAATACTCAAGCTCATCAATCTCAAATGATGTATCAACCATAGCTAAACGCATGTCTTCAATTGTTCGGCCCGTTAATTCCACCAGCTGGGTTAGGGTTGTCAACTTCCTCTCAGATATGAATGTCAAGTTGAAGTCTTGATCAAGTGTAGAAAGCTCAAACGACTTTGAACTTGCTGTTTTGGTTGGCTCCTTGACTTCATAATCGTCCTTCCATTGCTTGTATGCGACAGAATCACAACCAGCAGCAATCCCTTTTAATTTGCCTTCGTTCAATGATGGACGATACTTCGAGTCAAACCAACCATCGAATTCTTTTGTAGCAAACTCCTTGTTGAAACGCTCTACTTTTTGTTTGAGCACACAGAGATAGGTCTTGCGCATCAAATACCAATCAGAATGAGGTTGACGAGCAAAGAATCCAGCGAGATTCCACAAGTTTTGGTTGTTGCAGTACCAATCATTTCGAATCATCATACATAAGTGATACAATCGCTCATCGTAGGATTTAGTTGCAAGGAAGTATTTCACACCGCATACAATGTTTGCTTGTTCGAATGATTCACGGTCTTCACTGGACTTAAAGAAGAAGTTGTCAAGAATCTGCGATTCATCGAGATCATCGAATTGATATTGCAAAAGATGCGTGTATCCGTCTTTCCCAAAGTCAGATGTGACATCATCACTGTGCTTGTAGTCGATGGAATCACCAACTACGTGCACCTTCGACTTGATCCAATCACTTGGTGACAATACTCGTGAGTCTCCCAACTTGGGTTGGTCGTATTTATCAACAGATTTGATGTGTTGAATGCAATGCTCGCCATAAATTTCTTCAATAGAGTCATTCATCGTTGGTTCTGGAACAATATCAGTTGTATTATAAGAGCTACTTGGTGTTGTTGCTTCGAGTGCAGGTTCATCAACTACAGGTTCATCAACTACAGGTTCATCAACTACAGGCTGATACTTCGCATGATGTCGGCACCAATCGCCTTTTGAGCCGCACTGTTGGTTCGCCTTGGGGTGGTTCTCTGGGAAAATGTATTTGCACATTGTTATTATTTCTATATATTTATTTTTATCGCTCAAGATCAACTCACTAGTATTTAGTTTCTATATATTGAGGAATATTATTTGTCAGAAATAAAAATAATTCCATTGGAGTGATCTGATTGGCTAAAATAATCTGCAGGTGTTCTTTCTCCCTCATTCGCAAAGAAGCAATGAAGTCGTGGTGATCGGAGACGGGAGCGTCTTTGGTGTGGATATTGATGAGCGCAAGAAAGTATGGCACTTGAAGGATATGATCAAGGAGAAGAAGATGTACGACTTCCCTGCGGACCAACTGACGCTATACGTCGCGAAGAAGGGCGACAACTGGCTCAAGACGGACGATCCTGATGTGACGATGTTGGAGAATGGCGAGGTTCCCAAAGGAATCAATGATATCGTGAAGAAGAAAGAGAACAAGATGGATCCAAGCTATCGTGTCCGTAATAAGGCGTTCGGTTTCCCAGATCAAGACGAAGACGAAGACGGTGAAATCCACGTGCTGGTGGAACTCCCAGAAGCTGCGGTTGGTGTTGGCGTGTTGGCGTGGCCCAGAAAACGCAAATTGTCGGAGGAAAGACTCGTCAAACTGAAAGATTTGTGGGAGTATTTGAAGATGAACATTGCTGCGCTTCCCAAGCCAACCGAGTTGAAGGCCATGCTTCAACAACCACTTCCTTTTCGACTTACGCTGGATGATGATAAAACAGCGGAGAAGATCTGTGACGAGAATGGAGATTTTCTTCAGTGCAAGGATCTGACGACGATGATTGAGTTCTGTTTACTCAAATGCTCAAGTCCAGTTGAATCGATGGCTTCGGAGAATACATGGCAGTCGTTCTATGATGCTCTACTTACCATCCCCAGTGAGCTGGCCTTCGCCAAAGGAATTCTCCTTACTCTTCGCAGGAATCGTGTCGACAACACTGGTACCACGGCAAAGCGATTACAGCCAGATCTCATTTTGCACTATGATGGAATGGTGCTTCTTCGTGGTGAAGAGAAGAGTGCTTCCACGTTCGTCGATGTATCATGCAAGGAATTGACTAGCAAAATGCGGAAATGGAACCCAATGTTTTATGGGGATCTTCCGTACATTCTCGGATATGCCACAAGTGGAGCTAGGCTCAAAATCGTCACGATCGACCGTCATCTCCACGCGGAGAAAGTCGTGGAATTCTACTCTATTGTTGCACAGAAGGAAGAGGTGATCAAGACGTTCTACAACTTGTCATTTTTCCTTGTCGCCATGGTCACCTTATCCAAGCGAACGTGTGCGAGTGATCTGATGCCGTACACCCCCCATGTCACGGAACGACGAACGATTGAGCTGATGGATGATATCGTCAAGCGTACCATCCAGCGCCAGCAATGTCTTGATGAAGACGATTTTGGACGGCTTATTGACATTTACACGACTCTTCAAGAATTAAGCAGTCGAGGGCATGAGAAGACGCATCTCCAGACCGTGCGCAAGTTGGAACTACCAGACGAGCAGAGTTCTAGTATCACTGTGCAACTTCAACCGCTGGGCTTTTCCAGAGAACCCGAGAATGTGAAGGAAGTGTACGAATGGCTACAAGGCATGCTCACAGCTTTGAAGTTTTGGCACGGCTCTAAGTATTGCCACGGCGATCTCCGGTGGAGAAATATTGTGTATGTTCCAACAAGCGATCGAGGATATTGGGTTCTGATCGACATGGATGAGTCGCACCGACCGAACACAACTACCATCAGCTGGAACCACCAATGTCACGGTGACATTCTCACGTTTCAGCATGATTTGTACCAGCTGGGGCGCTTGATGGAGTTTTTCACAGTTCCCTTGACTGACAAACTGCTGAGCGTCCAAACTGCACTCCTATCAGCTGTGACGAGTCAACTAGGTGCGGAGGAAGTTTTGATGATGATGAACCAGAAAGAGTAGTTCCGAGGTTCCAGAACCGCGTTCCGAACCGGTTCCAAAACGATGTCGTACTTACTAGAGCTGCTGTGGTGCTCCAACTCTATAGTGAAATGCAATTATTTGGCGAATTGTGGATGCCTTCGGGTTCCAAATTTTCGGAACCAAATTTTGATAGCTAGAAGGGCTGTGGTTAAGTTGACATCTGCTGTTGGTGCTCGGGTTCCGAGTTCCTATACTTTTATATATATATATAATTTATAGAGGGGGGGTATACAGTATAGGTAGAAAGAGGAGGTAGAGAGGCAGTGTTGAGTTTTTTTGGGGGAACTAAGGAACTTAGTCCCGCATTGTGTATCAAACCTATCATGATCACAATTGTTGATGTTACATCAGTTCGGTGACATAGAACCGGTTCAAATCAGAGTTCGGAACTTTACGCACAACTGAATTTTAATAACTACAATCACTCTGATGATCCCTCATTTAAAGCGACAAGTTCCGAGGTTCCGAAGAATTCACATTAGGATTACGTAACTTCGCGCGTTCTTTCTCTTGACGTACGCTAGTGGACGGACTGCATTGATTATGTTACATCGTCCGCTCAAGCATTGCATAAATTAATATCTAGAGTACCCCTAGACCCCCTTAGAGACCACGTTAATGTACCATGTAGTATGTCGTGGTGAGTTGCCGAATGAATCAACTGGTAGAGTTTCACTTGAAGCTTTTCAAGCACCTGTGAGTCACTCACGAGTTGCTTGATCCGATGTGCTTAAGTGGTTTGAACTGGGAACCACAATTCGCAAGCCGACACTTGGAGAGCACTACCGGTAGCTCAGCTTCATGTACTACACTCTAGTCACTTGTTTCGTGTTTTAATTCGACCGAATTTTGGATAATTTTGGAGAGCTCCCGAACTTTTAGGTGGCCGATTTGGTTGAGTTCTTTTTAGCATACGCTGAGGAAATATTATACTTACTACTCAACTACTCACAGATTCGAGAGTGTCCGCTACTTCATCATGGAATTCGAACGTTTATCCATCTAAATTACGCGAGAACAACCTGCGCTGCATAATTATGCCGATTTATTCTCGAGAGGAGAGAGGATAGCTTCTGGATAAGCCCCTTACTAATTGATGAGGCGAGTTCGTACCAATTAATGTCTTCAGTGCATAGCATCTCTGACGCACAATACATATCGTTATCAAATAAAACTTGAGTTTACTCACACATGCGCTTCGGTGCTGGTCCTTCACATTAAAAAAAAATTGGTCGTTGGCTCCTGATCCGCAATGGATCAAATGAAGAAGCCCACATCCGTCTATGCTGCCCAGGCGCGGTAAACGATGCGACTGCCGAACTTCTCGCCCGTGGGTAGCAGCATCTGGTTACGCCACTCGGGCGTGTTGATGGCGTTCACAAAGCGACCAGGCTCGACGGCAAAGCCCGAGCGAGAGCCGCGAGCGGGCTGACCGGCGACGGCCGGGACGTCGTTCCAGAATCCCGTGTAGAACTGGAAAGCGGGCTCAGTACTGAGCACCTCGAGGTGAATCTTAGTGTCCGGATGCTCAGCCGTGACCAGCAGCTGGAGCGGCAGCTTGCGCGTGTCGAGCGGGATGCTCTCGGAGTCCTTATTCATGAGGAAACAGTGGTCCACATTGGGCTCCTTGACGCCGAGCGTGGCCTTTTCATTGGCCTTAATACCAGGGAAGGTCTCGATCGCACCGGTGGGAATATTTCCCTCGTCCGGCACCAGATACTGGTCCGAGGCGAGCGTGACCACTGTCCCGTCGATAGTGTCACGGTCCGAGAGGTTAAAGTAACTGTGGTTAGTGATGTTGATGGCCGTCTCCTTGACGTCGTCGGGACCTACGAGCTCCGCTTCGTACTCAACCTCGAGCTCCACGAGTTCCTTGCCGTTCTCGGCCTTTCTGCTTGTCTGCGTGTAGGTGACTGTGAACTCAATAGTACCGGGGAATCCCGAGTCTCCGTCGGGACTCACTAGTTTGTACTGTACGGCGTCTTTGCCCTCGTGGTTCCTGACGGACGTGGGGCCCTCGAAGTCCTTGAGTCCCCACGTGTTTCCACCGTGCAGCGAGTTGACGCCGTCGTTAGCGATGAGGTCGTACGACTTGCCGTTGAGCTCCACCTTGGCACCGGACACGCGGTTGGCGATGCGACCCACGGTCTCACCGAAGTGGGGACCGCAGTACTTGACGTAGAGCTCAGGAGTGGGGAAGCCCAGCACGAGATTGCGACCACCGACGATGAACTCGTTGATAGTGGCGCCCTGGTTCAGGAACTTAACGGACATGTCTGGGGATTGCTTGAGACCTTGCTGGATGATTTGTTAATGGGAGGAGACTGTGCCGTTGGTGGGTCAAGTGCGTGGCATGTATTCGTCGTGGTTGAAGAGTTTGAGGCGACTATGCAGCCGGTTGAAGATCCTGTGATATTGGATACCTTTGCAATGCCAATAGGTGTAAAGATCTTAAAAAGCTCTGATTTCAACTGTGATATCTAGTGTATGTGGTCCACATAATATTAGTGTGGTCCACGTTCGAATATCTTCAAGGACCACGTCAAGCGTAGCAATCTCGGCCACGCGATCTCCATTGCAAGGCGTAAGCGGATGATGGAAGTCATGCGGGACTTTGCATCCAGCTTCTCACTTCCTTGTTACCGCGACAACGCAGTTGCAGCTATTATACAGCCGAGAAGGTGGTGGAGGCGAATGCGTCGGAGCTCAGCTGGCGGCGTGTTTGATAGCGGCACCCGCACATTCTGTACTAGTTTGCACTAGAGAAATGTGCCTTTGCCAATACCCAAAAGCTGATCAGGTCTCGTTTTGGAATGTCCGGTTGTACTCGAATCAATCAAAAATAATAAAAACGAAAGTATTAATAGTTGGGGTGAGCGCGTGCCAGGGGTTGGGTGTCAGTAACTTAAAGCATGCGTAAGTGAGCGCGGGAACGAGTGATCGATACTTTACGAAGAGCTCAGCTCTGCTCTTAGGTCAAGAGCAGTGTACTGCTGTTCGCTGTACTACAACAATCGCTGCTGTCTTTACTCGGCCTCGTGCAAGCAGCCACGATCAGCCACGAATAAGTCGTTCCTTTCGCGCAACCCACGCCCAACAGTACCGTCAAGTCCGTCGCGATTCAGTTCGAGCCCCAGATCGGATAGGGTGCTCCTCGTACGCCCCTCCACGAGTTGAATTTTCATTAAACACCACTTACACGAGCTTCGGCAAAGCTAACGCGCCGATGTAATATAAGTTTTAATAATCATTCATTAGCATGCCTGTTTTAAACTTGAGACCAATTGAACTAAGCGTAGTAGGCGTTACCAACTTTGGTCAGGAAATTGCCATCCTTCATGGGGACGTTGGCGTCGCCGAAGTCCGTATTCTCCAGCGCTGTGCGTGCTGCGTCCGTGAGTTGGTCCCACATGATCAGGCCCTGAGTCTCTCCAGCGTCAGATGTGCTGTCCAACGCGTGGTTGACTACCAGCAAGCTGGACGAGTAGTCCACCTTGGCACTGAATCCGTCGATCGTGTTGGACTCGGGCGGATAGTAAATGTTGTAGCCACTGTGGGCAGACGGCGACACAGCCACGATCGACGGACTGCCGAGTGTGATATCGTTGACCCAGACGACCACGTGTTCCCAGTCGTGGCGATGCCCCAGCCCCGTGACCGGTGAGTCCTTAGGGAAATACCACGAGTACATGATGGCGTAAACGCCGTTGTACGTGGCGACGCGGCCGTAGATTTGGCTGCCGTATCCGGATCCCTTGCAGCCTGCACTAGAGGAGCCCGTAGGCTTCAGACCGCCACTGGTGTTGCCGTCCTCGTCCACTGCGGGGTACGGGTGGCATCCGTTAGAGATGTGGATCTGTGGTTTGAACTTGATTCCAGCCTTCTGTTCCGTGGTGGTGGGCGTGGGCTGGGCGAACGGGACGACAGCATCGTGTGAGATCACGTCGGCTTGGGCGACAGAGAGTGATACTGCGGTTGCAACGAAGAACGTGAAGATGTTCATTGGGAGATCGAGAAGGTCTTGAGGACTTGAAGGCGAGTTGAAGAGTGAACCTTCGTTTCGCTAGTCAATGATACCGAGGAGTTTTTAATCTCACGACGATGTGAGTGGCTTGTCCTTGACCCGAAAAAGATTCATGTCATGACATCTTGGTGGTCGTCTGGTCGGGTACGAGTTGCCGTAGCAAGATATGTCTTGAATGTTAGTAATATGCCACTAGCTCGTATGTTCTCCAACTGAACAGCGTTACATGTAGTAAGTTAAAAACATTTAGTGTCGTGCATGGTACCCTGTTCACCAAAGCGTTTGTCGGATAAAGAAGTCGTCGCTAGGCTGTCGTTAGCCCCAGAACTAGATCAGTGTTTCCAGTAAAAGAGAAAGAGGTCGTCGCTCTGCAAGCCTTTTAATCACTGAAGTCAATTTTCATTAGGAATACTTCGATCGGGGATGAGTCTCTAGCATTTTACGCCAGGGTCCACTTTCACACCATCGAAGTTCGATTCGAATCATTGCAGGAAGTGCAAGCTACTCACGATCAGTGTCATGGCCCTGCACTTTACATCAGAGAGCACCATAGTTTGAAAAAGCTGGTCCTGAAGTTGTGCTCGTGCAGTTTCAAGTATAAACGACAGTCGTTTAAAACGGCGGTGGCGGAGGTGAAAGCATGATACTATACATCTTGTGCGTGTGAACTCTCCCCATGGCTAGCGGCTGCTTAAGTACTTGAAGTTGCAGCTTACGTGAAATGTATTATAGGGGCGTGATTTGCGCCGCCACAGTTGAAACTATTTCGAAGTATGTAGTTTTTTTCTGTATGTACCTGAAGCAGCTTTCAATTATATTCCTTGCAACTATTGCATGTCTACGATAAGGCCCTTCTCTCCGAAAAAAATAATACGTGTTGGATATGATCGTGAACTGAGTGAAATACTCTCCAGTCCTATGGGTGAAGGAAATGGCGTAGACATACATGTACGAGCCACCGACATAGTACGAAACTGCGACCGGAAATTCCACCTTCACGCTGGCGCACAGTCGAAATTTGCACTTGACATTAAGGCGATAATTGCACGTCATAGTTGGATTGACCGGCTCGAAGTTCCGCGTGGTCTCGGATACCGATCTCAACGTCAACGCTCGATCTGCTTGACACGTAGCTCGAAGTCCCGGGAAATCTTGTCGACAAAGGACAGTCGTTCCTCGCTTCTGAGTGCGAAATAGGACGAATCCGCGACGAGTTGTACCGATAAATCCGTCATATCCTTGGATGTTTGGTTCGGCCCGACAATTTGAAGCTGACAACGTGCACGTGCCACGCGAGCGAATCCGGAAGTACATGTACCGACCTTTTTCGGATGAGAGTAAGCGGTGGCCGTCGTACGATAAATGGACGAGAGTCCTCGATAAACGGGTTTGAGCGCGCCACCAACGACACGTATTGTGGCACGATCTCTAAACGAGATGGACCCCTATTTGATTATCTGGCGGTCTTTGATCTGGAACGTATTTGGAAGTGACTCTGGCAGCTTGATACTGAGCGAACTCATACTTCGTCGTGGAGACCAGCAACGAGATCTATCAAAGCGGTATAACTGTTAGCGTGCAGATATCAAACAAGTTATCAACTACTGAAGTATTACTCACATCTTCTTGGTGACGCCCTTGGACTCCTCAACGAGCCTGACTGGTGGTCCTACCATGAAATGTGTTCTTTGCCTTCTAGTCGAACGACGAAATCGAAGCTCTGCATGCGCTTGGCGACCTGAAAGATCACTCGTCCCTGAAGGGATCTCCAGACAGGCCTGGGCTGTCACCTGCTTGAAACACTGAGGACTGAACTTGCTATCCATGCAAGCGAATGGTATTCTGAGTGCGACGGCGGTAATACTGTAGTTGCTATGTATCCCAATAGCGTAGTGGTAGGAATGAGAACATCGCCAGCACTTTCTGATTGTCAATGCTACGACTCGGTCACGAAATATTCTACGGACCTGACAGCTTGCCCCTGGAAATTCTAGTGGTTCCGAAGAGCATGAGCTCTTAACCGTGCTTGTCTTGTTGACGACGTGGACTGGATGAGCGTGTCGTCAATGCGGCAGGGGCAAGAGGCTCTTCGCACCACCGTACCCAACTATTAATACTTAGGTGGTTTCGCCTCAATCCTCACTCAACTCACGCGATATGAGCATGACAGATCCAGCTGGTGGGCTGATCGTCGGGGGATTTTGGACCCACCTCAAAATTCTGAGCAAACTTTCGCTCTGTCCTGCCAGCAAAGGACATGGAGGCTGCAATGCAGAAGAAGTTTGGGATTTGAACGCGACATAGAGAAATTCTCCTGAAGCATGCACAACGATCGCCGAATTGTTGAGTGCTTCTAACAAGCAACCTGTAACGAAGAGAAGGATACCGCGCTTCTTTTGTCCACAGGTCGGTCAACTCGTGAGGCGATCTACACTAGCCAGATACCGTATGCAATAAGATGAAAAATTCTCGTAGGCTGCTACGTTAACTCTATATGTAGCGTTGGTAACATTAGAGGTGTTACATCACATAGTGTGCTCTCTTGCAGGTTGGGTTAGTGATTGTAAACGCCGATGTGGCGAGATCACGTTGACGATGGGGGCCAACGCAGTACTTTCGAAGTATGCAGTTGGGGTTGCTGGAGAATTTTAATTGTTGTCGTTTCAAATGTCGACAACTTGCAGGGAATGGCATTTGAGCTACGTAGATGCAACATCGTATTCAGCTACGCTGCTGTGCCGAGCAGTTGCATCGTGCACTGTAGTGTAACTAGCGGCCTATCATCATATTGACAGGACTTCGTCGATTAATAGACGTAATAGGTATCGCGAGTTAACTGTATGAGCAAGAGGGTGCCATTATTGGTGCCATCATTTTATCCGTGAGATGGGGATTTTTGGTGTCTGTCTGTAGAGCGTCGCTCATCCGCCAGCTGCAACAAAATCTCGAAGATCGGACATGGTGAAACCCGCTGGTCGCTCCTCCTCACCTTCTACTTGTTGCTGTTTGACTTACTGCAACTCAAAAAGCACTTACCAATTATCCAAGTTGACAAGCATCCCGTCGGACGCCAAGTTTGCTCAATGAAACTCACCTCTTTCCTGTGCTCTGCTCTCGCCGCCCTAGCCACAATTCAGGGCCAAGAGCAGCAGCAGCAACAACAACAACAGCCCGCGAGTATCAACCACGACCAAGTGAAACCCTTCGCACAACCTGAACCGGTCACAATCTCTGAGAGGGCAGCGATCAAGTTCAAACCCCAACTACGCGTCACCGACGGATGCTACCCGTACCCTGCAGTGAATGACGCGGGCGAGACGAGTGGCGGTCTGAAGACGACGGGGTCTCCCACCGCTGGGTGCAAGGGCTCTGGTTGGGGCTCACAGGTTTACGGCCGCTCCACGTGGCACAGAGACGTCTGGGCCATCATGTACTCCTGGTACTTCCCCAAGGACTCGCCTTCGACTGGCTTGGGTCACCGTCACGACTGGGAGCACGTCATCGTGTGGATCAACAACCCGGACGTCCCGGATCCGATTATTCTAGCGGTCACGCCCTCGGCGCACAGCGGCTACTCAAAGTACGCACCTCCGAGTGCGGACACTCTGGATGGTACGAGCATCAAGGTCAACTACGAGAGCAGCTATCCGATGAATCATGCTACAGATGTGACCACAGAGACCGGCGAATTCCAGGACTTGATCATGTGGGACCAGGTGACGGATGCAGCACGGCTTGCGCTGAACACCGTGAGCTTCGGTGACGCGAACGTACCGATGAACGACGGCAACTTTGTCTCGAAACTGGACAAGGCCTGGCCGTTTTAAGAGGGATCTGTACGTCTTTTTTGTGTGTGTTGGAAGTTGTTTAGAAAGAAATAAACTACATTCGTAAGATAATTCATCACTGATTCCTCGTGAGACTACAACTCGGAATACTTAAGCTCCTTCAGTCTTCTCGCTTCGTCTTCCACTTCTCCTGACCTCCGCCTGGTAGATTCAAACTATTAATAATTGTAGTCTTCATGGCATCCTCTTTCTCAAGCAATGCTACCGTGACACATCTCGCACGCAATGTGCTGGGCTCCCGAAAAGGACCAATCGGGAAGGACGACGCTGACGATGGCGTCGTGGGCTCGGAGAGCATGGACTCAAGTATGAGGGTCTATGAATTCCGTCCAGCTCTGAAAAAATCCTAGCTTTGCCCTGCATAGAGATCGCAGTACCGGATTGTTGCATGTCTGTGGGTGGCCCCAGACTTGGTTAATGACCCCCTCGACAACTTCTAAGTATCTCCCACGAACGCAAATGTATGGTGGACACATTGTTGCAGTGTCACCCCGGAATTTTTACTAGAGCCTACACACTAGGATACGAAAGCTATCTGGTAACCGGACGCGATTTCTCTCTCATGAAGATCTGAATAGGTCGCTACGCCCAGTATATTGCAACCAGCGTTACGGTGCCATCTAAGGTGGTTTTCTCAGTTCAAAGCGAAAGGGATACTTCCTCTCTAGTGAAGGGCGCTCCTTCAATTGAAATGCCTAGATCAAGACCTTCTACTTTCCACATGCCAGCGGGGCGTCAATAAAAAACCAGTTGGGCTCTAACCCCCTCTTTGCCGTCATCCCCCGACTTGACACTCAGGAGAAATCGCGCGATCTTCGCGGTGGCAGCATCTACCGACACTGCGGTACTAGAGGTCATCGTCCAAAGTTTGGTCTCCGTCGTAGTTGAGGCACCGCCGTTGCAGCTAACGAGGAGGGCTACAGCCACAAAATATAGTGACCAGGCGTTCTTGGAAGTGACGGTGGATGAAGGTGGGTTCAGTGCTGGAGGTTCAAAACTGAAAAGTGAAAATTGAGTTGGTTGGGCATTAAATGGTAGTGGTGTTGGCATTAATGGTCATTGCAGTAGCAGCATGACTCAACAGAATAATCATCATACAACAACCCCCCCCTTCTGTAACGTTAAGCCCAAAGTGTTTCTTCAAGGCAGCGTTGTGAGATTCAATGAGGTACAATGACTCAAGTGTACCATAGTGGCGCGCTAGAAGGAAAAGCGTTAGGGACTTTTTTCCTTGGCGGGTGGCGCAAAAATACTGTAGCATTTTGCCGAACTACCACAGGTATCAA
Organism: Phytophthora cactorum; assembly: GCA_016864655.1. NCBI lineage: Eukaryota > Oomycota > Peronosporomycetes > Peronosporales > Peronosporaceae > Phytophthora > Phytophthora cactorum. The sequence goes on from NHQK01000038.1 coordinate 361,635, forward strand.
TCTTGGCGCGCGTTTTACGTGGTTATCAAGCTTACAAGAGACCTCGCCGGGCTGGTTCGAATACTTCAGTTGGCCGTGCGTTTTGGAGTTTTTTTTTTTTCTCCTGATGGTGGGTGGACACATCCTTATACTCAGTTACTGCAGTAGTTTTTTTATGTAACTTAGCCCAGGCAAATTACTGGCAGTAGTTCGGAAAAGACACCAGCACCGCAAAGCCCTGGGTGTTTATTTTTAAATAAAGTACCATTTTTAGAAATAGAGCCCAGTGGGAGACGGTGGATGAAGGTGGGTTCGGTGCTGGAGTAAAACTGAAAAGTGAAACTGAGTTGGTTGGCGCAGGCAATGGTGGACACGAGATATCGAGGTGAACCGTAGATTCACAACATAGGGCATCAATAGAAGTGGTGTATATGCATGCCATTAGAGTAGGCTCACAGCCAGGCCTCCAAAATTAGTTTTTTTTTTTTTGGGGGGGGGGGGCTAATTTATTCTCGATCGTTGTCCGTGCTCGTGCGGAGAGAACTCACGACGAACGCGCCCGTTAAAAATACACGTTCATGGAAGGCGTTCGATGGGCTCCTTCATAGCCAAACGCGGGTAAAAGGCCGCGATTGATGGGAACAATGCAGCTCCCGTCTCGCGATACCAGCGACACACGTCAACATACTTGCCTAGAACCTGCAGATCCCAGCACACTGCGTCCTCGCGGCGCACGAGAAGCAATCGTGTGAAGGCCTCCGTCGTGAGCTTGTCGTCAGGTACTTGCTGGCTGGCAACGCGTACCCAGTTTACAGCATGCTGGTACCATTTCTTCAGAATCTCGTCGGCCTTCGTATCGTTCAGCAGGTGTGATGGTCGCCATTAGTGCAGCGGGTTGGACAAGGCTGCCCACCGTGAACTTCGTGCGAGGATCCAACATCAGGATAACCATGTATGTGTGGGCAAACTCTTCTTCACTTGACCCTTGATCCGATTCACGCAGATTTAAGCCTTGGGGAAAGGGTGTTGATGTGTGCATCGTGACGCGGAAGCGAGTGCTCGTTCATCTTTGGGGATCTCGCCCCGTCGAGTTCGTAGATCTGGTAAGTGTCCGTGGCCAGCCGGTCGATCGTGAACTTCATTAACACGATGAGTTCGGATGAGACATGGTTGCTGCGCTGCGCATCGATAAGAGCGAGATCGGCCAGCGACTGCATGATGGACTCCATCTCAATCAGCAGCCTCCAGACAGCGTACACAAGCTTGTCGAATACTGCCGAGTCGTCATAGGACTCGCAATGCTGGACGTAGGCCTTAAACGCGGGTAGTTAACGATGGTCCGCTGGAACAGAGTGACAGTCGATGCTACGCGAGTGTCAAATCGACAATAGGGCTTAACACAGGGAGACCGTAGAACTGCGGCGAGTTAAAGTAGTTGTTCAGCCCCCCCCCCCATTCTTGATTAGTGCAGCACCTTCGGAAATGCACCACCCACCGTACACAGACGCTGCACCTTCTTCTGTTCGTTGGTCTCAGGGCCCAGAACGTGAACCGTCTCGTAGTTCTCCCTCATGCATGCCGTGCATAAGGCACAGATTCAGGACATGCATGGAGCAGTCCGTCGGACGGGAGCCTTCGAACAATTTGGGGACTTTAAGGGCACTCGGAGTCGTATCCGACATCGTAAACTGTGCCATCGACTCGATGTCAACCCTATAAAGGGCTTCAACCCTGGAAGTGATAAGGGCCTTGACCTTGGCCGATGACTGTGAGCCGTTGTGCACTGCTACTAACAGTGGGATAATCGTGAGCTCCCACCTCTTGTTGATCAATCTCACCGAACTTCCCACTAGACCCTTCTTGCCGCTTCCGGCGGTGCAGTTGTCGTGAAGCACATTGAGGAACGGAAAGAAATAGGCGGCCTTGAACCCGTCTTTCAGCTTTCGCTCTGTCAAGAGACAGAATCGCTCGAAATCTGCATCTAGGAAGGTCGAATAGGTACTCGGAGCCAGAATGGTAGAACTACCCGTAATCAATCGGATGAGGTTACGGAAGTCCCCAGACACCACCGCATTGTAGGAGTAGCAGCACAAGCAGCAACAGTCAGTAACTGTGCAAATAGATTCACAACTCAAGGATATTTACCATCGTACCGTCATTAATCAGCCAACGTGCACTGTGCACATTGAGCTCCTTCGGCGTCGGCCCCCACAGCTTTTGCAGTGCACCCCTTTTCGTCATTGTTGGCTGTTGAGATTCTAGATTCTCGGCAGTAACTTAATAGTACTATCGAACCTTAGTAATATTTTCTACTGGCAGCCAAAATTACTGCATGTACCCTTTCTTCGCAAGTTGCAGTCGTGTATTATTCCAGGTCGCCCGAATGTCGCGTGAGTGTAAATCATGAACTGTACCCACGCAGAGCGATCATTTTACAACAAGATGTCGACCGCGCCGACGCAGCTCGTCGTGGGCGTCGAGGGCGCGCGCGACCTTCTCGTGGGGGATCTGAACGGCTCGAGCGACCCGTTCGTGCAACTTTCGGTGCTGGACGCCAAGGGGCAGCCACTGGCGGCCGCGGGCACCTTCAAGACGCGCGTGGCCAAGCGTACACTGAGTCCGGAATGGCATGAGACCTTCACTCTCGGCTCCCGGAGCTTCGACCTGCGGCTAGCGACAACATTGCGCTTTATGGTGTTTGACTTCGACGGACTTAAGCGAGACGACGTCCTGGGCGTTGTGGACATCCCCCTGGACGTGATTACGTGCGACTCGGAGCCCATGGACGATTGGTACCGTATCGTCAAAGTACCGGACGTAATGACTACTGACGCGAAGGGAGAACTTCACTTGACGTTTAGTAAACCCGCGGCTAGGGTCAAGGCCAAGTCCGTTGCCTCGGAGAGCCCCAACTTGCTCTACGTGACGATCGACTCGGGCAAAGATTTACTGCCAATGGACCGCAACAACAGCAGCGATCCTCTGGTTAAGTTGTCAGTTGTGGGGCAACGTCATCAAACTGAAACAGTGGCGAAAACATTGAAGCCTCATTGGGACGAACGTTTTGCCTTCCTACTGACCGACGCACACACAACGTTGGAGTTGCTGGCAGAGGACGAAGACCGCACTATTAACGACTTTCTGGGCCGAGCCCAGTTGATCTTGGCTGATGTGGTGGAGCCCAATGAGGAGAAGACAGTGACCGTCACTCTGTTGGATAAAAAGCTGCAACATGATAAAGATCGAGGAACTTTAAAGCTGCGACTACTGTGGGTTTATGACCCAAATGCTGAAAGTATCACGAAAAGTTCCAAAAAGAAAAAGGAAAAGTCCATTTTACAGTCACTCAAGCAATCCATGCGCGTGAGTGCACCGGATGGTCCGTACAATTCGGACGACGAGTTAAACGACGAAGACGACGAAGTGCTGGACGTTGAGAGTGACGATGAAGTTGCTGCAGCTTCACTGCCGCCTGTGCCTCCAGGAACTCCGAGCCTTAACTTTGCAGTGGCGACGATTCATCGTGTGGAAGGCCTCCCACCGATGGACTCGTTGCTATTTGATAAGGGAGAGAACCGTAAACACAGCAAAGGAGGCATTGACGTCTATGTGGCTGCCGCTCTTGCCTCGGAGCCAGAGGAATTTGTACGTACGCGCGTGCGTACCAAACATGGACGGCGTGATCAGTTGAATGCCAACTTTCGCGAGAGTTTGATGCTGTTCCTTCCAGATACGAAGGAGACTCATGATGTGATCTTTAACGTCATGGACTGGGACCCAGTGGGTGGCGATGAAGTCGTGGGGAAATTTGAGTTAAAAAACGTCGAGGCTGTAGCGAAAATTCACGAAAACCAGCCCTTCTGGGTGAATTTGTACGGAGCACCGGTCAAAGGTGTCAGCAACAACAGCCGCGCGGCGGAGCTCATGAATGAGAACGCAAATCAGGCGTCTGCTTACCGTGGACGTGTGCTATTGACGCTGCGTATCCGTGCCAAGTCCTCGGATACGTACGAAGCAAAGCATCAGAAGCGATTGGCGCCTAAACTGCCGATCGAGAGCTTCCCGGAGAGCTGCGTGTACCGCATGCGAGCTCACTTCGTTCAGGCGATCGGTTTGCCCGCTGCTGTGGCTAACGGGAAGCCGAAATTGTCGCTGGTTTTATCCTGTGGGCTTCGTCAGATCGCGTCCACGAGGAAGAGCGCGGTGAATGGAAGCATCAAGTGGAACGAGACGGAGGAGAGCGACAAGATGCTGTTCCCTGTGGACATCAACCAGGTCCCGGACGTGTTCTTGTTCTTGTGCGAAAAGGACGACGACAACCGCGTGGCCATCTGCTACAAACGTTTCAGCGCTAAAGAACTGCTGATGTCGCAGTTTGAGCGCGAGACGGAGTGGATCCCTTTAGTGGGAGATCGTGCGGTCAATAAGGCGAAGCCACGTGAGGAATTTACAGGTAAAGCGATGGTGCGTCTGGGTTTTGGTTCTATTGAGGCAGCAACGGCGCAATCTTGGGACCAGAAGGAGATGATCGAGCGGGTGAACCGCCACAAACCATACCAGGTTCGTGTTCGTCTCCATGAAGCCAGGAACTTGGTGTCACTGCATGACAGTACCAAGACGATCGTCGCGAGCCCCACTGTGCAGTGTTGGGATGGCTGCCACAAGACAACGGAGAACGTTAAGGAGCAGGAACCTTCTACCTCTCCGGTGTGGGCGCAAACGTTCTGCATGGACGTGAATCTGCCTGATCTGCGCTACGCACCTCATGTACTGATTCACGTGAGGAACGAGAGTCCGTGCGAGTACATCGGCACGGCAGCTGTGAAGCTGTCGGATGCTGCCGATGGCTGCAGTGCTGATAACAGCGTGACGGTGTGCACTTCTCAAGAACTCAAGCAGAACGAACGTCCGCAACAGCCGAAGCCCAAGTGGCTGTCCGTGGTGTTCAATGGAGACGACGGAGAGACGCTCCACGGTCAGGTTCTCGCCTCAGTTGAGCTCGTACGCAAGGCTTTTCCTGATGAAACGTTGCCCGAGCCAGAGGCGCTGCAAAAGACCCACCTGGACGTGTAAGAGATGGCAGAAAACAGCAGCAAGGGGAGAAGAGTTGATACCTGGTAAGTGCTGGAATGGACGTGTACATGTTGCGTCTTTGCTATGTTTGCCGTTCTAGACCAGAAGCGACGTGACCAGACCATTGCCATACGAGCGATCAATCTGCACCACGCCGTTGGCCACCAGCGAGTACAGAGCGCGAATGACCACGCCGTTGCCGTTGGGTTTGCCATGGTCTTCCAGTACGGTACTCGCTTCCTGCTTCAACTCGTTCACTCCCATCTCGCCTTCATGTTCGTACAGCAAATGCAGCAACACTGCTTCTTCGCGTAGTGTCGGTGGGTTGGTGTCTCTCGCTGTCAGGAGCTGCACGTCGACCATGTGTCTCATCTTCCGTTTACGTCTCGCCAGCTCTAATCGCAGCGAGTCCACTTGAGACTGTACCGTGGACCTCTCCTTCTTAATCTCAGCCAGCTTCTCCTTCAACGCTGGCAAGTCCCGCAAGTTCTCGTCCAAGTTCTCCTCTGTCTCTTCAGCAGCAATGATCTCTCTCTGTAGAGCGTCCTTCTCCTCTCTCAGCTCCCTTACAACCTGCTCTCTAGCGGCAGCAGCAGCGTCTCCCTCCACGTCCACACTCTCCGCTTCTCTCTTCTTCCTCTCCTCAGCAATCACGGCCTGGCGTCGCGTCTTCTTCCTCTGCAGCGAGTCAATAGCGGCCTCAATGTCCCTCTTCTCCTCTGCACGGAGAGCTACAGCTTCTTGCAGCTCAGCCAGCTCCACCTGCACATCCTCTTCCTCTTCTTCTTCGTCCTGTTCCTGCTCTGAGTCCCTGGTTTCCTCCTGTTCGACCTCGTTCTCCTCCTTCAGAACCTGCAACTCCACTTCCCGTTCGGCTACGCGCTGCTCTCTCGTCTGCATCTGCTGCTCCCACGCCGTCTCCTCTTGGGCCAGTTGGGTCTCCATTCGATTCTGTAGTGCCACCTCGTCGCCCGTCTTCCGCACCTTCTCCGAATGCAGCCGAACACTGTCGGACAGGGCGTCGAATCGACGCTTGAGCCGATCGTAGCGCTCGATCGCATCTTTAGACCCGTTCTTCTCGGCGATTTCGCGTGCTAGTCGATGCAGCGTCGTCTGCCATGTATCCGGGTGGCCGGAGGCGTTCGTTTTCGCCGCGTAGGCTGCGCTAGAGACCAGCGAGTAGAGCGACCGGGACGGGACGGATGGCGACTTTGAGACGGTGTTGCGAGGCTTAGAAGAGGAACTGGAGGTCTGCAATGGCACCGATACGTGCATTGTGGGAGCACGAAACAGATAAGACCCGATGGAGGCGCCTAACTCGCGGAGATCGTCTGCGCACAGCTCGAGACGGCGGGCATCTTCCTCCACACGGCGGCGCTTGCGCTCCGACATCAGCACTGATGAATAATGATTTGTGGTGGACACAAAAGTAAAAACATCAATTTTAGAATTTGATAACCTAATAGTTTTTGCGAGCAAATGACAAAACTTTGTGTCACCCATATTCTTATTTTTGTCACAACCTATAAAAAAAAATCAGTGTACAATCTCAATTGACGATGGTGGCACCGCCAGCCCCTGATGCAGGCCCCGACGCCGTTCTCCGCTCGCAGTTCGACGATGCGATCACCAAGCTTGTCGTCGCCCAAGCTGACCAGCTCCGGATACTACACAAGCTCCAGGACGACGTGTGTGCGCAGGTGTCAATCGGCAATAAAACCAATACTTCTCCTCCCTCTGAGCCAGGCCTTCACGCCATGATAGACGAGCTATTTGCACGTGATGAAGTGCAGCGAGGACTAGTCGAGTGGCTGGGGGAGGAGGAAGCCTGTATACGAGCACAGACTTTAGTGGGGGAACTCCAAGTTGACATTAAAACGGGAGAAGGCAACGACGCTCGTACGACGGTGAATAAGCTGCTGCCTCTGTATATGGAAGCTCTAAATATCCGAGAATTGGGTGGACACGCCGCACCAGCAGCCTCGCCTGGAGGAAAGAACGGGGACAAGAAACTACTTGGAAGCCTCGTGCTGGGCTCTTTGAATCCGTTTCTCGAACAGCTCCGGATGATGTACTCGGACGCTGTTAGTGATGGAGAATCCTATTTGGCGGGTAAAGGTGAAGACTTTAAGGAAACAACTAAAAGACTCAAGGCGGGGCTCTTCGTCTTCTTAAATACGGGGAACTACGCATCGCACAACCGCGGGAAACTGAGTTTCTGTCAACAGGTCGAACTTTGTGGCGCAGTGGGCGCTATGGCTGAGACGTTGCCTGTGGTTTTTGAGGCTTGTCAGGTGGTTAAGGGCATTCGCACATCGAAACGGAGTGGAAAGACAAGCCCGACAAAAGGAGGAAGTGTGGGCAGCGGCAATGAGGTTGCTGAGCTACCAATGGAGATCAAAATTGGAGAAGAACGAGGAATGTTCATCGCTCCTTATTGTACACCGTCTCAAGGTTCAGACGCTACCAGTTTATCTGAAAATGTTCTTTCTGAATGGACGTCACCCGGTCGTATCGCTGAAGACTCTATAATGGGAACATTGCAGCAGATTAACCTTCCTGCTTACTACAGAAGCTACTTGGTCGACAGTTCACGAGCGAAGTATGAAGACACTCTCACGCACATGGAAATGGTACCGAAGGCTCGATTATGTGTTAAGGGAACGTCGTGCAACCGTGACAATTGTGCCGAGTCTCACAGTATACTCGAGGCACTACCTTTTAACCCGCTTGTGGTGACACTGCAATGCCCAGTTCCAGATTGTTTCTGGCATGATTTTGTGCACGAAAACGACCTTTGCCTTTTTTATCACGGTGAGTTGAAGGTGACTCCAGCGTTTCGGAAGATTAAGAAGGTCTTGTGCTGGGATGGAGCCGACTGTAAGAATGCTGGATGTCTCCGATCGCACTCTTTGGCTGAAGTGTGCTGGTTCAACCCGAGTTTCAGGACGGAGGACTGCGTCCAAGGGAAGGATTGCCAGTACAATCAAAACTGTTGTGCTTTTCACAAAGAATATCAGCAAACGAAGCGAAGTGTAGACAGAAATGAGTACGTTGGTGTTGCGGAACCAATACTATTCCTTCCGCGGACCCTGAAGGCGTTGAAAAAGGTATCGTTGCCATCACCTTCGAAGCCGAAATCAGTCCCGAAAACAGGGCCACTCCCACGTCGGGCCCACTATCACAAGAATCAAACCGATGAGATCCCTGCTTCGAGCTCGGATCAAAAGAAATACACTCGTGTGCTGAGTCACATGCAGGCGGTACCCAAGGCACGAATGTGCATGAATAGTGAACATTACAAGGAAGACAGCGCGAATCTGTGTGACGAGGCACACAATCTCACTGAAGCGTTATCTTTTAATCCTCTGGCGATGGTGCTGCCATGCCGCACGCCAGTAAGTTGTCGCGACGACTTTATTCACACAAATGGTCTTTGTGTGTTCTACCACGGAGAAAAACCCGTTCCGAAGGAGTTTCTCAAGACCAAAAACTTGCTTTGCGAGTTACTTGAAAACTGTGAAGATGAAACGTGTACGAAGTCACACTCGATCGTCGAAATCTGCTGGTTTTTCCCCATATTTCATGTGAACAAATGCCCCCAAGGAGATTCGTGCAAGCGAATGGAAACGTGTTCACTGTACCACAGCGAACACCATGAAAAACGAGACTCGACGATGAACAACACTGTTGGAAAAACTGAACCAGTACTCTTTATCTTGCGAGCATATTCAGAGCTGGTCTTCAAGACACAGAACAACCATGAAGATGTGGACAACGGCAGCGTAAAAAGCTGCGAGCCAAGTGAACCACCTTTTGTAGACGCTGCTGAAGTTACCGATGATTCTGACAGCTACACGCTGAGCTTCGACGAAGCATTAAACAAAGGCTCGGATGCTGAACGTGTCAAGTACGAACGAGTACTAGCGCACATGGAATTGGTCCCAAAGGCGCGTTTGTGTACCAAGAGTGAAAACCACGATGGTGTATCCGCTCTGGAAACATGCGTCGAGTCTCATTCTCGATTGGAAGCCCTGGAGTTTAACCCGCTTGCAATGATACTCAAATGCCCGATCACTTCCGGTGAGGGCCATCGACAGTCGCTGTGTGTGTTTGACCACAACAAGGGGTCTATTCCTAAAGGGTTTCTGAAGGAGAAAAAGCTGCTCTGCGAGGACTTTGATGCCTGTGGTAACGCTAATTGCGTTAAATCACATTCCTTTGCTGAGGTTTGCTGGTTTAACCCGCAATTCCGCGTAGCTGACTGTCCTCAAGGAAGCGAGTGCCCCCGCAAGCAAACCTGTGTCGGGTTTCATTCTGAACATTTCGGACGGAGGAATGCGAGAACGAACTCCCAAGTGGGAAGTACTGAGAGAGCGCTGTTTGTTGAGCGCGTGTATGAAGCGTTGGTTAAGCGTCGGGCCCAGGCTTTAAGCCGCGCCCATCCCATCCTAGTCGAAGAACTGACTCCGGAAACATCTCAAGAAGACGAGGCAGACGAAATGCTGTGTGCGACTGAGAACACGCCTGAAGCTGGACATGAGGACGATCTTGAACCGAACTGCAAACTGTCGTAAGCACTTACACAGCCAGGTTCATTGCAATCGTGGTTTATAACGATACCGTGCAGATAGCTCGGTAAGTAAAACCTCGACAATCTTAGCTAAGAACAAAACTTGTAAGTGGGGACAATAAACAATGGAGGATATAGTGGCCAACTCGAAGGTGAATTGTTACACCGACTCCGCCTGCAACGAGATAAAAAAAGAATGCTGTGAATCAGACGGCGAGTTCTATCACGCTCAAAGATTAACGAGCGCACAAGCAGCGGCAGCACTAGGTTGAATTGGAAATGTTATTTAAGCTACCAGCTTGCTCAATTAAAAGTTAATTTGCCTACTTCTGCGTCTCTGGTCCCCGAGCGAGTGCATGGACATATCTTTGATTGCTAGCGGAAGTCCTTCACATGTCAACCCATGTGCTATCTGATTTTTCGATCACGATGGCGAAAATATCCCGAAGTAATTTCTGAAGAATAAGAAGACGTAACAGTACCTAAGTTCTCTGCAATCCATTTCACAAACAACAGTAAGGACTCGGCGCCTTGCGAATATTTGGCAAGGCGGTGGGCCCACCTCACAAATTCAATCAAGGTGTAAACCCTCAACGTCCGATAATTTCGCACGTGGAGAAAGAGTCAAAGTCCTCGTTCACTTAGCTAAAAGACATCATCTTATCCACCTTGAACGCTGCATCACCATGCTTTGATGGTATGAACCTTGGAGGCTGTACAGGGCTTACAACCACCTTGTGGGATTAATCCTTGCTTTATGGTGCCTGAACCCACTCACTCGCGCAAGAGTATAGGGAACTGTTGTCTGAAGAATTGTTATTTTTAACTAAATTAAATGAGTTAGAATAGTTTTTTAGATGTCGGTAATACCAAGTTTGTATCCGCCCAGTCATATTAGCGTGTGCCATGTCCTAACTTAGTCTCTGTGACTCGACAATGCAATATATGTACGATGTAGTCGTCCACTTGTTTTCATCGAAATCTACTTTGCATTTTGAGTTCTGTCTCAAGTTAGTTATGGCGGCAGATACGAACATCTTCGTAAAAACATACTGGAGAGTTGCAATCATGATTACTTTCATTTCGCGGTTTTCGTTTGCATACTTTACTATTGTACTGGCGGGAATTCATGATACTGTACCAAGAAGTAGGCGCCCATATGAAGGTCATGAAATGGGAAAACCTATATTGATAGTGAGATATATGGGGTAAAATCGCGCGTAGATTCCGAAAATGGGGTCCGTTTTGCCCAATTCGCAGCCGTTTTTGCGTTAAAGCAGCCCAAGCAAAGCATAAATTTTATGCTGAAATTGTGAGCATCATTGGCCCAGATGCCAAAACACGTCTAAAAATATGAACAGAGACAATTCAGCCAGGATTTCCCCCACCCTATAGAACGCCTATCATTTAACTGAACATGTTATATACTTTTACACAGGTGTTTTTAATACGGAAAGACTGGGTGCAAATCAATCTTCTTCGATTTGATTTAGTTTCTACAGTATTGGCCCACGAGGGAAAAACCTGCTACGATATGACCAACCCCCACTTTAGCTGACCGGAGACTGCCCCGATTTAATCAATGAATGGGTGGCCCCTTAGGTAGCTGAAACTCAACGCTTTCCAATGAGGATTTATTTATTTAAATCTGATAAAAACTGGCTTCATAACGACCGACTGGAATTTTGGTATCATGGATTTTTACAGTACAATATAGTAAGTGTCTTGAAGCGATGTACAGTTGTTGGAGTAATCGAAAAAACCAGATGGGCGAATTGAAGAAACGAACAGCACAACGTTTTGACCAGTGTTGGCAATCCGATAAGGGCCCTACTGGACCGAGAACCAGCCAGTTACCAGTAGGGGCTGGTCGCGCTGGCTGGTGCTGGTTCTCTTATGGATTTCTTAGCTAATCCTACATAGAGTTGTTTTTAGGGGGTTATTAACGATTACATGCAAAATACTGTTCAATAGTAGGAGTTAAAAACGATAAAAAGCAACAAAAAAGGCGAGGCGATGTATTGCGTATTTACTTATATGTACTAATAATAACTGCTGTAGTTATTGCTTGCTGCGCGCCTTCCAAAGACTAAACAAGTGGAACAGCGCACGCTCCCGCGTCGGCACACGTTAAATGAGCTCGCACAGTGCACGCTGCAACGTCTGCACACGGTGTGTAAGTCTGTAAAGCGTAGGGTACGTCGACATCGACCTGGACGACTACAGCGTTGATGTTTTGGGGCCTGTAAAGCCACGGAACCGGTGGAGAAATGGATGGGCGTCGATGGCAGACACGGACACGCTGTCACCCACTTCCGCCCGACTCGTTCGCAACGCTCACCCGATGTGTTCGGGTTCGGGTTCTTCAAGTCCACTCGTGAAATATAGTTCATTACGAAAAGAGCCTGTTTAGCTCCATTACAACTAGGATTCCTACACTGGATGGATTCACCTTCGCCCCTAAAAGGGGCTTTCCTCAGCTAATCCTACACCGTATGGATGCTTATCATTCACCTTCCCATTGCAGACTCTCGTCTTCTAGAATTGTATGCTGTGGTGAAAGCTCACATACACTGTACCTCCAAGTGGCCACAATCATGACCAAGAATGTAGCACGTAGAACCCAAGGCTTTAGCCAGGGTCCTTTCGTGATCATTCCCCATTTGATCTCCGGTCTCATAGTCAAGCGAGGATGAAGTTCTTGGCCTTTTGCGCGATTGCTCTAAGCTGCTTCGCCTCCGTTCCAGCTGAGAAGCTTGCGTACGACCAAGTAGCCCCATTCCCAGAGGTTCCCCCCTCAACCACCGAGAACAAGGTCGCACTGAAGTTCAAGCCCCAGCTCCACATCAGCAACGGATGTCACCCGTATCCTGCTGTCGACGCTGACGGTAACACCAACGCTGGCCTCGGAATTACCCAAGTTCTCACTTCGTGCAAGGGATCGCCTCTAGGCTCGCAAGTGTATGGTCGCGTGACCGAATACGAAGGTGTCGTGGCAATCATGTATGCGTGGTACTTCCCGAGAGATTACATGGTTTCGCCGATGTGGGTCGGCCATCGTCACGACTGGGAGCATGCCATTGTGTGGCTGGACAGCCTCGAGACGCGTGCTGAGCTGCTCTCGGTGACGGCCCAGCACCTGCTTGGCTACAAGACGTACAGTCCTCCGGATGCAGACCACATGGACGGCTCCAGCGTCAAGCTCAAGTATACTTGGCTCATTCAAACTCAGCACTATCTCTCGGCTACAACGAAACCTGGGAAGTTTCAAGACTTGATCATGTGGAGCAACATGACTGAGGCAGCACGGGAGGCGCTAGAAGAAACGAAATTCTTCTGGTCTCAGGCGCCAATGAACGACGAAAAGTTTCAAAGAAATATTGAAAAAGCGTATCCATTCTAAGAGGATACGGTAGTCAAAGTACAGCAAAGTTTATCGAAACTCGTTTCTCGTATTTCTGTCTGATGTTAAAAACGGAGCAGCCTCATTTTCATAGCTTTGCACAATTCGTCTGATTTACAGACAATCCTCTCGACCGTGATATCCCAAATAGTGATACACTCTAGACAGGGATAGAAGGTGGGCTCCCGATGATCGACGGAATACAAACTCAAGTCAAATATCCCTCTATGCTCTCGTTAGTAATTGGTGATATGAAAATCTGGATTATCACTATGCAAAGGTAGTTAACTATGGAAATGAAAAGGACGGCCAATGAAGTCCGTCATTAACTTTTGCTGCTTGCGGCCCTGCTTGCGTCCGAACTCCCCTCGAAATTATCGCTACATTGAGCGAAGCCCAATAACCTCTCTGGAAGAGATCCTCATCGCATCAGCGCTGAAGAATAGCTCCGCCATCCGCTTCAAGTGCTCCTTCAGCTCTTCCGCTAAGAGATTTTCAGGCGTTGGCGTGGAATCAACTGCATCTTCGTCGTCCTCCCCGGTTGTGTCCACGCTACTCAACTCGCTTCTAGTCTCGTTTTAAGAGTTGGTGTCAACGCGACAGAAGTCCTCGTCCGTGGGGTTCTCCATAAGGACGTTCCCCTTGGCGGATTCAGCAGCTCATCTACTGACATAGGGTTGGGCGTGACAATATCGAAATAGCGACTCCAGTCAGATTGTACCATCGGATTGGTACACTCTGGATTGTAATAACTTTAGTTTGTGATAATTTGGTGGTTCCCGAAGCAATCACGACCGAGAGGATTGTCTGTATTGCCCTTCGCAAACATTTTAGCACTTTCGATAGTGTAATAACTTGTACGATTTATCGAGTAATTAGTGACAAATCGTACTCGATATCGGATACTACTACCCCCTCAGCCAACCAGCGGGCTTCCTGCTAACCCCGATCAATTGAGATCTCATAATACATAGCGTCAAACCAAGCCAAAAAATGCAAAGACAAAACCATCCAATACAAATATTAAGATAAACGTTTTTGCCTAGGCCAAATCTGGAGAGAATGTCCACAATTGGTGTGTATGTACATCTCGTGTTCAGAGCTCAACGCTAGAACTTCAAAAATATGGGGTATGAAGTGCGAGATCTAAAATACGGTATTCGTGCATCGTCTACCGGTACCTGCACGAGCTATTCATAATATTATCATATCTAACACATCTAACACGAATAAGCATCCATTTGGCATGTTATAAACATGGTACCGTATAATCGTAGTTCTTGGCGTCGCTTTGTTCTACGGGATCATTTCCGAGTAAATGACCAATGAGAGCGCGTATAATTTAAACGTACGCTTTTTTATAGACGACTCTTCGTGCGACACTAATTTTAAGCTATACCGCTACCACCGCTAAACCGCATTTCAGAACTACGCCACACGACTCAAGCTCCTCGCCAGTATTTTATGATCGTTCGATCATGCGTTAATGGAAGTGGAAAGAACCGACGAACGTACAAGGGCATCTCTGTCGTCTATTCACACAAGCTTGACCTGATCAAATACGTGGAGGAAGGTAACGATATCAACAAGACTAGCTTCTATTTCTATGGTGGCCTAGCAGGCAAGAAAAAACCCTCTAAGAAGAAGCAGATCAACAAGTGGCTAAAACAAACCGCACATATACGCGCAGTTTGTGATAGCGGCAGCGGTAATCATCGCAATCTTTGAGAATGAACCTGTACATACTTTTTTGTTTCAACGATAGTCTGCAGAACGAGTGCACGAAATTTGTACGAATTTGTCGCGCAATCCACTTTCGTCTGCTATTTCATGGGTTTGTAGTCTCATCTTCGAGACGCTCTGCCACGAATCCTCCCCAGTCAGTAACTATCCCGAGGCGATTATCCGGATAGGAACTAGAAAAGTAGCACTTTGCATTCATTCAACAATCAAGAAATACACTTTCTCTAGCTTTTGCGTTCACCCTGACTTGGCTTCATTTTTGTTAACTAAGCTCGGCTGTGTAAAGATGATTACCTTTCCCAGCCTCGATGACCTGAACATGCGCCTCCAAAAACTCCTCGTTCAATGCGAAGAGACATAGGCGAGGTCAAAGAACTGGAGCGAGCTATCCATACTGCTCGTACCACCTGAGAAGCCGTAACGGACATTGGCCTCCTCCAAGAGCAACTGGAGCACACAGTGGAATCATACGATATGCTAGCCGCACAGACCCAACGCGGCAGATCGGTGGATGCGATGATTCAGCCTATAATACTCCAGCGCACGCGCCACCACCCGATGCAAGGCTATCGTCCAAGCCCTCGTCGTCCCGACACGCTTCCTACCTTTCGCGGGGACGGACCACGTGGAATTGCTGATCCACATGGTTTTATCGACAAGTTTGAAGTGTCCTGCACTACTAACTGGATTCCATCGGAGTTTTGGGCTATTTTCTGATGGTCGGTCAGAGTGCAGGAATGCGTTTTGTAAGGTCGATTTGCTTATCGGGTCGGCTTTGCGTGGAAATCCGTCGCCAAGGGCTGAAGCACTTTTACTCTCCCCATATTTGTCAGCCAGGGTGACGGGGTTAATCTGCGTGACAAAGAAGAGCAGCGAGTCGGTGCAAGAATCGGAGACCGGACATCAGTTTCATGAAGAAGTGTCACATCGATGGTGCAGATGAAGGCTACAAGCAACGCTTTGTCCAGAAATGCAAGCCTTGCAATATGTACCCATGGACTGCTGTTCTTCAGTTCAAGGTGGCAAATCCATTTTGTACCGTACACGATCTGGTGTCGTTCGCTGTGGATAACGCTTCTGCGTTGGATATTGGCGCTGGTAGTTCCAGTACAGGCGCAACATGTTGTTCGAGAACCCGAGTGGAGCCCGCACCGTGCGCGGTATCATGACTCAGGTTCAGGCGTCCTGCGAGTTTCATATTTCTTACGGTCATTCAACAGAGCAGGGCCGCACGCGTCAAACCTCTAGTGTCTCCCGTGATGGCCGTACTCTGGCGAAGCTCGTGGTACGTTCTCCATCATTGTCGAGCACCTTGACACAATCTGCTGCGAAGGATCTCAGTCGTGTGAATTGCTTCAAATGTGACGAGTACGATCACTACGCGGGTCCGTGCACCAAAGGTACGAAGGTTAACATACCCTGGTGATTGCCGACCATGGTGGGTCCGCCTAATCGGACTTTCACGCGCTCGGCGACAAAATGCAGGACGACGTAGTGCAAACCATGGTGTACTCGCACGGTAGCCTATTCAACAGCGACTATGATCAAGGGGCTACCGCGTACACAATTGATGCTGCTGCAAGTGATGACATCAAAACTCCAATTAAAATCCGTATCCTGTGCGATTCGCACCCGATGTTTGCTGAAATGGATACCGGAACGTCTCACTCCATTATGTCGAGGTACCGTCGTAGATCCTTTCGCCATTTTTCTTGTTGTTTCTTCTTCTTCTTCTTTTTCTTCTTCTTCTTCTCTTGGTTGTTAGTTAAATGCAAGGCCATACAAAGGAATCACAAATGACCACACTCTGTTCCCGGGTCGCGGCACCAGTTGTGGTGTTGGAAATCCCACGTGAAATCTAACTACTAGTGTAGATAGGTAGCTTCCACAACAATTCGTCTACCAGAACAGCAAACGATCGTTCGGGCAAACCTGAAGACCCAGATTATGCCCTAGCACTGGGACAGACTGGACTTTGTAATATCGAATATAGGCCAACCAGTACCCTACTAACACGAGCAAAGCTAGAGGTGTTCTCACACACTTGAATCCTCGTTGTTCCAACAGTGGAAGGGTACCAGACATGGGAAAGTCTTTTACGAGGGCGACAGCCGCCTGAAGAATTGCTTAGTGGCATTTCCCTCCTTGAGCGTAAATGCTGCAAGCCGGTATTGCTGATGAAGTGCTATTTGTCGCAGCTGACATTCAGAAATCGCGTTACGAACCCTTTGCAGGGGAGTATGGCCTTAAACGTCATCGAGTGGCACACCGTCCAGAATGTCGGTGATGTTGTCCACCGTCGCCTCATTCCCTGCCTGGTCCTCCAAAAGCCGCCGTTCGTGCCGTGCTAGACGTCGTAGCTTCTGCTTGGTAGGTCGTCGTAGCTTCCGTCGTGTCGCCCCAGTATCCGCGTATCTCGGACTACGACAACCTTGAACTCATCCCACCATTTGATTGTGTTTTGTGCGGTCCCCTTTGCGCCGTAATGTGCCTGTGGAAGGCCTCTAATAATGCTTTCAGCCTACTGGCCGCTGCCATCGTCGACGCAACCCAAGGACGTAGCAGTCCTGATAGATACCAGCGGTCGAGTCACGATGATGCTCCACCATACCCATTCACATGGTGGCAGTGATAGGTGTGTGTGGTTTGATGGTGGCCACATAATGTTTCCTGGCCCCACGACGCTGGCCGTGTAGCCCCCGCTGGATTTACCATCCGCCACGCATCCAATAGCCGCCATAAAGCTGGTGAGTCATATGCCGACCGGTCGGTGGAGTAACTCCTGTCCGTTTGAGCATCGAGTGTAGAGTTGAAATCTCCTCCGAGTGCTACCAGACCATCCAGTGGCACTTCCAGGCCTGCAAGTCTGTCAAAGAACAATTCACGGCGGCCCCGCTGGTGTGGGCCGTACACGCTCATCAGAATCAGCCGTGTTCCATTCACCTTTCCTTCCACCGCAATAAAGTGCTCGTTCCACGCGTCCTCGAGAATGGGTCTGACATCCTTGTTTGCTCCGTAAGGGTCAATCGGAATGGCAACACCCGTCTTGGTGCCAGCCGCCGTTGCCCAATACGATTGTCCGGACAACCGGGTCTCGATTGGAAGCCCCATTGGCTGCGTACATGTTCGCAGCTTGAGTCACCTCGCGTGGCCCCAAATTCGTCTCTGCAGAAGATACAAATCATTCCGGCCGTGAGAATCCGTCGTTCTGAAAGACCGGAACCAGGAGGTCCGCTCTCCAAGCGACGTCCCAAAACCATTCACATGTTGCGTGGCTCAGTTGAAAGTTTGATCAGCGGCGTGCGATGTGGCCGCATCCTGGGCTTTCGCTTTGGTGCGATCTGCGTTTTTGCGCTACCGCGCTTCAGCTCGCTACATTCTGCGCAAATTCTGCGTGGTCACCTGCTCTTGTGCTCTTCGTGGCTCCGCTGGGTAGACATCCTTGAGCGTCACGGTCCGTTGTCGTCTGCCCCGGACAGGCCTTCGACTAGGCGAGCTGACTTACGAGGTACTCTCCACCCCTGGTGCTGTATGTGAATGACGCAACTTCGTGCTTGAATCCGCAGACGGCTTGTAGTCCATGTGTGAGCCCACTATGGACCCATGGTGCTGAGGATCGATGGACAAATCCTTAGCAGATGCGCGCCATATAGGGCATTTATTTTCTAGTGGTGGGGAGACCCGAAGACAAGTTGTCGTTCTCGACATCTCTCCAAGTCAGCAAGGATTGAAGCGTCACCACCGCCGCCGAGTCCCCTCTCTCTATCCCTTCACACAGCCTCCGTATGTGCGGTACAGTAGCAAGCTAACGCGCAGTTGAGACCGCAAGCGGAACGCCCATCGCCGTAGCACCCAACTATCGAATCACATAAGGCATAAAATGAAAGCTTTGCCAGGTCGCATCAGCGATGTCCTTAGGTTGAGCCTTGCAATATGGGGAGGTTGTATGTGCCTCGACCTGGTTCCACATCGGTTTATCAGCGTATAATGTGGTATTGGGTTAATGCATTCGCACGTTTCGCCACATCCCCTCAGCCCGCACACAATCGCTACGCCTCTGCAGGCTACCTGTCACTATTTGCTATCCACAGTAATGCTGTCGTTGCTCGGCAGCCACCTCTCATCTGCCCCATGGGCAAAGCAGCTCGAATGGGATGGTCTTGGCCGATAATTCCGGGTAAGGGAGGAAGCCGAAGAGATCCCGGGCCACCAACGGGCTCGTGACCGCCCATCGGGCCACGGTTAGAAGTCCGTCCTGCGTTTCCGAGCTGAAATCGGGAAGTACCTCAACAGGAACGACAAACACCCTTCTGTTCTGTTGGCAACACGCCTCCAGCTCTTCGCTGTTAACAACAGTCACAATGGCATATTTCAAGGAGTCTTCCAGTGACAGCTGACTAATGTCCGTAGTCTGAAGCAGCGTTTCGTAGGCATGAGCATGCAACCGAGTGCTGGAGTTCAACGGCACGCGCGTTGGACACGGTCCCTCCTGTACGATCTCCTGTTCCCCGTATATTGCGACCTTGTAATGGGCCAACTCTGTGCCCACTACTTCGGCTTACACGTTAGCGCACGTGTACGAGGAAGCGTAGTTTGCTTAAACTTAGATTAACTATACTTTCGTTCGAAAGTATAGATTTACTAAAATAAGAAAAACTAAAAGCCGTTTTGGGTTAAAATGAGAACTGTTATTTATGATTTATGTCTGAACTGGGTTTCCTCCTAAAACTGATATCCTATATGAAAGGTATTCTGCCATCCGATGGCTGTCAGAACCCTGCTAATCTAATTGGTAGTAAGAAATGTTTATCTACCAATAGGAAGCCTAAATGCATACAGACCAGCGGTCTGCAAAGTGTAACCATTGGTGTGTCTTACACCAACGTTCGAGAACCCTCCATGTAACCAAGTGGCTACGTATAGCCACTTGCGTGTAACCCAGTTACCCC
Source organism: Phytophthora cactorum (assembly GCA_016864655.1). Taxonomy (NCBI): domain Eukaryota; phylum Oomycota; class Peronosporomycetes; order Peronosporales; family Peronosporaceae; genus Phytophthora; species Phytophthora cactorum. Next base: position 381,355 of record NHQK01000038.1, read on the forward strand.
CCCCCCCCCCCCGTTAAGATAAGACGTGCAAGTCTTAGCACGTCAATCAAAGAATTGACGAGACCGTCAACTCTCCGGGAAATTCGAGCTCATTCCGCAATGAGCTCGCTAACGAAGACGCCAGCGCAAGAGTCTGCTTCTGCAGACTCTGCTACGTCCGTGCCTGCATCAGCCGGCACCACCACCTCCGTGCCTGCATCAGCCGGCACCACCACCTCGGTGCCTGCGCAAGCAAGCACCTCCACGACAGAGCCTACACTCTCTGTCGACGAATACCACGCGCTTCATGTACATGAAGCACGTGGAGGATAAGCCTGCTGCCCCGGAGACGATCCTGGAAAGCTCGTCGTTGTTGAACACTGACGGTAGCATGCCTACCAACTATGGGTCGGACATCAGTGATGTCCCCATGGAGGACAGGGAAGTCCCAACCTCAGCAGCCGACTCCGAGTCGGCCGCAGTTGCGCATGATTCGGTCACAGGGTCGCGTCGACCCCGTGAAGCTGATCCGAGCGCTTCAAGTTCGAAGCGCTCGCGTAATGATGAAGAAGAGAAGGCACCAACACCGGTTACTCCTTCTTCTCCGCGTCCTGTCCCTACAGAACGCGGTCCGTGGATGACAAGTGCATCCGGGATTGCTTCCAGGTTCGGTGCGACTTCGCCACCGATCCCGCTGTACGTGTGCGGCGCCATCATTGATGACGCTGAGGCTGCAGCTCAGCACTTTGATCCGATGACGAATCAAAGGCGCGACTACTACATCGGACTCTTCCATGAGCTTCGATGGCAAGCGTCGACGAAGACTTCGCGCAAAAGCAAAGTGCCCGAGTGGATGGCACTTTGTCAATCTTGGAACGCCTTTGTTGAAAACTTCAACAAAGACGCGAAAGTTTACCGCGCCCGCATCACTGCGGCGCAACGTCGCTTCGAGACTTTCTCGAGGCGTCATATGATCGATCGCCTCCATAATGAAGCTATGGAGGCGGGTATTCCGTGCGCAGTTCCCTTTGGAACTGTGTGTTTGCATTGCCCCCATGGGGCTGAGCGTCTCGCTGAGCGAGACGCCACCGGGTACACGACTGTGCGTGTACCTGTTCAGCTGCGTGATCTCTGCGTTCAACTTGAACGTCGTGACACTCCGAGTGTCAGCGGTGGTCGCAACGCTCGTGCAGGCGTAACGCCTGCACTCTGTTCTGGGCTTCGTACGCCCTCACCATTTCCGGAACGTATTCCATCAGGACGTTCCGTGGTTCCCACGAATCTCGGTGGGGAGGACATCCTCTCCAACGAATACGAAGACGAGCTTGATCTCGGTTCGTCTTCGGGGGTTCATAGCCCACGATTTGCTCGACTATCCACCGAGTCGAGCCGCACGCATCGCGCAGTGGCGGCGGCGGGGGCGGAAAGATACCCCTCGTTCGGTCAACCCCAGGTTGACCATGACTCCCGTGCTCTATACGATCGTGTAGCCGCTCTGGAACAGTTCCAGAGCGGGGAGTTCGCTCAGCTGCAGCAGGAGCTGCGCTACCAGAAGGAGCAGGTCGCGCAGGCCGCTCAGACCGCGTCGAATATCCAAGTGGAACTTGGAACGCAGGTCGTGAGGCTCCACGACCGTGTTGCTGCTCTCGAGAAGCTGGCTTACGCCGCTTCGTCGTCCTCCGTGAGCCATCAAGGTTAGGTGGCTTGTGTTGCGTGTACGGCTTCAGCCGCCCGACGTAGAATGTCGGATGGAGCCGCATGCTGGACGGTATGTCCAATGTGTACGCGTTGCCATGCCGTTCAAGCACTGTGAACGGGCCGATGAAGCGCGGAGCAAGCTTACTTGCTCCGAAATCCGAAACTGCATGTCTAGGCAGGTTCTTAGTAGCTAACAGAACTAATGAACCCTTTTCGAATTCATTTGTGTTGCCCCTGCTAACATTGTCAGCGTTCAGCTTCTGTCTATCCACAGAAGCTGCTATCGCGTCCTGGACAAACCATATTATGGCTTGTCGGCGCTGGACAAAGTCCATTGCTTGCGTGCTGAATGGTTTCTTCAGCACAGCGTTCGTTCCCGCAGAAGGCCCGGCCTGCGCGCTGTCTGTGCCCTGTACAGAAACGTAGTTCTTGTCCGTCGTCTCGTTCCCGGAACGAGGCGCAGCTTGCCTTCGTGTCGTAATCGCTGATACTGTGTCGATATCAGCGCTCTTCTGCGGTTGTTCAGATGCAACCGTAGATCCTCCCCCACTTAAGGAGGAAGCCACCATTCCGAGCATGCTCGAAAGGCGTGGATGCCGCATTGCATTCACGTAGAACGGTGTATGCCCCGTTGAGGCATGCACCGAGTTGTTGATGGCAAACGCTGGCATCGGCAGACAGTCGCTCCATTGCTGGAACGAGTGTTCGTAGCTCTTCAACAGGTCACCGAGCACGCGATTCACGCGCTCGGTTTGACCCTCCGTCTGCGGATGGTCCGCAGTCGACATCGACAATTGTGTACCAAGACGTGTAAACACTTCTTGCCCGAACCGCGCTGTGAAGCGTGGGTCACGGTCCGACACAATGTCGAGCGGCATCCCATGGTGTTGAGCACCATGTCTACAAACCGTCGTGCTGTTTGTACGGACATCACTTCAGCCGGTACTGCAGCAAGATGCACCATCTTGCTAAATCGGTCTACAAAGACCACGACACCAGTCCTCCGCTTACTGTCAGGTGGAAGACCAAAGACAAAGTCCATAGCGATGGACTGCCAACACTCCGACGGTGTCGGAAGTGACTGAAGCGGAGCCTGCAAAAACGTAGCAGGCTTCACGCGTTGACACACCTCGCAAGCACGTACGTACTTGCGCATCCACTTGTACTGGTGAGTCCAGTAGAAGTCACGCGTGAGAAGCACGCATGTCTTCTCACGACCAGGATGCCCTGCCGTAGGGGCATCGTGGTATTCGTACATGATCCGCATCCGCAGGTCATAGTCGTTCGGCACGACGATGCGAATCACATCGCCGTCCACTGCGGTGTATAGCAGCAGTCCTTCGTGCACACGATAACGATGTGCACGAGCTCGAAGGTGTGGTGCTAACTTCCGACGCGCCTCGGTGGAAGGTGCTGAGGCATAGCTCAGCAACTGCTTAGCGTACCGCTTGGAGTGCTCACCGCCCTGAGAGGGATATTGCTCTCACGCATCAGGATCTGATAGAACCCGTCGCGCAGATCAAGAGGACTATTCCTGGTCATCTAATCGATGATGTCATTTTTTCGTGGTATTGGCGTCTGCGCTGGTATCGTCGCATCGTTCAGCTTGTTGTACGCATGAACGATGCGCCATCCGCCCTTTGGCGTTTTGACCCAGAACGTTGGTGCACTGTGCGGGGATTTCGATTCCCGCACCTGCCCTGCCTGACGACGACTCTCGAAGAAGTCGTCGATCGCCTTCACTTGATCTCGCGGCGGTGGCCACTGCCGCGTCACACAGTACTTTGTACCCGGCACGAGATCAATCTCGTGCTGTATTCCCTTGTCCTGCGGAAGCTCGGCAGGAATCTCATCCGGGAGCACATCCATGTGCTCTCGTAGAACATCGTAGAAGGGACTCGTCTTCAGCGAGTCCCAGCTCTGTTTGTCGAAGCGCTCCTTCTTCGTCTTCGCACTGAGAGTGTCCTCACTCTCAGTGGTACTCGCAGCGTGGAGTTGCCTCAACTCATCCGCTTCGCTCTTCATCCTTTCGAGCTCCGAAAGGATGCATATCTGTTCGATGCGTCCATCGTACAGGTCCTTCGCGAAGCGCATCCAGCTCATGGCTGGAAGCGACGTCAACTCCAACGCACTCGTCGGAGGATTTTCCATTTCTATTGACCGGTACTGGAGACCATTACAGGTCCGTGTCAAGACGTCCAACGTCTCGACACTCGACGTCGTGTCCGATGTCTGCTCGGCAGACATCTCTTGTAGCGTCTCGGACCGAGACTTGCGCAGCTTATGTTGCTTGCGCTGTCGTTTCTTTTTGTGGAGCTCGGCTCCACTTGTTCCTCGTTCAGGCCCGGCCTTGGACGGGTTTCCGTTGTCGTAACCATCGGCGGATTTGTTCCGCGGACGCACACAATCAAGCCCGGCTGCACGCGAGCACGCAAGCTTTCCCGGTGTTGGACGTTTGCAACCACCAACACTGCTTGCCGCGTCATCAACTCCCGGAGTTGATGCGCTTTTGACACCTTGACGCCTTGCGGCGGAGTTTGTGTCGACTCCCGGAGCCGAGACACCCTTGTTCCCTCGACGCCTTGCGGCGGAGCCTTCCGTGATTTTCGAACAAATCACGGCCGTATCAACTCCCGGAGCTGACACGCCGACTTTACAGCTACTGCTTGTAGCTGAAGTCTCTTCCATACTTAATCGATCAACTCCCAGAGTTGATACGCACATTGAAGTAGGAACGCACCTCAAATCTGATTTCTGATTTGAGACTGATTCAACGACTGCCTCAGTCGTTGTGACTTGTGTGTGGGTACCGGAGGCTGCAACACACGGTGCGGTCTCAACGGTGTGATCGGATGCACCTTGCGGTGCATGCGCGACACTGACAGGGCCATCGCTCTCTGTCGCGTTGCGTCCGAAGCGTACGGTTGTACGCTTCTCCCAGTTGACCACTGGATCATGCCGTGCAAGCCACGGCATGCCCAACACCAAGTCAAACTTATCGACTAAGTCTAAGACGATAAGGTTCTCCACAAACACCCGGTGTTTGTACGAGAAGCGCACGCGTACGACGCGCTTCTCGGTCCTCACGGTGGCACTTGTTGCCAACCTCACTTCCAACACACTTCGAGGTGTGTCTATATCCTCGAAGTTCAGCTTCGGTAGACTTTGCTGTCGAACAAAGTTGTTCGACGCACCCGAGTCTACCAGAGCACGAAGAGAGTTCTCTCTCTTCGACCTTATTTTCAGGATGACAAGATTTGGCTTGTCATCTTGTTTCTTGCAGTGAGAGTCTCTCTCACTGGGGGCTGCAATCTTCAGTGTCGCGTGTCCGTTGTAGACAAGCGTGACTGCACTACCAGTAGGGCACCCCGCGCCTACTGGTTCCGCGCGTTTTTTTATTGATCGCGGCGATGCCCGGCATCGCCACATCGGCCCCCGGCCTTGTGCGCAGCCGCTGTGCACTCACGCGCATAGTGTCCGGTGTATCCGCATCGGAAACACCGCACGCTACTGTTGTTCCGCTGCTGGTGACCAGCAGCCGTAGCGTTCGAGATGTCCATAGGTTCCGGACCTCCCGTTCTCATCACCGGACGTGCCATCCTTGGCACGTTCGCAAGCAATTTAGCCTGCCGCAGGCTAAATTCCTCTTGCATGGCAAGGGTGATCGCAGCTTCGAGAGTACTTGGGTACTCTCGGAAGAGGTAGGTATTGACGGGTCCATCCCTCAAGCCCTTCATGAACGTGTCGACCTTGGTCGCCTCATCCATCGGGTTGGTCACGATGTTCAAGACCAAGTACCGCGCACGTTGGGCGTAAGCATGAACGTCATGCTTGCCTTGCTGCAGGTCGAGGAACTCAGCCCTCGACCGGAACTCGTTCTTAGGAGGATCAAACGCTTATCTGAGCTCCTCCTTGAACTCCGCGTACGTGCCGAAGCACGTAGCGTCCGTACGACCAGCTCCTCGCTCGTCCGCCAAGACATGACATGGCGAACGCAACCTTCGACGGATCGTCGAAGATGTGTCGAGCTGCAATGGCAGTGTCGACCTCGACAAGCCATCGGAGAAGAGGTTCCCCTTCTTTTCCCACATAGTTGCTCACGTGCAGTTTCAATGACTGCACGCGGTGTCGTCCTGGACGACGCCGTCGTAGTCATAGCGACAGCAGCATCTCGCTGCTCCTTGACTATGAAGCCCAGAGCAACACCGTGTTGCTCTGTCGGTGACAACGTCTGTAGCATCGTCGCTACGGCCGCCTCTCCAATGACTGTTGCCAGTCTTTGGAGTGCCTCCCACTCTGGACCTGACAGGTGGGGGAAGTCTGCACGTGCAACGTGCGTTGCAGACTCGCTCGGGCCACGCATGGACGGATTACCGTCCATGGGTTGGTTCTTGGCCCCATGTTCGTATTCCATACGAACAAGTCAGGTAGTCGGTCGTTGGACGGACTACAAAGTGCTACCAGGTGTAATGGGCCAACTCTGTGCCCACTACTTCGACTTACACGTTAGCGCACGTGTACGAGGAAGCGTAGTTTGCTTAAACTTAGATTAACTATACTTTCGTTCGAAAGTATAGATTTACTAAAATAAGAAAAACTAAAAGCCGTTTTGGGTTAAAATGAGAACTGTTATTTATGATTTATGTCTGAACTGGGTTTCCTCCTAAAACTGATATCCTATATGAAAGGTATTCTGCCATCCGATGGCTGTCAGAACCCTGCTAATCTAATTGGTAGTAAGAAATGTTTATCTACCAATGAGGAGCCTAAATGCATACAGACCAGTGGTCTGCAAAGTGTAACCATTGGTGTGCCTCACACCAACGTTCGAGAACCCTCCATGTAACCAAGTGGCTATGTGTAGCCATTTGCGTGTAACCCCGTTACAGGCCTCGAGCGTATATCATCCATGTCCGTATTGGAATATATGGCTTGGACCGCAGATATAGCGAGGATATCTAATTCCTCCTCATCATAGCCCAGATTTTCGAGCACCGTCAGCCCAGTCGGTGGAGAACAAAATCAAGTCGTTGACGAACAGAAAGACAGGAAATCAGGGTCGAAATGGTGTCCGGTGAGTCGTCCAGCAGATCTACGATCTGCCCAGGTACCGTCACCGTAAAGCCCACCCTACAATATTCCAGCGCTTCAACGTTGACAACTTTTGTATCGAGAGAAGGCGCAATATCGGCAGCCCAATCTTGATGTAAGCACACCGCATATTCAGGGTCTCCTTCTGTGTGCAAACGGAGGAATAGATCCCCATAGTGAACCCCGTAAAAATGATGTTCTGCGGTTTTCAGTAGTAAGATCGTTGGAAGCACGTGTAGCTGGTCACACTAACAAAGATATTCTGAGGTGTCATCGGTCGTATGCGCCGAATATACCCCAGTCTTGCGAATCAGTGGGTTGGACAGATCCGAATCACTGATCGTGTGATCCTTGTAACTGTACAGCTGCGCTAAGCCATCCCCGTGGTTGTCAACGCTGATCACCAGTACTGGGTGACGTAGGTACTGGGGCGAAAACCAGCCCGCAGTTTGTTTGGCCCAGTCCAGTATGTGTTGGGTGTAGGTGCATATACGGGTCGCACCAGTTCATGAAGCAGATGGGTGCAGTATTGCGCCAGTGCAACGTTAGGGTTCGACGTGGTTTCCGCGTCCGGGTTGAGGCGGCAAAACTCCTTCTCAGGATTCACACTCCCCAGCTTGACATCATCCATGAGGTTCGTGATCATGAGATCATTTATGACCTTTTCGCGACGGTTAGCGTCCCGGATCACCTCGCGAGAGAGTTCGATCTGGGTCCTTGAATGATTTGTAGCAGAGGCATAAAGGTCTAGGATTGCACATTGTCCTGTAGCAGGCACATGGACCTCATAGCCGTTAAACCATGACAGCCAGTATCGGGCTCGAACTGGGTTCTTGGCAGGGCCCACAGAACCCAGACATTCAACGCTGTCCTCCGAGATCTGCGAGTTCGGGTCCGCATATACAGTCTAGACCAGTGGGATATGGGATTGTGCACGGCTGTGCCATATTTAGACGCTCGCGAGTACGGACACTTCGATCCCGGTGTGGAATCCGGTGAGGGGAACATGGTCGGCGCTGACGAACCGATGTAACCAGAGAGTTCCTCGCTGGGCGCTTCAGGCACTTCCTCATCCGTTATTGCAACTGGTTCGCATGCAAGGTTGTCCCCTATCAGCTCCGAGGACGGCAAAGCGTCGATTTCGTCCGTCGCATGCGTCTCGGGTCCAGCAAGCGCCGCAGTTTTCGGCTGAGCCCCCGGCAGGCGGTGTGTTCTCTCCGGAGCCGAATCGTGTCCCTTCCAACAGCATATCGTTTTGGGGAGTCAAGCTCGAGAGGGAATGCGTATCCCGCGTCGTCTTCTCCACTTTCACTGTCGGATTCCGCGTCAGAAGAATCCATAAACACACTATACTTACCGTACAGTTGCTCAGCGCGAAACCGGTCAAACCTCGTAGCCGTTATGGAGGAAGCTTTGGCCTTTAACTTCTGCGATGCGTTGCATTAAGTCTTCTTTTGGCATTCTCGGTCCGAGCCGGTTGGCTAGGGTCTGCCGTATCGAACGCGCCAGAGTCCATGACGTAGCTGGCCGGTCAGACTCTGATGCCGTGGCCTGGTCCCCAATATCAGCATTGTCTCCATCTTTGACCCGAGCCTCCCATCTGTTGGAGGGGTGGCTGTGAGCCACCAAGTATCCTGCCGCATCTGGCCTGGATAGGGGATAGCAGTCTTCGCTACCGAAGCCCGGAGCAACGTCAGTGAAAACCCTATCGAGGTGTGTGTGTGTGCTAGTGGGGCTCCCTAACCTCTTCCGTTCGAAGCTTCTTCGCCCGTAGAAATGCTTGCAAACTGGATGCGTCATGGTGGGTCCGTATTGAGCAATTTCGCCCTTGCAGCGGCGCTGCATTTGCTTCCACATCGCCCGGTGCAGCCTTGCATCTCCCCGCGCTATGTCGAGAGCTGAGCCAGCGGTAGCACGGAATCCGCATCTGTGTTTGGAAATGATGCATTAACACTGCGGCTCCGTTTAGTTCGATGTGCGTCACGTTTCGGAGGCCAATAGAACACGAGGGTTGGCCAAAACGAACCAAGTAGAAACCGTTATCGACGATGTCAAGGCCTTCGGAACGAGGAGTCTCAACATCCAGGACCCCACACCGCGCGATATCCGTCAGTGCCAGGGTGTCGTCCAAGACAGAGAGACTGGCCGCTCCCAGGCTGCGCAGTACATACTGTTGCTTTAGTTATACCACTCAGTAGGTGCCCAGCCCATGCTGAGCCAGGTTTCTGTTAGTATCCACCAGTGTGGTAGTTGAGGCTTGGATTGGAACCTTCTATCCGACCAGAAATTCGACAGACGCTTGGAGTACAACACGATCGTCGGCGTGTGGTGGCCGTCAAACGAAAAGCGTTTGACATTTCTCACAAGTCTGGCGACCATTGCAAGACCATGATTAGCGCTAGTATTTGCCTTAAAAATGTATTTCTTATCGTCACGTGGGTAGGACGTTTTCCCCATTTGACACCAGGAGGGATATCAACAGTGAGGCAATATTTCACATTCTTCCGGTGAAGGGCTTCAATGATGGTCCGCTCATAATCGGAAGTGTGGCCATCAAGAAACTCGGGGGGGGGGGGGGGTCACCGTGGAGGTATGCTAACAGCGTGTGTTCCTCCAATTCCGACATGTCCCCGAGATGCTCGTCGTTGTGAGCCTTGGAAAGAGCCTGAGTAATGCCAACCACCATTCGATGCTCCTCCGTGAGGTCGGAGTCGGCGGGGCCGGATCAATGGCGTGGTCTCGTAAACTGTAGTCGGCGTGCGTCCCGTGGATGCGCGTCACGATACTGGTCACGTGAAGTCGATGCACAGCACGCTTTTGATCGATGTGCACGGTTTTTCAAACCCAAACCAAAATTTGTCGTGATACAAAAACGAGGCAGTTGTGGTACCGTATTCCTTCTGTGCTTAACGACAGACAAATTCTTGATGTGAACGTTGCCTATCGCAAGCCAAAACAGGTGACATTTGATAGAATCATTAGGCTTTGACTTGCATTTGTATGCTGTCAGTAAGGACACAAACAACAAGGGTACAATTATTGGAGAGGCGTGATTGGCTATATTGATTGTCAGTAACGAATGAACGTCGCCAATCAAAAAAGGAATACGGTAAATTGACATGTACTTCACTCTTAGCTCAGGGTCCGACCAACCGAACCGAGCCCTAACTGCTGTTTCAAGTGAATGAGACGCACCTGCTCCTTGCTTAGTGCATTCAGATTGAATATAGTCGCTACAAGTATGGCCGAGAGGGTTTTTCCAAAAGTTACTCATTCATTATCAAATATGAGCGGTCCACATCGCCAATCTTTACGGTAGGGTTGTACCATCTAATTACCATTCAAATCACTTCAGATTTGTTAAATTGGGTGTCTATCCTGCGCCTTCTCTGTTCAAAAGGAAATGGTGTGAACGGTGCAATTTCATTTTCACGAAATGCGTGAATCGTTGTATGGGTACCGCAAAAGTCGTAATGATAGTGCACCCATGGGACCTTATAAATCTATCATTTGTGAGGGACTAGCGCTACTTCATTTTTACACCATGCTTAAAACTTCAGCAAAACTGATAACGTGTTCATTGCGTATGAGTAAACCCTTTGCAATATCTTAGGACAGCTCAATGGGCTCTATATAAAACAAAATCTAAATCTAAATAGAACGCCGCCATACAAAAAAAAAACCTTTGCAATACCGAATAACCTTAGGGCCGTTCTTAGATTGTGGAATTTGTGCACGGTACCGAAGTGTGCACGAGACAAGACCAGTACCGCAAAAGTCGTAATGATATTAATAGAGCACCTTCCTGTACTGGCGGAGAAGCTGATCTGAGTTCTGACTCACAAATATTCGCGCAGCCACCATTTTTGGGCCGACTCAATCCATCTACATGTAGTTTCTATCATCAGAATGTATCATGTTTCACGTTAGACAGTATTATCAAGGGAAGTATATAAAAAGCAAGTCTACAGGAAGGGATAAGATATGGTACGTGTACTTCAGAAGTACGATAGGATAGCACTCATCTTAGACGGATGATGCACTGGAAAGGCTGGTTTAGACAGGACGATGCTGAAGTAGCGCTTCCATTGATCAAATGAAGGGTGGGTTTAGAGTATACACTTATGTTTTGTATGTTTACCCTAACCCTTACCAGGCTGCTGTATTAACGACAAATATGAGGAAAAGGAAGCTACTTCCGACTTACAGATGTTTGTATTTGATCTTGGGTGGAAGTAACTTCCGCGTCCTAAAACAACTAAATATCCAACTCACGATTGCATGGCAAATCAGAACACATTGTGTTATTAGTAGTCACCAATCAAAGTTTATGTCAAAATATTACTTGTGCAAGAAATTCGAAGGTTGAAAAGATAAATTACAGAAGACCTTTGCGCGCAAAAAGAAAATGAGACAAGATCAAAAGTACTGCGTTTTTTTTGTACAAGACTGAAAGTACTTCGACAAGATCAAAGATACTACATGACTACGGCAAGACTGATATTAAGCGCACTACAGATAGGAGTGCTTAGAATTTGCGGGCCGGCGCTTTCTGTCAAGGCGAATGTATCGTGCTAGCGTATCAATTGCAAGCACGTTCATCTCGGCTGTGTCCTTCAGCCAGTGCTCGGTGTAGTACATTGCATACGTTGATAGTGTTGAATCGGCGGCGTTTCGTGGACTCAAAGCTCCTTTTCGATTAGCGAAGTCTCTGACATCGTCAGCAATAACCTTGGCAACACGTAGTCGACTAGGCAATACACCACTCTTCTTACTCTCGAGAGATGTCCACTCACTGACAGGCTTGAATAGGTGACGCGCGGCGTCGGCGTTCCTATACATTTGGTACATATCCTTCTAGTCTTTTGCTGGAGGGAGACTTGATATCTGTTCTGCACTCGTCGCTCTGGTCGCGTTCTCGTGTGTTGAGCTCTGAGACCATTAACCTGTTGGTTGAATAATGGAGACAAGCATGTCGATCTTGTCCTCGAGAGGTTTTACCGAGTTCTCAACAGTTTTCAGCCTCTTTTAATCGATGAAGAGGGCTGTCGCGCAGGCGCCGTCGTGTTGCGGTTACGTCGAGAAAATGTAGTAGGTCAGCCCACATGCGATTCACGATCTGGAGCTGAGCAGTCCGCCAGTTGCGTGTCTTCATCCGTAGCTGCTTGGTCCAGCCGATAACGCACAAGGGTCTCAGCAGACTCGTTTAGAACCCACCCAGCTCACCACTTCATCATGCGCAGTGACCATCGTCGTTCAGATGGTGCAAACATAAATCTGTACTGGGCACCAGCGCGGCGGAACGTGTGAGAGATGAACCAGATGTCGCGCCATTGTTGTCGAACGTACCCACGCATGGACATCCCATTACGATTGAGATCTCGAAGAACACAGTTGAGCAATGTAATGAATGTCTGTTCAGACAGCTTCTTACCCCACTCCATTCGTGCATTCTCACAGCCTGTAGAAGAGTCGCCTGTCATGATAATGCTCTTCGAGATTTTGAACAGCGCTGGGAAAACGTAGTCGTTGTCGTTCCAGTTGTGATCCGTCTTCGTTTGTACGTACGTCGGCCATGTCGTCAATTGAGAGAGTACGTCCATTGGACTCTTGATGTCATCCAGGTGGTGCATGTTGTAGCAGTGGCCTTCAGCAACGTCTGTCTTTCTTCCTTCCAGTTTGTATGCGCCATAGGTAATGGACACCTCTGGGTTGGAAGTACTCGGTCGCGCCAGGCCTAGGGTGAGATTCTTCCACTTGAGGCTGAGCACCTAATTAATTCGGCACGTGCCGTAGAAAGCGAACGCAGACACAGCAAAGAACCACAAACGACTCGCCTCCGTGAACCCGGGCGATATTGCCAAGCAGGAGTGAGCATGTCCAACGACATAGGCGTCGCTTGGCGCTGCGTAAAATCGGTGCTTTTCCGCTTCTTCCATCCGCATGAGCTGGCAGACAAACGCATCCTTGGCTGGATTGCCGAGTCCATACTTATTACCTTGGTCGTCTGTGACTGCCATCCACTTGTCCGGTCCTGCTGCGACTCGGCGTTCGTAGCTGCCGTAGTAGTTCGCTACAGCGGCACGAATCTTCTCGGCAGTTTGATTGGATACCACAGCGGATGCAGATACGCTCTCCATTAATGCAGCGAGCAGTGAAGGTAGCTCGTGCTGCCGCTTAAGCGCCGGGTCGGGATACTCATTGGGGATGCAGAACTCGCAGAATTTCTTGAAATAAGATGCATAAACATTCCTTGTATCCTTCTTAATCACGTGCGTTGCTGTTTCGATACCACCTTGTAACAGCTCTTGGAAGGAGGTTGGTTGTCCAGCCATGGGTGCCTATGCTCGGCTAACTGCTTCTCGTCCAGCCAAATTATTATGAGCTGCAGAACCGATCGTTTTTAGACTCGTACTTTTAGTCTTGGCATCGTACTTTTAATCTTGTCATGTTTATTTAAAGTATTACCTTAGCGTTGCGTTAAGTAGTATTGACTTTGTAGAGTTTAAAGGTGTTGCATAGAGCTATTTTCGTACTCCTAGTAGCCCTAATCGTCGTCACTATCCGATTCTTCCCCAAATGTCTCAAGGAATCGGAGATCTTTGGGAGCTTGCTGGTGCTTCGCCTTTTGCGCAGCTTCATAAGCCTTCTCCTTCTCCACGAAGCGCGCGGTGTAAACGACCTTTAAGTCGACCAGCGTCGCACAATCTTGGTAATCAGCGAATTGGGCCATTTGCGTTTTGATCAGCAAAACTTCGGCATCGCGTACTGCCTGGCATCTCGCCTGCCACTTAGTGAGCTTCGCCTTGAACGTGGTCCGCAAATACATGCGGTAATTTTCGCTGCGAACCCGCTCTTCGGAAATGACCCCTGAACTCGCCTCTCGCATGTCCCTCATGTAATCGGCGAGACCTTTGTAGCTCTCAAGTACTATGTCCACCTTTGGAGCCACTTGCCACTCTTGAGGAAGCCAATGAAGCTTGTCTTGATGTAGGTGGCACAGCAGCATCCAGAACCACCTCTTGGAGAGTATTTCATGTCCGTCCACCTTTGCATAGAGTGTCAGTATCAGGCATATGCACTGCAATAGCACTCGTCACGCACCATGGCAAGCACGAACTCGAACAGGGACGGGTGGAAACTGGGTACTTCAAGCGGATGATCTGCGATGCCTTTCGGTGTCGGCTCAGGAAACGCTGGCACTTATTCAGCTTCGCGTAGCCGTCTGCGATGATCTATTCAGACACGCCATTATTAGTGTGCCAGAGGAAATATTAAGTGTAAGAGCCTTACAGTACCTTGCAATTTCTCAAAAACCTTCGTAGCACGCTGGTTACGCTGAAAAGCGACCCGCTTGGCGCGATACTTCTTCCACGACCTCTTCCGGTTGTCGCTGCGCGTCTCTGACAGCTTGATGCCCTTGTAGATCTTGGTGTGCATATTCGTACATGAGATCTTTTTCTCGCACTGCGTCTTCAGCGCGCTTCCGTAGGGCGCCTTGTCCGCCCCGGCGGTCATTTTGCGAAATATGTGTTTGAGCTTATTCTTGGATTTGATTGGTCAACAAATATTTTGATGGGTGCGACCTCTGATTGGCCAAAAAAATGTTTGTTTTGGCTTGTTTTGAGGTTGCGTCAGTGAAATTCCAGCCGACTTTTAGATTTGAAGTCCCATGACATCCGTTCTCCATGTTGTGTCAGTATTTAGTGTTTGCACAAACACTAACGGTACTGCTAACATTCCTGTTTGCAAACTGTTTGCTAGTGTATTGCATCTTTTAGCAAATATGTTGGTGGAGTTTGGTTGTTAACTGTAGGCGAGTGAGCTGGTTTAAAAAACAAATCATCAGCCCTCAGGGCGTGCTAGAATTTTATAGTGAACCGGAATCACGGCAAAGCCGACGACGTGGGCATTCTTATAAGCCAAACAGTAAATAATCCATCTTACTTGAAGAAGACTAGCCAGTACCATCGGTGACGGTGAAATCATTAAGCGACTTTCCTACAAGTTTAAAACACAAACATGTTAGCAAACATCACTAACAGTCAGTTGAGATAGTAGTGAGATGCCCTAAGGGCATCTCCACTGGTAGTTGAGTAAAACTAAACGTAGATCCTTTCCGGACTAAAAATACAAAATCGTGCAGGTTTGCTCATACGCATACGCACCACCAGAAAGTACAGGGTTTTGCGCAAGTTTGGTCAGAATCCACTGTGCGTACCGTATTCATGCCGACTTTCACTCATTACTGACAATCAATATAGCCAATCACGCTTCTCCAATAATTGTACCCTTGTTGTTTGTGTCCTTACTGACAGCATACAAACGCAAGTCAAAGCCTGATGATTCTATCAAATGTCACCTTTTTTGGCTTACGATAGGCAACGTTCACATCAAGAATTTTTCTGCCGTTAAGCACAGAAGGAATACGGTATGGGTAAGAGTAAATCAGTCCTGCACGATTTTTGGTCGGGACGTTTAGGTTTACTCATACCGGTGGTATCTCTGCCCAAATTGGAGTTGGAGTCAGCATGATCAAAGGGGTTTTCTATCCGATACTGGTACATGTATTATACATGTAATCGCTCCAGGGTTCGAAGCCGATTTTACCGAGAAGACCAGGGATTTGACTGAGAGTGACTGTTGCCACAACTTGAGTTTCACTTTCCATTTGTAAACCTGTCCATTCTTCGACCTTTTCTACGAAACCGGCAGGGGGTGAAAGCCGACTCGCTCGGCAACACGTATTCATGCCTGTGGTTTAAGATCCGTGTGCGTAGCACGCGAGCTTGAACCCAGGACCAAGCATGGCACAATCCCGCTCGGGCCATAGAGTTACATAAAGCGCAGGAAGTGCTGGTTTGGGGTTAGGTTGGGTTATAGAATTCCTGCTGACACCTAGATTTTAAGTTCCGGAACATCCGTTCTTCACGTATCCATATATGGATACATGTGCTGTCTCTGCCGATTTAACTGGCCACGGTGCGATGATTATTTTAAAAAAGGTCAGCAGTGCTTACGATGATATTGGTGAGTAAACAAGTGCTGTTCTCGATATTAGTTCGGGCCCTACGGGCAAGCAAGTGGACGGGGGTTTTGGTGGACGGCACCTTTTTTGTGAGATTCGGGTAAGAACCATTATAAATTTTGTGCACGGCGTAAGAGGATGACAGCCGAGGAAGGCGGGTTGACATAAAAATTTGCAGGCAGTCATTGCTATGTAATGACTGAAAGCTCTTCGAATGGATCATCACCTAACTTTGTTATTGACATTCCTCCTCTCCATCTCCGACACTTTCATTCCAGCCCATCAGTTTTCACCGGACATAGGGTGTAGCATGCAAGGTGTTGTGCTTGCCTCAATCACACCGTAATCCCTCCCTCCCACCCTCCGTCCATGTCCACCACCCCTAATTTTACTCGGTGGACGTGGATCTGGTTCCGATTAGTGGCCCCAACGGCGTCCACTAACATCTGCATTCCAGTGATATGATTGGGCCATGGAAGCCAAATCCACTGTTTTTTGTGTGGTTAATAACGATTATACTGGAGCGATTCCTGTAGCTGGTTCGCGCGTCTGGGTCAGGTTATCTAGAGGGCTAGGGCAAATCACTACCATTTTCCTTTTAACTTGGTTCCCTATCGAGTAAAATGAAAGTCGTTTTGGGCAATTTTAAAAATACCCATATACACCTTTTAATTGGTCGAGCAGCCAATCAGATCCCTGCGTGGAGGCCTTGCACTTACAGGCATCGTTTCCCCATGTAGTAATAATGCATCGAATTACTACTGGTACACGTTCTAGCGGCACGTACACTGTACAACAAATCGTTATCGAGAGAAAAAGAGTCCAGCACGCACTTCTACCGTACTGTATCTCCGGATGCACTGCATCCCGCATCTGGGCAATGGGATCTGGATGTGCTCACAGCCGGCGCAAAGGTGCAGGTGCAGTCCTCAGTCTCCAATCGACCTGGGAACACTAAGAGTGATGAAGATGCAGCTACTTGCTGTCGTTATGGCGGGGTTTCTGGCCTCCGCCCGAGCCGAAGTACTGGCCTACAACAGCGTCGTTCCGATCCCGGAAACCGAGGCCACCACCAACGCGAATACACTGGCTCTAAAGTTCAAGCCTCAGCTTAACATCAAGAGTGGCTGCCACCCGTTCCCTGCTGTTGACGAGGAGGGTAACACCAACGCCGGTCTCGCTCTCTACAGCTTCAAAAAATGCGATTCGCCTTCTCTTGGCTCTCAAATTTACGGTCGCGCTGCAACCTACGAGGACTCGTACGCCATCATGTACGCCTGGTACTTCCCGAGAGACCGCAAGGTTGCGTTTGGTCACCGTCATGCATGGGAAAACATCATTGTGTGGTTGGAGAGGAAAGGAGGCACCAAGGCAAAGATCTCTGCCGTGTCCTCTTCAATCGATGATGGTCTGTACTTTACGATCGTACCTCCAACGAGCGACATGGTTGACGAAAACAGCGTCAAGATTCAGTACAGAGAGAAAGTCTTCAGTCACTACGTGAACGTTACAACGGTGGCGGGTGACTTCCAGGATTTGGTCATGTGGAATGACTTGCCGTCGGCTGCACGCACTGCATTGAACCTCTACGACTTCGGGAGCGCCACGGTGCCTTTCAACGAAGACACCTTCCTTGACAACCTAAAGGAAGCCTACCCGTGGTAGATGGATTAAAAAATGAACGTGTTTGTCACGGAGAATACAGCTGATTGGGCGGCAACTCTTTTTTATCGTAGAGATTGTTGAGTACGTCAGTAAAATACTTAGTTGCTAGCTACTACTATATTCTACTAGTAGTATATTAAAACACTGGAGGCGATACCTGTCCATATTATTGGGTCTAGCTGCGATATATGACATGTAGACCCAATAAGGTACAGTTTTTATAATAGCTTCAATTGTAATATGGGGTAATAATACAGTAGATGCTGTACTACTGTGGAGTGGCATAATTCTTGTGTCAGAATGAATACTTGTCGGGCGACGTTGGAGCCGACATTGACAGGAAACAGAGTATTGTTATCGATTCTTCGAATTATCAAATCAACACTTTCCCGGGACGCTCACATGCGGAAGCATGGGAAGTTCCCGCTGTGTATCTAAGCAATATTTTCGAAGTACTATTTTTTTGGCTCAACTGATAGTACACGAGAATAAATATAGTAATAATATCAGCGAAGGGTTTCGTATTTTTACTACGTTGTTACTGTGAGCGTTCTCGGCAATCCTTTGATTAGATCAATACAGACAACCTCAGTCAGGATTGGGTTCACCTTGTCCCTTATAGCCCACAGTTTACTTTGGAAAAGTAGTTGAAGGCTGTGATCTAGCCACCCTTCGAATATAACAGATCGACCGACCGAGACCACGTCAACCTCCAGCTGCCCTGCCCTCAAACTCGCTCTGGCTCCGGATCACGTCGACTTCAACGACATTCACTCTTCTGGTAGCTCCAGCAGCATGAGCTCCGCCTCGCCTCCGCGTCCTGGTGTTTCACCTCTTCCTGCTTCTCTCCGTCGCGCTCCATGGCCGCTTCAAGCTATGTCGGGTCACTCCGGGAGCAGCAGCGACAGCGACCAGGACGAAGTAGCGCTCAGTGACGCTACCAACGATTATGTAGAGCAAGAAGAGACGGCACCAAGCGACTCGGAAGCTGAAGACACCACGCGCAGCAGAAGACGACGACAGCGGATCCACTTCGACGTGGAGCAGCTCCAGACGGTCTACCACCTACCACTCAAGACGGTGAGCTCGGACGGCGGAGTCTTTTAGCTCACGATGTTGTCCAAGCTGCATGTTGTCTACTGCAGAGCTCAGTAATTGTAGCTGTGGTAGTGACGGTGGAGAACGTTGAGTTGTGTTCAGGCGGCAGAACGACTCGGGATCTGCGAGGCAGCACTCAAGCGAATTTGCAGACGTAACCACATCAGCAAGTGGCCATATCGACAACTCTCTTCTGTGCGCCGACGCATCGCTGAGCTCAAGGACCGCCGTGCCGTGATGCTGGCTGGAGATGGTACGAACCCGCTTAACCTAGGAACGCTTACTCTGTTGCTGACAACCTCCCAGCTCGCAGCCCTGAACATCGAGGTTTCCAGGAGCATCCGATTGCGGTGACGCCGGCGCAGTTTGACGACAGACTACAACGACTAGAAGAAGAGCAGAACCAGATTATACGCTCCGCTCACCAGCCCCATCGACCGAGACAAACCGTTCGACCCAGCGCCACGCTACCACAGCCGGTTCCCGGCGAGACGTTGACAATCCATCTTCATGGCCTCCAAAGCAGCGAAATGGGACTCCCCCCACTGGACCTCACTCGATTCGAGCAGGACTTCCCGTTGCTTTTTTTGGCAAACGTGTGCGAGTCCGTCCGAGCTTATAACTAGCTTGAAGAACAGAACAATTAATTATACAGCAGTTTTAGCCGCTATCGCATTGCGTTCATGATTTTCTACCTGGTTCAAACAGCATCGGTAATATATCCGTCATTTTTTCAGATTTTATCCAGATTGTCGTTGCTCCAAAAAGTTTGCACTGTTCCAACAGCTAAGAACTGCACCAACACTATCCATGTTTGTAACTTGGCTCCTAGGTTTTATCTACTCTAAAAGTATTTACTAATAATACTTCAAAGTACTATTAAAATACATATTTGAAAGAATAATATTCTCTGCAGCCGTAGAGAACTCCCCCACAACGATTTTGAGGCAGAACAACTGTTCGATACGGGAAGTTGTTGTTTACGCGCGAAGTAGCACGGAACTCACTCCAACAATGGATTTCTACCGGTATGAATTATCCAAAGCCATTCGTGTTTGGCTCAGAGCTACAATATTACAGTGCAACGAATACGTTTTTCTCTTATTATGCTATGAGCCGTACATGTAATGGTAGCAATGACTTTGGTATCTAATACAACGTCCAGCCAACCGACCCAATCTTCTAGAAGTACATGTAGTAATACAGGTACCGCAAGCTTTTTCCCGAATACACCATTCCCATTCACTGAATGGGACTACATGTAATGGGACTTACATTCAGGCGATGATGCCAGTCTTTGGCCGTCAACCTGCGCTTGCACACAAAGTACACACAAACTTCGCTTCTGTGACTGGCACACAAGTCAATAGACCCCTCTCCAGCACCATGGCGGTTCGTGCACCATGCAGCTCGTCCCCTAGCCAATACACAGCAGCTAACCTCTGCTCTCTATTGCTCAGCAGGCGACGCACGACCCGAAGCGCGTGATCTACCTGGAGGACGATGCTGCGTATGATAAGACGCAGTTCCTGATCCCGCACCACTACCTGGACAGCGTCGAGTCGGTGCTGATCCCCAAGGGCCTGATCGAGGACCGCGTGGAGAAGTTGGCGCAGGACATCCGCTACGCTTACGAGGGCAAGACGGTGCACCTGCTGTGCGTGCTCAAGGGTGGTAGCGCCTTCTTCCACGCACTGGTGGAGAAGCTCCGCTTGTTCCACAAGTACAATAAGTGCGACTACGTTCCCTTCACCTTCGACTTCATCCGAGTCAAGAGCTACGAAGGCACCAAGAGCACGGGCAACGTGCAAGTCTCTGGCGCGGATTTGGCCAAATTTAAGGGCAAGAACCTGCTCCTGGTCGAGGACATCGTCGACACGGGTAAAACGATGGCCAAGCTCGTGCCCATGCTCAAGGAGTACGAACCTGAATCAGTGCGCGTGGCCAGTCTGTTGGAGAAGCGCAACCCGGAGAGCTGCGGGTTCCAGGCTGACTTCGTGGGCTTTAACATCCCGGACAAGTTCGTGATCGGCTACTGTCTCGACTACAACGAGATCTTCCGCGACCTAGACCACATCTGCATCATCAACGAAGCGGGCATCGCCAAGTATGCCTCCAGCTCCTAGAAACAGACACGATGTGACCTATATACAGCTCCGTACGGCTCGTATTCTTGAGTCAGAATGTACCAACCCTTACACACCACCAACCGCTGCTTGTTTCTATATATTTGAGTGCTAATTACACTTCAGAATCTGCAAACTCTGTGTTGGCGTCTACTTGCTCTGGAACTGCTCGGGCGTCATGGTCCGGATGGTCAGGCCGTGCATGCTCTTAATCTCCTCCTTGAGAATCTACAGCCACAACAGTCAGCAACTTCACTGTAAACATTACAGTTCCTACTGCCGAACGCACCTCGTTGACCATGCGATGCTGCTTCACGCGCGACTGGCCCGTGAACTGCGATGATGCCACTTCCACGTCGAACATGGAGCCGCAGCCGCCCGACACGTCCGTCACCTTGACGTGCACCGCGTCCAGCTGCGCCTGCAGCGCCGTGTGCATCGCCTGCTCCGCCTCCGTACCCGATCCATCTGCACTCGACGCAAACTGCGCCGATCGCCCCAGCAGCGGGCGCTTGGTCGCTACCGCCATCATCCGTCCACGCACCAGGCTCAGCATTTTTGACTTGATCGAAGTAGGAATGCGGCCACCGGAAAAAGGTGAGGTTGTTGCTGTAGCTGATTCCCATGGGAATCAGACAATAAAAGCGCCGTTAAAACGAACTTCAAAAATAGTGCCAGGGTTTGTAATCTTGTAATGATTGAAACATGCTCAACATCCTGATGCGTTAAAATGATCAATCTTAAAAGACGAACGGGAAACCCTGTTTTGTACCAATCGGGTGAATCCGTACAATTTGTCGACGCATTTATTGCATCGCTTCCAGGACACGTAAGCGGCCTCCCCATGTTCTTCTGCAGCGGGCCTCCGCGCACGTACGGGGCGTCGGCGGCTAGCGAGCGGATGGAGGATGTGGCTCTGGCTATGCACCCGTCGCAGTGCGTGTTTGCGGGCCTGACGAGCTCGCACGTGGCGCTGTGGACCGCTTCGCTGGGGATGCCGGGCACAGGACGCCGCCTGCTAGCGCGTTGTCGACGCGGCGGCCAGTGGGTGGAGCAGCAGATGGAGGACGAAGGACAGACGAAGGAGGACGCAGGTGGACGCCTGCGGGAGAGCGAGACACGCCAGCTTTGGGCCGCGTGGGTCTCTGGGGACCGCCTGGCCGTCGTGGAGAAAGATTCGCAATCCGTCGAGTTCTACGCGTTTGATGGACTAAGCAAGATACTGCAGCGCGCTGAGACACCCAACACCCACTCGACGGAGGATCCTACGGCAGACTCCAATGCCATGCTGGACCAACCGTCATTTTCGGAGCCCGAGCAGGAGGAGGGTGATGGGCCAACGGCAACTTCAAAAGGACTTCAACTTGTCGCCAAGTTCGTTGAAGACTATCCGCTGAACCAAGGAGCGTCCCAGAGTGATTACGAGGACGTTGCCGCCTCCATGAGTGTCGTGCCTGGCAGCAAGTATGTTTTCGTGGGCATGGCCAGTGGTCTCATCTGCGTCGTGGAGGTTACCGACTCGTGCGATACCGGCGACGGCCAAGGCTCGTGGTTCAGCAACGCGGACAGCTCTACAAAGCTCTGGAAAATTGATGTCCGTACTCATCTGGCGGCGCCCGAAGACGCCGATCCAGTCAGTTGCTTTGATCTCACGTGCGCAACTGCTGATCCACCTTCAAAGATTACGTCATTGTATCTCGTGGCAAGTTTCGACGGCGGAAAGTGTTTCATCATGTTGCTGTCACCCGCTAGAAAGAGTATCGACCAGCTGTTATCGCTGATTAACACCGAAAGAGAAGGCAGCAACTCAACTGGACGTTGCACGACGACGAGTTTGGACGCCAGTGGGTCGCGACTCGCTCTCGGATGGTCGGACGGCGGAGTGTCACTGTTCCGATTATCGCTGAAATCCGTGGAACAAGGTAGGACGACCAACAAGAAGGAAACAAAGACCCAAACGGCACTGACTCTCGATCCCATTCGAGAACTGAGTCTTGTAGCGTGGGGATACACACCGGAAGACGTCGGCTCTGTTACCGCATTAGCGTGGTCTCACGATGGCCGCAGCGTGGCTGTCGGCTACGAATTACGTGGCTTTTCTCTATTCTCGACTGATGGTTGTCGTTTAATGTCGAGTTTACCGCAACATAACCAGGAGAGACCAGAGAAGATTGACGAGCACAACATGAGGGAAGTCTGCGCCTTCGGTGTCCTCGCTCTACAGTGGACGAAAGAGAGCAACTCGCTGATTGCCGTGCCTCGAGGCGAGCAGTCGACGCAACTGATTGAGCTGCCGGAAGATGAAATTCTGAGAGAAATTGAAGACGAAGCCGACGTGGAAGTGACGGAAAGTAAAGATTTGTTCGAAACCGTAGAGGCAAAAGTGCAGAAGGGAGAAGACGGGCTGTGTTTGTCGCTCTCGGGGGCTCCTGGTCGCTGCGGAGCGTGGGTTCGAAGCGACAAAAGTTTCACGAAGCGTGCGGACGGAGGCGTTGGTCCAGCAGAGACGTGTGGTCGGATTCATGGCGGGGACTTACTTGTGGGTATTAATGAGAATTTAAAGGTCGTTAACTCGCCGTTTGAGCAGATCGTGGCGGAGATCAAGGAACTACCGGACAACGAGGACGTTGTGCTCACGTTCATGCGATTACAGTGGGAGAAAGTCTTCCCACTGGCAGTCGAGGCCTTGTCCTCGTCCGAGTTCATGGATGCGCATGGTATTCACATGCTGGAGGACGAAAACCTGTGTATTCGAGAGTATGCGCTTCGGATGCAAGCCTTGCATGGAGACTGTGACTTAGAGGAGCGTCCTCCCCTTATGGAGCTCGAGCGACGTGCGAAATTCGACGGCTGGGAGGCGATTCAGGGCACGTCGACTCGCACTGCAAGGCACAAATACGTGAAATTGCTGTTCGCGCTCTTCCCAGTGTGGAATCCGACCCACTTTTTGAACGTCATTACCGAATACTGGAACGCCATTCTAGCACAGAAAGTCTACCTGACCAAGCAGAAGCGACTCAAGGAGCTGCACGCTCACCGCCAGCTCGTCAAACTGCGTCAGCGGCCGTCAATTGCGTTTGCCGAGTTCGATTTCGCGAAAACTGTGCCGCTTTCCGGGGGAAAATCCTCTCGACTGGCGTTACTGGAGAGCAAGAGCGTCCGCTTGGTGGCTGCTCCTTCGCTTGACGATCCGTGCGCTGTGACGTCCTGTGTGAACTGGAGTGTCCCTACCGAGTTCGAGAAGTGTTGTCCTCTTCGTCTTGTAGCGTTGAGCGCCAGTGGGAACCACATGGCCGTGGCAGGACAACGAGGCTTCTGTCTGCTTAACGTTGTGACGGGCAAGTGGCGCATGTTTGGCAATGTGAACGACGAGCAGGATATGTTCGTGCACTCGTTACTATGGGTGGGCGAAGACGCGATTGTGGCGAATTTCACGCGATTCAGTGAGAAACACCAGGCGCTGCATCTTCAGGCGTATCCGAGGAACCATTTGGACGAGGAGTCCATCTTGGCGCAGCTAGTGTTCGCTAGAGAGGGGGAGAACGCTCGAGATGCAGCATTAGGTGGACGTGACGATGCCGACGACTGTTTCTTCATCATGGAGACTGACAATGCGCACAAGAACTTGTTCTGTGTCTCCAGAACCGAGCTGTGGTGCTTCAAATTACAGCACGGGGGCACTATTAAGCAGAACGACCTTAACCTGCATATGCAGCTTAAGAGACAGGTTAACCTACCTTCAAGAGTGGTCGAGTCTCAACCTGTAGGACCGTGCAGAAGGACCTCAATCCTGGATTTCGCAGTGCTTCCGCGCTTCTTACACGTCCAAGACGAGAAAGTGCGCGAGCAGCAGCAGAGAAAGCACCAATTGGAGCGCGACCACGAACAGGACGAGGCGGGATGGCTCTCGAGTGTCGTGAATATGCTCGTGGGGGGCGAAGTACCCGACCAATACACGCCCGAAGAAGTCCTGCCGAGGTTTGCGTTCCTCGACAGTGGCGGGGACGTGCTCGTGTGGGACCCAGAGACCCGATCGCAGCGGCTTTTGTGCTCGAATGTCAGTACCATGGCGAGATTATTTGTCACTCCGCAGGCTTGTGCGTCGTGGCCAGCGCCGTGTCGACTGATCTATGGACTGTACGGTCCTGAAGGCATGAAAGTGTGGCTTCCCCTCCTGGATGGCGTCTACATGACGCATACCAAGGCTTTCGAACAGGATAGTCGGCGACTGGAGACTTTCCTGGCGTGTCACGACCCGCTGAGAGCCAAAACGTACGAGATTGAGTTCGGTACAGCGCCTGCCACTGCTGAGTTGTACGAGCAAGTTATCAGCGAGTATGGGATTGCACTGGACGGGTTCTTATCCTGTGGTACGGGGGTTGGCGTGGGGACTGGTAGAATGCCGTTAAGAGAAGGATATTCCAACTTACGTGGCTGTGTGACGTCGGTGGACGATCCCTCAGCCAAAGACCGGATGTTACGCTTCGACTATGACGTCAAAGTTCTGGGCGCTGAGCAGGCGTTCGGACTGCTGGTTGGCGTATCGCAGGATGTCTACGTGCCTTCAGGCGTGCTTCTGCCGTGCTACGACGTATTCACGCGTGTGCAGCCTATTTTCCACACTTTATTGTGCTTTCTGGTGCAGAACGAGCAGCTCTCCTGGGCGCGTCTTGTGCTAAATGGTGTCAGGAAGCAGTTTGCGTTGTCCACTCCCACTCAGGAGCTCTTCCTGCACTCGATGCTTGAGGCCTGCTATGGGAAATCGTGTCCAGAAGAGAAACTACACACGGCTATCGAGCTCTTACGTCCTGGGAGCGGACAACCAGAGACGGATATTGCCGAGTACTGCGAGATTGTTGCACATGTGGCTCGGAAGAGCGAACCGTCTCGACTGAAAATACTGTTCCCTGCGGCTGGAGACCCGATGGAGTTACTGGCGGTTTGCCAGCAACGCTCGGAGCTTCAGACGGCTGCGAACTTCCTGCTTATCTTAGAGGAATGCTCCTCTGCTTCGGGCTCTTCCTTGCCGCTGCGGATGGAGAGCGCCGCTGAGTTACTGAAGCAGTGTATTGATCAGGAAGAGTGGCTGCTGGCTCAGCATGTGGTGCGTGTGGCGCGGGACTGGGAGCACCCGCCGCTCGACGACTCGACGTACTCGCGTCAACCTACGACTGCCGCCAGTATCGACGAGCAACTGGCGTCTCTTGTGTGGGAAAACCTGGTTCGGGGGGAGTACGAGCGCGTGGTTTGGTGTGTGGAGGATCTGCAGGCGAAGCTCCCACTAAAGTCCCCGGAAGATGGGGAGACGGAGGACAGCGCTGTGGTTCTAGACAGACTGTACCAGACCTTCATCCAGGGCAACAAGCGGAGACAACTGAGGTGATTGGCATCTTTTTTGGGTGTTGTGGTCGTTGTATTTGACTCATTATTTGTTGCTTGTGTGTGTTAAAGGATTTTGCTGCAAGCAGTGACGGAGGCTCATTATGACGAATGGGTCGCGCGCATCAAGCACGTGATGGAGCAATGAGGCTGAGGCGAAAGAGCGTGACGCCTTGACGCGCCTGGAATGAAACATAGACATTTAGTATGGCTTTCAAGCAGAGTGAAACCTTGTTGCTATCTGTGAGTGGTCTACCGGTACTGCAACTATGATGCAGGGACATGATATATCACATTCATACTTCGAAGTAAGTATGAATAGTAGACCTGGAGGGAAAATGCGGCCGTCCTAGCATTGTCACAGGGATTCGTACAGTCAAATGGCAGGCGTGCAAAGCCTCCATGAGCCCAAAACCATTGTTGCTGCTGATTTGAGCGGAGAACTGTCATGGGCCTGGTGGAAGTCTCGTTGTCGATAGCAAACGATGAAGTGGAAGTGGTGGCGTCTTAGGTCGACCTTCGCACGCTCCAATGCGCCAATCGCTCAGAGCCGACGAATGTCTTCTATAATATCTGATTTTATGGACTTATGCGGTAGTTGCTAAGATACTCTATTATCACTTCGGTTTGTGTTGAATGACTATGCGGTAGTGAGTGATGGCTGAGACCTTGACTATGATGGAGAGCAGAACGATCCTAGAGAACCCGAGGGTTTCCTGGAACTACTACTGCATGTGTACAGCTCCTACTAGTATAGCCAACGGGGTTTTACTGCATGCGGTGCTTTCCCCGACAGCAACACTTAAACAACAAAACACAATTACTTTTCCTACGAAACACTCAAGTTGCTTCGTGTTCTTCACTGCCAAGAACTGTCAAGTAAATCCACATAGTTAAAGTGCTAGGATTCACACACCAGTGTCTCCTAGTTGCTGCTCATTGCTAGGTCCAGCAGTGGTCCTCGTACAGCGTGTTTGCAGTGAAGGTTGCTGGGTGAATTAAAAAAAAAAACAATCACGGGGTGAGGAAGTCGAGATTTAGGTTATCGATGTACAATCCATCACTCTTCTTTTGAAATTGATTGATACACATTTTTTGTCCCCCGAATTAATTTGAGAATGTAGCAAATAAATTATGGCTAATTCCTACTATCACCAGTATCTAGGGAGACGACTGTTGAGCACGAGACTATTAATAAGTATGTTTTGGGCTAGAATTTGGCACCGACCAGAAAAGAGTTTACCCAAAATTTGTGTGGTAATATACGCTGTATCAAAACTGTGTCCGTCCGCAGTGTCAATGCTCACCACGACGAAGTGGTCCGTTCAAGCCAGAGCCGACAGCCTCAGCTAAAAGGACTGCTCTACCAGTGGTAGACTACCACCCTCCGAGGATAAAACCTGTTAGGTGGAGAAACTTGTCCAGAGACTGTGCTCGGCTTCTTGACGCGTCCGAAACAATGAAACTCAGCATGGCACCGCTAGGGACTGTCTCCACAGACGCCGTGAAGGTTCTTGTGAGCTGCTCGTTCATGTTGTATTGGATGTAACTCAGAACGCCAACAGAAGGGCCAAGGTCTTCGTATTTTACAACGCCATGGCAGAATAAGGTAAAGTGGCACATGACGATCTTTTCTTTTGAAGCTGCGACCGTGAAGGGCTCGTGCGTCGCTCATATAAATCATCGTCGTCCCTATCGTGAATATTTGTCTCGCGAGCGCCCACTTTCTTCTGCAGCTCTCGACGTGCCAAGCTGCTAGGCAAATGCCAGTGTCATGGAGCTGGAATCAATCCTCTCCACCAAAAGGTGGAAGAAGTCCAGGGCGCGAGCAAACCCAAGGGGTGCCTTGAAGGGCTCTCGACGAGCAGTGGCTATCTCCAACAAGGACGCGAAGGGCGCTTCTTGTATCAAGCAGTGGCGACGACGCCTGTCCTCAGAGTGGCCCGGAGACTCCGGGGCTTACGACCACAAAAGGGCTTCCAAATCTTCGATTCCTCGTGCGTGACTCACTTTTCGCCAGTTTGCAGTGAGTAGTACGCATGCCATTTGTCTCGGCGCGACCAAGCAACGCCAGCTCATTTGCACCCCTTGACTTGAATTCTACGCTTGGCAGTCGGGAGAACTCGTTGCAATGCGTGGGTTTTGAATGACTTGATCCGGACGTCGCGCTACGTTAAGACGAAGAGCTTAGTGGAATTGTTGTTGTAAAACTCTCACCCTCATTTCATGAGGGCGTGGAACTGTATTGGATTCATGCGCATCTAACATGCAGCGATAGATTAATAGTACACTAAGTCACTCAGGGGACGACACTATGGGGAATGCAGTAGCTCTAGTGATAGGCTAGTCAGAAGAGTTCATGCAGTCCAGCGGCAGCCGAGCGAAGGCGTGGCCAGCCTCCGTGAGTTCGACCCCACCGCTGCTGCTGTGGCAGAGCATGGTCATGACCTTGGCGACGGCCTCGTCGTCAGAAGCATCCGATGGCCGGGTGCTAGACAGAGACCGACTGCGGTTGCGACTCGAGGGGGAGCGACCGGCTTTGGCACGCTCTAACGCGCGCTCCTGGCGGATACGCTGCGCGTCTTCACGCGAGATGGCCGACCAGTTGATGGCGTTCTTCTTGGACTTCATGAGGCGGTAGGGCCAGACGATGCCGAGGCGCCGGCAGTTGCGCTTGATGGTGACCGTAGCGACACCGAGCTGTTGCGCGGCTTCACGCTGGGACATATGGAAGTACTCGGCCATCTCCTCGGTGGAGAAGTCGAAGACGACGCGACTCTTGCGGGTCTTCTTGTTGGGGCTGACTACGGGGCTGGCACGGGTCTTGCTGTAGGTCATGGTAGGTGAGGCCAGCTGCGACGGAGACGCCGTGGGCGTCGTGGTCGTGAAGGTGCCGATGGTCACGTTGGGGCACGACTGGTGCTGGCGGAAGACCGCCGGGCCGCAGTGGAGCGGATGCGCGACGCTGAAGGTGCTGGGCGCCGTGACGCATACAGGAAACGGTGGCATGCTGTTCATCACGGTGGACGTTTTGGTGTGGCTTGCGGTGGGGTTGCTTGCTTGTGGGGCACCGGGTGAATTCGCGAATGGCTTGTTCCGACCGATGCACATTTCTGTCGGTGCTAGGCGGGCGAGCAGGCCAGTGCGCGGACTGCAAGCTCTACTCCGGACGCACTGATTAGCGCTGACACGAGCAGTACTGGCACCAACCGGCCATCGGCTACTTTGCACTCGTCATCGCCTGTCTCGCTCGAGACCATCTTAGTCTGCAGACGCGGCGCTCCCGAGTCTAGTGGCGGCTTGTGGCCCACCATCGGCGGTGACGCTTCTGGACACCACAACTGGCGACAAGTGAGCCTGCCACACGGGACTTGAGCCCTTTGAAGTTGGAATAAGAAAAATAAAGATCGCTTGAACACTCACTTTTTGCAGAGCCTGGCCGCTCCACCGAACTCAAAATGGCCGCAATCGCTGGGACATTGGCTGGACGTGGCGGCTACTAGACGTAGAAACACCGGTGTCCGATAGCACTACAGAGCCATACCGACGCCTCCACCGCCTTCGGGCCCACCCAGAAGAAATGTCTGCGTAGGCACATGCTTTGGTGGTCTGTACACGTCGAGCGGTCCAGCGGTACACCACCTCAACTGACCAATTGGAGTTCCAGTCCGCGCGTCAGACTGTGGAAGCGTCCGGGATTTTAACAGAAACGTTTTGCCAGACATGATGTGGAATGTCGCGTCGCGGCAGTGAGTCCTTCGCCGAAAGAAAACAATGTTTCGGCCGTCGCACCATTGCGTGCGGATATTGAAGATGTGATGGAAGCGATCCTCAGAATGACATGCGACCGCACTCTCTCTCGTTGCGGAAACTATCCACTTGAAACGCCAAACCTGCCGTCCTTGCTTCCACCTGCGTGCAGCGAAGCGTTCAATGCTGATTCTGCGTCCATTGGTGACGCCGAATCCGCGAGAATTATGGTTTTGTCCGCGGTTTCACCGTCACCGTTTGTTTTCAGATCTTGCTGCGACGTGGACATCACGACGCGTCTGTGAACCAACAAAACCTCACTAAATTTCGCCACCAAGACTTCGGTGCGTCTTACTACTTGCCACCCGTTCGTAACCCCGAGCAGCGCACACAGTCCCAAAACAGATCTATCACTGGCGTTTTTCGCCATGAAGACATCAGATGGAAGCGCACATGGCTGAAGTGGCCAGCACCAAGGAGCAAGCTGGACACGGAGGAAAGCTCTGACCCACACAGCAGCTGCACGAGCCTGAAAATTCGTTCGCGCTACATGTCTGCCGAGGATTTCTTCGGTTGGTACTAACATATAGTAGTGAGCCCGTTCTACAGTAACCTTGTACCACAGAGGGTAAATAAATGGCTTCGCTTTTGTCGGTATCTGCTCGATTTCGTGGAGTGGTAACCACACACCGTTCGTGGTCACTAGCGAGCTGTATATTGGGCGAGGAAGGCCACCCTTCCTATACATCCCGTGCGTGTGGATACTGTCTTGTTCGATTCAATCTGATGGAATAGATGCTGACCGGTGCCAACACAAAATCTGAAACAGCTAAAATTAAATTGTATGACGCAAAATGAGAAAATGTTTGTCTCAGACTATAACGTTAATTCCGAAATGTCAAAATTGTAATAATACCTTGGTACAAAAGTACAAATCAACCCTTGGTAATTAATTCACTTCAGTAACTTGTTGCTTCTCTCAGTGATATTTACGAGTACGCGCTGATCGGATCCTCATACAAGTAAAGAGAGCATATTATTCGCTCGGAACGTGATTCATGGGCTCGGTTAACACGGCGCGTGCCATCAACGCTCGAGGCTTTCCGCAGCATCAGTAATTCAAAATTGTATCGTGCTGTCCCCGCTCATTCCGTCCAGATCTGTTGTGGGCACCTAGTATTGCATTGTATCACAATGGTTGTAATCGATGTCGTTTGCTCGTCGAGTACTGGGAACGATGAGGTCCCCAACGTGCTCAATATATCGAGTGATCGGAGTCCGATGCTATATGTAGCGGCATTTTATCTACAAGCACGTATCGCACTGGAGGTTCCATCCGTCTAAGGCGTCAACATCAAAATGGTATGCCGCTTCACGGTTCTACCATCTCGCGGAGGGTAGTGCGCGGGATCTTAGTCCTCACGGGCCATGATTCAATAATATAGGCACTCGCCGATGCTATCCACAGCCATGTCGATGGGTGTCGATCGAAATAATTATAAAAATATATATGAAACTAAGCATAGATTTCATTTTTTATTGAAAGCATCGTTTTCCGGCGATAGTAGCCACCAGAGCTCGCGATCGGCGCTCATTGGGTTGCCCGCCCCACCCGTGAAAACCTCAGTGATGGAATACTAAGACAACAGTCGCACGTTGGCGCCGATGTAGAAGATCTTGGCGGTCGAGAAACACTCGTCGCGCTTTCTGGGGTTCCTGATGGCCTTGCACTTGGCCTTCATGCACGTTTGCAGGCGCTTCTCACAGTTGGCCTTGGGCATGCCACACACGCTTTAGCACTGCATCATTTTAGGCAACAATTAGCGTTGTGTCAAATCGAATTTGGGTACTGGCACCCACCCGAACACTCGAACCGGGTACCCGCACCCACAGTCCAAATCGGCTTCAAAACACCCCGTGTAGCTTTACTGGTGTTTTTTTGCCCTTTCAATACACATAATGCTGTTTTTGTCTTTGTGTAGCTCCAATAAATGTAGTCTAAAACCTTGAAACCATCGATAGCTCCGGGCTGGTCCCTCATTCTCTGTATACTGCTAAAATGTATCGATACTATGCTACCGGGTGCTGCATATCCGACTTTTGCGGTAAGTTGGAAATGGAGCGATAGAAACTCGGAACACAGGACAACACAATTTGCTTAATTTTATTCTTAAGGGGTTAAGCCTGGTACCGCTCCCGAATGCGGGTATAGCTCTCGTATCCACACGCACGGGATGTATAGGAAGGGTGGCCTTCCTCGCCCAATATACAGCTCGCTAGTGACCACGAACGGTGTGTGGTTACCACTCCACGAAATCGAGCAGATACCGACAAAAGCGAAGCCATTTATTTACCCTCTGTGGTACAAGGTTACTGTAGAACGGGCTCACTACTATATGTTAGTACCAACCGAAGAAATCCTCGGCAGACATGTAGCGCGAACGAATTTTCAGGCTCGTGCAGCTGCTGTGTGGGTCAGAGCTTTCCTCCGTGTCCAGCTTGCTCCTTGGTGCTGGCCACTTCAGCCATGTGCGCTTCCATCTGATGTCTTCATGGCGAAAAACGCCAGTGATAGATCTGTTTTGGGACTGTGTGCGCTGCTCGGGGTTACGAACGGGTGGCAAGTAGTAAGACGCACCGAAGTCTTGGTGGCGAAATTTAGTGAGGTTTTGTTGGTTCACAGACGCGTCGTGATGTCCACGTCGCAGCAAGATCTGAAAACAAACGGTGACGGTGAAACCGCGGACAAAACCATAATTCTCGCGGATTCGGCGTCACCAATGGACGCAGAATCAGCATTGAACGCTTCGCTGCACGCAGGTGGAAGCAAGGACGGCAGGTTTGGCGTTTCAAGTGGATAGTTTCCGCAACGAGAGAGAGTGCGGTCGCATGTCATTCTGAGGATCGCTTCCATCACATCTTCAATATCCGCACGCAATGGTGCGACGGCCGAAACATTGTTTTCTTTCGGCGAAGGACTCACTGCCGCGACGCGACATTCCACATCATGTCTGGCAAAACGTTTCTGTTAAAATCCCGGACGCTTCCACAGTCTGACGCGCGGACTGGAACTCCAATTGGTCAGTTGAGGTGGTGTACCGCTGGACCGCTCGACGTGTACAGACCACCAAAGCATGTGCCTACGCAGACATTTCTTCTGGGTGGGCCCGAAGGCGGTGGAGGCGTCGGTATGGCTCTGTAGTGCTATCGGACACCGGTGTTTCTACGTCTAGTAGCCGCCACGTCCAGCCAATGTCCCAGCGATTGCGGCCATTTTGAGTTCGGTGGAGCGGCCAGGCTCTGCAAAAAGTGAGTGTTCAAGCGATCTTTATTTTTCTTATTCCAACTTCAAAGGGCTCAAGTCCCGTGTGGCAGGCTCACTTGTCGCCAGTTGTGGTGTCCAGAAGCGTCACCGCCGATGGTGGGCCACAAGCCGCCACTAGACTCGGGAGCGCCGCGTCTGCAGACTAAGATGGTCTCGAGCGAGACAGGCGATGACGAGTGCAAAGTAGCCGATGGCCGGTTGGTGCCAGTACTGCTCGTGTCAGCGCTAATCAGTGCGTCCGGAGTAGAGCTTGCAGTCCGCGCACTGGCCTGCTCGCCCGCCTAGCACCGACAGAAATGTGCATCGGTCGGAACAAGCCATTCGCGAATTCACCCGGTGCCCCACAAGCAAGCAACCCCACCGCAAGCCACACCAAAACGTCCACCGTGATGAACAGCATGCCACCGTTTCCTGTATGCGTCACGGCGCCCAGCACCTTCAGCGTCGCGCATCCGCTCCACTGCGGCCCGGCGGTCTTCCGCCAGCACCAGTCGTGCCCCAACGTGACCATCGGCACCTTCACGACCACGACGCCCACGGCGTCTCCGTCGCAGCTGGCCTCACCTACCATGACCTACAGCAAGACCCGTGCCAGCCCCGTAGTCAGCCCCAACAAGAAGACCCGCAAGAGTCGCGTCGTCTTCGACTTCTCCACCGAGGAGATGGCCGAGTACTTCCATATGTCCCAGCGTGAAGCCGCGCAACAGCTCGGTGTCGCTACGGTCACCATCAAGCGCAACTGCCGGCGCCTCGGCATCGTCTGGCCCTACCGCCTCATGAAGTCCAAGAAGAACGCCATCAACTGGTCGGCCATCTCGCGTGAAGACGCGCAGCGTATCCGCCAGGAGCGCGCGTTAGAGCGTGCCAAAGCCGGTCGCTCCCCCTCGAGTCGCAACCGCAGTCGGTCTCTGTCTAGCACCCGGCCATCGGATGCTTCTGACGACGAGGCCGTCGCCAAGGTCATGACCATGCTCTGCCACAGCAGCAGCGGTGGGGTCGAACTCACGGAGGCTGGCCACGCCTTCGCTCGGCTGCCGCTGGACTGCATGAACTCTTCTGACTAGCCTATCACTAGAGCTACTGCATTCCCCATAGTGTCGTCCCCTGAGTGACTTAGTGTACTATTAATCTATCGCTGCATGTTAGATGCGCATGAATCCAATACAGTTCCACGCCCTCATGAAATGAGGGTGAGAGTTTTACAACAACAATTCCACTAAGCTCTTCGTCTTAACGTAGCGCGACGTCCGGATCAAGTCATTCAAAACCCACGCATTGCAACGAGTTCTCCCGACTGCCAAGCGTAGAATTCAAGTCAAGGGGTGCAAATGAGCTGGCGTTGCTTGGTCGCGCCGAGACAAATGGCATGCGTACTACTCACTGCAAACTGGCGAAAAGTGAGTCACGCACGAGGAATCGAAGATTTGGAAGCCCTTTTGTGGTCGTAAGCCCCGGAGTCTCCGGGCCACTCTGAGGACAGGCGTCGTCGCCACTGCTTGATACAAGAAGCGCCCTTCGCGTCCTTGTTGGAGATAGCCACTGCTCGTCAAGAGCCCTTCAAGGCACCCCTTGGGTTTGCTCGCGCCCTGGACTTCTTCCACCTTTTGGTGGAGAGGATTGATTCCAGCTCCATGACACTGGCATTTGCCTAGCAGCTTGGCACGTCGAGAGCTGCAGAAGAAAGTGGGCGCTCGCGAGACAAATATTCACGATAGGGACGACGATGATTTATATGAAAAAGTAGGTATTTGACGAATTTAAATAAAATAAGCTAAGTTGGGGACATTCTCATTTATATTTTGCTGAAATTTATGACCATCTCTATTTTGTGTTCTACTTCCCTTGTTGGTCGTGAATATGCAGAACATGCTTCAACTGTATCCTCCTCGAGGGAGATATTTATCCAACTGGTGTGAAACGCGTCCTATTTGTCCGATGCAGTGTTCCCGAGTACGCAATTATATATTAATTGGAGAAAACAGAATTAACAACTGAATTAATTCTAGTCACGGAGACGCTGCTCCGAGCGAATCTCTTCTACTGTAGTACGAAGAGCACGGAATTCCGCCAATCTTGTTGCTAATGAGCTGGTTCGCAGCACAGTTGTCCCCAACCATGACAACTATCGCATCCCACGGCTTGCTGTATCGCGTGAGTGTGTCAGCAATTAAGCCAAAGAGATTTTGCGCACTAAGGTCCTCCTCGTTGTCCAGTGAACAGAAGGCCAAGAGGACAAACGCACGGCTAGTACAGTCGAGATCACTGTAGTAGGCATCCGACGACGATGCAG
The DNA here is from genome assembly GCA_016864655.1 of Phytophthora cactorum. Taxonomy (NCBI): domain Eukaryota; phylum Oomycota; class Peronosporomycetes; order Peronosporales; family Peronosporaceae; genus Phytophthora; species Phytophthora cactorum. The sequence continues at coordinate 416,784 of NHQK01000038.1, forward strand.
TAGCCGTCTTTCCATTGTCGAAAACCGCGAAAGTAACAACAAAGTGGCGACCCCGTCACTCCATCCGTCCAGTACCAGGCCGAAGTTGTCCGGGAGCGCACAAGCAAGCCTCGCTTCAGCCTTGGCAGCAACAATGACGAGGTAGTGCACCCCCGTCTCCTCGCTAATGAAGGATAGACTAGCGTTTAGACGAGCGAGCTTTCGCTCGACAAACGAGAATGGAAGACACTCCATAACTACCCGCTTGAGCCAACGAAAAACGTCACGAGTTCGTGGGTCCACGACGTGAAGTTGCAGAGCATTGCGGCGTTTGGCGGCTTGATGAGCGTCCGCTTTGAAGGTGGGGTGGTGGCGCTTGAGATGATTGAGCAGGTTGGTGTAGCCGTGGGTGCTGGAGTATAGTTTTGTGCACGTAGTGCACTGGTATCGCCGCCGTCTTTCTCAGCGAAAAGGAGGGAGCAGATATCCTTGGTGGCCAGCGGCATTGGGTCAGGTGGGGACTTGAGGGCTGAAGTGTTGTTGTGGGTAAACTGGAAAAGTCAGAATGAGCTCGGAAATGGCCTGTTAAAGTCGTCAAACACCTAGGAGCCACCAGTTGATACTGATGGTGGACAACGTGCAAGCACAGCGGCAATTGTTTTATGAGCTGTTAAGAGTTGCAGAATGAATCGTGATGTTAGAATTAATAATCCAGTACTAAAATTTGAATTTTTTAATAACTATTCGTTCGGGATCACTGGTCCGATGTACAGATAAATCGGAGCTGTACCAACCGTCCTACAGAAGGGCCGGCGCATACGAAACGGCCTCCCCGCACCTTGTTGAAGGACGTGTCGTGGCAATGATTTACCTAATCACTTCGCACGATAAGCTTTACCACTTATCTCCACATGCATGTACCGCGTGCAGTGTAATATATGTGTGAAACATAAAATAATTGCGAAGGTCCTTCCGGACCACTGTGTGCTAGGATTTACATGATAAATAGTTCCTTACACTGCATTCAAACGTCTGCGCGCTGCGATGAATTATGTGACCGATGGCTTTGCGGTCGATTGGTGGTGCCTTACGCTTATGCCCCCCCCCTTCTGTTTGCTCTTCTCACTTATGGTGCAGGCACAGCACAAAAGCCATCCCGCCCCCTTAGTAGCGCGAGGCAAGTTTAAGGCTAACACCGAGCTCTTCTGGAAAGCATTTCTCGGGGTGTATCACTCGCTTGAAGCGTCTAGAATACTGAAACAAACAAAGTTCCTCTGTTTATCTTGAATTAACTATTTGAAGGACAACCCTTAAATTATGCACTTTTGAAAATTTAAATTAGAAGTGAGATTCTAATTGTATAAATTAGGCCCTTTCCCCTCAAATGCCCTATTTTTGGTGTCTACTCCGCGCCAAGTTATATCGGCCACCAACTTCGGAGGCCGCAACTCGGTCAATTTTTAGAGATAGAGAATTGGCGATTAGATATGTTAGAGCAAATATGGGATTAGTGTAATCGTGCTGCAATTCACACTCCATCATGTGGCAAGCATACAACGAGGTGGTTTTGACACCCCGACAGGATAGCAGGAAAACACTATTTCAGCTCTATTGACTTATGGCACTGTCGGGGTTCTCATGGCGGTAACGATTGAGGCTTGGGTGATAGATTTCTGCCAACGCCTCATCCTTTTTGTGTTTTGGTGCCCATGACATCCGTCCAAAAGAAACCTTTGATAATCTTTACAAATATCAAGTTATAGTGGGTTTTGTGCTGAGCCGCGACATTTAAATGTTTAGTCAAATGCCGATGGCAAATGTTACGGTGATGTGTACACGTACTATACACCAACTCAACATTTACCGTACCGTAGTGGAAATGATGAACACTTGAGATGTACAAGAGAAACTATCACTTCGACATATTGTGTCTTTCTTTCATTTTGCCAAGTCCTTCGTAGGACTTGACCACTCCGTTATTCTAAGGTTGATGATAATTAAATCGTTGAGGATAGGTTTGCGAATCTCGTAAGTACTTTCATCAGACTCCAGGCTGGAGCTTTGCGTTTCAATTGCAGGCAAAGAAGGAATGCACCCATCAACGATCTTAGAGAGGAAACGATGTGTGTAGGTATGCAAAAGTATTGCATTTGTCATCAAGGTACTCTGGGTCGTTCACTGCCCAATTGTTATCTGTTATACGCTAGGTTGCCTAGTCTATCTCGAGATTTCGTTGCTTCAAGTTCTACGAAAGACCCTCTCTCACCCTCAAAGCCCGAATGTCGACAAAATCGCCGCCATTCGGACTCATTGCGTTTCGTAGGACCTTAGCTAGGGCTTTCATAGGACTTGAAAATCATCCTCATCATCGGCTCCAATTCTTTGTGAGTGCTCCGCTAATATGCTCAGATAGCCTAACCTCTCTTAAAGAAGTCGTGGTTTTACACGTCCGATTCGCCAAAATTGCTGAAAAGTACAATACATTATGTTTCGGCACCATAAACTCTCTGCAGTACCATAAACTCTGGGCAGCACAAAACGTTACGGTAGCAGCACAAATAGATTGATCGAGCGGCCAGTCTCTGGCTGTACACACCTTTGAAGGAGGAGGATAGGAATCAGCCATTAAGAGCGTGCTAGAAGCGCATGTCACTTCTCGAACCTCAAAATATATGACCCTCTAAAAGTTGTCACAATTTATTTGTTGTGGCACACAACTGATCGTGTGGCCCACAGCTAAATCCGAAAATGCCGAAGCGAATCCCCTGGACTGAGCGGGCTGTTGCTGCCGACGCGCGTGACGCGGAGCTGATCTTCGACGCCTACAAGTCCTTCGACATAGGCAAGAGCAATACCATGGTGTGTACAGTGTTCACTGACGCGAATGTACACAAGAGGCGGCGCAGACTGCTGCAATGCAGCTCGGAGACTTGCAGCGAGTGCTCCGAGCTTCCATACTCCTGTCGAGGGAAACTGCCAACCTGCCTCACCACGAATCGAATATCTTTCTACGAGTTCGGAGGTCACGCCAGTGACGCCATGTCCCTGAAAAAGAAGAAGTTGACGATGTCACAAAAGACATTATGCAGGGAGATGGCTGAGCATAACCTACGCCCTATGCGTATTCGGCATGCGCTTTCGCGTAAGTTCGACACGCCCTTAGAAAACCAGCCTGTATTGCGAGTCGTCCAGAACTTCGTGAACCACTACAGTCGCACTCATTTGGAAAACCACGAGCGTGTAGACGAGATAAGAAAATGGATCCACGCGAGGGCTTTTAATGGAGACGACGCTATGGGCCATACCTTCATCTTTGGGTGGGAGCTCGACCGTGAAGGGAGACCTGAAGTCGGCAACGGATCCGACGAGCGTCCATTCATAGTGGGAATATCTACGAAGGCGTTGATGTAGCGAATGCTGCTCATGCCAGATTCGTTTATTCTTCATACAGACGCTACCTACAAGACCAACCACCGCGGGTATCCTGTCGTTGTCATCGGAGTATCAGACCGGACCGGAGATTTCACGTCGTCGCTTTATTCACAGTTTCTCAAGAAACTCAAGAAGTCTTTGAAGCTATGGTACTATCTCTACGCCGAGTTTTCTACTTCCTAACTCAGAGGGACCTTGTTGCACGATATGCAATAGCCGACGCTGACAAAGCGCAACAGCGCATTGTACTCCGTATTTGGACATCACCCCGGCTACCAGTTCCTGATGTGCTTCTTTCACGTTATGCAAAACGTGCAGAAAGCCATCAAGAGTTTTCCCTCGGTTGTGTCGGCCGCATTATTCCGCGGTATTTATGAACTACACATCGTCCGCAGTGAATCAGATTTTTTTCCAGAGGCGGGGCCAAATTTTCGCGACGTGGCTCTAAAATCTGTACTTGTACGGGTTTGCCCAGTACTTGAAGAACCAGGGGTTGTAGGGGCGATTTTCGGCGTGACAAGGGTTTCGACCGCCGAGCGGTTTCGCCTCCACTAACAATTCGGCGGAGACTTTCAACGCGCTGTTGAAACGAGACTACACCCTGAGACGTCGTCTAAAAATGAGCACTTTGCTGCGCAAACTCTGTGGCTGTTGCCATGATCTTTCCCACACCACTCGCCCGCTCAGCTTCGAGGCCACGGTGGCGGCAACCCTCACACGTAGGGTGTCGGAAATGGCCCGCGGACGCCTACTAGGCATGCTTCAAGGTATCGTACCTCACTATGTCTATCCTGGAGGTCCTGCTATTGTTTGCGTGGTTTCAATCATGGCCAAGCGCGTTTAAGTTGCCCCCCCCCCCAAATAGAACCGAAGAGGGCATTGCGATTTCATCCCAAATAGGAGCAAACTACGCCCGCATGGAAGTCGAGGGTCAGCCGTGGGGTGGTTAGCACGTTGTCCGTGCAAATACTGCTTCGCGTTTGGGGGCTGCGTGTACGTTGTGTACGTGCTGCTGAATCGAAACAAGCGCAGACGTGGTGCAAACGAGGACGAAAGCTGTGGTGGGCGCCCGAGGTTGGCTGGACCAGCGCTGACTTCGTAGTGAGCCAGGAGCCGCAATCTGCACGTTTCCAGACTGCTGGTGCTAGCTGCGAAGCTACAAGACACTCAGGAGTGGCGTAAATGTGAGGGAATTCACTGAAGACTCTCACAAATTTTCAGTTTGTATGTGCAACAGCAACCGGTTACTTTTTTTGAAATGCATACCTGTGTCGATAGATATGACAACGAGGAAAATCGGTTTAGTTCTTTTCCTCATGTATAGTGCTTCGAACCTTTCTAACGCGTCCATGTGATCTATAGAGACGCACTTCAACTCAAAAAATGGCGCTACTGGGTAGCCTTTAAAAAACTGTTATAGAATTCCACTTTAGGGATCCAGTGATCGGATACGGTTTGTGTTGACTGTTCCGAGTTTGAAATATTTAGAAGCGCTGATGTCTTATAGTTATATGAGCGAGAATATTTTCATATCCGGTACGGAACCACTGTTTCTGTTATCTTTTACTGAGAATTAATATTTTCATGTCAGCCGTGGCTCCTAATTTCTTTTACAAGTTTTCCGCGGGTGCAGTGTTTGGCGACAAGGTACAGTGTATGTCTCCGTAGATTTTGCAGATCTTCTATTTAGGCAGTTTCTGGGTATGTTAAAAGCTAATACAAAAAATGAAAATGAAAATACCTTCCAGGACTAAAGATACTTCAGAAATACCGGATTTAATCAATGGAAGGTACGAAGATTGCTATTTTCAAAAGCTTACAACAGAGGAAAAATGATTGTCTTCATTCCTTCGTAGTCTGACCATTGCCAGTTTCCTTCCAGGATTTGTCGCACGCACATTTGAACCAGGTATCATTACCGTAGCTCACAGTAATCAGCGCTCCTGCCTTTACGCCCTTTATCATTCTCACGAGGACCTTGACGTTCGCCCCGTTGTGCAGCTCGACGAAGGCCGCGTTGGGTTCACAGGCATGGCTGATGAAACGCGTCTTATCACCAGCACCAACGGCCTCAACGTATACGTACTTCTTCTTTGTCGACAGCGTGTTGTAAATCATAGTGTGCCCACTGTTCAGTTTCAGTACCAGGTCGGTTTGTTCTTTTTGAAGATCATCATACGCACAGAGAGCACCTGCATACTCTCTAGCTACGTTGCCCACGCCCAGATCCATAGTAGTAAACACCCTTATTCCCACGTGGCCAGTATCAAAAAGCTTGAGAGTACTTCTCGATCGCGGTGCGTTGCTGCACACAACCCCCAGTTTGCAGGAGTCTGACGTATAACACACAGCCGAGGCCACGTTCTCGCACGTATCCATGAGGCAATCGCCGTAACGCTTGCACATATCGTAATTGCGGATGCCCTTCAACCGAATTCCGTTGGGATTAAGGCATTCGGTGATCTGCAACACTTCTTCAGGTCACCTCACTTTATTTGGAACGTGATCGTCGTCCACACGAGGCTCCACGTAGATTGGGCGACGTGTGTGCAGAGCACGCAGGCGGTTCAGCACCCCCAGCAGCTCCAGTAGGACCTGAACTTTGCGCACCTTCAGGGAATGAGCATGGTAAATGTGAGTTCCACTGCGAGCCACGCCACACTTCTCCTCCTTGATCGAGGCACGCTCCACACACCAGACACGCTTCTTTGCGTGATGGCGTAGTTTGTGCCGCATCCAGCGAGTGGCACAGTGTTAACGTACTCGGCATCTTCGAGCAGATCACCATCAGTTGGATCGTGAATCTTAGATTGGGTTCGCAGCGTGGACGGTCGCACTAAGCTTAATGGAAGCCTCATTGTCTCCGTCACCTTCTCCACTCGCTGGAGGGCCTTTGCCAGGGTCACACTCAGGTTCCGGCTCAGTAATCGCTACTGCAGCATCGTCCGCAGACGTCAGGTCAAACACACGGGAGCTGAGGAGTCACTCCCGCCTCTTAGATTATTTTCCTCACCTGCATCACGTCCCGTACACGTATCCTCATCACTTGCACCTCGTTTGATGTGCAATTAGAATGACCAGAAACTGGGGTCGTTTCTGGGTTATTGTGTTCAAATCCTCCCGGCATTGTTGTATTGGTTAGATCCGTTCATGTGTTCTTCACGTTTACTCCGAGGACACCAGCATTCGTCATGCATTGTGCTTTTCTACTTCGCTGGATCTTCGATTAATATTAATAATAACGGAGTGTCCACTGCCACAGGTGGAAAGCATATGGTTTTCTCTACCTGTGGCTTGACCTGTCAGATTTATACCACTTCACGCCACAGGCGGAGAAGTTATTTTCGGCGGGATAAATTACGGAACTTTCACAAACTTATATCATTTTGTGGCTGTAAGGAGCCAACAGTCAGTTGAGCATTCACAAAGGGGAGAGCAAACACAAGGTGAGGACAGAAGGCCGATGCTTTCTCGCCGTTGACCCGCATATGGATAGACTGACTGAACGGGAGGGGAATTGGGTTGGGAAGGTACGGAAGACGCGCATTGTGGACGAGAAGCGAGGTGTCCAGCTGCGGTCGAGCACCCCAACCTGTCAGCAGGTGTGCGTGTGTTGTGTATATGTAGGATAATGACTGATGCGTACAGTGCTCTTGCGTACCGGCACGCAGGCGAACGAAAGGGAACATTTGATCTCCTGTCAAGCGGATATCGAGATGCTGCCAACCGAACTTCCACTCTACCATCCTCTCGAACTAGTGCTTACCCTTGGGCTCGCGTGGACTATTCTCGACGCGAGCCCATGGGTAAGCACTAGTTGGAGAGGATGGTGGAGTGGATGTGAAGTTTAGGCAACTGTTGGACACCTCATAGAGGCGGAGAGCACTGTGCCATTTTACGCCATACAGTGGCTGCAAGAGCGAAAAGTTGCCACAGGATACTGCAAGTACGAGTGTTTATGTCGGTAGAATGCTATTTATCTTTTAAAAATCTTAGTTGGCTCGTCATGTCCCCTACCGCCCTGGGCACAATGGGAAGGCTTGTTTTATAAGCGCTTCCACCGACACTGACAATGGGAGACTCTATCAGAGAGATGTTGCGAGGATGATGATAAATGTATGTAGGGTTCCAGCGTAGCTGCACTAAAAGAGCTCAAATGGCATAATATACCTGATTGTACTCAGTCTAGCACGAGCTGGGGCTGGAACTAGAGCAGGAACTGTCCACGCAAACTGCGGTGTGCGAAACCGACAGCATACCAGCCAAAAATAGATTTCCCATACATTTTCTACACAAAATATTATTAAACTAGGCGGCTAGGATTTGTCCTTTTTTACAGCTATTTTAGTGTGGGATACAAAAATAACCTGTCGCAGCATCAACGTCCAAATATGAATTTGAAGTCGTTTTATAATCGAGGTTTATAAAAAGAACAATTCTTTCTATATAGGTGGCTGATTATTCGAGCTACGAGAAGCCAAATCGACCACTCCGGGTCGATTTCCCGGCATATCCACATCAATATCCTGTAAATCGACCATTTTTGCTATTTTGAAAAGGCAATTCGATACTTCCTCCGGTGGAATTAAATGCAACGGAAAACCTATCCTGGATGACAACTTTTTTCTAGACCAGCGATTGGACCGCAGATTGTTGCATTCGATGCAGGATGATCTCCGATTGACCCACCTTTTCATTCAATGAAAAAGCATGAAAAATGACTAAGTTATGATCAAAAAGGAGAAACACGCCTGTTTCAAATTCATAGCGGAAGACGCTGGAGGGACCATACTAAACTCAGCATATATCCGACACCACGTAAAATGTCGCGCAGATAATAACATACCCTAGAGAGTTAACTTCACTTTAAGGACTCAATGCTGGCTTTAGATGACCGACCTAACCCTTCCCGTATTGATTGGCCAAAATGCTTACATAGAATACATTTGATTTGTTGTTTATATTGTAAAATAGATGATTGGTCGTTTTTGCTCATATTAAAATTAAGTAGGGTCGGATAAGTAATGATATTCATCCATATATAGGCTCAGTACTCAAAGTACATGGAGAGAACCCACAAGGGCAAATATCACCGCATAGAGGTGGTAAAACTCGTTTCCTTTAGTTGGAGATCAAAGCTGTATATGAATGTGGCAAGACTGGGTTCGTTAGATACGAATATGTCGCTACAGATCCAGCAATAAAACAGGACAACGCAGATGTGCAGCCACCACCACACTCGTCCACACCAAACGAAAAAGTGGATATAAAAAGCTCCACAGCCGAGACAGATTCAATCTATAGAAAAGCGTCGAGAACTCAATAAAATCTGCCCCGTCAGGTTTCCCTGCTTCGCGGTTGTTCTTCCTCGTAAAATAAAAAGCGGGAATATGATATCGATACCGAAAATACTTCGAAGTAGAATGGAACACCGAATTCTAGTGAAGCGCAAAGGTAGGAGGAAACTTCATTTAAAACTGCACATTTTGGACACTACTCCTACCAATTGCATTAACTTCACTTCGATATACAAAAAAAATTCGTACGCAATGAACGTGATCGGGTCTGGATGTTCCGTCTCAGAGATTGGTCTGGCGTGGTTGGTAGCGTGACTGGGCATATTCCAAACGAGGTTGCAGTGTCTTTTCGTGCTCCGTAGAACTGGGCAAAGTCCTCATCGGGAATTTGGGGGCTGTCGCGTGGAAGGAGGCAGAGAAGAAGGAGCTCTTGTAGTTGATTGGGTGGTGACGCTGAGGCGGCGTGACAGGCGGTGACTGCATTCGATGTCTCTGTAGCACCCAAGTAAGGGGAGGAAGTTGCGGTGGCAGATTCCGTCCCATCGGTCCGTTCCCAAGCGGGAATTGGGCCTTTGGAGAGCACACGATTGGCGTCGAAGATGGCACATCACTGACCGAAGTGGGGGAGCAGTTGAACATCTTTCTCTCTTTACTAAGAGAAAGCAGCAGCTCTGGAGCCGCCATCGAAGGTGAAGGAGGCGCCGTCATCCGCGAGGCGAAAGTTTCAGAGTTTTTCTGCTTCATGGCAGCGAGAGCTTCGCGACGAAGCTTGGCCTTGATGGTACGATACGGCCAGCGGTACTTGAGTCGATGGCAGTTGCGCTTGAGCGTGATCGGAGCCACACCTAGTAGCTTAGCCGCGTCGTCTTGGCGGTAGTGCGAGTATTCTTCAAGCGTTTCGATGGAGAACTCGAACTTGCGTCGGCTCTTGCGTACGGGCTGGATGGACTTGACGCTCTTCTTGTTGGAGGATGGCGAGGATGGAGGAGAAAACACCTTCATGGAGTGAAGACTGACGGTGTTGGTTGATATGTTGAAGAGAAGGAGAATCGGAGAATGAAAAGGAGCTTGAGCTGTAACCAGGACATTGGTCACAGCCGAGGTCGGAACACGTTTGGGCTATGTCCAAGGGGGGAGTCACCAGTGTTGGTACTAACACCCTTGTGTGAAGGGCTCACGTCCAGGTTGACAAGTAGATATCCAGAGCACAAACTACGTATCTTCTCGACATGGTAGCCGCGAAACTCTGGATGCTTGCGGTGGACTCTTTGCCGTTCCATGCAAGCGGAGCCACCGCTGCGAATCATACGGGGCGGAACTTCGTTCTACAGCTCCGGATGCAAGCTCCTTCTAAGCAATCCACGCCGCCTTACTCCACGAATGAGAGTTGGCTCCTGGTACAGCTCTGAATCTTATTTACGCTGACTGACAGTGGCATTGTTCATCTGTCCGCTCGGTCCGACAACATGTTACACCCTTTCACTGGTGATGGGCCACGAGAGCATAGAGATTCCCAGCAGGAATGTCAGACCGATATCGGTAGATGCCTCCCATCTCGATCACCTCGGGTCAACAAGAAGTGGCACCATATCTTCACGCTGCCCTGCCATTGGGACTCGCCACGGCCATTGGGGACACGTAAAGGACTGGAGCGGAGCCCATCGGGCGTCTTAGTACTACGTGGGATTTTTCCAACTCGGGTCAACTTCGAATTTCGTTGGTGTCGACGAATAATGAAGAGGCTCCATTCATGTTAAACGGATGGAGACAGCGTGACTCACACTGCATCAACTTCAACAGTTGACGGTGAAGACGATGGGCTCGGATAGTTCAGCAATGGTAACCAAAGGTTGAGTTGGCATAAGAACATAGTATTGCTACTCGAAATAGAACTGAGAGTCTAGCGTAAAAATAAAAACATTATAGACGGAATCTGACGGCATCAGAGGCCTTGAGCGCCATCAGTTGGAAGCCAGTTGAGAAGCGCTCAAGGACTCAGAGCATGTCCCTCACGCGACGCAATGTGGCTCAAGGTGGTTCAGAAGCTGGCCGAGAGCGCGGCGGTTCGACGATCTGGGAAGATGAAGCCGATGAATACTGGAAGAAGATGGAGCCGGCCAAGCGCTGTCGACGAATCACCAACTATCTCGGCGGACTTGTGGTCGTCGTGCTGCTCTGCGGTGGCGTCTTTGTCGGCGCTCGAGCGGCGCTAGACGCAGAGAACATTGCAGCGTTGAAAGCCAGGTTCATGTCCCCCATTGTAGCCGTCACTCCTGAAAACGTCTCGAATGTCGAAGCTGCACCAGTGGCAGTGTCCGAGCCTGTTACCACGACCGTATCGACTCCAGCTGCAAGCTCTGCTCCGGTTGAAACAGACCAGGAGCTGCTGCGTGGACGCTGTCGAGTGCGCGGCGTGCAGTCTCGCTGGCACGAAGAAACGTGCAGGAAGCTCTGCGTGCGGTAGGCCACGAATTCTACTATGTGTTTTAATTTATTATCTAACCGGTCATTAACGTCCCTGTGATGTCTTCGCCAGCGATCCGCACAACGCCGCGTGCATGAACGGATGTTCGTTTGGGTCCCTCACGGTGACCAAGCTCGTGTGCGACAAGATGGAGGCCGCAGAGGCCGTGTCGGCCTCGCGTTGCCCAGACGGCGTGAGCTGCATGGAGGCGTGTCGCGCCTACGACGACGAATCGCCCTTCCCGGACCTGCGCAACTCGTGCGTCCGCGGCTGCTCCAACATCGTGCCCTCGGCCTGCGCTCGCTCTCTGCAGATTTACAGTGATCTCGCGCAAGGCGCGATGCAGTAGCGGCCGCCACCAGTAAATATTCACGCAAGAAGATAGCAACCACCTAATATGAAGCACTAACGACTCAATAAAGATAAGTATCGCCAAGAAAACTTCTACGTCAGGCCTATAGTCGCCGCCATTACTAACCGGGGATACCGTGCAAGTTTGTCGTTGCGTGTCACCTACAGAGGCGAAGCAGAAGCCGTAGCAGCCACTCGGCCATATCACAAACTGGGGGCAGCTTCAACCAAGACCTCGTCGCCATATCGCTCGCAACGCATCCCGATTGTACCCGGGGGCTGTAGTCGCGTTGTGTCCCCAAGCCCACCTCAAGTGTGTGGGCTCCGTTGTCTTCGATGCGGATGGACCCGATCCTGTCGAAATATTGGGGATCTCCGCTTCGGTCTCCACTACGTCTGGCGTGTCCTGGGGCCCGCTCCGTCTTCCGCTGGTTAACACAGGCGATGAACTTTTCGACGTGTGGGGCGCATTGATCCTGGCACCTTCCAAGCTCGCATCCTTCGACTGGATCCTAGCCACGTCCTGCTTGTGTCCGCCCAAAGTGGCTCCGCTATATCAGCGCGTCTACTGTGATGGGAGTCCTCCATACAAATCTCCGTAGAAACCCAAAATCTGGTGTCATCAATTCGCTTCAACGTCCCCAGTCTCTTCCGACACCATTCAGCTAGAACAGTAGTAGTGAGACCCCCGCCGTCGCCTTCCGTCAACGATAAACAAGAGACGCAGTAGAGTGTTGCAGCGTCTCGCTTTCGATGGCTCATTCCACAACTTGCCCACTGCGACTCAATCCCAGCCTCTCTCCTCCTCCGCTTCAATGCCAACGAAGACCACGCCCAAGATGAGTCGCAAGTGCTCAGCGCCGAAACCCAAGAAGGAGCGCAAGAGTCGACGCATCTACGACTTCGACTATGACTTCCTGTCGCCGTACTTCCACATGCCTCAAAAGCAGGCAGCCATAGAACTGGGAGTCTCCGCCATCACGATCAAGCGCAACTGCAAGCACTACGGCTTCAAATGGCCCTACCGCGCCAACAAGTACAAGCGCCGCAACAAGCCCGTGCTGTCCGACAAGGGCCGAGCCTTCCACGAGCTACCGCTTCTCTGCATGGAGGAGCAGGTCACAGATGAGGAGGAGCAGCAGTCGAGCGAGTGCGACACCGACACGGAGAGCGTCGAGGACGACGAACTGGTGAAAATGAACTTTTGCGAGACCCTCTTCATGCTCAAGGCATCGGCCGCGCCCGAGATGTCGAGTGTGCGTATGGTTCAGGTCTACGGTAGTTTGCTACAGTAGCTCATCGTGCTAATATCTGCGAGACTGAGTAACTTGGTGCTCGTTGCATTGAGCAAGTAACATTATATGAATTCTTTCCCTTCGGGGGTTTCTCAATAAATTAAAACATGGTCGGATATCTTAGATTTATCAGTAGCGCTATGTATTACTGGTAGTGTATGCACCAAAGTACGAAAGCATTCGACTCGAGCGCTTACTTGAGGAGTTCCGGGTGCCAGCTTTGTGTGAAGCGTTTATCGTGGCGTTAATCAATTCGCCAGGCTGGAAACCAGCCTAGCTGCTGGAGGTGGATGGCTTTAAAGCTGGGGTGCACTACGGATCCGGAATTATCGCTGGGAAGTCAAATTCCAACATCCGGGTTCGACTTGCAAGATCTTTGTAGTACTGGGAATCAGCAGTGGCAAACGTGAAGCCTCATTGTGATTCGCCCACAAGCAGCAGCTTCGAATTTATAGCAGAATGCCAAGAAAAAAAATGTTAAACCACCCAAATAGAGTCGGTGGACCCCATTGATACTGGACCAGATTCGTGCTAAACCGCCAGATGCAGCAGTCTCGCTGGATAGATCTCATTTAACCTGTCGTTCATCATCCACCACCCCACAAAAGCGAGATCTCCGGTACAAGGCCCAGTCCAACGTGACCCCAGACAAACTTTAAGCCACTTCACTTCCCAATCTGCCAACTCCAAAACACATCTTTAACTATACCACACCGTAAACATGCCCCACTACTTCGCGGTTGATGCACGCTACAGCTTGAGCACCGACCCCAACTATCCTCTCTTAAACACTCGCCAAGTTCACCACTGGGAAGTCCAACAACCGAGTACCAAGTCTCGCCGAGGCAAAGTGCCTCGAGCTCGCAGTGGCTCGATCTCGATCTCGTCACTCAGTGCGTTGCCGGCCTCTCCGGTTAATCGGTTTGCCCAATCCATGGGCCCCGAGCGAACCAAACCGACGAACGAAAACGTCTGGACTCGACACACCACTCCAGCGATGTCCACTCGACGCGGAGATTTCTTCTTGGATGATTCGTGGGACCTCTCGTACGCTGCAAAGTCCAACCGACGAAGTGTGTGGCGCCGATTCGCCGAAAACGTCGACAAATGCGTTTTCCGCGTCATGAGCAAGTTCTACAAGTGAAGTACCGATCAAGTTGTTTAGTGGAAGTTCCTGTATGTAGCTTTGTAAAAGTGGTTCATTGTCCCCCACCAAGCCCGAAGGTAGGCGGAAAGGGGGAATGTCGATATTTAAGACTAATATCCAAGAATTCATTCCAATATCCAACCCAGATTTTTTTTAACAATCTTAAAGTTTTCCACCCCGAAAAGCGGCAGAACTGAGAATATTTCCCCTTTTTTTGCTTTTAGACTCCGATGCGTTCCATCTCTGGGATCCGAGAAACACTACGACAGAAGAGAACTTGAGCTGCGACTTCAATGTCCAGTCGAGCTTTCTTCTCCCGCATCAACTGGCCATAGCTTGTGAAAGCTTCTTGAAACGGTGTCGAGACTGCACTAATGCAAAGGTACTTTTTGGCCAGTCTAGCTAGAGACGGGAACAGACGCTGATAGCGACTCCACCACTCCAGCGGGTCATGCTCGCTCTCATCCGTCGCCGGTAAGGAAGGCGAGTCTAGATACTGTTGCACCTGGGTCTTTAGCTTATCGAGCTCTGTCGCGGGTTCGTCAAGCGGGAAGAACTCATGCAACAAGGCTGCAGCTTTTTTAGCGAGTGAGGCATTTGTAGCTGATCCACTCGAAGCCTTTGCACTTTGATTCTGCTTTTTGTGTTCATCAGATTGGTCGTCCTCGGTCGTTGGATCATCTTGCTGGTCAACATCAACGCCGTCGTCCTTGTCGTTTACACCAAGAAGCAAGTAGAGCGATTCCACCAATCGCTCCTTCTCCGAAGCTGGCAGAAACGGCAGAGACTTGAAGCGTGGGTCCAGTAGACATGACAAATAGGGCGACGACGGAGCCTCGCCTGAGGAGCACAAGTCCATGTTGAGGTTGTTGATGATCGTATGGCGTACAGTCGCTACCAGCGGGTCTGTGACCCATGTACCAGCATCGGCCAAGTGTTTCTTCAGCGAGTGTAAGAGCGGATACACGATCGATAAACCAGGATACGCGAGCGGAGAAACGTGCACCAAACCTTCGATTGGGTCGAGCAGTCGAGCAAGTTGTTTCAGTGACGCCCACTCCTCAGGAGACAATTCACAGCACACAAATCGGAGCTGCATGGGTCGGCGAGCAGGGTTAGTGTCGCTTTCGAGTCCCGTTTTGTACCGCAGCAACATTGGCTCCAGCTCCACAATTCGACACATCATTTGGGTTGTGGAGTTCCAGCGGTCGTCGAAGTCGCAGATCACGGGCAAAGACTCGCCGCTATTGCCATTGGATCCAGATGCCGTTGATGCGGAGGTAGAGTTCGGGGCGGAAGCGGCCGCGTCGTCTGTTGTCGCGTCCGAGTTCTGTCCTTCCTTGACCCCGTCCAGTTCATCCCCCATCGTAGTGTTACCGCTCTCAACAACACTCACACTGACCCCGTCCGCGGTGGCTGCAATGGATGCTGCTTGGGCTGAAGCTGCGGAGGCAGCAGACGCCTCCTCGCCCATACTGCGCTGCAGAGCAAGGAAAATCTGGTACTCAGAAGGGTTTTGAATGAAATACGACACGTAGTTCCGGCATCGACGCGTGAGATCAGCGCACTCACGCAAACCGGTCGATACGGCTCCCTCCAGCTCCTCCACAAAGCACCTGACCACTGCCAGCCCAGGATACTCGCTATGAATTGCAGTTGCCTCAGCCTCAGCTTCTGCCTGGGCCTGCGCAACTGTCCTTGGACTGTCGTTCTCCTCTTCTTGAGCTGTAGTATTAGTAGTGGAAGTGTGCGGACGCATCGTGAGCGCTGCAACTTTCGACGACGGAATTTCCCACTTATCCATGACATCTCGAAGCAGTGCGATGGTGTTGACACGCTCATCCAGAGGCAGTACATACACTTCCAGCACACAGTCCCGACGTCGAAAGCCACGTGAGATCCAGTGGCCACTGACAGTGAGCACGTTCTGTCCAAACACTGAAGTCCAGTTATTCAGGGACAGACTTAGAACTTCCACGTCTGCCATGACCTCCTTCAAGATCTCCCGCTGTGAATAGTACAGATTTGCTAGAGCCAATTTGATGGTATCTTCAGATGGAAGTTTAGGACCCAAACCTCCTCCAAACCCCCCGTATCCAAAGTTCAGTCCTGGCGTCGGCCACTCAGTCGATCCTCCAAACAGCAGCATACTCAGCTCCGTCCCCATATGCGAGACATCCAAGGGCTCGTACTGCGCGATCAGATACTTCAGTAGTCGGTGCGTCAGGATCTTCTGATTCGCCGCGCTATTGGCAGCATTCCCGCCACTGTTCCCGCCGATACTGGAGCTGTGTCGCCGTCCACGCAGTCCTGTACTCGTCGACGTTCCTGTAAGTGTGGAGTAGTCAAAGAATCGTTGATCCAGTCCCACGCCAGCCATCTCGATAGCCGCGTCATTGAGCTCAAAACCTGCTGGGAACTGCAGCGCGCCCGACGTCGCCGTGGCTGTGGATCCCCCCGGGAGCGTCACAAAGCCCGACGGGTCAAACTCCGTCCCTGTCACTGTCAACGCCGCGGCTGCAGCTTGCTCCGTCTGGTCCACAACTTTCCGTCTCTTCGCTGCTGCGCCTCCACTAGCTGCTCGTCTTCTGGCTGTCCTCAGCTCTATTAGCTGGTGCCTCTGCTTGCATCCCAGTGGGTCACTAGGAGACAAAGTGCCCAGCACACCCGCAGTATCCGCCGACATTAAGAGGCCAGACCCATTAGCAGCATTGGCTGATGACGTAGCGGCGGGCGAAGTGATCGCCTGGAGTTGAACTGGGCGCCGATGGACCCCTCTCGGGTACTCGTAGTCTGCTGCGCACTTGCCAGGTGCGTACTTCTGGTGCTTCTTCCTCAAGTGGCGGTTCATAGTGCTAGTACCGCCCGAATAGGCGAAGCGTGTGGTCTGTGCGGGGCACAAAGTGCAGATGACGAACTTGCCGCTCGCGTCTTTCACGAAATAGTCCCAGATGAAGCTGGGCAACGCTATGGCCGCATCGGCCTTGTCTCGGCCACGGCCGCGTCGACGGCCCATAGGGGCGGAGGCGCCCAGAGCCACATCGTTGACCACGTCCGGGACGGGGCTGCCTGGATCCTGGGGGGCCTTGGAGTGATGGTCGCTCTCGTCCACGACGACTTCGGGCGGTTCGAGGATCAGCTCGGTGTCCATTGCTGACCGAAATTGCCTTGGAAATGTATGGAGCCGCGGTTCGCTGCGGGCCATTACGTTATTGACCAATGGTATGAAGTTACTTTACTCATTTTTTGTACTGATTGGCCAAAAGCATTTTGGGGACTATTTTTTAGCCAATCAAATGTTCGAGACACAATGTGCCAAAGTGTGGAGCTTTAAACGGGTTCTATTACAGATGAACCTGTCTAAGATGAGCTTGTATATCATGATATCCTATCGTACTTGATTCCACCAGACTAGTAGACTTGCTTTTTTTATTGACACTTGATAATACTGTCTAACTTGAAACTTGATACATTCTGATGATAGAAAAGCGGCCTGTTGAGGTCACAATCAAAGGTTTTGGTCGGAATTAGGGCCCTTCATCAATACGAAAGTACATTTAATCACGTGTCCATCCATTCTAAGCACTTTTCATCGGAAATTTGCCTCGATAAGGGCCGTAGTAAAAACCTTGGGATCGCCTCGCATATCTCCATATTTCCCCGATAATTACATATTTGTAATATTTCATTCGAATTTCACTAAGTTTCATAAAAAAATATGTACCACATCAACCGCCTTAACTTGATCAACTTGCTATACTTGATCAAAAGTTGTTCCACCGGCCTTATTAGCTAAGGGAGGTGAATCAGTATTAGTAATATCGGTACTTAATTTCAATTTAAAAATACCAAATATTTATGCGGCGGCGGGGGAGGGAGTCTCACATGTAGCGCTTGTTCGACCGCCGTGCAGTATGAATGCTGCTCCAATCGAAAATCTCAGCTGGGTTATAAATCGTGTTGATTCTGATTTACTGTAATATGGTCTTATTATATGAAGTGAATTGTGCTTTCTTTCTTCTGGTGTGCTTTCTCCAGCGACAAGCAAAGTCATGTTGATTGTGATTGTCGCTGGAGAAAGCACACCAGAAGTGAACAAAGGCTAAAAACACAAATCACTACATATAGATTCGCGTGCCGGCAAGTCCCTATATCGTATTTCAGTTGAGGTAACTCCGTTTGTTTTACGTCGTGTCTGTGCCTCGCAAAACTCAGATATACTCATCGTAAAGTGGAGATTCGCACTTGCAGAGAAGCAAAGCATTCACAAAATTTGTTCATATGTGTTCGTCATTACCTGTACTAGCATGCAGATAACCGCACTACAACAAAAATCATCATCGTCCGCTAGACAGCCAAGGACCAGGGAAATGTATTGCTTATCGTATACTACCCAGAGGACTAAATAGAAGCTGTCGGCGTAAGATCAGGATTTCCATCTACATCAAGCACCGTGTAGGATCTAGTGTCCGCGTCACGTTGGTCGTATTAGCCCTTGATAAAACCAACGAAAGATTTCTGAAGGCATAGTTAAGACTCGATTTATTACTTGTAGTAAGTGCAGCTCAAACAACTTGGATACCGTTCAACAACCGAATGGCGATCGCTCCGCTATCAGCTTGACAAGGCATTAAAGAGGAACCTTTTTAGTGGAAGACAGATCCTGTAAACTGGAAGAACGATACCATGGGCTTCATGTCCATGTTACCATCCAATAACTCACCTGCTGCGAGCTTCGATCTGGAAATGGAATGCTATGTGACAACGAGATGCAATATAATGCTGCTAGGGTTGAATGATTGAATTATTCTTGTTTAATTATTTCTTTTTAGCCTAGGATATGCGATGCAGAGCCTAGATACCCAACATGGATCTGAGACGTTGATCGTCTCTCGCAAAACCCCTCAATATCATTGTTTTGGTCACCAATTCCGTAACGGATCTTTCACGTAAAAGTCTCGACCATTCCTCCGAATCAGCTTTCTTTGCCTTCTTGAATAACGCTATAACATAGTGCGTATAGGTATTGAACCCGTCAGCCTTGTGCACATCATACATAGAGAATCTAGTCAAGCCAAGATCGCCCCAGGCTTTCGTTGTAGTAGCGCGTTCCTTGAGCCAGCCATTGACCTTAAATTTCTGGAGGATCTTGTAATTTGGGTTTTCCGTCAGGGTTTTTTCTGCCAGTCCAGTGAGTTTTAGCTTCCTCAGGACATAGTCGTCAGGCCTGTTGTTCTGGATCCAAGAGTTGATTCTCCAATTTGTGAGCCTGGACTTGATAAACGATGGCATCAACTGGCCCCTTTCTTCGTCATCGCTCATCGTGGCCGTGCGCAGTAGCCTTCCCCCATAACCACCTTCGGTAATTCTTGAAAGTTTAGTGTGGTCGAATTCTGCAGCTTTTGCAAACACACTTAACAGGGCAAACGCCGTCAGCAGCAAGAAGCGATGCAGTAAGCCCATGCCTTTCAGTGCTTCGTGGGACTTGAGTCTAGGGAGAAAACAATGAAGTGATGGCTTCGCAAGCAGTAGGTGGTCCTCAGAATGTGTGGTTTTCACAAACTGTCCATGATAATATCCAAGATGGGACTAGCGTAATCCTTCGAAGATTTCCCAAATCATAAACAAATATTGACTTGTAAATTGTAAGCATGAGTTACTATACTTCATCTGTCCCGAAATAAAAGGCCACTTCCCATCCCAAATTGAAAATTAAGACCCAAAAAATGAATATGATTGGTGCTCAAATTCCATTTTTCTGTATTTTCATCCAATCATCGCCAAATGAAATCTGTTCAGCGGTTGAAACATAAACTTTGCCGTTTCCTCATAGGTACGATTGTTTTTGTGTAAGAACACAATCTCTCGCATCAAATGAACCAATACTGATTTTAAGTAATTGACTTGGCCTTATATTTCGGGACGTACTTAAGTGCGATCTGGCCTTTATTTCGGGAGAGAGGAAGTATTAGTAATTTTAATTATTATTATTAAAATACCTGTAAAGGCATTTCCACCGCTCAGAGCAAAACAAAAGTCAAAGTGGATAACCAATTCGCACCCTAATCCAGTTCGATCAAATGACGACCGAGCGGATTTTGGTCACCATACAAACATCAATGAGCCTGACTAAATGCCGGCTGTATTTGACTGGCTGTTAGCCCAAAATGAACCCGGTATAATCCTCCTGTACGGTCTTAGCGTGTACAGTACTGGTTTTTGTTCGCTTCGACCAAATTGGCTTCGACCCTTAAAAGGATTAGGGCATAATGGGGAATTTTGGCGTCAATTCTATTGATTGGCGGTACTAAAATGGCTTTGGAATGCGAATGCATGCCCATACTATAGAGTGTACGCCTTTTACCAGGCTGGTTGATCGTTTTCCCAATCAAAGTGGTGCGGGAAGAATATTTAGAATAACCGTAGTTCTATTTCCAAATATGGTTTTCCCATCCTCGATGATTTACAGCCAATTTCTCGAAGG
Organism: Phytophthora cactorum; assembly: GCA_016864655.1. Classification (NCBI taxonomy): domain Eukaryota; phylum Oomycota; class Peronosporomycetes; order Peronosporales; family Peronosporaceae; genus Phytophthora; species Phytophthora cactorum. The sequence goes on from NHQK01000038.1 coordinate 437,233, forward strand.
CAAATTGAAGACCTAAAAGCAAGCTCTGAAAGCATCTAAGGGGTCTACTGTGATCTACGAGCTAAGAGCTTTCCTAATGGGTGTGTTTCATTCGCAAAATAGCAACTTTTCGCTCACACACCAGTCTGTAGGAGCGGTGCCAAGGCTTGTGAGGTTCGTTTTAACACCAAAGGTTTAGGTGAACCATTTTGCTTGGTAAAAATAATCAGAAAACCACATTGGTTGCAAAGTGGACCTTTTTCTCGCAATATGAAATTGCGCGATTACTTCCCGCACCACTTTGATCGGGAAACGACCAACCAGCCTGGTAAAAGGTGTAGATTTTTAAATCTTACTTAAAAGTAGAAGCCAAACACATCCCCGTAATAGGGGGGGATCGAACTTAGAAAGTGGGTTCTGTCAAAGTTTGCCACTTTACATTGTGGTACATTGTATTAATTTGCTTGAGATGGTGAATACCTCCTTAAGCTGATACTATTGATGCTGACTATACTTATAGTGTGCACCATACTAAGGCTGTAGCTACCTTCTAGGCCATCCATCTTACTAGAACAGATTCCTGGCTTGTTAAGCTCTAATTCACTTACTTCGTCTCTTGACACCTCAATCTAAAGCCTACTTCCTTCTCTACGCTCCCTGTTAACCCGCCATAGGTCCCAAATAATGAGCAAGGGACTCGACAAAAGCAAGCAAACCAAAACAGAAAGGCCAATCAGAGACAACCGCAAACTTCCAAAAGACTTGGCACCCGGCAAAAGTGATTTAGAGAAGGGTGTCAGATCTATCAGACTTTTGCGGTAGCTAACACATGGAGAACACTAATGTGCACTTACTTTTAATCCTCCACGAGTTCTAAGTCAGTACAGCTTGAAGACCACCTCCAAAATCTCGCCTGATCGACTAATAAATTTTGTGCTACGTAACATAGTGCAATTCAGGTGGACTCTCCAAGACAAATGTGATGACGTTTGATTATTGTACTGTACACAAGAGCAGAAGCAAAAGGAATGGTTCGTTTTGCTTGTCCAGCTGAGTCAGCTGGACTGCCATAGATGGCCGGATGGATCGCCGCAGACTGACCACCGGGGAAACTGGAGTAGATAGCTCACTATACAACATACTTTCACATCAACAATTATCGCTGATTATTGAGGGGAGTTCCAGCTCCTAAATGCTGTTGTTAGCACGCTACACAGTGAAACTGGGGCTCGATGGGATTTTACAAACTGCAATAAAAGCCAGCTTGGCCTACAGGTTCTTCAATTCAACGCCCGGAGGACTGTCGTTCAGTAGAACCATATTTTCTTCGCTCGCTTACCTCGGTTTGTCACGAGTTAGATCTTCTCCACTCCTTCTGTGTTAGAAACTTTATCTCATTCACCCCGCCGATAGGTTCCTGATTGGACGATAACCTCTTATCAGTCTCATCCATCCAAAAAAGTGGACGGAACCGCCGGTTTTTCTCCGCAGAGTTGTCTGTATTATTGCTTCTGACTCTAACCATCATAATTGTACAGATAACTCTGCCGAGAAAACCCTGCAGCTCTAGAGATTCTCTTTCAGTATGCTAGTAGTGTAATGAGTCCCAGAATTGACGGTACTGGCGAAGTTCTAATCGATCAGACTAGTAAATATGACCATGGATTAGAAAAAGAACCGAGTTCAGCGTGGTTTATTTAATGCGCGTCAGCTAAAGTAAATGCACCAACGAATTTGTCGTACTTGTTGATGATGCCCTGCTCGAGCTTTGTGGTTCGCTGGCTGTTAGTGACCCCGGATGCCGTTCTCGACGAAATTAGGAGATCAATGACATCGCCCGTCGATTTGTTCTCATTCACCCATCGACCAAACTGCAAGATCTGGACTTCATCAGCCATTTTCTTTGAGCCGTCAACCAACGACGCCCTCTGGACGATCCGAGCCAGCTGTCCATCTCCATAGTGATTCATTAGTGTTTTGAGCAAGGTCGTGGAATCTTCGGGGAATTCCCTGTTGAAGTGCTTCATGTAGCTGGTCCACGTGATCAGCTGCGGGCTAGCGATAAGGTTATCGCCTGCCTTGTGTAGTTGGAGCAGTTTAAACACCTCGTCCGGCGATTGCCCACTGGCTATCCACTTCTTGACTAGTCCGGCTTCGAGATTGTTCGCGATGCTGCTGGTTTTAGAGTTCATCTTGGCCGCCGCGAGCATCCCTGATAGCACATCGTCGTCGTAATGCTTCGCTAACACGGAGACCATAGCCTGTTCCGGATCCATCTTTTCGAATTTGTTCACGTAGGTGACCCAAGTTTTCCACCGTGATTTCATGAACAAATTCGCTCCTGCTTTATCAAGCTCGAGCAGCGAGAAGACTTTGGTTGGCGACTTTCGTTTTGCCAGCCACACTGAAAGTTAGGCGTACTCAGTGAGCTTTGACGTCTGAGACTTGGCAGCGTTTGCTACCTTCTCGAGGCCGAAGGTTGGAAACGCTCTATCTTCTTCGTCGTCTTCGCTTGTCAACGCGGCAGTTCTTAACAGTCTCTTGGCAACGAAGTCCTCGTCATCAGAAACTACAGCTGGACGCACATCTAGTGTGGCCGTCGTTGATGCCGCCGCTGCCGATAATAGAGCCGCATGAAACAGTAACGCGAAGAAGGTGCGACGCATTGACTTTGTGATAGTGATGACGGTACGTCAGCTCTGTCGGTTGGATGGAAAGTTGCGAAGTGAGAGAGCTCCAACAATCGACCAAGCGAGTGCATCCAGTTCTGTACGTACTATATTCTTGGCCGAGATAACGAAATTTTGATGTGGGAGTATGTACCTATAGAGTGCATCCAGTTCTGTACATACTCGAGATAACGCAATTTTGATGGGGCAGTGTACACAATACTGGAAGACATGTTGTTTACTTACAGGCAATCCTCTCGGCCGTGATAGCTTCGGAACACACACTAGACTTATCACAATCCAGAGTGTACCAGTCCGATGGTCATTGGAGCACCAATTTCGCTAACTGCTGGAAGAGAGCAGGGCTTCTAGACTACTACACGTCCGAGTATGCGGAGCCGGGTGAGGGATATGACATACGGAGGAGCTCACGCTGATGTTGCCACGCCTTCATGCGTCCACTCTATGTCAGTAGGCGAGCTGCTGAATCCGTCGGAGGAGACAATCTTTATGGAGGACCCCACGGACGAGGACTACTGTCGCGTTGATACCAATTCTGAAAACGAGATTAGAAGCGAGTTGAGTAGCGCGGACGCAACCGAGGTGGACGACGAAGATGCAGCTGGTTCCACGCAAACGCCTGGAAATCTCTATGCGGAAATGCTGCGCATGAAGTTAATGGCACAGCTATTCGTCGGCGCCGATGTGATGGGAATCTCTTCCAGAGAGGATATTGGGCTTCGGTCAAAATGCAGCGACAACTTCGGAAGGAGTTAGGAAGCAAGCAGGACCGCAAGTTGCATAAGTCAATACTGGACTTAATTGGCTTACTTCTGCATACGGTTCATTTCCATAGTTAGATACCTTTGATTAGTGATAATCCAGTTTTTCATATCAATAACTACTAACAAGAGGATGGAGTGATATTTGACTTGAGTTTCTATACCGTCGATCATCGGGAACCAACCTTCTATCCCAGACTAGAGTGTATCACTATTTGGGATATCACAGTCGAGAGGATTGTCTGTACTGTACGTGATATATTACAGTGAATGTCACTGATGTCTACCACTTTAGGAGCCTGCGAGGGTTGGCCCCCTTTTATCCCTTTAAGTAGGTCCTATGAGGCTGAGGAGACTGAGAGCAAGCCGTAGGGAGCCGTGAGTCCTAAGGAGAAGGTCGAAGTAAGAAAGAGATAAAATTAAAGCGATATACGCGCTTGTGATTGGTCAGGTCGGTGACAAGAAGTACACCAAAAACAGCGCACCATCTCTTTAATTTAAAGACCTCGGCGAGGTCTTTTTGAAAAAGAGCAAATAGAGGGCTCTGATTGGACGCTTTCGCACTTGTAGTGTCTCACATGTGGTCTGTTTACTGTTAATTGATTGTGTTTTTTTACTTCGACCTTCTCCTAGTAGCAACCAGATCTACAGTGCATCATATGGTAAAATTGTACTATGTACGAGGTACACTGTAGTGTGTACTTCGAAGTACAGTCATCCCCGCCTAATCCGGAACAATAAAGACTGCGAGGTGGCTAGATTCTCACTGGTCTCACATAGATGCATAATGTACTGAGTTAATCTAAACTTGTCGCTAACTGAGAATGAGACGCATTGACATTGACGTAGTTTTACCTGAATGCTTCCAGCAATTCCTGATAGTCTCTGGTGTAACTGCGTCCCAAGCTTGTGATGTCCAGTCGCACGTAGTGCTTCTTAGAGTGAGGCTCGCTGGGCATGATGAATGCAGAATGAAGCACATGAACGTACACGTAGCATGCCACTGCAATAAATAATGCTCATTATCAGCCTTTCATTTAGTGCTGTAAACTATCAATCTATGAATGCATGCACGCTTCCCGCTAGGCGACACTTTCCCTCCACTTCTACTTTAAGTCAGTACATTCTTAAATCTCGACTGCACTCTGTAACTATCTCTGGGAGGTACTTGCCTTGTCGCAATTCCGGATTGAGCGGGGATTACATACACTGGTACTACCAGTGGGGAAGGGTTGGATTTTGCCGAAGGCATCGGCTTTAGGCTGTGCGGCTGCACAGCCGAGGGCTTTGTATACTACTCTGTATACGTCAAATCGGATACTGCTATACTACTAGATATACAACTCTCCTCCCTCCCCAGCGCGCTGGCATGGGACGCAACCAAGGCTTCAAGAGACAGCAGTTTGCCGATACAGGCTTGCCAAAGCGAGGAAACAGGTCTCAGGTTGTTTGTGAGCACTGCCTAGCAGCATACAGCGATCCAACGAGAACGAATGCACCGCCAGAGCCCAAGGTTATCGCGGCTCGAGACACAAACTATACAAGTCATCTCAAGCGATTAGTAAAGCATGGCGTTGATTCCGGTGGGCTGCTGTGACAGCTATAGCTTGATGTAGCCCATAAGCTACCGCACCTCCATGGCTAGCGTTGTTCACCTCCAGCGTCAATTAGAGCAGTCTGCACATGGTCCTCGAGCGAACACTTCTCATTGCGATCTTTGATCTGCACTCTCCACGCACATCAAAGGAGCCTGCAGCATGTAGACAGACAGCAACCAGAATGAGTGGGAACTCACCATGTTTAAAGCTCGTGTTGGCGAAGAAAACGTGATCATGGCCACCAAAATACCGATGGTCTTGAAGTTGTGCAGGCCCATGTACGTCGAGGCGTACGCCTGATGACACCTCCCACGAGCACGAATACACTGTTGCCAATGAAGGAAGGATGCTAGGTGGAGAGAACGCACTTGAGCGTAGGCGAGTATTTCTTCCTATGTGACTCCGGATATATTCCGGATACCAAGTGCGGTCCGTGGGTCTGTCCGGATCGATAAAGCCGAATTGCCGATATAAAGCCGCGGCAAAATCCAACCCAGAGTGGGGGTCTTCAGAAAACCACGCAAATCACAATTTATCGCAAATTGCGACGAAAAATACGATATCCCAGTCTTGGATTTGCGTCTGCATTTGCGTGTAGCACATCCACGACATCGCAAATAAATATCACAAAATTATGATAATTACCAGTAAATTGAGCATATACATAAATTGAACACATACACTCCGCGCCAGGTTAAATCGGCCATCCACATCGGTGGCCATAACTCAGTCAATATTAGGAGTTATAAGCTGCTATTTAGATATGTTTCCTAGCTAATTAGTAGTAGAACGGTGTTGGTGCTAACGCGCGGAAGTTTGCAGTCCTTCGAGTGGCTAGTATACAGAGTGCTGCTTTTGGCACTGCGTCACATTAAATCGGCCACCTCTAGCATACAAAAACCAATTGAAGTGTATTGAAAAGATTATACTATAGTTTATACTGAACGACTGGTTGCTCAAGCAGGAGCGCGCGGTTTGAGCGCTGCTTCAGTGCACAAGATGCCAAGAACGAAGAAGCCCCTCCAGTCAAGAAGATGTCCCCTTCAGCCAAGCTGCAGCCGCGTCTCATAGACCGTGAGCGCAGCAAGATTGAAGGCCTGCATGAAGCGGGTGTTAGCGCGCGTGACATTGCGCTAGTCACGGAGTGCAGCAGGGATACTGTCGCCCGTGTCCTCCGCCGCCCCTCGCCCGGAACGCCAAGACACCCAGGCCCTCCGCCAGCTCTCACAGACAGAGAGCCGCGCCGGCTCGTGCGCGAAGCAAGCAAGGGGGAGCTCTCGGTGGCAAAGCTCAAGGCAGAGCTGCAGCTCTCCGTCTCGGTGCGCACCATCCAGCGCACCCTTGCAAGGGTGGACTGGTTGGTGTACACCAAGATGGTAAACACGTTGCCCCTCAAGCCAGAAGACATGCTGGCTCGGCAGGCGTGGGCCAGCACCATGCTGGTGCGAAATGACGCCGGGGCCGTCTGGGACTCCATCATCTTTTCTGACGAGAAGAAGTGGAGCCTGGACGCCCCCGACGGCTTTCAGAACTACTGGCGAGACCTACGCAGGCCGCCCCGCCACACGAAGCGACGCCAGGCGGGTGGTGGGTCAGCCATGGTGTGGTAGGCCTTCAGCTCGCGCGGCAAGTCCCCGCTAGCGGTGCTGTCGGGGAGGCAGAACTCGGAGGATTACATTAACACTGTCTCCGAGTATCTCCTCCCATTTGCGCATCTTAGCTATGGAACTGACTACATCTACCAACAGGATAATACCAGTATCCATGTGTCTAAGCGCACAACAGAATTCTTTGCCGAGCAGCAAGTTGAAGTACTAGACTGGCCATCAAAATCACCTGATCTAAATCCGGTAGAGAATTTGTGGTCGATTATGAGTAGGAGAGTCTATGATAATGGAAAGCAATTTGATAGCGTGCCACAGTTAGTGGCAACTTTGCATGAGACATGGGAATCAATCCCCATTGCCTTACTAGTGTCTCTTATTGAGTCCATGCCGCGTCGATGTGTTGAAGTTGTTGACAGAAGAGGTAACAAGACACACTACTAGTAACAATCTTTCCATACACTTCAATTGGTTTTTGTATGCTAGAGGTGGCCGATTTAATGTGACGCAGTGCCAAAAGCAGCACTCTGTATACTAGCCACTCGAAGGACTGCAAACTTCCGCACGTTAGCACCAACACCGTTCTACTACTAATTAGCTAGGAAACATATCTAAATAACAGCTTATAGCTCCTAATATTGACTGAGTTATGGCCACCGATGTGGGTGGCCGATTTAACCTGGCGCGGAGTGTACATGGCTCTGACACTTGCAGTAGTTGGATGGAGCTGAGGTGGTGGTTCCGACGTATCGGGTCGGAGGGACACGAAAAATATGTAAATCTCTATACAAATTTCATGATGTGGGCGTATCACATGCATATTTTCATTTTATCCGACTAATCGGACCGGTGCAATCATTACAATACACGCAGCTGCCTCTGCGAGAGATGCATTAAGAATTATTAATATTTCTATTGTAGATATTTCAGAGCAATAGATAGCATACGTCAATACAAATGTACATGTATTGCATTATTTAATACTCGCTAGTTACACATGTACACTGTACTGCGGCGGCCAAAGTCCCGGCCGCCCTGTTGCTTGGCCTCCCCCCACCTCGCACTAGCCGCCACCGCCACCGCACTCGCCACACGCCCATCCGCCACCTCTAGCTGCAGCCGCCTATAGCTGCTTCCTCCTGCAGCCGCCCCTCCTGGCGCTGCCTCCTGCCACTGCACTCGCCGCTTCCTGCAGCCGCCCCTCCTGGCGCCGCCTCCTGTCGCTGCCACCGCCGCGCCTCCTGGCCACCGCCCTCCTTGCTGCTAGTTTTTTAAAAGTGTAAATTTTCAATGTGGCCCACAACATCTAATGCATAAATGAATATATTTGTTTTGAGAGATACCGATTCGTGATGTACCATAGTTTTGGTTCAGGTCGGATAGGCCCTCTAGTCGGATATTTTATGGTATGGATACAATCGGTCTGATTTGAACCATCAGCTAGTTTTTAAAGCGAAGAAGACACGACAAACATCGGTGAGTGTTTTCCCGAGAGGTTCACCAACAGTTGATGTGTTGTTCAAAGCGAGCATGTTAGTCCATATATTCAAGCAGGATAACCGGATCTATGAAACAAGGGTGGAATGTACTCTTTGCACGACGTGGTTTGCTTGGGGTGGAAGGACAGCATTTCTTAACCATTTTTGTGATGCGAGAAGTCGTGGAGCTAGCAACGCAATCGCACCAAGTGTCAGAGTTGGGGGGAAAACAAGCAGTCTAAAAACTATTGCAATTAAAACACAAAATAAGTATTTGAGCGAGATTCCAATCACGGGGTTCATTTTCCCGTATGCTACCACTGAGGAAGCATGCGCTTTTCATCCACATTGAAGAACGAATTATTCAGTAGCAGCACCGACCATTCATGACGTAGCCACAGAGCGTAAGAGGGCAGCGTGGCGGTCGCATTTTACATGATAATCGCAATTTTGCCTTGAATCTGATCAATTGCGTTCAGTGCTGTTCGAATACCGTATTGTCGACTATGCTCGGGAGCCGCACAAAAGGCTCGCAACAGCGGTTATATATCTCATTCTCCATCGCTTACATATCAGTCACAGCGGTAGCCAAATATGAAGCGTCTAAGTGTGTGAGATACTTTGAGCTGAAGCCTCTTTACTCTTGCATTTTAAAGACACAAGAAACGACGACAGAAACAGTGAAGAAGAAGAAATCATTTTCATTCGCTGACAGGCGCTCATGAAAGTGGAAATAAGTCACGAGGCTGCTATTGTTACAACGTGGATCGCTTCTCCCATGTTGAAGAGTATTGTACCCGACATCGAACATTGGGCCAGGATCTAGGGGTGGAAGAGGTACTAATTTTAGGAAAACCTATATCGACATTTAGATATAGGTGCAATCGCACGTTTAGATTTCGATTTTGAGGCCCTTTTCAACCAATTCCAGGCCGTTTTAGAGCTACAAACGTTGAAAAACAACCACTCAAACGCTGCATTTTTCGGGAGATAGGCTCACAAAATTGAGACTTTTGATTGGTCTAGAACAAAGAAGATATGCATGGCGATGTACCTTCTTCGACCAAGTTTTTTTCATTTTTAAGTCATTCTTACCTTCAATGAAGCACAAATGACCTCGAAGTTGGTGCTGGGATTCCCTATTATCTCGGCAATCACGCTGTCTACGAAGTTGAGAGCGCCACCAACGCATCGGCAACGAGCGTACGAATATTTCATACCCTTAATAGGTGTATGCTCCTTCAGCGCGTTAAAATATCTGAAGATGGGCACAATCATGCGCTTCTCTCCGGAGGTGTACTCTTGTTTGCGACTCCATCTTGCAGCTTCTAAAGCATACTTCCGACTAAATGAAGAATGCCATTACTTTTAGCCTTCTCTAAGCTACACATAAAGCCTTTGACCGGATGAAACGGCATCATATTCATGTAGCTATCATCATTTTCTCTCGAGCTATAATTCTTGGCCTAATCTTCAATGTCGGGTACAATAACAACAAGGCCAACGGGCACCAGGAAATGCAGCGAAAGTGACTGAAGATCTGTTGAAGAAAAACTCGGCACAAAAAATGCCAGGGCGGAAGTTGATTATGACATTGGACGGAAGTACCTATACTACGTCGTTGATGGAAAGCAGATTGCGCAGGACGAAGATGTTCCCTGCAAGTGTAAGCAAGAAGACGTTGCTAGCAGATTTCACATCATTTCATTTTTATCCAACAATGCAATACGTTCTTTTGTCTGCTGTATCTACGCTCCTGAGTGCCTTCAACATCGTCTTGCGGGTGATGTTCTCTATCGGGTAGAATTCTCGAGGCTACTGGCATTCTCATCTCTGGAGTGATGCTTTGTATTGTGTTTCTCGCTATAATTACAATTTGAAGGCAACAGCATCAGTTAGTGGTGCGCACGTAACTCAATGTCATGTTTCAGCAATATTCATCTCACCAAAACGCTCAGAATGAGGCTGCAGAGCCACCAATGCTTTGGTATGCGTCGTGCCCTTCCTCGTTGCCGCCCCTGTTGAAACAATAGTACAGTCTAGCAACACGCAGGCGCATACCAGTAGATACGATATTCGAACGACAATTAGTGTTTGCCCAAACAAATCACAAGCTCTTGGAGGCTCTCAGAATGTCTACGAGCCATGAAAGGTTTGATATGTATCCGGTATTATATTCTCATTATGTGCCATTGCGCCTTTGTCGTAGATACACAACATGAAATGGTGCCTATTATATGCACTTTTGTTCGAAGTTGCACAATCATTTTGTGCCTCTAACATAGATCTTTGAAAATATCACTAAGGTGAAATGCCAATTATGGCACGGTTTCGATACCCCTACTACGATCCTTCAAAACTTACTGTATACGGCAAAGTTATTGTACGGGCTGTAATTACAGTAAATATCTATTAAAAAGATGTATGATACATATTTTTGTTGTATTCAGTCGTATTGTAAAAGAAAGTTGTGCTACTGCAAAGGTAAGCGTGTATTTGTTACCATTTATGGCCCGACCAGTTAGTGGCACGATTAAGAAAACTTACTTATAAGCACCTGCCATCAACAACGCTCTCGTAACAAGACATCCAGCGACATCTACCGTCGTGCGCTTCCTTTTCTTGCCGGTTACATCGAATGGTGGAAGGAGAAGAATCTCTTTGCGAACTTTTTCGATGACAGCATCTCGGTGGGTTAACCACGCAGCTGTACCGATGTCACCCTTGATACCGCCACCTTTATACAATGCCAAGCGAGCCTTGAGCTCCACCAAAGAAAGAGGCCAAATACCGCTCTCTCTAATGCCATTGACAGCGCTTGCGGGCTTGTCGATGAGAGTCCTTCGGTAGGCAGTACATGCCATTTCTATAGCATTCGTCTTTCTGACGACAGGATCGTTGATGGAGCACAGCCGCTCTAGCATTAGGTCGTGTACGCAGTCTTTGTATGGCTTGAATAGCGCCACATCCAGTGGTTGGAACAAGTGCGTCGCATTTGCTGGCAATGTCACGAGCAAGACCCCATACTCAACACACGTCTCAGCTGCTTCTACATAGTAATAACCCATGAAAATCAATAAATCTTAGAATATTTGTTTGAACAGGTAAATAATATAATTGTGTACCTGCATCAACATGCGTGGAACTGTTGTCCACAATAAGCACCACCGGCTTCGCAAGATGATCCACGTTCTCTCCAAAGAACTCCAGCCACTGAACAAAGATTTTTTATTACTAAACCCTTTCGGGGCTCCAGTAATAGCCGATCCCTTGATACTCAGAGCAGCGATGTCCTCCTTGAAGAGCCACACGCCAGGGACAATGAGGAGAGGGGGTATCGCGGCTCCGGCCGCACTCACGGCGCCTACCACTGTCATGTGGAAGCTTGGTTTCAACTCTTTTCTCCAGACGTTCGTAGAACCACGCACAGCAACAATTTTTCGACGAGCCGTCTTTGGCATGAACGAAGTTACGTCCATGTTAAAGATGCGCGTGCCATCGGTCTTCATCTCGATGAATAGTTTTGCCAGGGTGTTGAAGAGAATAGAGGTGCCCTCCCCGTCCACGGCGTTGCGTACGCGCGCAATGCACTGCGCGATTCGGTTTGAGAGAGACGGATGACGCTGTAGAAAGTGTCGGTACCATTAGTCAGAATGCGCATCGGCGTGGTGCGGGTAGGCATTGATCGCCCTGCCGATACGGCGAGCATTATGCTGGCCTTAGCGATGATATATTTACGTCCGACAGGCATGCCACATCGCTGCATAGCAGCGATCCACTCCACCAGGTCTTGCTCTAACTCGGCTGGCATTACAGTCTTCGGTCCTGGTCGTAGTGGGCCACTGAGACGGTCGCCGGATGCTCTCTTTACAAGCCTAAAAAACGTGCGCAGAGGCACTGCAGATGTCCGCGCGACCTCTGCCTTCTTCTCTCCTGCTGCGACGCGCGCCAATGCAAGCTCTACGTCCACTTGGGTGTAGCTCTCCTTCTCCATCGTGATGCTTGTTGTGAGTGGTGCTCGTTGAATCCGAATGCCCTCTTTGTTTCTAGGAGACCTCTGAAAACACATACCATCCAGTCAAAGCGTGCCAACAACTGATCCTATATTTGATTAGCCAATCACATAGAAGAACGAAGAAATTTAGGTTTTTGATTGGTAAAAAATCAAAATCGTGCCACGAATTGGCACCGTGCCACAACTGGCACTTTACCTTAAGTTTCTGCCAGATTTTTTGATTGTATCACTAAGTTAGTGAACTGCCTTAGCCAGAACCAGGTGACGAGTAGATCAGCGTCGGTTCACTGGTGGTTTTTGTTCCTCTATCCGCCGTGGGGCTTGACTGCGATGCCTTCGTTGCGCACACGCTTCCAGTACATGTGCAGCGAGCGGAGGCTCATTCCGTAGAGCATTTGAAACGCCTCCTTGCAGATGGTACCGACATACGGCACCATGTACTGGAAGCGCTCACGTGCGGGCTTCAGACTATTGTCCTGGCCACGAGAGAAGATACAACCTTGCTTTTTGCTGTATACAAAAGTATAGATACAGTCTGGACACGCAAACCCGGTATGAGGTGCAATTTTTGGTTTTATGCCTATTTGTAGGGTCGAAATCGCTTAATTCGCAGTGGTTTAGTCTCAATAGACTTTTCTGGGGCCAGAAATTTGTCTTATTGAGTGCCGTGGATAACCCATAAAATGAGAGACTGTGATTGGCTGGTTTTCCTAACAGCTGCCGTTTTTGTGAGCGGCCATTGAAGAAGTTATAACAAGCCATGACAGTAATGCACAAGAGATGAACAATATATTATTTTTGTGAGGTGTGTTAAAAAGAGTAGATTACAGCTTGATCGTCTGCATCGTCGTTGCCGCTGCTGCAATATGCTTCATCATCTGCATCGCCTTCATCGTCGACGTCACCTTCGTCGTCGTCACTAACAAGGCACCAGTCGTCCAGCGCTGCAGAGTACTGGCTTTCGAATTTTTGCACGTGACGATAGTACTTAATCCATATTCTTCAGTCACCTTTGAAAACTCGTCGTCCACCTTTGCGTCCAGCTCCTTAGTGCTTGTGGCAGGGTTTGTCGCAATGTGATTTTTTATCAGGCCCCATACCATCTCAATTGGCGGCAATTCAGGATGGTACGGAGGCGTGAAGTACACAAAGTGATCAAACTTCGCAGCGATGACTTGTGTGGCGTAGATCAGAGCGGGTCGATGAGGTTTTACACGTAAAAGATTCTGAGCAATAATTTCTTTTTTTGTCCCAGACAATTTCTAACAGCAAAAAAAAAAGATTGAGCGTACTGCGCTCTGTCAGCCAATTCTGAATCTCTGCCTTCAGCCACGACTTGTTCGGCATCGGGTTAGTCAGTCTCTTGTGATAAGAGGCTCTGTCCATGTGAGTGTTACATGGACCGTATTCCTTTTTGAGAGTCGCACGCACGTTTGTGAACCTCTTCTCGAACATGTCTGAGTCGAAATTTCCGTAAAAATCCAAAGGTTTGGTGTATGCCTTTTCGTTTTTTTGTGACAGAAATGCTTGATTGAATCCTGGACAAAGCATCTTTCAACTCGTCTTGGGACCGTGTTGCGACAGGTTCATGAGTGTTGGCAGGACAGTGTAGTATTCCAGCAGCAACAACAACAATTGTAAAAATCACAACAACAGCATTAGAGCAAAGAAGCGTAAAAAATAGTTTTAAATTACCTGGCGCCTTTGCCACTCTTGGATTTTCGTACTTTGTCTTCTGTCAACCACGTTTTATTCAAAACGTGCTTGACATTGACGTACGACTCGTCCAGAAAACCTCGGGCCGCACTGGATTGTTGTTCGCGTCTCGGTTTGCAAGTTTGTTTTGCAAATACGCTGCTCTAAAAGCAATATTGCTCTCTTGTTCAGCCAAAATATTGAGTTGCTTACCTCTAATATGAAAAACCCCATTCGCTGCAGCAGGCGTCTCATGCTCCGCACAGGGATTTTTCTCTTCTTTTCCATCACTTTAGCGTGAAGGCTCACGAGTACTTTACAAATGAGATAAAAGCAGGGCGGTCTGGGGGCTTCGGAACCCGTGAACGTGTAGCCGCGTGCCTCGACGTTGGCTTAGCGATGTAATTTCGTTCTGGAACAAGAATCCTGGGACCAAGTTTGATGAGGTTCAATTGATGTTGCAGGTGCAGTATATACTATCGTTTTCTAACAGTATGTATCAAAACCTTTCTGTTTTAATATTTTCCTTGAAGCCTCGTGAGACGAAGCGCTCTGGTCATAGCAAGTACACGTCACCCGAGCTCAGAGGAGTAATCAGAGAGTTTGTGATAGCCGAGAACGAAGCTACACGACCTATTACAGCGTAACTTACAATCCTGCACGTCTCCTGTGCCGTCAGTGGTTCTCGAGCCATCGTTTCGTAAAAGCAACGGAGAATGGGGGACAGCGCATGATTGAGGCCCTTCCAAACTATCTAAAATAGAATATGTAGTGGTTTCAAGCTAGGCACATTAATATTGAAAAAGCTAGCGACTAAATTGTAAGGGTGTTACAAAATATTTTTTGGTTGTATCTTCTCTCGTGATCGGGACAATAGCGACCTGCGTGATAGTTTAAATCCATGTCTTTTTCGTCTCAAGAATTGTCGAGGTTTTGGAACATTGGCTACATTGTCAAGAAAAACTTCTTGTGTGAGGACCTATGCGATCGTGCGTTCGAGGAGGTTAAACGTTTGGACTACCGCCCTATTGCTAGGAAAGTACACACCAGTATGCTTGACGTATACCGCCGCCAAGTCAGTTTGGCAGTTGAGAACGCAACCGCTATCAAGGAAGTGCATGACCGTGTAGCGGACAGTGTGGAGGGTTCTGACAGTCTATGGGAGGTGAACATGGATACTTGGCATGCTATCAGGTCTGTACCAGGCGGGAAAACCCAGGCAGTGCATCGTGACTTCCCGTCATTTGAGATATCGTGTGCCTACCTGCGTCATCACGTAGTTCAGGGCTCGGTTATCATTACCATAATGGATGGTACATTGTTTCACGTTTACCCCCGCTGTATTGATGGTCAACCCGAGATGGGAAAACGGTTGACGCTTCAATTAAAAAAGGGGAATATGCTTTTTTAGGGGTGATTTAGCACACGCTGGAGCAAAGTATACTGTGGAGAAGGGAGCCTATCAGTGTCCGTATTGCAATGAATCCAAAGACAACAAGAACACGCTGTCCAAGAACATCAGTCGGCACTACCGAAGCGACCACGGGGCAGGAAACCACCATCAGAACCAGCAACCACAAGCTAGAAGCGGTCGTAAAGATGAAGAAGCATCTGTCGTGAGCTGTGCGGAGAGTGACGAAGAGAGCGAGGAAGACCAACTTCGTGAATCTTGCGTTGAGCTGATGGATGTTGCTGCGGGCGAGGACAGCGACGGGAGTGAGGAGTGCTCGTAGAGTGACGTGAGTGAACCAAGCCGCGAGGACTACGATAGTGACGAAAGGTACTACAGCGAAGAGTCTGTGAGCGAGGATATGGACGTCGACTCTGACGTGTAGTGCGCGAAAGGTTAGAATATAGTTAACATCATCATCAACATAACATGCAATACATGACACAAAAAAAGTTGGTGACAGTGATACAAAAAACATTTGGTGACGATGTCGACGTTCATGTAATGATGTATTAAAGGCTCTAAGTATTAGGGGACAAGATGAACTGGATGTCAAGCGCTCTCGATGCTAGAAGTGGCCTATCACTCCGCGGTTCAAACAGTGGAAGCGAGGTGTCAGTATCAGCACCGTGTACTGCTACCGGTCCCGTCTTCCTGTTTTTGGTTGACTTGGTGCTTTTAATTTTCCGGACTTTTCTGTTGAACAACTTCTCTGACTTATCCTCCACACCTGGAGCTCCCAAGCGTTTTGCCTTCCTTTCAACAATGATATGACAACATGTTTTGAACTTCGAGTAAAATTTGCACCAGTACACGCACTTCTCGATATCGACAACCCAGCCTTCCTCGGGCATCGAAGTTGAGTGGGCGTACCACAACGACCAAATCACCACTTGTTGTACAGCTTAGCTGCGCGAGCACGTTGTTCTCTCACAACCAACGCCGGGTCAATACTCAGCTCCCTGTCATCAGATTCTGAGGCGGAACTAGGCGCTGTCAAGGGCCGTGCACAGCTCGTCACTCCCTTGCATGTCTACCTCTTGTTCTTCACGGGGTAACTGCCTCACACGACAGATAGTCGGGTTATCGGTTGCATGCGCGACAACACGTTCCTTAGCGACCATCGAAGTTGCAGCTTTAGCCGCCGCTCTAGTCGGAGGGTGAATTGTAGTATCGGAAGTTGGTGACCATCCCGCAGCATCTTGAATGACGGTCATAGTCACAGGTAGAAGTCGTTGCATGAAAAATCTTCGCCATCCCGTGTACTTCTTCAGAATTGCGTTAAAGGTTTTGCAAGGATTGTTGGTCGTGCCACAACCAATTGGCGTATGAAAAACTTGCCAACGCCAGTATCGACTATCCAACCACTGCTCGGTAAAATACTTCGTGAACACCTACAATTGGGGAATCTTTCTCCACTCAGCGAGGACCGTATCATTCAGCGTGTAGTATGTGTTCATGTTGTCAGCACAGTGAATCCGTACGATTGCGTCCATTACTCGCTTTGGCTGTAAGACATCCGACGACCGACGCATGCTACTCAAAATGAGCTGAGGTGGAACTGCACATTCATCTTGCTGAAGAATGTTTTTTTTCATTTTTGCGGTTATAGTAGTTTTGTGCGGTCCGTCAAAATGAACTGACCCGTCACGAACATGATCAATCCTATTGAAAACAACTTGGCATCGATTCGATTGTTCACACAACCAGGCTTTCCATCCAAACTTGCACGATCCATACAGCTTGCACATCTTGCTACCACAGCGCAGTCTTCTCTCTGTCATTATGTGCTCGCTCCCTTCGTAGACTCGACAAGGCCTTGCTGGGTCGGTGTGTCCCACTCGCGCGCAGCAAAACTACAGGTCTTGGAATTCCGCGAGCTCAGCAGCATCAATTTCACACAGCATATCCCAACTGTAAGAACACCGCGTCATTCTTGATGCGCTCAATCTTTAGGACCGTCGGTCTCTACGTCTCCCTTTGATTGCAACACAGCACCATCTCACTCGTCACCCCCCTATCAGCCTGTCTCCACAGTGTGCACGGCCAGGAACCGCACAGTTTCGCCGCTAAGCTTTTAGGAGCCGCTTTCTGTCACTTGAGTTCACACGTCACTACGCGTCGCGAGAGGTTCGGCTGGCTGTCCTCTCCGGAGACCTTGCCCTTTAGTTTCACACCCACTTCATGCTCAAACTCGATACTGAGTGCGTTGGGGAGGGGGACTTTGATGAAGCTGCCACGTGTAAGTAGTGAGCTCTCGGTGTTTTGTAATCTGACGACCAGTGGCCTCCAAGTGCGCACTACACTAGGCAAGCTAATTCTAATCTATGTGGACCACCTTAAGCTAGTTTGAGTCTGTGCATTTCTCGCACGGATATGTCGATTTACACCATCTGACAGCTTTTTCTGTGCAGAATTCTGTTTGTCTGTAGCTATTCTTGTTTGTCTGTGCAGATCATCTGTACTGTCTGTGGGATTCTACCGTTCTCACTGGTGAAGGCTGTTGTATTTGGAAATGGCAAATCGAGAGGGAGGGAGTTAGCACGTATACATACGAAGTATTAATATATGTATTGTATTCCGCAGAATTCGTGACACCAACGTTTAGCACGCCATAGAAGGGGTTTGTTCTAGGAAAACCTATATCGATAGTTAGCTATATAGGGTTTTCGTCCTTCTAATTCTGAAAATGAGGTCAGATTTAGCTAATTCGCAGCCGTTTTAACGCTACAGGCTGTCCAAAACAGTAATTCAGGAGTCCCTAAAAGCTCGTGGACTGGTCTGGCCTCGCTATGTAGAATTGGAGAGTTATTATTGGGCAATAACGACTTTCATGCGGTTTTCAAGGCAAAGGCGTAGTTACAACCGATTTCGTCGTGTCGAACTGAAGTACGACTTATGAACAAACAACTGGTTCCACACAATCACATTACCAACTTATAGAGGTATTTCAAAAATATGTCACTATCGGACCTTCAGCATGACCACTACAGTGGTTACAGTAATTAGTCTGTCTTCAAAATTAGTCTAACTTCACTGTCAGACTAGTTTATGTAATTGGAAAATCACTCGATTCAAAATTTGTCTGGCATTAAATGTTTAAATTAATCTGTCAATATTGGGTTTGACTTGGGTTAGCGGTTTGAATCCTGCCCGTTCATACACATGACCTGAGTTCAAATCCCCGCGCGTGATGTTTATTCGGCACCGTTGTAAAGGTTCTAAGAGCCAGTGAGATCGTTTTCTTTCTTTGTAACTAATGGAGGGTGGGTTGGGTGTCGCAAAATGAGCAAGCGGCTTTTACCTATTATTATGCCAATGTTTCTTTCTTTCCCATTACTAGTACCCATTTCTTTCTTCGCCAAATTGATTACCCATTCCTTGGTTAGTTTCCCGACCAACTATTGTTGACAATACTCATATGTGGCATTCTGCGTTGCTATACAAATGTGGCAGAGGCGCCCATTTGCAGACTCCAAATCTATACATAGCAAGAAGTATTGTTGTGGCAGTCAAAACGCCTTTATCCCGCCAACAAGCACTCACGCAGCTAAGGATGAGCAAACATGTTTCCCGCACCTCTAAGTACGGAGGTTGTGGCGAGCAGGTTGGATAAGTGCACCGTTGTCCAGATTGCGAGTCCCCATGCATCCGTTTTGCGGTACACCCGTCGCCCCCGAAGGTTTTGGCCAGCAAATAAGATGTCCAAGCTGCACGGCCAAAAGCTGCACTAGCGCCTCGCCAGAGCTGGAGGAGAAGAAGCGAATGCATCCAGAGCAACGTCAGCTACTTTCACCCTTGCCAATTTTCGCTGCTTTCGCGCGTACTAACCCCCCACTAACATCCAAGCCTAGAGCTATATTGATCTGTACTGATGCTGCTCAAGTCGTGGTCCGACCTTCAGTATCGACAAGCGTGACACGAGTTTCAACTTGTCTCTGCTCCTCGGAACATGGTTCTCAAACCAAAGGCTGCTCGTCTGTCCATGTGGTCACAAACCTTTCTCAGCGAAGGAATGTGCTGCGTTGGATGGCGAAAACCGAAGCTCAGTGTGGAGGCAAACTCCTGTTCCCGAAGACTGTCGACAAGTTCACGTCCGTCTTTAAGTCAGCTACGCGGCGCGCAAACATTGCTAAAGCAACGGATTGGTGGCGAAAGAGGGAAACATATCACGGCGCCGCGCGCGGTACGACAGTGGTCTCTGGGCGGAGAGTTCATGGTCGTGTTCGCGCCAACCGCAAGTGTGTTACAGGTAGGGACCGCCGTTCAAGTACATGGGTCGCTTGGCTGTACCCAGTACTGCTCGACGGTTTCGGTCGATTGCGGAAGGCTAGTTTAAAGTTTGACGCACCAATACTTCGCCAATTGAACCTCAAGCAATTCAGTGTACCCTCGGCTCCCTACACAGCGTCATATGTGGATTCACAAGGCTCACTTATCACGACTAAAGTTACTACGAGGTGGGTGCAAGTATTCATAGAGACATCAGATTGTACTCTGATCTTACAACGGAAAAAGGCAGGTGAGCCCGGAAAACAATCCCAGATCGAGCGTGAAGTCGTGCAGCATCTAGGCAAACTGAAGCGAGATTTTGAGAGCGGCAGCCTTGACGAAACCACTGTCGAGAATGTTGACGAAACGCACTTCGTCATCGACTTCGACAATGGGAAGATACTAGGTTTCGTCACCGAGAAGCAAGTCAAATATGCAGATGTCGTAACTGGAGGATGACAATGGTTGTCCGTATCTCCGGTGGTGCGAGCGGATACATCCACCCACCGATGATGATCTTTACAAACGCAGACAGAAGCTACCCTATCCGAGACGTTAAAGATGACGTCGAAGGCGTTTGCTATCGTGCAGGACCAAAGGTCTGGATGGACAAGGCTTTGTTTAGGGGGTATTTTAAAGAGCCCAGAGCTATCTGCGCTGACCCTCGTGGCCGACCAAAGACCGTATTCCTGGACAATTGTTCCGGTCATTTGGAAGAGGAAGAGTGTCAAGAGGAGCCTCAGCGTCTAAATGCTCGCCTCAGTTACTTACCAGCAAACGCAACGAACTTGAGCCAGCCCCGCCGATTCATTTGTTATCGTCCAAATCAAAGATGTTTGGGCGCGGATGTGGAACTACAAGAAAATTGAGCTGATTGAAGATAAAGAGTGGCAAAACAAGGTACGAAAAGACGGCAGCTACCCTGGAAAGCTGAAGAATCCAGGCAAAAGTTTTTTTTTTTTTTGGAGATGGCGGCTGCAGCAGTTAACGAGGTAAATCAGCAACGTGACAAGAATGGGATCAACTACGCACGGTAGGCTATGATGCGTTGTGACTTGTCACTAAGTGTCGATGGAACTTGGTGTACTACGCAGCTATTTCCTCATTTACAAGAGATTGTGAGGAAATATCCAGAGGAGTTTGAAGGTATAACGAAGGATGCAGACAAAACCATCTTTGACGATAGCGAGAACACATTGAGTGAGGACAACGCCATAGAGCAAACCGTTCCCGCCATCGTCATGAACGACGCAGGTGACGAAGCCCTGTTGTAGATTAAACGTAACTGATATATGGATACATTTTGCTTATCATACTAATTTTGAAGTTCCTAATTAGTATTTGTTCAAAAATAGTCTGTGCTGCTCAATGTCAGACTATTTATTGTAAACGACGCGAAAAACTGTTTACCTAAATTAGTCTGGCCCAGACTAATTACTGTAACCACTGTACTGAAAATATATTTAATGGAGGTAAATGATACCTAACAGTTAGAATTGAGATGTGACCAAATTTGCCTCATCGGCGGTTGTCTGGCGCGCGCTGTAAAAGGCATTAACGCGAGCAACCACCTCAGATAGATAGCTAAGACACTAGGTATCAAGATTCCTCGTGCGCTTTTCGTCACACTACTCTAGTATTGCCTTTAGGTCTGAAAAACTGTTGCTTTTCACCATCCTTTGTTTCTTAGCGCGAGCGTACTAGAGGCATTCGAGCTGTATTTTTGATAAACACACGACTGGTAGCGAAATAAAAGACATTGTACTAGATAAAGGGGACTGTACGCTATCTATTACTGGTAGGTTTGTCCGGATACGACCAATATTCGCTAGTGTACGCTTTAAAATATGAGCGGTTACAAAATCCGGAGCAGCCCAACACAAAACCAGTGAGCTCTATTAAAAGTGAGCCTCACTTACAGTAGGAAGCTCAGAGAATTATTTTTTCCTTGAAATCCGGAAAATACCTGCAGCTGGTACGGTTGTTGGTATTAATACATTAGCATCTGAACTTCAGTTTAAAAATATATACATGTAGGAGGAGTGGCGTTAATGCAACGTGAAGTTGCCTCAAAAACCTCCATAATATTATTAAAGTTGCATTTGTGGAGGTTTCGTGCAGGATGGATGTCATGGTCTGCGAGCTCTCAAAATAGGAGGTGCTCGCAAGATAACAAGGCGCCATTTCTGCAATATGCACCGACTTTGAGATCTTAATACCTTGTTGAATTGCCCTCGATGAGGTTGATTTAGGCGCTCAAATCAGTGTTATTTTCCTATCAGTTTACAAAGTTCTTGTCACTTAATATCTGTATTTGTTTTAACAATTATGAAAGGTTATTCATTTTATACTATGTCGGAAGTGAGGGTACATTCTGTACATGTATGTTAGTCGTATCCCTCCAGACACACTATTATACACTTCTAGTAGTCATGGAAATACAGATATGTGCCTAAAGTTAAGGCAGTTTGTTTCTGCGACCAAACCGATATATCAGCATGTAGAACAGATAGCGCTGGATCGCTTGATGACAAGTTCGCACCCTACTACCCAGTTTTCATCATATGCGGGGTATCGAGGTTGAGACCAACTTTGCTCGTTTTTGGTAAATCTGAAAATGGACATAATATGAAACACTTGACGTGAATGATAATATGCTCTGTAGAACCGTCTCAGGCGCTAGGGGGGGCTTCAAAAGATTTCAACCGCGCCAGCATTGATATTAAAGCAGGCTGGAGGTCACTTGCCGTGTTCAGTGACCTTAGAGATGATAATACGAGAGCTGACATGCATTAATGGCCCTACTTCTCTAGTTATCCATAACTTCGTCCCACACCTATGTCGCACCTCTATGAGGTCTGCTATCCTAAGTTAATGCCTGGGCTTTCGTTCCGAGTGGTTTCTGGCCTTAAAAGAGATCATTTGGATGACTTGAGAACTCAATACCTGACAAGCCAAGTTTGTACGGGATATATAGCACGGACGACAACGAAAAGTAGAAGAACTGCTCCGTTTTGCACGCGGATTAGCAAGCTTAGGATTTGACGAATACAGCTGAACAAATCGCTTTGCGCAAAACCGCGCGTAATGTGACAATAGGGGTTGATAAAAATCTCGCTTTCACCAAAACAGCTGTATAGTAATACAAAATCCAAGTATAACTGTTTCACATTTGGTCCCTGTTTCACTTTATGTCCGGAGGGGATAGCTCACTCCTGCACTTGTAGTTTTCTTCAACTTCACATCCTGAAATCACGCTCCTTTCTAATAACTACCTAGTAGGTACATGTTCATTGACACCTCTACAGTTGGTACTTTTAAATAGGTAGAGAGCTGTCCATAATTGATTACGACACGCTGCCGAGATGCTGCTCCCCTAACCCCCATCCCTCTGCCTGCGCGAGTTGCGAGTTGACGATGGCAATGCATCGCGCTCATATATCGAACTTGGATCGATTCGAAGTCGGTAATGCAACGTTATAATAATTAGCGCAGGTTCTATGTCGCTATTGTTGCTCTAAGGTCCGATTAACGTTGCTCTAACGTTGCTCCTTTTGCATTTTTATGCCGGGGAGGGCGTGAGGGCATTTCAGATTCAGGCCTCACATTTCCCCGCCCTCCGATGTAGGCCCTAGAGATGCTCGCCGCGTTGTTTCCTATGACGGAGTTCAGCACATACGTGTTTTTGAAATCTGGTAAGCTCCATAGTTCGATATGAAAGAAGTTTTTGATTGGTGCCGGTAGAACCTCGACTCGTGCCTCCTGTGAGAGATTATGTGATACATAAAAAGCGCCAAACATATGGTGTCGGACCTCCTGTACCCGAATCTTCGTTTGATCTGTTCAGGCTGAACTCATGGACAGATCATGAAGATCTACCATATGCACTTGTGCACTATGATGGAGCAATACACGCAACCGTATATCTAATTGCACTGTCCAGTATTTGATGAATGTATAACTGTTAGAAAGTCGATACTAAAATGTGATTTGTTATCCGCCTTGGATTCAACTAAAGTCACTACTCATTTATCTCGCTGCCGTCCAAGTCCTTCTTCTGAGCCCCCAGTATCTTGCGATGCATCTGAGCTCCATTCTCCTCGCCGCTGCGGCTGCACTACTCGCTAACTGCGACGCTGCATCGACTGCAAGTCTGACCAAGCTATCGGCAATCAATGTGCCTGACGCGGTGCAGCAGGCAGATGTTGCTCCCGCGAAGAATGCGAGATTTCTGCGAAGCAAACACCACGAGCAAGACAATGTTAAGGACGCTGAAGGAGAGGAGAGGGGCGCCGCCCAGGTGAATCTTCTTGACGATGCGGCGAAGACGCTCGGCATATCCGACGACGCCTTCATGAAATGGATCCGTTCAAGCCCTGCGCTTAAGAAGGCGGCCGAAGTTGCGCCTGTGATCTCGAAAAGTTCGCAAAAGGAGAAGGAGATGTCCCTTTTTGCCACGCAAATTCAGCGCGGATTGGACGAGAGCTCGGATGTCAATTTCATCATTGGCTGGTGGAAAAAACAAAACCTTCAGCCGAAAGAAGCCCTTCTCACAGTTAAAACTAAGGCCCAAGAATCGGCCTACGACAAATTCCTTGTGCAGTTCTTGAACGGCAATAATGCGGCAAAACCTGCCCCGCAGAAGCTGAGCAAACAGGCTGCTGAAGTTGAGCAAAAAATCAACGCCAACAAGGATATCAAGCGCATGGTTGACTGGTGGATGTATTCGGATACTGGCATTGCTGCTGCGAAGGCTTCTATCAAGGGTGATACTGGAAAGGATGCCTACAAGCTGTACCTAGCGAAATACATGAACAAGAAGCATGGGCTCAACCCCGGTGCGTGGGGCAACCGTCGCTGATCTACAGGCAAGGAGTGTTCCTGGGAACTATGTCATCACAATATACGAGTGTTTTGTGCAACTGGTGATCTTTTTGGTTTTGGTTTTGTGAGGCTATACTTCAGGGAAAACTCATGCAAATACCAGCGTCTCGCGTCGAGCGCGAACTCCAAGCTATAGCGCTGCGAATATAGAGTCAGTTATTGTGAAAACCGATCGCGGGACTAGTGGCGCTTAATCGTTGGTAGAGCCGATTTACCTCTAAATCGGCCCTATCCCCGTCCATAGATACACGCGCATAAACAGCGGTACAAATCGAAGTTAGCTCTCGTGACTGCGTATTCTAATTAAGACCCTAAATCGGCTGATTTACAATTCAATTATACAAACTAATCGGTTTTCACAGTGAAATCCTGTTGTACTATTATGATGACATTAAAGGGTTGACGCGCACGAAAGGGTTAAAATAGTCCGACCTCACAATGCACAGTACATGTAAATACTACATACATACCGTATGTAAACATTGTTTGTATACAATGGCACGAGGTCTCCAAGTTCTCTTTGTCTTACTTTGAAGTATTATTCTTCGCACGATTCCTTAATCAGTACACGTTCCCCACGCGCGCTTCAAACGCTTTCAAATGAGACGATCTCGGGCAAAACGTACACGATGCAGGGAGAAGGCGTGATGCCCTTGGAGCCTGAGTGCTCTTACCCTGACGGCTTTGGAGAATATTTTCAACGACATGCGGGATTTCCTTCTGCGAGTGCCGTTCCTGGAGATTGACAATGAAGTGATCAAAGACCTAATAAATCCTAAAGAGAAAGGTACACTGCATTCGACAACGAGAAGCAGGAAACATCAACAAGTCGCTGCTGATGTGTGATCAGCTCGCTCGCGAGTTCCGGAGGAGGACGACGAATATGCCTTTTAGAAACAGTAAACTCACGCGGTTACCGCAGAACTCACTGGGAGCCAATGTACGCACACTCATCATCTGCTGCGTGACTTCGAGCGACAGATCTCATTGAGGAAACCAAGAGCACATTGCAGTTTGCAGCACGTGCCAAAGACATTCCGACTGCGGCTACAGTGAACGAAGTACTGGGTGTCTTGGAAGCTCTACTGTAGTGATTCGAGCTTGGATCCAGCTGCGCCTTCAGGGCTTTAGCGATATCCGCCTTCTCCAGCAAAGTCTCGCTCATCTCGTAGCCCTAGTGCCATTCTCTCAGCGTCTGCCTGTATTATGTTCTTTTGTTCTTCACCAAGTTTTTCCACAACAGCTCTGGTCTCTTTTCCTTTCTTTCAGCTAGAGCTTGAATCTTCTACTGAAGCAATTCCTGCGTCTTCTCCAAGCTTTTACACGCGACTGCAACTCCGTCTGGATGGTTTGAATGTCTCCTGCTGCGTAGATTGATGTATTTTAATACATGTACCGGTAATACATGTATTCCTCAGCATCTAGCTGTGGACTTTCTGACTCCGCTAATTCCTCCTGGGTGGTCGGCCACCAGCTCAACCATAGGGCATCTGCCTTGAGAGAATTGGCATCTCCGTCTCACTTCCTTTTTTCATCCAAAGCAGCTACTTGGGGACGCTCAAAGTCATCAAGAGATCTCGTTCGCCATCTCCTCTTTTGCAGCAATTGGGTCCTTGCCGTCACGATAGCTCCGGCACACAGATGACAAGAGGTCGAGGGCGAACTGCAATTTTTCGTGGATGAGTCAGACGCGGGGGTTCATCTTCTTTGGCCGCGTGCTCATCGACATCCTCGTAGACGCGGAACAAAGTCTGAGGATCAACCTTCTCTTTGGCTGGTAATAAGAAAGATCCGAATGCCTTCGTGCTCTCTCGTGCGATGTTTTGGTTACTGAAGACGCTAGAGACGATATCTCCCATGAGTCGTGACATTACTTTCTCCATGTTGTTGGTCTTCTCGCTGATTAGCGCTGTTTTGAATGCGATCAGAGCCTCCAAGCTGACGAGTTTCTTGAGCTCGTGCACTACTCGACCGTTATCACGGGAATTATGCTCTATTTACCTGAAGTTAGTATAAATCCCTCAGCTTACCCCTTATTAGATTGAGCCGCCGGAGCTGTGCCTGGTCACGACTGAGAAGGAGCAGCTTTTTGCAGGAGGTTACAATCGAAAGCACTGCTGCAGCTGATCTGAGAAACAGTCGACTGAGTCCGTTCCTACCGAGAAGCAAGACGTGGATAAGGAGGCTGAAAAAACTGCTCTCTGGAGTAGAGAAGCTGCCCGAGACGATTTCAGCGAGTTCTTGGAGGCTTCTCTTTGACACAGTGAGCTCAAGACTGCATTTGAGAAAACTACCGACCAGCTTCGACAAGTGGATGGAATTTTGTTCACCTGATAAATCGCTGCCACAGCGATATGACGTACTCAATGAGGAATACAAGAAGACCGCTGAAGCGTTGGAGGACGTAGAAGCAAGCAGCCTCTTCCTCCTCCGAGACGATCACAACGCTACAGGCGCAGCTGGAAGAGGCTAAGTCAGCAATTATATCCCTCCTGAAAGCTAGCTAGGCTGAACTAGAGCAAAGCGTCGAGAATCGTACTATGATCAGCGAGCAGATACACCACCAATAAAGCTGAGACGGAGCAGCTACAACAGCGTCTTGAAGTGGAATCCGACACGACGTGGGGTCAATATATGTCTGTGCTGCGCAAGAAGGCGAAGGAGAGTTCTGCCACGATTCAAGGCTTGCTGAAGAAGATGAAGAAGCTGGAAACAAACCTCGACTCGGCAGCTCTCACTCAGCCGCAGAAGGAGAACGAACTAGCAACATTGACGGATGCGCTGCAAGAGAAACAACAGGCGATGTTTCTTTAGAGCAAGCATCGTCTTATTACAGCGGAAAGAAAAGAAATTGTGCTGGAGGAGATGATCGCGTCACTCGAGCAGCAGTTGAGGAGTTCTTCCACATATGAACATCCTACAGGTAAAGCTGAGAGCATCGAAGATGGAGCCTGTGAAATATCACAACAAGCTGGTGGGAGTTCGGCTAACCAAGGAAAGCAGGAGAAGGTCAAAATAACGACTGCTGAAGGCTCAAGCCGCCTGAGCCTCCTGAGTGAAGCTGCAAAAGGAGTTGACCTCAAACACAACAGGTCTTAGCCAAGACTGAAGAATCGAATCAGAGCAGCGAGTAGCGAAGCACAAGGACTAGAAACTGAGGCTGTTCAAGGGGGCGGCAGATCTCGATGCAAGAAGCTTTCAAGGATAAGCATGATAAGGCCGAATATGAGATCCAGGAGATGCAGGCTTTGGTGAAGGAGAAGATGGAGCTGGTAGAGAAGCTGGGCGCGGCTGGCGTCGGTGGAGGATGCAATGTCGAAGCGTGATAACGTGACATACCTCGAAAAGGAGACCCTTGAGCTGCATGTGAAAACCCGAGAGCTCAAGCAGCGATGGAAAGACGACCCAATGCGAGACACAGGGACTTACGACGCATCTGCCGCTGCGACTGCAAAGGTGCTCGGCGAGGATGAGGATAATGCCGATGCCGCTAAGGGATCCAAGAAGTATATACTCCTGATGAAACGCCGTCGCAGCAGCTGGAAGGAGGCGCTACTAGAGCAAGCAGATTTTTGCTCTCAACAACCGAAGTGGACGCGATAGCTGCTCAAATTCAAGAAGAGCCGAAAGAAGGAGAGTGAAAGAAGATGAAGGAAGGCAAACGTGTAGATAATGGAGTTTTCGAACAGCATCAAGTGATGAACATGATCGCTCTCGTCGCAATACTCGTGGTTCGGCCTCGTCATCGCCAAAATCCGCGACGCAATGCAGCGACCAGCATCTCGATCAAATTATACCGGCCTTCGCATAGACTGAAACATATTTTTCTCTAGTCGTAGTACTTATATCGAGATAACGTGCAAGTGTGAGGGCAGCTTCTTCAGCGTGGCAGGCCCTCCAAAAAATAGTAGCATCAGATCAGATTTTCTCATCTAGCATATTCAGTGCGGGATACAACTGCCAACAAGTCGCGTCTTCTAAGTAAAAGTTTACTAAAACGTTGCTGTAAGAAACTACAGATCTGAGAATCCCCTCGACTAAATGATTAATATCGGTCTTAACTAAACCTTTTCCCACTCAATTAGCAAGTTTTTCATTAAAATTTGATCATTTCTGCGATGTCGCATATTGTTTTCATTTTAGGCTTCGCCAAAGTTAATTTACAAAAAAATGCATGTTTTCTTGTGAATTCCGACCAAATTTGCCGATCGTGGCCGGTTCCAAAGCATGGGTTGAAATGTCCAATACAATTATCAAGTCATTTGGTAATCATCAGGCCCTAAACCATGTGGCTTTTAAGTACGAATTCGGACCTAAATGAATGTCTTTTTCGCACTTAGACTGGCCTTTAATGAGTTCAATTTATTTGCCCGTTCCGTCGGTTTGGCCTTAGTTTGACCGCGTCGACTCAAATCAACGGACCTCGGAAAGTTCGTGTAGAACGCACAATACACGATTAGCAAAACGGAGCCGAAATTTGTTCGAATCAACATGCAAAATTTCCATGAGCATAATGGAGCCCTGTTATGTCATAGGGCAGGCTGAGTGTTAGATACGAAAAAACATTGATAATGTTCAATCATGACCTTCGTATGTCGGAAATCCTCAAATAATCGGTGGGTCATCTTGCTGTCGTATCGCAGGACTGTATGGCGTATAACGGTTCGTTTATGCGGTTGGAAAGGTTTGCATCTTGAGTTAAACAGTTTTTGGCTGGTTTTGCACATCATGGAAAAAGCGGGGTTTTCTTGCAAAATGTCGTATTGCGTTGCATGAAATGAAAATTTGTGCAGTGCCACACACCCATAAATTAGCATTCATGCAACTGAGCCATTTTGCGTCTAGCATTGAAAAACATGCATCTTGAGCCGAAAATAGTGTAGATCGTCTGCGACTTACACTGGAATTTTTTTTCCTGGTAGTGCTTAGTAGACGTGCTTAACCCTTTCGCAGTAAATGGGAGCCTGAGGCTTCCTTTTAGGGTGTTTGCAAAACACGGTTGGAAATGTCCCCCTAAAAGGAGGCATGATGCTCCTTTTTGCGGTTTTGCGGGAAAGATTCCACCTTGTTTTGTTTTGGCCTAGCTGAAGACTCCCTTAGAGAGGTTAGGGGTAACTGTCCGGTCATATATCGGTTAGTATAGCGATAAATGTAACTCTTTTCAGGACTTTATAACATATGACTGTAATATATCCATGTCGCACCAACATCCTATACAGCTAATGTAGTTTTCTGTCCTCATCTGTGTAGTTTGTCCGTCGTCGCATGGACGCTTCAAAAACAATTCGGATTGGCCAAAACGAAAACTACGTTTTCACGTCATTGCTAAAACGACCGCGGACACGGCAGGACATGGCACGGTACGCGCAGGCGCACTGCGACTCAGGTTTGTAGCGATATGCAATATTATATTAATAAAACCCTACGTCTTGCCCGACCACCCCTCCTGTTCTTCGGAGCCCGATGCTGAGCATGCCCATGTCTGCCCGCCAGCGGCATGGGAAGTCTCATAATCAATCCGGTATCAGGGGCAGCACAAACAGGGATAAAAGCCGGCTTTGCCGGGCCGTCTGCCTCTCCCCGGACCCAGTCATCGGTCAGCCTTTGGCTGTATTGGGACCCGGCGCATTGTGGTGGTGACACCGCATGCGCCTCCGAGTCCGTGGTCGGGCACGGTGCCCTAGGAGCTCCATTTTGCTCACCGTACCAGTATAGGCGATTGGCTTTATAGGTATTACCGGGAATACCGCACTTGCGCCGCTGTTGGTAATACGACCGCGGAATCCTGAAATACCGGTTTTGAGGCACTAAGGAGTTGTCGTGCTCTCAGCCGAGAGCCTCCGATTAAGGCACCGTAACAAAAGAATACCATTCCAAAAGAAAGGTTCTAGGAAGGATACTACCGGGCTCAGTTCCACCAATCACAGCACCATCTAGGTGGTCGACCCATTCACACCCTGCTCTCTTTAACCCTAAACTCATTAGCCGGTATACCAAAATTCCCCCACACACAAAGATCAGTATAAGACGATTGCTCCTGTTCTATTAGGAATGAACCCTAATTAGGGGTCAAAAATAAAATTCCAAAAACCGTCGTCAATGCCGACATTAGCCATGCTGATAAAAAAATATATGCAAAAACACAACAGCGGCTTATAAATTAAAATATACTGATACCGGATTTATTTAGCGCGCTGCCCGCGGTAAATAGAAGATGGTAGAAGTAAATAGCTAGGAACAGAAACCCGATTTGTGTATTGCGCAGCCCGCACTATACAAAGGAAGGTAGATGCCTAGAGAAGTAAGACCGGATCTGTTTTTCGTGTAGCCCATGAATAACGGTGGATGGTAGATACTTCGTCGGTTCGAAACGTGCGTGCGGAAAAAAAGAAGTATAGAGCACAATTTAAAAGAAGCGATCGTTTTCGACTGGAGGGCGTATGGAGGAATACTGGGAACTAGCTACTAAGATAAGGTAGCGAGGGTAGCAGGTCACAGGGCTACCGCTTGGTGTGTACCGTGTAACAAAATGGTTGGCGCTTCACCCCGGGTATCCTAAGTAGAGCTTTTCACCTACATTTCCACCCTGTCGCATACGTATCTCGCTTAAATTTTCTGTTGGTTTCACTGCAGCGAGTAAAATGGCATCTCGAAAACGAAAGTACGCAAGTATCGAGGAGATTGAAGAGGCCCACAAGTCGCCGGATGAAGAAGAGTCAGCTGGGGACCGCTATCGAAGAAAGAACAGGTTAAATAGTGCTTTGTATCACTTCCGTCAGCGGAGTGCTCAAGTGGATGGAAATGAGCGAGTGGGTGGATATGTGCAAGTACGCCTCACCGGCAGAAACAAGACTGACGCGAATCCTAGGGTAGAATAACTCTATATATATAGCACTGCGTCATTGTAGAAACCTACAACCAGAAACCTACGCTATATCTATCACAGCGACGCGGCAGACAGCGATTCGGTGGAAGCACTATATTCTACTGCTATTGTGCCTCTCAATTCGTAGAACAGAAATTAGATATCACCACGCTTCAATTGGCCCCAACAAGCATTACAAGCGACGTCTGACCCTGAAACTAATATCTACCAGAACTTAAACGTACCCATGCTTACAGTTAGATTCCAACAACAAAAAACAAAGTATTTTTTTTTATGAAACTTGAATCAAACAAAAACCAAATCATAGAAAAGGCAATTATTTGTCTCTGAATCAATGTTTGTTTGAGATAAGCACAATCATACTACAATGTTAGGCCTAAAGTCCGGCTGCTGAGACGTAGAAGTCTGTTCTCTTCTTCTAGCCCATCTGCCGGAGGGTATGCCCACTGAATTATCTCGGGCATCATAGGAGTCATGGCCAAAAAATGCATCCCGAGACGTCACTCTTGACACTAGAAGATAAGGTTACTCTCTTTTATTTGTTGCAGTTGTTTTTGATCGCCATTCCGTAACAACCACCCGATTTAGTGTTTCACCGTGGACTTTATAGAAAGTTGATGCTACGGCGCACACGAGGGGGAATTGGTGGATTCGGACCTTAAGTGATCGATTACAGCTACTGTTGGTTTGATGCATGCATCTTGTTTGCATCAAATGCATCAAAATAGGATGAATAATATTACTGGCAGAAATTTGAATGTACCCATGTCACGATTCGAAATTTCCCGCCATTTTGCGATCTTCTGTAAACTAACGCAGCGGTAAGCATGTCACTTCTAGCTGCTACGCTCGTCTTGTTGTCATCAATGGTGGTGGAGAGAGGGCGGAAGTGTCGATCTCATACCCCAATCTGGGCGGAATTCACTATCGCGAAGGTTGGCAAGTATAAGGACATCAGCTGCAATCACTGTAGCGCCGTGTTGAAACGAGTCCAGCCCTCACATGCCTTAATAGGCCACGTTTTGCGCTGTCTGGATATACCAGAGTTCCTTCGTGGTCAATACAAGGCGGCAGAACTCAAGTCCAAGAACAGACGGAAGCGAAGTATGACAACGACGGAGGAAAGCAGCGGTGATGAGGAGTTGGGGCCAACTACAATGCAGCAGCAACCAGGCGAACCGCTTGAAAGTTGGAAGTTCAGATGCCAGATATCGGATGCTATGCTTTTCTTCAAAGCTGGAGTCGCGTTTCGCATCGTGGAGCATCCAGCATTTCGTCAGATGTTCGCATGTGTGTGTCCGACCGTGGTCATTCCAACTCGGCACCAATTGGCGGGGCATCTTCTCGACGCTTCGTATACAGCAGCGTGGAGAGCTGTGGTAGCAAAATTGAAAGAGCAAAGTTGTGTTGCACTAGTATCTGATGGATGGTCGAACCCGCGTCGAGAGAGCTTGATCAACTGTATTGTTGTTGCTCCGGGAATCAGACCGCTACTGTGGAATTGCCGTTCAACTGGTGAGGACTCGAAGACAGGTGCTTATATTGCACACATGATTGGAGAAGTCGTGGACGAGATCGAATACGAAATCGGCAAAGGCAAAGTCGTTTCTATCACGACTGATAATGCATCCAGTATGCAAAGCGCATGGACTATTCTCGTATCAACTCGACCAGGATTTATGGCGACTGGATGTGCCGCACACACCCTCAGTTTGTTGATGAAGGATGTCCTCGCGTTTGATATGCTGAAGACTATTTTACGTGAAACAAAAGAAATTGCCCTATTTATTCGAAGCTACACGGCAACAAACGCACGATTCGCTACAGTCCAGGAATCAGATCAAGATGGCTGCCAACGCGGCTTAAACTACCTGTCGCGACTCGATGGTACTCCTCGTATGAATGTATTAAGCTCGTTATGGAAAACGAGAAGGTGATTCGCGAGCTGTTTGGCGATCAAAATTTGCTAGGCAAATATGATGACGATATGGTTTGTCGCTTATACGAACTTGTTGTATCGGAAGTGCTTTTAGCGATGGGGGCGGTTGTCACGAGAAAAACTCGCGTCGTCCCAGTCAAGATGCGACGATCGTGCCTTGCACGATCACAGACAATAAACTCTCCTCCGTAGCATCTCAAATTGAGATCCTGCAGGCTTACATACATACATTTAGCTGTAGCCACCCCTAACTAGCGCTACCATTCAATGACCAGTCTTCAATTTTCCAGCTTCTACCCAAGACTCAAGCCTTCTTTCACAGAGTGGAAGACAGCAGTGGCTCTGGGGGTATTGGGACCAATTCACATATGCTTCGCTCATTTTGAAAATGATCGCCTTTGTCTTTCAGTTATTTATCAGGAGTTTGTGGAGTTGGGTAAATATCCTGTCTACAATCGCAGTACACCTGGAGTGCTCTTCAGGCATTTTTCAAAAAGCGAATTACGTATCGATGGGGTTTATTCTCAAAGACGCAATGGGTGTAGCTTATTTACTTGACCACACCAAGTCAACTTCCACGTATGTCGGCGACGACAAGATAAATACGATCGAGGCACTCATAAAGCTAGCTGCTTTGCTGGGATACAGTCAAGACAAAAGGGAGAAACAGCAGGTCGAGCTGACGAAGTTTCTGGTCGATAGACTTGTGTGGAGTGACGAAGATAGGAGCATTTACTACAAGTATTCCCCGTCGGAGTGGTGGATGTGGGATGGGCCCGACACATACCCACTGCGAGCGCCAATTGCACAAAGGGTTTTTACTATTCCGACCTCATCCACGGCATCTGAGCGTTCTTGGAGCATATTTAAGTATATTTACTATTTTCGTCGGAACCGCTTGAGCAATGACAAAGTGATCAAGCTTGCTTTTAATTATTCAAATCAAGGCTCCGAGGATGCAACGGGATCAAATGTTTACGACACGGTGGTTGATTCGGTCGGTGCAAGTACGTCGGAAGGTGCCCTCAGCTCGATAAATGACTCACAGCTTACCGTGAGTGACGAATTGCTGCGTAGCATTTGTCAGTTGGAGCAAATGACACAAGGGATAGACGGTGAGCGCGATGAAGCTTGGTTGGACGGGGCTCATTGGGGCGACGAGGATCATTTTCCGGGAGAGGCCTCCGGTGGGGACGTTTTAATGGTGGTTGTAGTTTGATATGGGTCTATGGGGCCTTACCGTAAGCAAATAGAATATTTCACTTTCACTTAATACAATTTTGTTGAAGCGTTCATTGTGTTGATTTTGATGCATGCATCTTAATCCGGGGCGAGGTTCGTGCGTGCATCAAACCAACAGTAATTACAGCAATGTAGAGTACCAGCAAGTGGTATCTAAAAACAGTTTGTATGATTGCGATCGAAAAATAGTGGAAAAGATCGTCATCGGCGCAACCAAGTATTGGGCACGCAGCATGACCTCGTGGAAGACGATCAATTACCGACGTTGGAGGTTTGCTAGGTAATTTGACCAGCATATCCGCAACACTACCATGAATAATTCGGAATGTAGTACCGGGGTTGTACACAATTGCTTCCAGCGTACCGAGACTACCATTTGCAGCCATTTTCTGGGGTCCGATATTTTGAGTAACTTGTATGGGCAAACTGACGATCAAATCTAAGTATGGTGCCATTCGGCCGAACTGAGAATCTGGCAAACCCATGATCATTTCAATTTCAGAAGAGCTCAACCCCTTCAGTTTTCCCTTTAAATTTGCGACTACTCTCACTGGATATGAGTCGCATGGCAAAAATTTAGCAGTACTCGAAATAAACAAGTTATTGATCGATAGTCCGGTTGTGTTGTCTGGAGTAACAAACGTCGTCCTCCTATCGCTAGATATCCAATGCAGTAAAGACGTATCCTGTTGATTGATAACTCGCGAGTTTATTAATCCAATATAGGCTGGAGTCCATACACCAAGACGTGCGTTGCGGCATCCCTGACTCCACCCAGGATCATTCCGGAATTGCATTGACTCGTCAAGAACAATGACATCTTCAAACTCGCGCCATAGTTGATAACCAGCAAATTCAGTAGCACTGCGTTTTGGTCTCAGCGTAGGGTCTCGAAAAATTGGATCTACTCCAACAGGAGGAAGTTGCAAAACATCTCCAACAAGCACCACGTGGGTTCCTCCAAATACCACATTCGGGAGACGCTTTGCAATGCGGAACCGCCTATCTAATTGGACCAGTTGATATTTTTCATCATAGTCACTTCGTCAATGATCAGTACGTCGAGCTCTGTTGAAGCGTCAGCATACGTTTTACCGATAAGTTGCAAAAGGAAGCTCTCGAGGGTCCTACCTCCAATTAGGCTAGATGTTTTTCCAGTTATTGCCGTCTTAACGAGGGAGTTTTGGCGAGCCCATCTGACACAGAGAGTCTGCACTGCTTCAATGACTCGGCCTTTGCCAGTGCCACCTTCACCTCCTAGAAACAGTCGAAGCTGATCCGCTTTAAGAGAATCTTCGACATTACCAAGAGCATCAGATGAACTCTCTGCATGTTTCCATCTAGTTAACAAAGCCACTCCAATTTTTTAAGATCACAGTGTTGCTTTCTGTTTAGCGTGAAAACCCTAGACACAGTACTACTACTGGCAATGGTTGCACTGTGCTTAGAGTTGCAGAATGCACCAGCAATTCGGGATTCCAGGCCGTGTTTTCGCCACGAAGCGTATTTTCCAGTAGCTCAATCACTTCCGTTGCTCGAACGTCACGGCATTCTTGGTTTGGTGTGGTCAGTACGTTGTCAGTACTAGCGTCGCCAACCCATTTCGTCATAGTTTAAGAGAAATTGATTCTAAAACTGGTCGTGCTGTAGCTGCCTCAGTTGCTGTAATTTTTGCCACTCCTTGTAGCATGTCAAATTTCTGAAATGCAAGTAAGTAAGTAAAAGTAAGTGAGCAACCCGCATTGCAGGTGATGCAGCAGATGGACAGACTAACGGATGGTAAGCTGTTGCGCTCAATAATTTCACTACTGTCTTCGTTGAGACCCCATATATCAAAAGCTTCATCATATACATCACACTCCTCCTCGGGTAACTCATTGCCAAATAATTCATGTGCATCGTACAAATCTTCTCGGTCATCATAGACACTGATTTCGATACCTGCATCACCTCCTTCTTCATGTATCTCTTTATTTGATTTGTGTGCTTCCACTTGCTGGTCCTTGCTGTTTCCAATACCGCTATAATAGTCATCCATGTTGCTCATTATTGTTTTGACAAAACTGCTTCGAGTGGTTTCCCATTCTTTGTATACACACAACCAAAATTCGTCAGACACGGTTAACTAGGTCCGCTACAGAGCGGAAAGGTTTAAATAGCACTAGTGATAATGCCGCGTGTTTGACACGAAATTCCATCGGTGAATCACTATCAACGTACGGCAGACGATAACCCCGTATGACTGGAACTACCTCCTGAAACATTCTGCCTAGACTGTGTGTAAGCCAAAGTGGGTGCTCGCTTAAAAATGCAAGCTTCGATTCCCTGGTATTCTCATCCTTTTTTCTGAAGTCGTGCATGGAGAATTTGTAGAGGTTTGACAGGTTCAATTCATGGGGGCGAAAAATGTCGTCCAGATTAGACACAGCCTTAAACTCCAAAGCTCCCACCTCGTTGTACCTTCTCACGAGCCGGCACGAATACTCTTCTGAGGCACACAGCTGATGAATTATATCGCCCAAAGCCAGTGTCGTGCATGCAGCACTTAAATAGCAACATGAACCCCTGTACTGATAAATAACAGCTAGCGGTCCAGCAATCTCCTGTCTATTTGTCGCACTGTACACAGCAGAAGCAACTCGTTTTCGAGAAAGGGCTAGCTTTTGTTGAAATCCACATACCGTAGGCACTGTTTTTAATTGTTCGCGCTCTTGACGGCGTTTGAAAGCCCCAAGCGCGATCGCAACCACGGAATCCAGCTTTTTCTGTTGTTTGGTTACATACTGGCAACAATAATGAATTCGATGTTGTTGCTTCTTGTCCTCCTATAAGCAATTGATTATCATGGTTGCACTTGAAATTAGATATTATCACTTGGTTGAATCCATTAACAATTCATGCCCCACTGGACGGCATAATTCCATACCTGATGTGGTAAATGTCGTCTCATTCACACGTTCTTTTGGAAATCCATATCTACAGAATGACGTAGCACGGGA
Organism: Phytophthora cactorum; assembly: GCA_016864655.1. Taxonomy (NCBI): domain Eukaryota; phylum Oomycota; class Peronosporomycetes; order Peronosporales; family Peronosporaceae; genus Phytophthora; species Phytophthora cactorum. The sequence goes on from NHQK01000038.1 coordinate 474,725, forward strand.
CTGCTTGAAGAACGTTCCAGTGTGACACCACTAGGTTGATTGAGCAACAGTAATAAGGACAGCACCATGTAATCTACTACCGTTTGAGGCATTCGAGAATCAGCCGTTGATGGATGGAGACAGCATCTCAACCAGGCAGGTCAGCGGGTCGTTTAGGAAGGGATCATCATCACGCCTACAAAGTCTCACCTTAGGACAATTCAAATGATCCAGTCAGCTAATAATCCCAACTTCATAATTCTCGTGTTTGGTCTTCAAATTTTCCTCTTGACACAGACTAGCTTCCATGATCTCACGCCCTTCTACCATATGAATCGCGTCTCTCAGCATATCTCGGCTCCTGACTTCGCGTTCAGCTTGTTCCAATAGATCACTAGCAGACAATGAATATTTCCAAATAGGCTAGTGAGTGGGTCGATTTTGAAGGAGAACACTACGCAGGAGGTGTTGTGAACTGCATTTCATTTTGTAACTTTTGCACTTGAAGAGCGAGGGCTCAGAAAGTTGTAACTTTGTTTGATCGCTGAACAGGCCTGCCTGGGGGTCCTTACGGGCATATTCGGGAGTTGGTCATGACATAAACTTAGCGAAATGACCTCCACACCCGTTAAACCAATATTCACCCAAATCTAGAGGAATCGTGTTGCTGACTATTGAGTCAGCATATTTCTCAACTGATTCACGAAATAATTGAGAGTTACCACCAGATAGCATCGCACCCACAGCAGCAGTATTAGTAGGCACGTTAAGCTTGCCTAACTTGTACTCGACGCGGAAGTTGTATTCCGCGAAGAAGGACAGCCACCTCGCCACCCGTTGCGATAGGTGTGGCGAGTTGGTCGCCGACCGCAAGGACGCTTGGTCTGTATAGATCACAAAGGGACGAGAGCCCAGACGATGCACCCGGAACTTAACGAGGGCATACTTCATGGCAAACAGCTCCTTGTCATGAACGGGGTAGTTCCGTTCGGCAGCCTTGAGTTGGCTGGACTGGAACGATATGACTCGTTCGTGTCCGTCTGTATCGTTCTGCAACAACGCACAACTGACTGCGTAGTCAGAAGCATCGCAGACGACGCTGAACGGCTTCGTCTCACCCGGCGGCGCCAGGACCGGCGCCTGCTGAAGGCTAGCCTTGATGCTTTCAAAGGCGTCCTGGCGCTGAAGCTCCCAGCGCCAGTCGGAATCCTTTTTGAGAAGATCCGACAAGGGTCTAGCCAGACCCGCGTATCCCGCGCTGTACTTGTGGATGTAGTTGACTAAGCCCAACCACTTCCGAAGATCCTTCTGGGATCGAGGAGTGGGCCAAGCAGCAACGGCTTTGACCTTCTCCGGGTCGGCCCGAACGCCGACGTTGCTGACGAAGCAACCGAGAACCTTGATCTCTGGCGAGGCAAAGACGCACTTGTCGATGGCATAGAGCTTGTTGGCTCTCATGACTTCCAACACCCGACGGAGGTGCCCCAAGTGCACCTCCATAGCTGTCTTGCCATCCCCGGGACAGCTATGGACGAATATATCGTCGAAGTATGTCTGGGCGTACGCACGCAGCGGCCTGAAAAGCTGCGTGACCAAGCGATTAAACGTCGCTGGGGCATGAGACAGGCCCTGCGGCGTGACAAGCCACTCCCAGAGCATGCCGCTCGGAGTGCTTTCCGCTGTAAGCGGGATGTCGCTTTCGCTCATCAGGATCTGGTAGTATCCGTCCACCAGATCTAGCGCACTGTACAGCTCGCAGCCGACCATGTTGTTTAACAACACATCCTTTCATGGGATTGGTGTCTGGGCTGGCACCGTCGCGTTGTTCAGCTTGTTGTAAGCGTTAACCAGACGCCACTTCTCGTTCGGCTTCCGAACGCAGAAGGTTGGCGTCGAGTGCGGGGATTTCGATTCCCGCACCATGCCTGCCTTTGCCTTCGCGGCAAAGAAGGCATCAATGACCTCGCACTGCTCTCGAGGCAGAGGCCATTGCTGGGTGACACAATACTTTGTGCCAGGCACGAGATCGATCTCGTGCCGAACTCCTCGATCTGGTGGGAGTTGCGACGGTTGATCCTTGGATACCACGTCCCAAACTCCTTCACCAAAGGATACACCGGGTCCTTGGGGTTCTTGAGAACTTCAGAACCCAAGCGCGCCTCGCGTCGCTTCTTCATCTCTTCCAGGACGTCTTCGTCCAGGACAGAGGAGGAGTTTAACTCTTCTGGAGTGGTCTCCGGCTTCAGGAGCACCACCTCCGCGATCTCCCCAACCTTGAGATCGGCCAGGAAATCGTCCACTGCAATTTCCTCGAGGTTCAGGAGTTCTGACACCTCAGCCAGCGGTTCCAAATGGATGCCTGCTGCCTTGACGGGACGACCGGTCATGCCGTCGAAGATATGATAACACTCTTCGACCGGCCGAGTTAAAGGAGCCCGGGCCCTGGACTCCGAGTCGCTAGGAGCGACGGTGTTGTCGCCGGCGACCGCGACGTGGTACTTCGTTACCCACGTCGTGCGATGTCTCAATGGCGACATCGGGGGCACTCACGGCTCCGTGTGGAACACTGTTACCTACACAGGAAGCGCGTTCCGCGTCTGCCTCTTCAGCTAAGGTCTGGGCGACTGTTTGTGGACCTTTGGTTACCCACCTGGCATGCGCTACCTGGCGCTGCCACCTTCGAAGCTTCATCCTACGGTCTAGACTCCGGTGGGGATCGAGGGCTACCCGCACAGGGCTGCCGCGCTCGATCGGGTGTAGCTCCTGCTGCCACCACTTCCGTGGAGTCGTCCAATACGTCGACGACTGCCAAATATTCTTTGTATGCTATGGCACCCTGGCGGCCCTTGTGGGCAGCCCAGTTCCGAACAGAGGTGAGAACATGACTCACCAATGCTCTGTCGGATACTGCAGGGCGGCTCGCACCAATTTCTTTGCAGCGCCAATCAATCCATGGCTCATGCTTTTCGAGCCATGGCATGCCCAGGATCAAGTCATACTTGTCCATCTCAAGAACAGTGAACTGTTCCGAGCTGTCGAAGTCCTCGAACTTGACAGCTAGATCCATGTGGATACGGGGAACGGTGATCACCTTCCCGCCAGCCAGTTGCACTGACACTATTCCTTTGCCTTTGCTCTCTCTCAAGGCATCGGTCAACTTGTTGCTGTTGCTAGCACCGTTTGGCGGCGTGTGAAGATCTTCGACGCCCCAAAATCAATGAGGACACGAAAAGGGAGTTCGTATTCTCGTACACGTGCGTGTACTACAAGCGGCCCACCGCTGCCCTTCTCCGCTTCGAGAGTGCACAGACTCTCAGGGGCTAAGTTTCCATGGTGCGCGCCACCCGCGCACCGCTCATGAAGACTTAAAGGTTCACCAGTAGGGTGACCCGCCCCTACTGGTCGCCTGCGCTCCCCTGGCCTCGGGGTCGCGGCTTCTGCCAGCGACCCTTGAGACCTAGATGCCTGGGAGGAAACCGCTTACGCTGTCCTCCTGCGGGGCAGGCCCGTTTCATATGACCCCGCCTTCCGCAGCCATAGCAGCGGATGTCCTGCTGCTCGGCGAGCCCGAGTTCCATGGGGACAGGTCCACTGGGGGCTGTGCGATTCGCACTCGGCGTAGAGCCCCTTGGTCACGCAGGTGCTGGCGTGCGTGCCTGGCGATGGCTGTACTCCTCCTGGAGGGCCAATTGAATCGCCTCTTCGAGGGTGCTGGCCTGCACCCGGAACAATTGCGTGCGTGCAGGGCCCACCCGGAGGCCTTCCATGAACACCGTCACATTGATTTGTTCATGGAGTGGGTTTCCCACAAGGGATGCAGTGAGCTCCCGCATCTCTTGGATGTATTCGTGCAGCTCAAGCTTTCCTTATTTACACGAGAGGAAGCGTGAGCGCTGGAGGTACTCATAGTTCGCCGGGAGGAAGGCGGCTCGAAGCTGTTCACACAGCTGAGCCCAGGATGCAAAGCATCCCGGCGTAGTTGCTTCACGTGTGTACGCCCAACTCTTAGCACGACCGCTAAGATTGGAGAGGGCGAAAGCAACACGGAGTTGCTCGGTCGAGATCAGAGCTGAGTCCATGGCGAGCTCTACTTCTCGAACCCAGAAGTGAAGGTTTTCACCTTCCTTCCCTTTGTACGCGTTCACCTTCAGCCGCAACGGCTTCTGGTGAGATGGCTGTACTTCTGCCATCGGGGGTTGCATGCTTCCCCGCATGTGGGCGATAAGCCCACGTTCATAAGTGTCGAACGCACTGACGCGTTCGACCTGCTCGGCTGGCGTTGCCGCCACCAAGCTCTGCAAGGCATCCATACCGAAGATGCCTGCCATCTTTCGAACGGACTCGTACTGAGAGTCGTTCAGATGAGGGAACTCATTCCGGTCCATGTTGACCAGAACTCAGAGGTTCAGGTAGTCTACCCGCGTTGGCGTGGATTTACTACAAGTGCTACCAAGTGTGACGGGTCACACAGCACCTTGCACAGAGGAAGTGAGAGCTTCCAAGAGTATACAAACTCTCAGTGAACGGCAGTTCACTAGTCCCTGGCCTTAAGGGACAACTGACCAAGACTAGGTAGATTTAAGACTGCGTATATTTATAGGTGTTTCTAAATCGATCTACATACTAAATGCAAGTCACCTATAGAGTATCCTAGATGTTATCCTATTGGTTGGCTTTGAGGGCATGTAGCCATGGTGTGTCCACACCATAGAGCCCCTGAAGAGTGACAGGCACTCTTCCATGTAATCCCATTACATTGCTTACTTCCGCGCAGCTGTTGATCTCTAATTTCTGTGTGGAGAAGCCAGGCCTTTAGCCAGTCGGTGTGTATGGTTAAATCGCGTTAAGGATGAATGTCAAAGCCCGAAAAAGACTTTATAACAACTAACATTCAGTTGTATCGAAGTCAATACAATCTTAAACGCTAGGACGGTGTCCGTCCGTTCGTCACACATAACGCTCAGATTTTCGAGCCTTCTCATTGGCTGCCGAGCGAAGCGAATGGGGCCGAATTTCGATTATGTGGTCCACACCACTAAATAACAAAACGGAACAGTAATTTTACGTTGTTTATGGCTCAAATGAAAAGCCAGCAAACTAGGCTAGTAGAGTGGAAGCTCTCTGTCCTAAATCAATATCAAGCTAATAGAACATGCCAGCAGCATCACTACAGGCCGTGCTCTAGCTTACAACTGCTTAAGCTACTCTCCTTGATTGAGCCTTTTGTTGGCCAAAAAAGAACAACAGTCTAAAGTGATGGGTTACAATGGACAGAGATCATTTTAGCATATTGTGAACACCAGCTCTTTGTCCTTTCGGATTGCTATTACCAAATCGTGGTCGATTTGTATATAAATCCCTACCTGGGTATTCTAGTCGAATTACAAATAAATCTACCAGCTCTTGCCCGATTGACCAGTTGACGCCGTCAATGATCGTTATATGCACGAGAACGGCAGCTGGTTGACTACAGCCATCAACGTGTTCGGTCTAACAAGGGTAAGCTGAGGGATTTATATATAAACTTGAGGTAAGTAGAGCATAATTCCCGTAATAATGGTCGATATAGGATCCGAATAGGACAAAACGCGTGGTGAGTACAATAAGCCTTATCCATTAATACACGCTCAAAATGTCATCAAGTCACCAAAAATTAGACCCGTTTTGTCATTATTTCAATTATACGGGCGTATAATGTCTTTCCCCCATATTTAAGATCTTTATTGCTGCGCCGCAAGTATTATAATGCATCGTGACAGTTTGTGTCACTTAGAACTGGGAAAGTATACGTCATGGTATCACCCGATAGCCTTGTTTCCTATTAATAGGCTAATCGATTTGAAAATCGATCGGTTATCAGTCTCTACAAATCTTTGTAACTTGCCACTGATTTTTGAAACGCCTGGAGATATACGGATGGACTCGACTGATGAGACTATTGAACAAATTTTGTGTCCCAACACGGAGTGTAGGAATGTATTCGGAGCAGTATTATCAGTGTTGGCTCGAAGTTACGAGTAAATAGTCAAATAGACGTCCTATTATTTCAAGCCGTCTTGACGTGTCACTATCGTCATCTTATCTATAGTGCCATTAATATAGTGTCGATTAGATTAATTGAGAGCCTAGCCTAAGTAGGACTCCAGACGATTTTGCTGTAACTCCGAGTATCTATACCATAGCATTCATATTTCCTCGCTTCTTTGCCTTCATGATTATGTATCCTCACCCAGATTTTCAACTGTATTATGTGTGAAACAGTTTGCTTCACATGTCAGTTTGTGTTCGAACACGCACGTAGATGCTGATACTTAAATTCTAAGGCTTTTGATGTGTTATTCATTTTTTTTCTTATCCTGCGTTACCACCCTTCATGGGTCATATTAATATACACTTCACCTATCAATGCTCGAGCTCGCTTGATTTTCTCACCATAGCTGAATAAGCCCACACGAATGGGCTGAAACAAAGGCTGATTACTCTCTGCCACGAAAAATCCGAGTCTAAAATAGTGAAACGGAGCTAAAATGGAGATTATATAACTAAACAGCGACATCATTTTTCAGGACATCCTGACCTCTAAGTTTTGACTCCTAATTATGGAGAGTGCATCACTTTTATTCATACGATAAAGTATACCATAGTATATATTACTAAAAAAAGCATGCGCGGGCATGCTTTTTTAAATCTAAACTACGCTCGGCGAATTTTTCGGGGTTATTAAATAACCCGCATTTAATCGTATGTAATAATAATATAACCTTGTGTCCTCAACCTTCTCCCCTATCATCATAAAGCTGATATCGATGAGTTCGCGCAAGCGTTATAAGTGCCGCTTCTACTTAATAGCGCGAGGCACGCGCGAAGACGTTACCTGGATTGCATGCGGTGATAGACTGGGGCGAAATCTTCATGCATTTGAAAGGTTGCCGATACGCAGACGGCGTTGCTTATACAGACAGATGTGACGGGCAAGGAGCGACGTGAAGCCTACTTCGTCATTTGAGCACCCCATCGTCTTGAAGATCTTTAGCGTGAGAGCGGCGAGCAAGGATGTCAAGATCCACCTTGCCGAAGGCTGAATGGAATCGACAAGTCCGGGAGAAGGGATGGAACTATGTATCAACCGTTTATCAAGCGTGCCCGATGCGTAATGAGAGAAGCGTGGTTCTTCGCGAAGTAAAGTGTAATTGATCTCTGCTGGCGAAGCTGCCCTACAATGTCCTAGCTACTCAGCAAGCTCGAGCTACAGTGGTTCCAGTGGCATTACTACCATTAGCTTCTGCCATCGGCGAGCATTGCGATCTCGATGAGTGTCTCCAGTATTCTGGCGGAACAAGTACGGCGGTGTATTCAGTCGTTTTGTTCGCATTTCAGTATAAACGATTGAGTAGGAAGTGCAACTACAGTCGTAGAAAATTAAAAAAAAAAACTACAGTTGGTCAAGAGGAACTCGATCCTGGCCGGTAATAATCGAGAAAAAAACGAGACGGAGCCATGGGCAAAAAAAATCAAATGTACGTTTGAAGCAAAACAGAGATGGTATATTCCGATACCGGTAAGATACATGTAGTTCGAAGAAGTGCTCATTGCACCTCGACCAACGATGCACCCCTCATCCAGAAGCATTCAGCGAGTTACGCTTGAGCATGTTTTGGGCATTGAAAAGACGGTAGGCCTTCTCTTGGATAGGAGTTTGGATGGTCTTTTTGACATCAACCGGCCGAAGTTTTTGCTGATTCCACCAGGTAATGATCGTCTTGACATCTCGATCGGCGTCAATTAGACGCTGGATTTTTCCGCCTTACCTGGTAACCGGCTTCGCCTTCTGGCTTGATTTCAGCGAATAATTCTGTCTCAAATGCTGCGCAAGCATCTGTAGGTAGGCCTTCTTTACGACCGTAGTTTGGGTGAGCTTTTTGATATCGTCCAGTTTTAAGTTTTGCATAGTTCACCAGTTAACGAGGAACTTGATAGAGCCGGCTTCGTCCAGTTGATTGTCGATACCAGTGGCCAACCCCTTCGCTAATTTGTCGTCACTAGCAATTAGCTTCTTAGCGGCGTCGTCGGAGTTACCAAGCTTCTTCACCACTTCGTCAACCAAACTAAGCTGGACGCTTCCTCTCTCTTCGTCTACAGAGTCCACAACGCCGGTTTGCTTCTGGCTTTCGCCTCGCAGGTGTCTCACAGTGTTCGTGGGAGCAGCAACCGACTTCACCGCATCAGGTACGATAATGGCCGATACCTTGGTCAGACTTGCAGGCGGTGCAGCGTCACAGTGAGCAAGAAATGCAGCCGCGGCGACGAGAACAATGGAGCTCAAGCGCATCGAAGGTTCGTCGGTTCAGGAAAGAAGGACTTGGGCAGATGCGAGGGAAATGAGGAATGAGCAGACTCCGAATGAGTAGTATCACCGGTGGAAAAAAACTCTTGAACAACAAAAACGTTCAGTCAATGACACAGCATCGCTCTCGATCACATACGGTTTCTAAAACATGTACAAAGGAGTGGCGGTATCTATACCGGTATAAATAATCCTGTGACACAGCATCTCTCTCGATTGCATACGGTTTCTTGTTAAAGGAATGTCGGTACCTAGGGTACGGCAATGTAGTACCATGGTATTAATAGTCCATATGTAGGTGACAGGATGACCTGTATTATAGAAATGACAACAGGCTTAATCAGTTAAGTAATAGGGATCACTGGGAGGCACCTACTGATATCTACCTAATTTGCAGGATATTTTTCCTGTGGGACTTGCATACAAAACCAAAACAATTGCTGGATCTAGCATTTACTCTGACGTAATTGGGGCTCTTAGCGCAAGTTTAGATTCCACTTCGCTTGGCGGGGTTTCATGCAGTGAGTACACGCACCCACTGACAAGCTGATGAGCGAGCTACCTGTACGCGTGGCGCTCGCGGCGCATCCTGATACCTCCATAATGGAGAGCAGATCTCGAAGACTTTCCTCATACGCTTATCCATGCACATGATTACGAGCGCTGCTTTGACGCTCTACGGGTCAAATACATACTCCAGCGAACAGGTACGGTAGTCAGAGTTGCGCTCAGATAGCATTTTAAATCTTTTCAGACATTTTAGCCAATAAACTGATGAGCACGGGGTGAAAACATACAGATTTCTGGGTCAAAACATACATTTTCGGGGGCAAAACATACACGATATTTTAATCTATCACCCTGCTCCTCAGTCCCATGAGTAGGCTTGATAAAGTTATCGAAAACTGCTACACTGACAGAAACGTTCCCCGCAGTGTAGTATAGGCTCATCGCTGACAAAAACTGTTCCTGCTTTTGCCTTGTCTGTCCCCTGTTGAAGAAGACATATCTATTGAACCAAATCAGATACTAGTAAATGTTTTATCAAGCATACTGAAGCCTTTGTGTCAGAGCTTGTGCTGCAATGTGGGAAGTAGAACGCAAAGAGGCTTGCAACGTACATGTAGTCATCTAGACCGTCGCCATTGGTGCTTGTTAAGCGGATCGAAGAGTGAAGGCGCAGTACTGCTGCAGCAACAGCACACTAACCGAGCAATTCGCTCTGATCAGTTAGTTAGTCCACTATAAGTGAGAAATTTGCCAAGCTACTAGCTTTATAGTCGACATTGCAGCCTAACTGAGCAAATAAAGCGGACCACAACCCTCGCGGACGAACTTTCTTCTTTCAAATCTAAACATGTGAGTTAAACTATTGAAATAGTTTGCTGCCAGGCATTGCAGTGTGGGCGTCGTGAGATTTGCTCCGGTAAACGTTGTAGTGTTGTTTTGTTTGCCGCAGTCTGTGCCAAAACGTCATCTCCTCTATCTACCCAAGACCCTTACTACAGTGGCATGAACCCTGCCGCGCTTCGCGCGGGGATCGGCTCGCTGCGCTCGCAAGGTATTTTGTACTAGTACCATGTATGTTTTGCACGAAAAAGTGGTATCGTCTGAACCTTTTTTACGTGTGCTTCCGTTTCACTTGAAGGCGTAGTCACCTTTTATTTTGCAAATCTCTCAACACATGTAAATTGACCCGTAAGAGCAGCGCTCTTATACATGTGCATGGACACGCGTATGAGGAAAGTCTTCGAGATCTACTCTCCATTATGGAGGTATTGTACTGGCAGGGATTCAAGATACCAACATTTCAGTCGGCGATTCTGAAGCCAGTTTTTATCAGACTCAAATAAATAAACCCTCATTGGAAAGCGTAGAGTTTCAGCTACCTAAGGGGCCACTCATTCATTGCTTAAATACGGAAAGTCTCCGTATTCCGCCAAGATGCTGTCTCATGTGGGGAATGCGCAAAAACGGCTGCGAATTGGGCAAAACGGACCGCATTTTCGGAATCTACGCACAATTATAGTTATAGATCTAACTATTGATATAGGTTTTCCAATTTATGACCTTCATATGGGCACCTACTTCTTGGCATCATGAATTCCCGCCAGTACAAATCCAGGATACGCCGCGAGCGCGACGCGTACCAGGTAGCTCGCTGATCAGCTCGTCGGTGGGCGCCCCCGGCGTATTACAGTCCACATACATGCCGTCCTGTCTGTCCAACATCAGCAGCAGCGTCGACGCCACCGAGTGCTACAGAAGCGACTGGCCTACCTCCTTCGTCTTCGAATGCTAGTGCGCGAGCGTAATTATCTGACAACTACGGCCTTGACGTCTAACGCGTATTATGCATGGGCATACATGTACAAGTCGCGGTATTTTAGCAACACGGTCTCCATTTCGACGGACACATACGACTTGCTTTTGGAAGCCTTTAGCCGTCACTATAGCGTCAGATCAGGTCCATCGAGACGTGGCCGACCAAGTAGATTTGTTTCGAAGAACAAGTTCTCGCGAATGCTCTACACCTGTATACACCGCTGTTGAGAACAACTTTGTGCGAGCTTTTCGGATTTCCTCCGTCCACCATGGGCAGGGCGCTCAAAAGTCTGAGATCGCGCTAATGGCGGCATTACGGGACATACCAGAAGCATCTGTACAGGGGCCGTCGTTGGGCTGAGCAGGTGTTTAGAAAAGAGGGGCTAATAAAGGGGTATTTCTGCGTTGCTGATGGCAAGAACTACGCTGTACAGGCACCCAAAAACAGCGACATCCAAAACGCATACTACAACGGTGAGGGAAATGTGGTTCTCTTATTTTTTTATGCTCTTATTAGCATTTACTCATTGATTAGGGTGGCTACATAGCACTAAGGTCACCGGTGTGTTATGTTTTGGCTTTGATGGTACATTGATTTGGGGGAAACCCATCTTTCCAGGATCTTGGAATAGCGGTGAAATGAGCCGCCCGTTAAAGCATTGCTTAGCTGATCCTGATCAAACAATTGAATGTGGATGCTACGCAACTGAGTCTGCTTTCCCTGTAAGTGACTCAGGTAGAATGAGAATTATCACTCCTCTCAAGGGAGATCTGGAGCGTGCGAGTCCAGAATGCCGAGGTGGATTGCTAGCGATGGGCGCAGCAATAACTTCAATTAGGCAAGCTGCTGAATGGGGCATGGGATGCATCCCGAAGTGCTACCGTCGCTTGCTGCTACCTCTTCCCTACAACCCAGAGAAACGTGCTCGACTCATACGGAATTGCGATCACTTGTACAACTTACGCGTACGTACAACCGGAATCAGCCAGATTCGAACGGTCTTCGCTCAATTTGTAGTCTCACTTCCAGATAACCTTCACGTACGTAGATAAACTAAAACACGGTATCTCTTCATTTAACGAGTATCCAAAAGGAGCACATTTCCTATCTTCATCTAACAGGAATACAAAATAATGTTCATGCAACCAGTTTTTTTTTCTTAAAAAAAGTGTGCAAATAGATGCCTATCCAGTCTGTTGAAATGTAGATTGCTCAACTTCCAATACTCTTGCTAGGCGTTCTATTCAGCAGATTTACCGGTTTGTTTGTCTCTGTCCTCCTCGTTGTTTTGTTCTGATATGGCACCAGCCCCTCCACCAACTAGACGTGCTACAAGCAACATCATCATTTGCTGGTTTGCCGATTCTCGATCGTCACGCTGGCGCTGGTAGATCTCACGTTCTCTGCGATATTGCGCCTCCCGAGCGTCGTGGCGCTCGTCCATCGCCATCAGCATCGCTACCATTGGATTTACCTGGTTCAACGAGCTTTCGTCCACACGCATGTCTTTTTCGGCGTTGTCTATCAGTCGGGCCAGCTTGATGCAACGACGTGCATTTGGCTGAGAGAGACGGCATCTGGTGACATCGACGACCTTTTTTCAAGCTTTTTGGAGAGCTCTGCCAGCTCCGAGGGTTCCAGTCCCGCACGAGCCATTGCGTGTAACGGGGTACATGTAGTTGTGGACATGTTAGCTGAAATGGATGGCGTCGCACTGAGCGTGGCAGGATTGTTCGGTGTGGCAGCAGTGCCGATGATCTCCTCGGTTCCCTCCTGTGCGTCGCCCACAAAATTGGTAATGGGGGCTCCGTTATTTTTGTCATCGCTATCCTTATCCGGCTTCTCATCAAGATGATTAACCACAGCGATTGCAGATTCAATAGCGCATTGAAGACGTTTTGCTCGCTGCACCTCCGCGGGACTCACATATTAAAATGCCTGTCAGAAGTGCGTTTAGCGTGATAAAGGCTCAAAGAGGCATACCTGAGGGATTCGGAACACGAACGAGCTTCTGAAACTTACGCTTAAGGCTTTCATCATCCCTTTCAGTCCACCCGCTAGGGATATTTGTATTGAATCGAGAGGCGACGTTTTGCCACTGCTCCGACCCAAAAGGAAGGACTTCTTCAACGATGTTCAGCAACCCTGAAATAAATGAACGAATCAGTTTAGCTTACCAACTCTCAGTTTAACTACTGCAAATCCCCTACTTATGACTTCAGACGTCGTGAAGTTCGTTCCCTTTGTCTTGGTCTTCGGCATTCGTGCCAGTCCTCGTACACCCTTCCCGTCAAAACGCAAAATGAGAAACATTTGTGTCAGAAAGCCACAGAAGCTGGGGTAAATCCCTTCTGATCAGATATTTCAGTCCGGACCAAATGCGGGCGTCTTTTGCATCGTTTGGTACCAGTTTAGTACGCACATGGTCCACCATATCGATAGACATACGCGTGACACCCTTCTAATCATTTGACAAACCTCTATAAAAGTTAAATGTGAACAAAACAAAAGAACGTATTTATTTGGTTACTTATCGACAAATGCATCTTGAGGAGGAGACGGAAAGTACGTCCTAAATCTACCGTTCACATCACGAGGGCCTTCTGGGAAATGATTCGCATCTCTGAATCCGCTTATAATGGTATCAATGTCCAACGTTTCCCAAGCCATACCAACAATATAAGAGAGAAGCAAGAGTCGATCACTTGCTTCTATAAAGAGCTCGTGTTCTCTGTGCCATTCTCGATACAGATCCCTAAACATGTTGAGTGTTAGAACAGTTTAGAAACCGCTATGCCATCAACAAGTACGTATTGTATGTTACTCTTGAATGAGCACATAACCCTCACGTCCATCGGCTGGCTGAGCCCTGTAGGTATGTATTGCACCTTCGTGCAGGTGTCTTCAAGATGCTGCTTTACGCTCTCCATCTTGTAAACTTGCAGAGTGTCCAGCATGAGTATGCGGCACCCTTGGACTGCTGGTGCCCATACCTGATCAAGGCCAAACACAATAATAGTAAATAAATAAAATCAATTTATATAACAATAAACTATTATAATATGCAATACCTCTTCAATCCACTTCATCATTGTGGCATGGTCGTACCACGCTTTCCGCTGCGTGGTGTGTACAACTCCTGGATGTCCCCAATTCGGGTCGGACATATCCGTGTACAGATCCGCACTAAGGACACCAGAGAAAACAACGAACGCAGGGAGTTTCTTACCCAGCGCAGATGCACAAAGAAAAACACTACATCGAACTCCATTTTCCCATCCCTTAGGCAATGTCGATGTGCTTGGCTCCAACAACATCAATCGTCAAACGACCAGGGTTGTCGATTCAAATCCCGGTCTGACCCATGTTAAAGAGACCTCCATATCAATCTAGCTGAGAAAATGATGACGAGAAAAAATCATCACCTTCGACTTCAACATAATTTGTCGTCGGCAATTTCCTAAACTACAATAATACAAAAATATTAGCGATTTTAGATTTCAATTATTAAATGCAAAAAATTACCTGCATGTCGTTCTTGAGTTCGAAGGTGATCTGTTCAAAATATACGCAGCATACTGTACCGCATCTTCCCACAAACCCATCGGGAGACCACACGCAAAACCATGCATTTTGCCATGTTCATGACATTCCTGCGCATTGTCTTCGCCTTCCCGTTGCTTGCTTGGTTTCGAGCGTCGCACCTCGGCCCCTCCACGCCCGTGCGCTGATAGAATAGGCCCACGTTATGGCACTCTCCACCCGAATCCGTTCGCAATACATGTATTTTGCAGTCGGTCCGTTTCTCAAAGAAGACAAGAAAGCACTCGGAATTGTTTTTGCGGTGGCGTCTTTCGTACGCTCCACACACACTCTACAGTAATTGCTCTTGTGATCGACGAAGTTTATCATGTAGCGGTTGTTGAGCCGGCCTCTCGGCGTCATCGGACCCTTCAAGACTGAGCAGATCACTCCACCCACTCTATTGATCGGAGAGTGGTCTCCACTGTCCTTCTTCGATTGTCTTTTTTTGTCTGCTTTCCTTGCGCACAAGTAAGACAGCTAACGCGTATGGGATCAGTGCGTTCGATGCCAGAGCTTGGATCTCGCGCCAGGCGCCCTGCTGCATCATAGCTGAGGTGCCCCAGACGCTTGTGAAACTCGGCCAAGGTACCCTTCTGAACAGCACTACCGACACGTTCGATTCCTCGTTGAGTGCGGCCATGATCACATCTGACACGATCTCGTGTGTCTGTTTCGCACTTCGAGCACGTTGCCACCGTCCTTGGCAGACATCACCCACGGTAAGTCAAAGCGTATCCCTTCTCGTCTAATTTGGCGTACGAGATGAGATTGCGTACCACGTTGAGTGGTATGGCACGCACGGCAAGTGGCAGGTCAGGTTCTTTCTTGTGGCCTCGACCACGACCCGGATAAACTGCTCGCAGATGTACCACCTAATTGCACTCGTGACAGCGCCGTGTCTCCGTATTGCGTCGCTCATCACTGCGGCAACGATCTCCTTGCCAAGATTCATGTGCCTCAGTGGCTCGAGTTCCAACGCTTTCGCAAAGTTTGCGAGCTCCTCGGCTTGATGTAGATATTCGTTCCTTGTATCGTCAACCTTTGCCATCAGTACAGTACGTAGGTCCACGGACCGTACTGTACGATGTTGTTCAACGCTAGGAAGTCTGGACCGCCACCGCACGCCTCGGAAATGGCCACCAAGTACATATTGTTATCTGACCACGTGCGCTTATTCTCCTTCGGTGCTGTAAATAACTTCATCGCCTGAGTTGGGTGATGTTTGTCTTGCATGCCTCGAGCATCCTCTCCATCACGTACGTAGGTAGTTGTCCCCATCAAGTATCGACCTGCTTGTGGTAATACCTCTCTGCTGTGCCGACAAGTAAGGCCACCTTGACATCTTTGGGCCACGTGAAACCGCACGCCGACTCAGCGATGTTTGCTTGCCGCTTGAACCTGCGACCCCACTCCAATAACCCAGATCCCAGCTCAACGTACAACTGCTTGCTGCCGAACGGTCTGATCAAAAGTTTCTTCTGTCGTGCAGCGCACTGTCGCATTCTGGTTGGGTGCTGGGAGCCTACCAGCTCCAGCGTACTCATGCCCATCCTGGTGCTGCAGCGCCACTGCAGGTGACTGGACACCTTGAGCTGCTGCGGCTGCGTAGGCGACATCGGTATCCCGTATCCGGGCTGCTGTTGTTCAAACTACTGCGGCGGCATCGCTGGCCTTCGCGGTGTCGCGATGCCACTGTGTACGGTGTCTCTGGCGACCCGCACAGAAAATCAATGCACATCCTGCTATCTCACCCGAGAGGCGAATAAGATTGCATTCATGAGTGGCGTCATGGGCACGTTGGCGCGCTTGACATCTCCGTTACCCCCGATCTTTCTGTCTACTGTTGAATGCAACTCCTCGAGCCTCTCGAGTCTCTCGGCTAGCCCATGCATGAAATTAAGTAGTTCGGATGCGTTGTTCACTCCATCCGCTCCGCGGTCGTCGGGGTTGTTGCTGTTGCCAATTTCGTTAGCCACAGCGTGCTCTCGGCTGCGTCGTCGTCTAGCATACCGACCCTTTCGCGGTTGGCAACGAGTTTTTGCGTCGTCGCAGGCGCGTCGGCTCGGGTGACTCCGCTGTTGGCGTTGGTCATTTGGTCATTGGGCTCATAACCCGTAGGAAGTCGATTCTCGGATCAGACTTATCAACACTTAACGCTGGGAGGCTGAATACGCAAAAGAGAGAGATATTCGTCTTACTCTCTGTGTATCCATCTCGCCGTCTAGCTCGAGCACTCTCAGCCACACAGTGGCCTGGACCATGGTACCAATCCCGGGATCCGTCGCAGCTGCCGACGCCCACGCATCAGCTGCTACCTTGAGGTCCACGGCCTCACTTCAACATTACGGAAAACGTAACATTCACACCCAGATAAAAACAACCACTGAGACTGCTTCCACAAGATTACATTAGGTTTTCGCTGGCTGCAGGGAAGACCTGTAAAAATGTTCAGGGGCGTTGGATGTCAACGGTGTTCTAATAATCTTTGGTGCTAAACTTCACTGCATTCAGTAGCTAACCACTACGGCAATGTCGCTCACTAGTGCTACACCCATATAGCATTAATCTAAGGGTCAGAAATCCTGGAAGGATGAGAGATCAGGTTTTCCTGAACTCAATCTAACTTTTCTTAGAGATTAGCTACTTCATCGCAGACGTATCTGTTTTGTGGTTTCCGTTTGACCCTGGAGAGCTGACGTACCGACGTCTAGCTCTAGGCGCATGTATGCGCGATGATGTAGCTAGCGAGTCGTTCAAGTCATATTTTATGACCAAGGCTTCTTTTGTGTCTGTTTGAAAAAATGTGACCTGCTGAAACACTGGATGTGCAAATTCGTTTTCGCAGTCAGCTCTGAGTTCGTTCAATACGTATACACTACATGGCAACAGTAAGCAGATGCTGCGGCAGGCGCAGGAGATGCATGAATTCAAGAGCATATCATGCATCAAGGGCATCCAGTATGAAGCATACGTTGCCAAATTTCGTACTTCTTTGTCGGTACTGCACGGCTTTGTCTCAGCTGACTGTAGCGTACTGATACTGCCGCTGCATTTTACGAAGCCGAGGAACTTAAGTTTTGATAGTTTTCTTCGAACTAAAAATAACAGTTTAGCGTGAAATTTCAAATTTGCCTTTGTGGCCAAAAGCAAGCTGTAGCCATTTGAAGGCAGTAAATGTCGCGCAGAGCCGCATAAAATCCAACATCTCCATTCGCTTTGAGGAGCTCTGCTAGTAGGAAATACTGCGATATGTTCTTTCGGAGCGGGACACAGGACGGCACATCCGCCGTTAGGGTGGCCTCAATGTGAGCTTCATGGAACTGTTCCACTATGGCGCGGTGCCCGACCGGCATCGTCTCCTTCATGAACGTGGGCGGGTGGTAAATGTCCGGGTCTCCTCGCAAGTTAGCCAAAAGAGCCTCGGTTTCGTCCGGAGTGCTGAGGCATAGCAGCGCGTCGACACGAACTGGCGAGTTAGCGATCGCCATCGTCCGCAGCCGCTCCAGGGGAGCCCGCAGGAGGATGCCGTTCCTGTACGGACCAGTTTTTGGACAGCGTCCTCTCGAGTTGATCGAGAACGTCCGGTGTCCCTCCCGGCTTGACGTTTTGTATCGTTGGCAAAGCCACAGACCATCTCTGCGGTGCCGATTTCCGCCTTCGCGTAGGAGCCTGGGGCCCTAGCTGCGGTGAGAGCAGAACCTGCTGGCGAGGCTACCGAGCTAGTAGAGGGGCCCCGAGCGTCCGATGGTGTCATCACGGGCCCTCCCTCACAGGACTGGGGCCTTGTAGGTTGAGCGGCTGCAACCACGACACTGGGCGGTGCCTGGGACGGTCCACCCTTGATCTCTGGGGTAACGTCTCCCGGGTCTGGCGGTCGACGTGCTGGCACCTCCCTGGAGGGTCGTCGGACCCTGACATGTTGCACGTCGTGGAGCTTCGTAGCGTTCCATTAGCTGGTCGATCTAGGGGAGGGGCAGGAAGTACGGCGAATCGTCCTCAGCTTGCCGAGGCGGATTGAAACGTGAAAAAAAGTACAATCGTGCACTTGAAAGTGCAACTGATGCTGGGATCAAGAAGTCGTTTGCTATAGGTTGGGGAATCGGACTAATGTGCACGATAATTTTTCTAATGTACGCTCTCGGCTTCTTGTTGGGTGTCGTGTTCATCGCGCGTGATAATCTAGACGGCAACACTTGTGAAGGTTCCAGTTGCTACGGTGGTGGGCGCGTCTTCATGGTAACTTTGGTTGAATCTGCCAGATATAAATTCAAAATAGAGGAATAAGGACAACTCTCAAATCTACCTGCCGTTAAGAAACGGGGTTTTCCAAATACAAATCTAGCTGTCCGGGTAGGTATCCCCCTCGAGCTTCCAGAAATAGAAGTCTGGCACCAGATAAAAGCCCCCTCTTTTAATTATCGGTCCTCGACCTCCGCCTTATCTTGTGTCCGCACGCAGACGCGATAATTCACTCTAAAATCCCCGCCATAGCAAGCAAACACAACTTCATCAGCATGAGAAAAAAGAGAGACGCCACCGGCTGAGAGGTCTAGAGGCGCATATCTTCGTTTGTAGAGTAGCAAACTTCGGGCCTCCCACAAAATTCATAAAATACAAGTCCTTATTCATTTAAAAGTTTCCTCTGCAAAACCGCTCAAGTTGTTGGGGCTCATGAGGAATATAACACCGTGTACTATTTGGTAAAATCCGTTTCATGTAACTTCAACCGGTCATAAAAACAGATATTACGGTTTCGAAGCAGGCGCAGGAGATGCGTTGCGCAGGATAACTTGAATTTAAACGACTTAGGGCAAATATTTTGCCAAATCTCAGAGCTTCTTCGGACGAAGCACGACTTTGTTTGATGGAGGTATCAAATTGTAAAAACCATCGTGAGATGCAGGGGTCTATCAAGGTTTTGGATTACATGCACCCCTGCATGCATGTATAGGTGTAGCCATTTTCCTGGTGAGGGAAAAAAATAGTGTAAAGGAGGCAAAGGTCGCGAGAATAGATACGTATGCTGGCGGGGGTACTATTATATTACAAATGCGTCGCAATCTTCCTCATTATTAATTAAACGGGGCTGGCTCACTGCCAACAGTGCTTCCTGGTCTTGTTGGCGATGACTGGCTCGAGCTAACTGTCGATCGCTTTCTCCACTCGTCTTGATCTACACCTGCAGTCGCCTCCTCGAACGTTCTAGGTACTTCTTCGGTTGTAGCGATTACTTGGCCTCCTCGATTGAGAGCTGGTCATTTCGCGGTTTAACACGAACTTGGTCCAGCGGTTGACGCTTGGTCCTGATTACCGACGGCGACACGTCTTGCAATTTCTGTGCCTCTGCATACTCCGGATGAGTTGTCTCGTAGATATGGCGTGTTTGCGACCGGGTAATCGTAGGGTGCATCGATCCATACGTAACCATCGCACTTTCCATGACTACGTCACGTTGTAACGGGATAACGTCACCACCTTGGCCAACGGTCGGAATAAGCTGTAATTGTTGTCCATGACTAGCGCGGGGGATCCAGACAGCGTTTTCGTCTTCATCAGTATCCGTGTGCGTCACTAGTTACACAGGACTGGTCGTCTCAATGAACGTAAAAAAAAAAGTGCGCACGATCTGCACCTTCCCGATTGACACGTTGAGAACTCGGTATCCTTTCAAACCATCCTCGTATCTCATGAAGCGACACTTGAACGAATTCGCGTCGAGTTTGCGGCGCTTTTCGTCGGAAATATGTGTCTAGTAAAATACACCAAACGCCTTCACGTTCTTGAGCTGGGGCTTGGTCTGGTACACAATCTCAAATGGTGTATTGACCGTTACATAGTTGGGGATCCGGTTGATATTCCATGCAGTCGTGTCGACAGCTTCAGCCAACCACTTCTTCTTGATGCTCTCATGATACAGCATGCAATGAGCCTTCTCCACTAGTCTCCGATTCATCCGCTTAGCGTGCCCATTTTGCTAAGGGGTGTACTGCACCGTATTTTCACGCTTAATGCCGCTGCGGTTGAAGACGGCCTTGAACTGTCGACCCGTGTACCCGCCGCCAGTATCTGAACGCAGGCACTTGAACATCGTGCCCGTTGGGTTCTCCATCGCTGCCTTGAATTTCTTGAAAATCGGCAGCACATCCGATTTGGCCATCATAAAATAGACCGTCACGTGGCGTGAGTAGTCATCGATGAATGTGACGACGTACGTAAAACCACTAGGGATCTTGGTTTGGATCGGACCCATGACGTCCGAATGCACCAGGTCAAGCACACCGAAATTTGTGACGAGCTTCTTCGGGTATCGCGGAAAGTCGTCAGCTCTCGTCTTCCCCACGTAACAACCTGCGCAGACGTGGTCCGTTGACACATCGTCTGAGATTCGAGGTACCCCATCTGCCATGGGCAACAGCTGTCCATAGCGCTGGAAGAGGATGTGCTTGGGACTGTCGTGCACAACGGCCCATGGCTCCTTACGGTGTATATGACACGACATGACAAACTCCACCCCCACAGTATTCAACTTGTAGATGTTTCCATAGCGCATCGCCTCCATCACCGTAGCGTCACCATAGCGAAACACACACTTGTCCTTGCTGTACTACGCGACGACATCCTTCTCCGCCAGCTTCGACACCGGGATGAGGCTTCCTTCAACTGCAGGGATGTAGAGCACATCCGACAATATGACAGACGTTCCGTCCATCAACCTCAATTCGACGGTGCCCTTTGCAACTACGTCGATCTTCGTGCCATCCGCTATCGTTATGCGAAATGGCGTCTTCGGACCCGTCATAAACACGACCTTGTCCCGGACACTGTTCATGTGCGAGCATGCACCAGAGTCGACGAGCCATTCCGATGTGGTCATCGCACTCGTAGCCGTGAAAGCGAAATCGGAAGTCTCTCGTGCGACTTGCCCGCGTCTCTCATCTACCTTTTTCTATGCTGCACTCCAATACCCTGTGCTTCGGTTTTTCCAATAGAAACACTTTCCAGTGAATCGACGCTTGCTGAACTCCTTCCTCTTCGTAGCGAACACTTGCTCCTGAGCCGATGACGATTCTTTGTAGGCTTTTACACCGGATAGTGGTTGGATCGCATAAGCGAGAGTGATGTTCGGCGTGTTCTCAAGTACAGTGCTGATCATATTGTACTCATCCGTCAGACTGCCAAGGAGAAGCACTAGTTGGCGAGTTCCACCTATCGGTTAGCTAATCGTCTCCATCTGCAGGGCGATCTACTTGAATTTGTCCACATGAACTGCGAACGTCGTTCCGGGCTCCATCTTGAAGATATCCAATTTCGGCATTACAATGAATCGGTTCTTGACGGTGTTCCGGTTTAACTGCTCCTCGAGCATGCACACACGTCAGCAGCCGTTGTCGCTGCAGGGATGTAGACTTTGTATTTAAGGCTCACGTCTCCAGCGATCACACCAAGGGCCCCCAGAGCAAAACTGTTAATACCAACTTGTCTGTAGGTGTCTTAGGATGAACTACACCAATATACAGCCTATAAATCCTCCTGGAAAAACGTGGGGTGCGAATAAAAGACATGCAAAGCGGTTGCATATCGTATGCACAACGGCAACTTCAAATTACCCTTGAAATCAGCGTCGTCGAATCTTGGAGATCGACCAATCACATCACACGATCGCCGGTAGGTTCGCACCAGTGTGTGCTTGTAGCAACAACACCACAGAACGCACGTGCGCTATAGGGATCCGATCAAGAGGTTGAACTTGCTGCCAAACAGTATCACCGAAACCATTCTGTTTTGTGTTTTTGGAAAGTTGATTTCCGTCGATTTAGCTCGTGTGTTCTTGAATAAAGAAAGGGTGCGTATTTGTTGCCCCCAGAATCCCCCAACAACAGCGCTGTGGCCCTCACCTTGTCTTTGTTACCGCATTTAATCCACAACGCCTGACTTCCACGCGCATTGTTGGTTATCTTAGGAAGATACTAAAAAAAAACACAGTTTCGTTTCATTTGAGTTAGCACATAAAACATTTTTAACAGAATGCACAAAAAATAAAAACTTACCAGTTTGATCAGCATTATAGAGACGAGTGCACTGCTTCTCGATGATTGTTCTGAGAACGATTTCGCGAAACTGTACGGCTGCTTCTTGTGCATCAGCAGGAGTAGTTTGACCCAGTCGAGTCCTGGTTCGAAGAGCCATCTTGTGTCTGCGCAGAAATAGCTTTACCCACGTGCCTGAAGCTGCAAACATGTCTTCACTTGTCCAATATCCGATACAACTTCCTTAGCCTGCAAGCTTAACATTGACCAGGACACGAACACTCCTTCCTTCGTACTGTGTTGATCCACAACATGATAGGCAGCTCTGCAGGTTTGACAGAACAGTTGCGTCCCGAAGCTGGCGAGCATTGAGATGAGATCCTCGACCAGACTCGCACGTCTCACGAATCGCACCTCACACTTGAGCCATTTGTTGATTTGTTTCTTCTTGGAGCGGTTTTTGTTTAGTCTGTAGAAACGCAGGATAGTTTCGTCTAGGTCGTGTCCTTCAGCAATGTAGTCCAGTACTAGTTTCATATGGACGTAGGCAATGGCGGTACGACGGTACATTTTCGGTTTCTTCCCATTTCCGGTGATGCATGGGCGAAGCGTTGTTGTCTTGCTCTTTCAAAGCGATTTTACAAATGAGCTCTTTCCTATCCATGACGCTTCCTACCCGCAAGTTAGGATCACCGTAATCTCGATTTAGCACTTACATGTGTTCGGCAGACTCCTACGTCATTGGTGGATTATCGACCGATCCTTAAGGCTGAGTGACGCCTACGACTACGAAAATGCGGTACTATCCGCCCCAGACCTAAGTTATTTTTCTGTCATGCATCTTCGATTTTGTTGAGTGGAAATCTGTGAACGTCGTTGAGTGATCACACTTCTCGTTTTGATGCTTTTTATTTGAGCGTTCAACGCACTTCATATTTGTTACCAAAACAGCAAGTATCATTTTGGACGGGCATTTGCTCTCGTGAATTCTTCGTGCAACATCCAATACTATTTTGTTCGCACTTAACCGGGATGGCGACGACACAGGTAACAGTTGTGTAGTTTATATACCTAGCACAGGTATCAATATCCAAAGTAACCACTGTACTATTTCCCTGTGCATTTGTATGATCCCTCTTGAATTTTGTACACCATTCCGATATGAATTCCCGGGTCATCTTTTTTACGGAAATGAAACACTCAATCGGATCCCCCCTCAGCTCTGAAAATAAATTTCAGTGAATACATATTATGGCTGTTCCGCTTCGAACTGTCTCCGAACAATTGGCTTAACTCTACATATGGAATTAGTGCTCGCACAAACACTAACTGTTCTGCCAACATTCCTGTTTGCAAACTGTTTGTAAGTGCATTGCAGATTTAGCTGACATGTTGGTGGAGTTGGGTTATCAACGGTACGCTAGCATGCTGTCTAAGATTCATATCATCAGCCCTCAGGCCGAGTTAGAGCTATACTAGTATAGTGAGAGCCAAAGCCACAGCAAAGCCGATGGCGTAGGTATCACAATAAGCCAAACAGTTACGTGCTTATTGGCGCTAATCCATGTCACTGGAAGAAGATTCGCCAGGACAATCGGTGACGGTTAATCATGAAGCAACTTGCCTAGAATTTAGAAGACAATCATATTTACAAACATCGCTGACAGTTAGTTAGTTTGTAGTATGAATCACAAACATGTCTCTGGAGTACACTGGTTTCCATAATGGAAACAAGACTTTGGTTGTAATTCTGATTGGCTGAGCTCCCTTCGCACAACATCAACACTTACGAATATATTACCGTATTTTTGTTTGAGGTGGAACGACACGCACTAATTTTATGAAGTTGATCAGGTATTTATGTGTAGAATATGAACTATACTTGAGCTGATTAACGTTTGTAAAACATCTCTTTGTCTTCATTATATTTGGAGGCAGTAAATGACCAGGCATTCTATAATCATACCTCCTCCTTAGCTCTGAAATATTTTTCAGAGAACAAGTCTGTACCAATATCGATTATGAACTATTAAAAACGGACGACACGATGATAACACGCCTGGATGCTATATAGTTTAAGCTTTTTGAGTCTCCAATGACCTCGATCTCCGCCATGACGTTTGACTGCAGCCCCATCTAGTAGTTCCAAACGCCTGGTACTCAAAGAAACCCCGGAGTATTTCAATAAAGGTAAACTGCATTTGCTGAGGGAACATAGGAGAAGCAAGCTACGGTGGAGCTCATTCGGCTGTACTGACTGTAAAAGTACTGCCGAAATGGCCGTCTGGGTCTGAGTGATACTTAAGTAATAAGTGGCGCGATACACGCACCAAGTTGAGGGGCTTCAGCAACGAAACGCTAATTTCTCAAGTGGGCTCATTGTGCTGGGCAGCTCAAATAACACCGTCATTGTCTACATATTTACTGTCTGAAGTGAACACCCTCGGTTCTGGGATGCTGCTGCAGTGCTGGAGGAGTAAATTGTGCGTGCCATCCTTGGCAGTTATTTACTGATAGTCAAAGCTATTAATTATTTTGTAATAAAAAGTTGAATGCACGTACCCAAAATCTACTTCGTGCAATTTACAAAACAGCCTAATTCGGTGGAACCATTGATGTCGGGCAGCAACAGTGTACTCACGGATATGTATGGGTAGAATTGGTGGAATGGTGGTTAGTCGATGGGAACGCCCTACAGTATACATGTACTTGCGGGATTCGTTGCGGGAGTATCTCGAGGTGCAGCAATGGAAACGGTATGCCTCATTGTTCTGCAATGAAGCTTAGGCACTATGTGGGGAGGCGGCTCAAATTACTTGAACTTGTTGCCAAGCAAAAAGTATATAATGATGACACTGTGAGCAGTGCCAGAATAAAAATAAAATATTACAGTAAAATAATAACTTTTTTTCGCTGAAGCAAGATATCACGCGATACCCCTTATAATTTTGAGTCCAATTCCACCCCCCTTATGTTTTGCTATCAGGTTTACTCTCTCACGCCTTCGAGCAATCGAAATTCTTCCTCATGCACCCATCGCTTGAGTGTAAATGTGTCCACCACCCACTCTGTTGAATTGCATTCGTAAGCGACATGGTCAGCCAAATCTCGCTTCAGTCCAAAGCGACGACCGCAGGTGTCGCACCGGAAGACGGATAAAAGCACATTTGCAGCACGCTCTCGATGAATTTCTCTATGTAGAATCTCACGTTTGGCTTTCTCTATTGCGCGTCGTACCACGAGTTTCTTGACGAATTTCCGTTCCAGTTGCTGCTTTCGCCCCATAAGCCAGAAGAGCAGCCCGTGGCTCTGGAGAACTAAGCTGTCCAGACCACGAGACAGGAAGTTTGTGGATGCTGAGGTGGATACTGTAGATCGCTCATGCTCATCTGTCCACCAGCTTTCAAATTCTGTGCACGTGATACTTCCATTGCCATCCTGATCTAGCTCAGAGAATAGATTGCGTACTTGCGCAGACGTTAGTTTAGGTGACTCTGAAGCCGACCTTTTCTCGATAACGCTGCCGCGACCTGGTCGCTTCTGTTTCTTTCCACGTAGATACGATAACATTAGCTGGAACTCGTCAAGATCGAGCGTCCCAGAGCCGTCGAGATCGAAGATTCGGAAGCATTGTCGTAGTCTCAGAATCACAGGGTCCACATCAGACTCTGACGTGGTTGGTGACTCGTTTTGGGTTGTTGTTGTTCGAGCTCCTACACGCCACACTGCGAGTTCCCTTGTCAGAACATCCTTGCCAAGTGGCGTTGCAAAGACTACAGTGTACTCCAGCTGTACGTTACGATCGCTCTCCTCGAATAGTGCGAGCTCTTGCTTCATTCCAGCCACGTTACAGCTGCGTTTGCTGTGGAACCAACAGACTGTCCAAATCTGGTGAACAAAGAGACTCACGCGCGTCTTGGCCACCCATCGACGCAGGTGCCTTGCACGTCGAGCGGCCATCGCTTGTCTAGCCTTCCGTGACTGATAAAGCGTCGTCATCGCCCGAGCAATAAGGATACGCGATGCTGCTTGTGTTAGCGCCTGGTGAACCCAAACTGCGACGTTCTTGCACACAAATGGACGTAAAAACTCGCCGCGCCAACGCAGAAAGCGTCGATATCGTCGCTGGATACGGATGGCTGCACGGCGACGGCGACGAAAACCTCGAATAAGAAGCGGGATCCCTCGACGACGGAGTACACGGATGGCAATGGCTAGGATTCGTGCACGAGCCTTGAGTGCAATACGAAAGCAAGCTTTCAATCTGCAGCGACGAATACAATTCGCAGACGTGTGTGCCTCTACAGAGTACGGGAACCTTGGTACTACTGGTGTTCTGGGGGGTTGATGGACTTCTGGTGTCGCCAAACTATTTGACACTTGGGAGAGTGTATCTTGATTCTCAACTGGAGTGGTAGTGACGAACAGAGCAGCGCTGAGTGGGTGTCGTAGCTGTTCGTTTCTGCTACAGAACGTTGAGGCACTGAGTGGTCTAGCGAGTCGAGAGCGGATCTCGTTTTCCCAGATGTCGCCTTTGATTTTCTCTTCCAGATGAGCGTGCAGCTTTGTTCGCATCTGAGCCAACATTTACCCGTTAGATTATCGTTTGAATTCATGTCGTACTACTTGCCTCGTCAGACAGCAGAGGCTCGATCCTGAGGCTTAACCTTTTCTTGCGCTTTCTAGGTTTAGTGATGCGAGATCGCCAGTGCTGAGTTTCGTCGGTTGCAGGTGAGTTTTTCATCATAGTTGTTGTGAAACTGGTAGCGTCATTTGCTCGTTCCTCTAGCATCAACGCGAGTTCCTCCGCCTTTTGCGCGACAAGAGGGCTCAGGATGAGCTGCATCCCCTCAGTCGTGGCTTGCGTCGTGGCCAAAAACAGTGACGAAGACACATTCAGCTCCTGCGCATCGTGCATCCACTTCTTCCATTGTTTCGGCGACAAGTTGCTATTCTTCCCTGGTAGTAGACCAAGCGCTGGAGATATAGATTTGCGTTCACCTGGCCCTCGCTTTCTCGCTGCTGAACCTGTCGTCCCAAGTCCGTGAGATTTTGGAGGCCATGCATAAGCAGTCTGTAGTGGAAGCAGCTTGTCAGCTGACGGCATACCACGGCAATTTGAACTTTACCCATGTACTCTAACGAACATCAACAGCTCGACATGAGGAATAAAGATAGCACACATCGCCGCAGCATGCCCTATTTTTATTTTTTTTAGACCTTCCTCCGTTGCTTATTTTTTAGGATTAATTCCCTGGGTGCCTAGTTCAAGCTGAATCAACCCCAGGGCGGCTTCAGAATGTAAAACGGTCCTTTAGTTATAGGGAAAAACAAGACAAAATACTTATTTTATTACGTATCACTGAATTAATGACAAAAAGGATCCGCTATCTAACACTTTTTTTTCGCCTTTTGAAAAGGTAACCAGAATCAAAGCTCTCCATCCAAAACCACCATTAAAGCAAATATGCCATATTACTGAAGTTCCACCCGTTGCTGATGCAGAGCAAGGAGCTGTACCCGCAGCAGCTCTACTTCAGTCTACACTTCAATCTCACGCGTACTCCGGCGAACGACCAGCTCGACCAACCGATTGACCACGAATGACTCACTGGAAAGCCTCATGTGTCAGCCACATGCTACGACACTAGCGTCACGCCCAAGACCCCGAAGCCGTTTACCGAACCGCTACGTTCTCGTACCAGCAAAGTGGACAACTACATTGTGTTGCTGCGAGGTGCCGACGGAGCTCGGACGCAGGAGCATAGAGTGTGAAACCCTCATGATTTGACGCTTAAGTAAAAAAACCTGCAGAACTTCTTCGGCCAAATGTAAAGGCTGCAGAGACAAAGGCAGTTCGATCATTGCATTGTCGTCAGCTTTGATGGCGTATCACAAGGAGCGGATAACGTTTACGAGACAATACTAAACAAGTATTATGGACGCTCAACGCCTACGACTGGGGTTCTTTCTTCAGTACCCAATTCGCCTTCCAGTTCCGAACCAGCATCGACTCGCCGCCTCCTGTTCTCCAATGAGCCTGCGCTTTATCTTCTTCGCGGCTGTAGTTACCCTCCTCGCCAGATGCGATGCTGCATCGACGGCGACGGAGGCCAAGGTTTCGACGGTGACTTCTTCTGACACAGTGCTGTCGATAGATGCTCCACCCGTGAAGAGTGCACGATTTCTTCTTAGCGTAAAGACGGATCAAGACAGCGACGTCTTGGACTCCGAGGAGGAGGTGAGGGGTGGAATCCAATTGACTCCAATCGACGACGATCTACTGAACATGCTGAAAATCGATAAAGCCGTAGCGCTGAAAACCCTGAGCAAGCATGATGATAACCTCATGCAAAAGCTCCGAGAAAACCCGAGTTGGGCCCGGAAGGTTCACGGGTGGAAGGAAGACGAACCCAGTCCGTTGGATGTGCTGAAACTATTGAAGAAGTATCCTCAACTATCGAGGGAGCATTCAACGGAATGGAACGCTTGGAGAGTTTACCTGGCGCAGCAACTGCGGCTGGAGCAAGGGCTCACTAAGATAAGATAGGTTTTCTGGAGCATCGATCCGATTCTTAAACTCCGGTTCAATATACTGAACGATTTGGTCAATTCCCTTGTGCTGATCGCGATGAGAATTTGTGAATTCGCTGAAATTTATTTCGAGCTAAGGAAGGCTCTAATTTTTCCATGAACCACAGTAGTACACCATTTATGTATCAAAATGAGAATTTCCCAGATCAAAACTAGAACAGCAAATTGAGAGTATAGGACGATGCGAACGAGGCTAATTGTCGATGTGACTAGATGAATGGAAATTTGAAAGTGAGATTGATTGAGTTAGGTGCTAGCAGCTTCCTACCTCCTGCATGCATCGCTTCTACTATCCCTCAGGCCGCGCGCCGCATACCAGACTACCCGCGAGCGATCGGTACGGCTTCGACCTCATCTTGGCCTTGTCGGCCTCAGTCTGGGGTTGGTCGGTCTTCGTAAGGTGCACTCCAGCTTCCAGTGGAGTGAGGCACGGCTTCGTGCTCTCCTGTCGGAACTTCTTGATGATTGACTCTGTATACGCTTCTTGACTGATGCGTAGTGTTCTGCACTCGATGTCGTAGGCGATCTTGATCCCGAGAATGAAGCGTTCACGTCCAAGGTCCTTTGATCTTGAACTTCTCCGCGATTCCAGCCTTCACCGAAGCAATGATAGCCTTGTCCTTAGCTGCATTCAGCCTGTCGTTGACGTAGAGACACACGATGCACTCGTCATCGCCTTCACCTCTTGTTTATACACATGGATCAGCGTCGACTGCCTTGAAACCCATGTCCTTGAGGTGCTTGTCGATGGTCTCGTTCCAGACACGAGACGCTTGCTTGAGTCGATACAAGCTCTGCACCAGCAGGCATACGACGTCATCTTCGCCTCCAACTTCGGCCAAAGCGATCAGCTCTCGTGGACCTTCCGGCAACTCCATGTAGATCTATTCATTGAGCTTGCCGTACAAAAAAGCCGTGTCGACGCCGCACTGCTCGATCTCGAATCCGTCAGCAGCGCACTTTGCCAGCTTGGCACGGATCGAATTCAGGTAAGCCACCGGTGATTACGTCTCTTCGTAGTCGATGCCATGCTTTTGCGCAGAATCCCTTCGCTACGAAACGTGCCTTGTGTCATATAACTTTCCCCTTTTTGTCACGCTTCAAAGCAAATACCCAACGACAACCGATTGGTCGCTGGTGTGCTGGTCTTAGTACCAGCTTCCAGGTCTTGTTTGCAGTGAGCGACTCCGGTTCACTTGCAATTGGTTTCTTCCACTCGTCACTGTCTGCACCAGTAGTGGCCTCGGCGTATGACTTGGGAACATCTTCCGTTGCTGCCATCACCTGACTACCTTCGTAGATTGCGAGTTGCTGGTCGTTAGCCTTCGGACGTTCCTGAGTCATCCTCTGGTGCTTCGTTCCGACCTCGTACGATGCCACCACTTGCTTCTTCTTCGCCCCTGTCTCTTCAGGATTCGTCGTCTCGTCAATGTGGCGTGTGCGCGATCGAATAATCATGGGATGGGTCGAGCCATACGGCACGATCGAGTCGTTTACGCTCACGTCACGTTGAAGTGGGATCACGTCACCAACTTCAACTGCAACAGGAACGATCTGTGTCGTGTCCCCATGATGCGATCCGCTCAACGTTAGTACAGCAGAAGTTCCTTGGACATCTTCCTCTTCATGATGCGTCTCTAGGTGCCCTGGACTTGTCGTTTCGACAAACTTGACGGTGCGCACGATTGGCACCTTCCCGGCCTCTACGTATCCAGCTCAAATAATACAATCAAACGTTTTGACTTCGATCCTTATACTTTAGCAAGTTGGGAAAAATTACTTTTATTCAACTTTTTCTGCGATTTACTAGCAATCCTACCCGTAAACTACAAACATGGGTATTCGCTTAGGACAGGGGCGATGCGGTAAGGGCCGGGCGTGGCTCTACATGGAACCCGTCAAACCTGGATTGACCAAGAAGCTATCTCATCGGTGGCACGGACCTTTTCGGATCACACGAAACGTGAAAGAGTTTGCGTACGATCTGGGGTTGCCAGACCGGAGTGGATATCGTGTCTACCAAGTGATGCAAGTGTAGAGACTGAAGGCGGTAAACGAATTCCCTAGTTGACCAAAGGTTCGGTTGACGACCGAAGACTCAAGGTTGGATTTTGACGGAATTACTGCCTGAAGACAGCTGGGTCCAGGTCACCTCGCAGGTGAATATAAGGTCGAAGGCATTCTCGACGACCGCACGACGCTGTCAACGAGCAATGAACTACTGGTACGAAATCCAAAGTCAAATGGGTCGGCTACGACGACCCAACGTGGGAACCATCGTCGAACTTGGTGTGTGGTGGCTTATTGTATGACGATTTGCTAGCCAAGAAGAGTGAGAGACGGCTGAAGATGGTTCAAGTTGCGGACGAGGATTAGCGTGGCATGATCACGTGTGAACTGTCCACAGGGCGGTCCCGCCTGTGATAACAGACGAAAAGAGCTACTATATCACAAATTCATATGTTTTTGTTGAAATACGTAAACGCGAATACGATGCGGAAAATGGATTAAGAAAGAAGAACGGGAATGCACACCGTACAACGACTGCTGAGAACGAACACTAGCTGGCCTGTCTCCTACAGCTTGAGATAGGAGCAGAAGCGGTGTGTGCGTCAGCCCGACGTTTCAAGAGGCTGGCAAGCGTTCAGCAGCGCATTCCGTATGGAGCATAGGTTGTGCTAAATTTCGTACTTCTTTGTCGGTACTGCACGACTTTGTTTGAGTTGACTGTAGCGTACTAATATTGCCCCTGCATTTTTACGAAGCCGAGGAACTTAAGTTTTGATAGTTTTCTTCGAACTAAAAATAACAGTTTAGCGTGAAATTTCAATTTTGTCCTTTGTGACCAAAAGCAAGTTGTAGCCATTTTGAAGGCAGTAAATGTCGCGCAGAGTAAAAATCCAGAGCTGTTCCGTGCGAAAGCGCGGCCTTGTATCCTATGGCATTTTTGCGAAGCCCTACAACTTGTAAAACCCGCTAGTGGTCCGCCTGGTGCACAAGCATGATTAGAAGAACCGAGCGGGAGAAGAGATCAAGAATAGCCAAGACAAATCCTGGTATCAGCATATAAATTCTTTCCCACGCTATAAAAATTACCACATCTAGGTTGCGCACGGCACGTCCAAGTTCCAGCGGAACGGTGTCAATTTCAGCGAATTTTGGTTCCCTGCGGATCGGCTGATCCTCTTTCGCGCACTGCACATTATCCCAGCGGATTTGTGACCGAAATACAGCGGATTTCGTCCTCCCGAATTTGGGCAGGCAGCGGATTAATCTAGCTGATTTCGTTGAGTACACCTTTAAAACATCATGTTGTTCGAGTAGGAAGCACGGGGATGCTCGCTCTCGTCGTCACTACAGCTGTCTGAATCGTAGTAGACACTGTTCATGTTCGCAAATGGAAGAATGATGACCATTCAAGAAAACCATTCGGGTTTCCAGTCGGACCAGCAGCGCTCTGCATTTGGAAAGGCAAGTCAGCCATGGCAAATATCGTGGAAACCAACCATTTTTAGAACATCCAGAGTGGTATAGGAAAAGAGGATTCCTTCCTGCATAACTGAATACATGTTACTTTCTTATTTAATATCAAAGTGTAGTGCAGGAGATTATCAGTCGGCCGAATCGTGCACTGCCGTACATTTTAGAGGATTGCTCGGCAGAGCGGTTGTTTCGGTCTGAGCGGAACACCCAATCCGCTGTTTCATTCTAATGTATTTAGCCCTAGCTCATACCTTTCGTTTCAAACACCCCTTTCAAAAACTTCAGAAATACTCATTTCCGCTAGAAGGGGCACGTTTTTGAAAATACCGCACACTGTAGCTGAAAAAACTGTGTGCAAATGCGCTTTCAGCTCTGGCAATTCCTGCGAGGCCTCACAAGATTGTATTACATTTGTACATATTGAAATATCTATCAGGTTCAAGAAGACTGCATAATAAGCAGATACTGCGCCTGCGAAGCAGGTTAGGGAGATTCGTGGATGCAAGAGCATGCAGCAAGAACATGCCATATAAATCACAAACAGATCTGGAGCATACATTTTGCTAAATTTCAGAGCTTCTTCGGGCATAGCACGACTTTGTTGACATTGATACTGCCAGTGAGGGCATCTAGACTGACATGTGAGTAACAGAAACTCACTTTTGGTCTTTCGACCCTGAAAAAAAAGGTTTGAACGTATCCGTTCGTCGCCCACCAGAAAAGTGTCATATAACACACAAAAATACGGCATACAAAAGCTAAGTATATTGAGTCACCATGATTTGCCCCACCACTCACACTTCTTTCCGATGGAAATCGCGGAAGCAGTTGCGCTTAGCGTTTAGACACAAAGGAGTCTCGCAGTACTCGCAGATAATCAGCGTCTGGGGCGCCTTGATCGGATAGCCCGTTGCTTCAATAGCAAATCTGTGCGTTTTTAGCGTTATTCGTAGTGAATTGACGTATTTAACCGCAAAATACTATCACGCATTTACATATGGCCAGCACTGTAGTAAACCTCAGTCAAATAAAGGGCTAGGAATACGCCAATTCCAGAAAAGATAAGCCAATCCGCCTACGTTTTGACGAAAAACTTCATATATTACTTACGTAAGTTGGAGAATGATGGTGCCATAGTTTATTTAAAAAAATAAAAACGCGCTAGGCGTTTGTTTTGCATTCGATAAGAAAGCCCACATACTATTAAATTAGAAGGGCTCTTAATATAAGTATACGTGATCTCCAGCTCATTTGTATTTCCTGTGGCCAGTAGAAATGCCCCGTCAGAGCATGCGCCTCAAGGTGGCGGCCAAGAAGGCTGTTGCCTCCGTCACCGCCTCACCGGCCAAGAAGAAGCGCAAGACTGTCTCTGCCGTCAAAGTGACCGCGGAAGTGTCCACCTCCGCGCCGGCACCCAAGCCCAAGAAGGCCAGTACGTCCTCCTCGGACAATAAGAGCGCGTGGGGGGCACTATTCTCCAAGCCCAAGAAACAAGAACGCCCTCGCCCATTGCCAGCGGAGCCCATTCCCACCGAACTTCAAGCAAAAATTGACGCGTTTCCATCGTTTGAGGACGTTTCACGACGCTCGGCGGATGATATTGATACAAAAATCGTCGCGTGGAACGTGAATGGCCTCCGTGCTGTCCTCAAGCGAGACGAAAGTGCCCACCTTCGAGCTTACGTAGCCCAGGAGGACCCTGACATTTTCTGTCTGAGCGAGACCAAAATCTGCCGCGATGAGCTGCAGAAACTCGAGGACTTCCTGCCCCAATACGAGCACCAATATTGGTCCTGTGCAGTCAAGAAAGGGTACGCCAGTACGGCCATTTTCAGTAAAACCAAGCCTCTGAGTGTAAAAGACGAGATCGTTGTGGGAGACCACGAGTCCAAGGGGGTCACCAAGTCCGCCAACGGCGGGAAAGACCAGGAAGGACGCTTTTTAGCACTGGAGTTCCCTAAATTCTGGCTGGTCCACACGTACGTGCCCAATGCAGGAGGGAAACTGGAACGCTTGGATTTCCGGACCAACCAATGGGACAAGGCCATGCTCCGTGAGATGAAGGAGATGGAGAAGACTAAGCCCGTGATCTGGTGCGGGGACCTGAATGTCGCTCATCAAGAGATCGACATTCATAACCCCAAGGGCAACCACAAGAGTGCAGGCTTTACGGACGAGGAGAGGGAGAGTTTCGGCAAGATTCTCGCGGACGGCTTTGTCGACACGTTCAGACACTTGCATCCGGATAAAGTGGAGTACTCGTACTTTGGATACCGCCACAATATGCGCGCCAAGAACAAGGGATGGCGCCTGGACTACTTTGTCGTGTCCGAGAAGTTGATGCCCCATGTGGTACGTCTCTTAGAAATTATATTTTGTAAGACGTGGACTAAATCTTCGTTTGTGCCTCTGCAGCGGTCGTCGTATATCCGGCAGAGTGTTGTCGGCAGTGATCATTTGCCCATTGGCTTGGAGCTTGGAGGGCTCTCGTAACCAGACCACAAAAAAACTACCTCGTATACATGTATACATGTTACGTAAGATCGAAAAAATAAAAAATATGAAAGTCGCAGAGCTACCTTTGCTTCGTCCATCACACATGCATTACCGATAGCCATTCTAGAACGCGTCACTATTATTGCGATTGCGCTCCAAGAAGCCAGGCTGACTGCTAGCTCCTTCAACGCCTCCGCCTGTCGAGCCGTACGGATCTTCATCCGGTTCGTCTGGTTCCGCTCCGCCATTCTCGTGCAAGTGTCCACCGTCACTATCGGCTCCATCACTGCCGTCCTCATCTTCTTCACCTTCTTCGCCTTCTCGGTACTTGAGCAGACTCCGCTCCACGAATGGAGAAGTGGTTCGGTACTGGTCCGCCACCCAGATCCGGAGCGTCTCGAGGAATCGGCCGTCGCCTTCACTGACGCCGCCTCCCACACTCCGTACAGGAGCCTGGTTGTCGTCCTCCAGCTCCCACTCCGTCTTGACCTCGATATCTTCCCGATCGCTGCACACGCGCATGAGCAGAGGCACGAATACCTTGCGTACATCGCGACGGATACTAGGGATCTCCAGCGCACGAGCCTGTAGATCCCTTGAGGTCTTGCCGTTGACAATATCCGCCAACCAGTTGAGACAAAAACTGAATTTCCGGAGATTCGAGCGACAGATCTCGAAGCGCATGAGCTCCAGCAAGTCCACTTCTTCAGCGAGACGAGGACAGCGCGCAAGCACGAGCTCCTGGACGCGGTAGAAGAGCTCGTCCGAGTTCTCCAGGCCGTGGCCTCCGAGCGAGTAGCAGTTCTCGCACAGATCGAAGCCCACGCACGTCTCGCAAGAGTAGCGCTCGCCCACGATGGGCGTCATCTTACAGAACTGACACGACGTGCCCTCGTGCGTGAACTTGGAGTTCTTGAAGGTCGCAGCCACGCGCTGCTTGGCTCCAGCTGCCATCGTCCCGATGAACTTGGCAGCGTTGAGTCCGCCCCACTTGCGCTTGGACATGGTGACGTCCGGCACTTCCGCAGACTCGGAGGCCGTGTCCATGTCCTCCGTGTGTTCGCTGCCTCTCTCTAAGGGAGAGGACGCAGCCACAGGCATCATAGTCTCCACATGCTTCGGTTTCGACACGTAGATGGCTTTACTGCCTGTACTGATCGCACGAGGCATGTGGGGCACCAGTTTGCCCACGTCTTCAAGGGACGGACCCAGGAACATGTGGTCCTTTCCGAAGCGCTTCTCGCCCGGCACAAAACCTCCAAGAACCGAGTCACGGCGCCGTTCAATCTGGATACGAACGTCCGTCACTAAAGTGCGGCGTTCCATGGTGGCATACGCAATCCTGAGTGCTGGGTGGGCCTTAAGTAGTGGCAACAGGAACTCCCGCAGCTCAGCTTGTCTCTCCTGCGACAAGTGGCGCAGCACAATCTGCGACTCGTACACAGGTTCCGCTGTCGAGTCCGGGTCCAACGCGCCCATAAGCACCCGACTGGCGCCTTCCTGGTGTTCGTACGGCAGTTTCCTGATCAATTCCTCCAGTCTGTCGAGATCCAGAGCCTCGTCGAAGCTTCGTGCAGCCTTAATCTTCCTGTCTTCTGTCCAATCCCGAATAGTCTGGTCGGCTGTGGGGTCTTCGGGCGGCAACAAGCCAGACGTGATAGGCGGCGGCGTTCCTGGAGGCGTA
Organism: Phytophthora cactorum; assembly: GCA_016864655.1. NCBI lineage: Eukaryota > Oomycota > Peronosporomycetes > Peronosporales > Peronosporaceae > Phytophthora > Phytophthora cactorum. Next base: position 511,243 of record NHQK01000038.1, read on the forward strand.
TCCGGCTCCTCGTCGCTCCCGTACTCTCTGCTCTCGTCTCCTTCACTAATATGACTGGCTTTGAGCCGGTCTTTAGGCCCAAAGCCCACTGTGTCTCGTCCTTCCTCTTCAGCTTGAGCCAAAGCCGCAGCGACACTGGAGCGTCGTCTCATCTGCATCTGTTGGATCTGTTTCTCCATCTCTAGAAGTTTATCCTGCTTGTCCTTAAGTCTGCTCATCCCTGCCTCCTGTTCCTGTTTAAGGGACTGCTCCAGTCCTTCGATACGCGCCTTGTGGGCGCCCACCTGCTCTTCATGTCGCTGTAGCTCCTCGTCCTTCCGGTCCACGTCCTTAAGCAGCAACGCGTTCTCCGCCTTTAGCGCCGAGACTTCGGCTGCGTGGCGCTTCCTCTCGTCCTGTCGGGCCTCGCGCTCCGCTTGCAGCGCGACGTCCGCATCCTCGTTGCTCTTACGCTCGGCCACAGCGGCCTCGATCTCCGAGTCGCGCGCCTTGGCGGCCTCCAGCTGCTTGGCGCGCTGCTTCTTAGTGGCGGTCTCAAGTGCGCTCACTAGGCCTCGTAGAGCAGCGCCTTCTTCCTCTTTAAACTTAATTTCTTGCTGTAAGAAGGCGATCTGCTTGTGCGAGGCATCAAGCTTCGCAGTTTCCAGCGCCAACAGCTCGTTCTCGCGGAACACGTACTCGAACTTCTTCTTCCAGCGCGAAAGGTCCTTCTTGAGCCCCACGTAGTTGCTCTCGTAGATCTGGAGCTCTTTGATCTTGGTGGCCAGCTCCTCCTGCGTCGCGCGCAGCATGTCGGCGTGCTCCGCGCGCTCGGCGTACCGCGCCGAGTTGCTGTGGGGGTCCGTGTCCTCCTCCCCCATGGTCCAATGAGCGACTGGGGCTGGAAAAACCTGAGTCAGGTGAAATGAAGTAACAATATGAAGTGTATAGATTGAATTTGGACGAATGGAAAACGAGAAGGAATGTATTTTTGACGAATGGGAGATGGAGACTGAAGTAACGGAAAAGTGACAAGGGATTTGTAGGAAAAGAAGCTTGGCCAGATGGCTACAGCTGGAGGGATGACACGTGGATCCGCTAATACCAGCGACTTGTGAACCTATACGGCAACTTCTATTTCAGATTGCAGGCCTGGCTGACCCTACATGTATTAATACGATGGTGCCGACGCGGGGCTGTTGATACCTTAATTGCTGCCTACTGCTGACAAAGAATACGACGAGCGACGAGGGACGAAAAACGTTTTCTTTCGTGCCGTCTGCGGAATCGTTGAGGTTGGTTGTTTGTCGAATTGCACGCACCACCACTATAATAGAATGTTGGGTCTTCTTCAACGGAGGGTGCGAGGTCCTTTATTATTTTACTTAGGTATCTTTAGCAACTACTTTTTTATTTATCTAAGTATTATTAAATTCGTGCAGCGCGAAATGTTTCATGCAGGTTTCGTGCACGTGCACTCTCAAAAAATTTACTAAGCTTACGCAATAGCCCACCCCGTGGTCCAGTCATAGCAGCACCCTAGATCCTGCTATCTATAGAATCTTAATATCCCAAAGTACCGGTCTGCGTGAGGATTGTATTTGACCATGCTGGGGCCAATGCACAAAATAGCCTTAATCTTGAAGTTTGTATGTCGGCAGATAGGTATAGTATTCCCGATTATTTAATTTTAATCGAAGATCATAAGAAGTTACTTCGAATCAATCGTCAAGCAAACAACGCGCCACCAATATTGGGCTACTACTTGTAGCAATTCTGCTTGCATGTGCCACTGCCTCGTTAACGGTGGACTAATAAAGACCTCAAGCATTTACCGGTTTCGACAATATTACACGTCATGTAAGTCGCGTTGAAGTGGGGGGTGCACGATAAACTAAGGAGTAAGGTCGAGAAATGAACTGCTGTGCATGCCTAGAGCCAATCATGGACCGTCGCGCGTGTCAGCCACGTGCCCATAAGCCCATCAGCAGCGTGCTCTGCAGATTACTCTCCGATAAATTCCGACCACTACGTCTCATTGCCGAGCTTTCAGTCCATTGCCAACGTCTACATGTCGACTTGGGCCGCAGGTAGGCTGGTAAATCCCTACATGATTCCGGACATGGTTGAACCCGAGGCAGAGAGTACACGCTCTCCACGTCCAAGTCTCCGTCAACGACGACACTCTTCAAGTCTGTGGCGAAATGTACTCGCCACCACGTTGAAGCTACTGGCGACGCTATGTTTCGTGCTTTTCATCGGTGGTCAAGCTGCGTACGTGTCTCCACTCTACAAGAACCACATCCAGTCCATAGTGGCGACTTGGTGGGGGCCACACAAAGAAATGGTTGATCCGTCGTATCTGCTGCTAGTTGGGGTGGCACCAACAATAGTCTGCGTCGCTGTGATTCACTGGCTCCGTCGGCTTCGTACACAACGTAAAGTGTGGAGAGTTACGAGAATTCTGCGTCGGCGGCCGTCCCCTGACAGTCTCAGCTACGGCGAACTGCTCTTCCTATTGATCCTCGTTACTGGGAACGCTCTAGTCTTTTGGTACGGCTTCACTAAGAAACATGGACACAAACCGCGATTTACTGGCGACCCGCCTTCTCCAAGTCCTCCTGGTCCTCCATCGGGGACTCCGTACATCAAGATGACTGGAAACGCACTGGGCTTCAACTGTGTCTTCAACATGGCGTTGCTCTTTATACCGGCCACACGAAACAGTGTTTGGATGGAGTTTATGAACATTTCGTATGCGAATGGTATCAAGTTCCATCGGTGGCTTGGCGTGGCTGCAATAGTGACGGGCATTGTTCATTGTGGGTGCTACTACTACACCTGGATACAGGACGGGAGATGGAAGCAAATGGCGCTGCCGTGCTGGGATTGTTCGCTGCGTGAACGAATGGGGCGGAAGATTTGGGTAAACGTATTTGGTGAAATGGCACTTTTGTGCTTTTTATTGATCGGAGTCACGTCCATCCCATGGATTCGACGCAGAATGTACAATCTCTTCTACAATGTACACCAGCTTCTCTTCCTGGCAATTTTCTTTACGTCACTGCATTGGGCAAGATCCTTGTGGTTCCTTCTGCCTTCGGTTGTAGTTTATCTCGTTAGCAGAGTAATCTCGCACTGTAACGGCGTTACGGCTGTGAAGATTGTGGAGTTTACAGCGCTATCTCCTTCTCTATGCAAATTAGTGATTGCTCACACGTTGAGCGAGAGAGGACGGTATCAAGTGGGACAGTTCGTCTACTTGAATGTGCCAGCTATTTCACGGCTCGAATGGCACGCCTTCACTATCGCTTCGTCACCGAAAACCTCTTACGAGTCATCGAATACTATGACGTTGTTGATCAAAGCTCTGGGCGATTGGACGGAGAAGCTCATGGTCTACCAACAAGTGTGTACGAGGTGCTCAATCGAGCCTGAAGTGTACGTCGACGGCTACTACGGCGTCTCTCTGGCTGAAATGTACCAAACTTACAACACCGTTGTGCTAGTTGGTGGCGGTGTTGGGATCACGCCGCTGCTCGGGATTCTGGATGATATCTGTATCGCTGCAGAGACTCGACAAGCTCAAGGACGAAATCTTCTTCCTCGTCGAGTTGCTGCAATCTTTACGATGCGAGAACTCGAGTTGTTGAAGGAGATATACCCTTTACTGGCTCGAGTCCGTGAGCTGGACCCACACGGACGCTATATCTCGGTAGACTTAACGTTGACAGCTACTCCTCGACCAGAAGAACTGGACTTTTCCCTCGCGGATGGCTACAAAACTCCAAGATTTTTGCCGTCGTACAGCTTCTCTCAGACGCAAACTTTCAGCCATTTGACAAAGAAAAAATGTCCGTTTGGGTCTTCTCTCGCCCGAAGTGGCATCTCAATGCTTCACTTTATCGCGTTTGGGATCGTTATGGGGATCGTTACGGTATGTCAATTCGACAATGGCATGTTGATCGGACTACAAGACAATGTGTGGGTGGTGCAGCTTTCTCTCAAGACATCCGCACTATTTGCTGCTGTTATCTGCGTTTACAGTTGGGTCGTGTTAATGCGTTGGATACGCACCATTCGAGCTACTTACAAGCTGAAGATCCAACACCCCGTCCATGAGTGGAGTCTTAGGGAAACACTACTACCCCAAGCTCGAGAACAAAAAGTTTTCAACCCTGACATTACGACATTCCGCGATTTGGTTAGTGCACTACAGGTCCAAGTTGGTTATCGACCCGATCTAGAAGTACATCTACGGAAACTACATGCAGAACACTATCAAAGATGCTCAAGAGGTGGGTCGTCTATTGGGGTGTTCGTGTCTGGACCAGGCAGCTTGAAAACCGTAACGGTTAGAGCTGCGGCTGCGATTAGAGCGAGCGACTTTGATTTTCACGAAGAAGAATTTGAATTATGAATAAAACGAAAAAATTGCGGTAAACAGCTACTTAGGAGAAACTTTAAAATGCCAACCTCAAAGTTCGAATTCTTCCTCATGCACGTCAAAGTGTTTGCTGCCGATTTCTGCGATCGCACACTCGACCGCTTTCTTGAGCTCCTCGGGGCCTGAGACGAAGACGCCAATTGTTTTGTTCCCAGCAGCAGATGACGAAGGATGCGCCTTGCGAAACGCCCGGTGCTCCACAAACGCCGACTCTATAAGCTCCGGAATGTTCGGGCGGCGTCCAACGTCCACGTTGTACTCCGAAATGAGGTTCTGGAAGGTGTGGACATCCGCAGCAATGGACGGAAGACGAGGTGTCTCCAACATGTTGTGATTGCGGGAAGTATTGGTCTTTGGATCGTGCGTCTTCTTGTCCAGAGCCACGCTAGTGTACACCGTGATCATCCCCACAGCGATGAGCAGAGATATCTCGACAAAGTTCTGTAGGGGCCACAGATTCTCGTCGTCAACTTGCACCTTGTTGCCGTACTTAACGAGCAGCACGACGATCAACGTGACCAAGAAGGATGCACCGAACATCATCACTTTGCTCGTACGCGTACGCAGCGGCTCCGTAAAGGGTCTCGGCGTCTTGGACGTGACACTGGAGTCGTATTTCGTAGCCGATACGTGTGGTTTCCCAGCGAGACGTTCACGGTCAATAAGCTCGTCAAGCTGTTCGGTTGTCGGTGCACGCGTGAGGCTGAAGTGTAGGCTGAAATACTGCTGCTGCGGGTCTAGTTCCTTGATCTGCATCAGCACCGGGTGGATCTCCTCCAGTAGGGAAAGTTCACGGAATGAGAAGATGAAGATGACCTTTTGACGCAGCGTCTCGCCCTTCTGCAGCTTAGCCACGATATCCTCGAGAATCGAGAGCAACGGGGTGACTCCGATGCCTCCACCCACAAGACAAACGGTCGAATACTCGTCATACATCTCGAGAGACGCACCGTAGTAGCCGTCCATGTACATCGTCGGTAGCACATTGTTCTTCTTGCAGTCCTCCGAGTACTTGACCAGGTCCTCCGTCCAGTCACCCAGAGATTTCAACAGAATCGTGAGTGTATCGGGACTGGTACGCGGTGACGAGGCGATGGTGAAGGCGTGCCACTGTAGCTTCGAGATCGTAGGCACGTTCAGGTACACGAACTGGCCGACCTTGTAGTTGCCGGCAGGAGCGGTAGAACGAGACAGAACCACCTTGACCACGTCGTGGGAGAGCGTCGTGAACTCACGTACAGCCACGGGCGTGAAGCCGTTGGAGCTAGAAATGGCGCGGCTGACCGTGTAGAGCATGACCGAAGGGAAGATCCACGCTAGAATCGGGTTCCAGTGCAACACCGCGAAGATCGTGCCGATCAAGAAGAGGTGGTGGACGTTGTAGAACATGTTGTACATCTTACGTCGAACCCACGGGATCGAGGTGAGTCCGATGGCCAGGAAGGCCAGTAGCGCGATCTCGCCGAAGAAATTCATCCACGGATCGTGTCCCTCCTTACTACCAACCGCACAGTCGAAGCAAGGTAGAGCGTTCTCCTTCCACTCTTCTTGTCTGATCCACGACCAGTAGTACCCGAGACAGTGGAACAGAGCCGTCAAGACCGTGACGACTCCAACCCAGCGGTGGTACTTGATCCCGTTAGCGTACGAGATGTTGAGGAACTCCATCCACACGCAGTTACGCGTAGCTGGCAGGAACAGGAACGCCATGTTGAACACACACACGAAGCCCAGAGTGAGCGCGACCATCTCCAGATACAACTCAAAGTTGAATTCACGGCCTCTTTGACGGTTCCTCTCCACTCGGTTCACATAGTAATAGTGGAACACGTACACGTTGCCGCCGACGAGGAACGCCAGGAACAAAAGCTCACCGAGACTCACGCGAGCCACCCAACCGAAGATACTCGGTTTACGACGCAGTACGCGTGTGAAGTTGAGGAGATAGTGGGATGTGATTCGACGAACGTTAAAGTGTTTCAACACTTCGAGGAATACCAGAGACGCCGCGATGGGGAGGAAGCAGAACAGGAAGAAGAACGTCGGACGAATCATCTCTTTGTGGCCAGCGTCGCTGTCCTTTGGAGCGTTGGGAGGCACACCGAACCACTTCCCGATCGTCGTACTGAGATCCGAATAGGCATCGGTGAAGTAGAAGAGCTGACCGTAAGCGTACGTGACCATGGAAGCGACGATCAAGAGCTGCAACACGTTCCCGACAATTGAGAAACGGTTGCTGGAGGACGGGGAGTTGGAGAGACGAGGTTCACCCACGACACTGCGCTTGTCTTCGACGTCGGGGGTCTTGAGCGACGAGAAGACCGCATCGACACGCGGAGTGTTGATTGAGTCTGCGTGGTTTGGTGCCATTATGGATGGGTGACACTGAGACCGCTGGGTTTGTGCAGTCCAAGGGGAATTGCGGAATGCTCGAGTAGCGAGACTTCGCCATTGAGATTCGCATCGCTGGACGAAAATGTTGCAAGGGCAGAAGGACTGGGAGCTGTGACGCTCAGACATCAAAGCAGAAGCTGGACGACAGACAGGAGCTTGTCGACAAAAGCTGGACCACGGGCCGTGGTCCGCGGCACACGCCCTCGGGCCAATGACGGTAAGCTGCGTTCAACGTGTTGACGGGTGGAGCCGTCTCACCGTGAACGAAGCATTGACTTGTAAAGTGACCACCGTTTGGTACCTGTATTCTGTAAAAACGTCGCTCTCGTGGGCTGGCGTTATCCCGTCTTGGCTGCTGACCAGTCGACAGATAATGCGAACAGCAGAAATGTCAGTACCGTCTTCCTGCACTACATGCACGGAGACTACATGTACATGGTGGTGAGCTGGTTATCGCTTTCATGATTTTGGAGTGAAATTATCGAGGCAAGTATGATTATTTTCGACGCTGAATGGGGGAAGTCTGCCTGTCAACTGGATCTCGGTCCCGATTTCAGTTGCGTAGGGCCCGGCGGAACCGTGTCTCCTGTTCAAATCGTGGTCGCGTATCGGAAAGACTAGGACCCTCGTGCCCTGCGCCAATAGTATTGCCACGAAGATTGCGAAGCACACTCTGTCCGAGTTGGACACCTACTGATCCGTGTTCCTGCACGACACCCACAAAGGTGTTTTGCTGTAGCTTGTCTTTTCGAGCAAAGTTAATCACTGGCTTATGAATGCCAATTCCTCCGAAAAGCTACGAATGATGGCAAATTTGAGTTCTGTACACTTGAGATTTTGTTTTTGAATTTGACAAAGGGTACGACCTCCATGCAATCTTTCGCTGCTCATAACCAGATGGTGCACAGACAAGACGTCTCTCAAGCTGGACTCCAGCCTGGAGTTTGCCGCGATGAAGTGAAGCAAAGCCCAACCCAAAGAGCAGATACTTCAAAGTACTGTACAGGTACTTGTATTGGATTCACTGCAGTCACGCACCACCGTGGAGGATAAATATTGGTTGCCGTCCATCGCCACGCAGACAGAATGGATAGTCCTGCCTGCACCTGTACCGGTAGTACCGGTACCGCTCCGGTACACGAATCCGAGACAGTCGACAGTCGCTATTCGGCTGCTGAGGACCAACCAGTCGCTTGACATAATTGTCCAACGAGTCCGACTCCGCGACGACAAGGGGTTCACGATCCTGAAGCTATCACGAACGTCTCTATTGGTGAAAGCCACACGCGCGTAGGCCAAATCTTCAGTGACCCCGGTGGTGCAGAAACCGCGTTAAGATCGACTATCTTTTGTTCTGTAGTATTAATATTAGTAGTGGAAACTAACGCTATTAGTATAATATCAAAACAAATATGCGTCTCTTCAATCCGAATATTATTGTTAGTTCTTCTAATCAGGACAGCGGCCATTTAGTACTTATACTAAATATCGGAACTCATTAGTACTGAAAACAACTCCACTCGACCGCAACGATCAAGGCACCGGGGTTCAGCCCGCGCGCTGTCTGTACACTTCTAAGTGGGCTACAAGCAATGCTGGACCTTCTTGACTGCTAACTTTGGTTCTTCATGGCTGCAAACGGATTCGTCTTACATAGGCATGATACTTCGTCAAACAAAGTCCTTATTTTGCATGCAAAGTTTGTTTAGACAGGGTAGAACTGATCAGCCGACGCTGGGAAATTACACGAGGATGTGGTATTGTCATCTGTCCCTTCTTGAGTGAGGTCAGTCCCCATAGCCTGACTTGAGGCGATACGTGCTACTCGGTGTCAGCTCTCGGTGTGCATATTCTGCTGTGCGCACTGTATCGATAGTTTTGCTTTACTACCGTTTGTTGAGATGCACGTGTGTACTGTTACACAGTAGGTTGGAGTCTCCAAAGCAACAGCAATATTGGAACATTCATCGAAGTGAAAGGAGGAACCGAATCGGAGGGTGGGAGCGAGGGAGGCTGAAATATACTAGAAAGCACAGGAAATCCGCCCATTGCGTCCGCACCAAAGTCTGAAATTAGTATACTGAATACATGTATTCGAATTCTACACGACTAAAGCGTGTCTAAGGTCGGTTGGCCATTTTATGCTTAGTACTAATATTATAAAAGAAGCTATTAGCAAGTATTATTTAATTAGTACTAACATAGCTACTTCAGTGACTGCTACAGATGGGCACGCGTCTGATTCTCCATGTTCACGGGAAATATCAACCGTAGTTTCCTCTGGACGCGTGTTGATCCACTCTACGCATTTCTTCCATTAAGTTATTTGCTCCGTTCTGCACTTTACTACGCTACTACGACTTTCTAGTTAGTTCTCTATCGATCTAGCTCACATTGAGCTTGGCAGTGATCTCCAAGTGGCCGCCTTCGCTGGCTCGAGGCACCCAGAGCTTGAGCGATCCACCGCCGGTACCGGGGAGACCGAGGAATCCAGGCCGCCACCGATCAAGGTACAGCGTCTTTCCTCCCAGCTCCTTCACGGTTGATGTCCACGTCACGGTTTTGCCGGCCGGGACGTCCTTCTCGTCGAACTTGTCGCCGCCCGAGAGGATATTGACCGTCACGTCCTTCGTGTCGGTACTCATAAAAGTGATCTTGACGACCCCGTCGCCCCTCCGTTCCCAAGACGAGCCACTGTTGGCGAAAGCTTTCCCAACCGTCCGAAGACCGAGCGTGTTGGGGTCAGTACCGTCGTCGATCTCGCCTACGAGCTGCGTAGGCCCACAGATCGTCTGGATGTACTCGGATAACAGTCCGGAGATACGCGTGAGATCGACGTAGAAGAGCGTGGCGATGGTCATAAGCACCTTGTCGGCCACGACTCGCGTGTACTGCTTGGCCGTGAGTGACGTGCCGTTGTCACTCTTGCCTTTGTCGATCAAGTCGTCCACGATCACGCCGTACGTCTTACGGAGCAAGTCGCGGGTCATGTACGCTGTGGACTCGTTGGACTCCATGATCATTTGGTCCATACAGTTATTGGTAACTGTGGGGATATCGTGTAGCATGAGGTCGGATCTGTACACCTGTACGCGGAGGTTATCCTGCGATATCCCCGGGTTCTCCTCCTTCATCTCGGCGATTGTTCTCCACGTACGATCCGTGAGTCGCTGCAGTTCGTAGCCACACGTAGAGTTGGACTCCATCCCCTTTTTTAAGGACGAGATCTCCGTGTCGTTGAGGTCGTTCACCGCGTACGTGAAGTTGGATCGGGTGAGGAAGGCCTTAAACTTGCCCCAACTCTTGAGGATATTGTCCTGACGAGCCAGAGCCTCGCCCAGCATCACCTGGATCGTACCCATGGCCACACTGGCGGGGTCGAGGACTTGCCAGTTGTAAGATCTGCCCATACACATGACGATACTAACCGGTAGGTCGATGGTAACGTAGCTCGTCTGGTACAGTGCCAAGAGAATTTTATCCTGCGGTGTCTGCGGATCCGACACTTTAATAGCGCGAATGTAGTTGACAATGGCGCGCATGGTGCCAAACATGGCTCGGGCGCACTTAATGCCTACTCGAACGTTCTTTGAGAGCTTGGCGAACGCTCCAAAAACGCCCAAAATCTGAACGGAGAAGAAGGCGTTGGCCACACTCACAAACTTGGCGTAGATTTCTGATCCGCAGTCGTCATTTTGACGGAGACACTCGAAGCCACATTCCACAGGGTAGGCCATGGGACACTGCGCCCAGCACGTTTTGGTATTGTAGTCGAAGCCGTACGGACAAGTGTCCATGATGAAGGCCTTCCGCCAGCAAGCCTTGTCAAAAGCAGGGTCCGAAGGCTTGCCAATGCTGGGGCCTACCCAGTTACGGTAGGTCGACATAATCTTGTCCGTGGTGTTAGCCGTCGACCCAATCTTGAAGTTATCAGGCACAGCCACTGTGGCCAGCGCGTCGGAATACGAGGAGGAGGAGGAGGAGTAATCGTCGTCCGAGTCATCGTCGTCCGAGTCGCTGTCGCCCAGAGACGCAGCGTATGAGTTATCGGAGTCATCATCGCCGTCCACGTCGTCGGAATCTACCTCATCTGACGAAGATGAGGACGATGCCACCGCCGGTCTTAGCGTACCGGGGGAGTACGTCCGCCCGATCACAACGGACGGCTTCGCTTCAGCCACCGAGGAGCTGGAGGCCGCAGCCGCTGTCACGAAGACCAGCAGCTTGAGCCATCTCCTCATTGTGAGGAATTGTGATGGAAGGAGACGCGGCACTTGTCGAGAACTCCGCAGAAACGAGAATGGCACGGCATGCTCGACTGGCGCAGCGGATCTCGGTGGTTGAGCCCGTCTGTCACTCGACGTCCTGGCCGTGCTCCCTCCTCCTTATGAGCTCCCTTCCAGCACATCCGGCAGTGCTGCAAGACAATCAAAGTCCGCACGTTGCGATGGACTCACTGTATTTTTAAATGTAAAAAAATACTCATGAGTTTGTATATTGTGATATCCTATCGTACTTGATACGATTTGACATGTCAGTCCACCTGTAAGGACCCTAAAACTTGATACTGATGATAGGAAAAAAAAAATCGGCCTGTTGGAAAGAAGTGCATATCGATACGATAGCCCGTGCAATCTCGTGTCTATACAATTTAACCACTTTTCATAGCGCTGCGGTAGGTCGATGAGATCGTCTCGCATATCAACAGACATCTTCAGATAGTCTCATATTTCTTATACTTGAATATCACTCAAATCCCCCTCAATGTCAGAAATGTGTACGCCTTAACACGATCAACTTGCTATACTCGATAGGAAGATGTTCTATGAGCTGTATAATTTGAGGAAGGTTGATCTGTACGTAAATCCTACGGCTTGCCGTGCCCGTGTCGATTTTCGATATCAGGTGTCGTTTCTGTTTGCGCTGTGTACAGGAACCTTGTCCAGACGAGTGGCACAGCAATCTCGGCGATGTGCTCGACCTACATTAAACGACAATCTTGTCAGACCTACATGTATTATTACATGTAGTGTTCCCTCCTTCCGGGCTATTACTTCGAAGTATAATTCAGACTGTAGCTCTCAGTCTCAGCTCTCAGTCTACAAGTACGGCTACAGACTGTAGTACATGTACAGTCTGTAGACCGGAAGGAGGGAACGGTACACTATTAAGACATGTAGGTCTGACAAAAAAACAAAAGATGTAGGTACAGAGGCGTTGCGGTGCTTGTACACGTATAATACGTGTTCTGTATTCGTGCAATTGCAATCTTCAGATTAACTTCGCCTAGTCTATGAGCAGCTCCAGCCGTTCGAACAGAATGACAACCAGGGGATACCGACCTGCCTCTGTCCGATGGTGTGCAACAAACTTTGAAACGTATGCCAACGACGTGCCTCGGGCCAATGGCCTTGGCGTCGCCGCAGATGTCTCGCTAACGCAAGTTGTCGACGAATGCCGCGGACAGGCCGGCGGGCCCCTTTGACGGTAAAGCTAGCGAAACCCGCTTCATGTAACATGCAGCGACGCCTTGGCCGGCGCTGTCGCAGACTTGCTATCGATCCATGAAGGCGCACGCTTGGGGAGGCTGCAGTCGACTGCGACGAACGTGCATGGGGACACCATCCCTGGGCCTCCTTATGCACGGCCAGATTCAGGTAAGCTGTTGTTGACGAGGACTCGCCGTCGGATAGTGGTTGAAACGGCGACTGCGACACAGAGCAGTGCTCGATGTTCGTGTGTTGCTGCTAACATGTACCTCGTGGGCTGTCAAGCAAGAAAACTTCTTCAAGGAAGGGCGGCCTCTTGATGAGCACGAGAGCGGTTTGCGACGTTCACTTGGACTACGCGATGTGGCTTTTCACCAATTGAAATTGTTCCCTCCAACCTCTTCTGAGCCAACCAATATCGTTGGTTTAACAGGTTGCCCGCCGCCGAGTTGTGCGTTCAATATTTGTCCGACGGCGGTATTTAGTCTTCACAACCAAAAACTCATCTTTGTTCAGGATTGTACAGTAGACACTCTTAATAAAATATCTGGCTACAGATTTCAAGTTAAATTTAGAATTGTATTGTAGACACCCATAATACAAGGATGAAATGTCCGACGGCGAAATGTGAACGACGATGGTCGATCACTTTTGCGACGAGGAATCGGAGTGGACTGTATCAGTTGATCCGACGGCGCCTTCACTGTTCGTCACCGTCCAAACGGGATCATTGCGCATGCATCGTACGGACATGGTACAGTACCGCATTATCAAAGAGAAAAGTTTTGGCTGCAAGATCAATTTGTTGAGATCCTCACCGTTGTCGAGCAATGATAAGAGCGCATTACCCTCGATCGATTGCACGTTCGTTTCGCGAAATAGCATCGTGTTCAGACCACTACTGGTACTCAACACCATCACAGTGTGAAGATTCTGGTATTTCAGATTCGCTGCGCTCCGGGCGTCGAGTCTGCTGCAAAGGCATCTAGCTACGTGCACTTTCGTGTGGGTGTTGTGAAATCCAGACTTGCGATGTCGACTTCTGAAGAATTCACAAATCTAGTGACAAACAACATCTAATGGAATTGCTGTGGCTCACTCAAAGATGTTGGTGTCGCTCTTGACCCACCGGTATTTTCTGTTTGTTATCCCTATCCGTAGCAGGTAAACACGCTCAAGAACTGAGACCATCCTTTCGTTTTGGTGGTCGATGCAAGTGGCCAGCATTGCACGTGCCACCAACCAATGGGTTTGCCGTTTTTGCTCGTTATGTGGCGATGGAAAACACGTTCATTCAGTTAGGAGTTGAGTCAACTCCGCCCCTGCGATACTCATTCACTGTAAGGCGTCAAGATATACACCTTTTTTGTATACTGGAAAACTCATGGCCTGCAATAGTATAGTGATTCAAGCACATTGTGGGTGCCCGATAAAAATACCTTTACGCGGACAATTATTCACTGAGTTACAGTAGCCGTAGTGGGCTTCTATTACGCGGAGATGTACGTACAACGTCTTTTATTAATAAATTGACCTCACGCAATTGCTTTCGGTTTCGCTCGTGTCGCTGCGGTTGCCGCGATTACTTCGCTCTCGTTCCCGTTCGCTGCGGTCGTGAAGGTCAATATTTGAATAGGGTCTGAATTCGACTATTACGCCTTTATGAAAGAGTAGCTTACGTGCAAAGTAGAAATGGCTTCCTACTGTTTGTAGATTGTCAGCATGATCAGAGCTCGAACTCTTCCTCGTGGACGTCGAAGTGGCCTGCGCCAATCTCCGAGATGGCGCGCTCCGTAGAGCGTTTAAGCGCTTCCGGTCCAGAGATGAAGACGCCCACCGTCGAGTTTCCAACATCCGGGTGGGTGGAGACGAAGTGTTTGTGGCCGGTGTACACCGTACGCATGATTTCGGCCATGTTGGGGCGCTGGCCAACCTCCACTTGGTAGTCCGCGATGAGGTCGCGGAGAGTGTGGGCGTCACTGGCGTACGGCTGCACGCCACCGGGAGTCATCAACGAGCCCGAATATCGCACAGACTCGGTGTTCTTCTTGTCCTCCATGAAGGTAAACGCGTACACGCCCAGCATCGCCACGCTGATCACTAGAACGATCTCCACAAAGTTCTGCAGAGGCCAGAGGTTCTTGTTATCGGCCTGGATCTTGGTACCGTACTTGACCAGAATCCAGAACAGGAAAGTGAAGAAGAACGCCACAATGTACATGGCCACTTTGCTGGTACGAGACCGTAGCGGTTCAGTAAACGGCTTCGGGGTCTTGGACGTGACGCTAGTGTCGTAGCTTGTGGCAGACACATGAGGTTTTCCAGCGAGTCGTTCGTGGTCAATCGGCTCGTCGAGATGGTCGTTCGTCGGAGTACGCGTGAGGTTGAAGTGTAGACTGAAATACTGCTGCTGCGGGTCTAGTTCCTTGATCTGCATCAGCACCGGGTGGATCTCCTCCAGTAGGGAAAGTTCACGGAATGAGAAGATGAAGATGACCTTTTGACGCAGCGTCTCGCCCTTCTGCAGCTTAGCCACGATATCCTCGAGAATCGAGAGCAACGGGGTGACTCCGATGCCTCCACCCACAAGACAAACGGTCGAATACTCGTCATACATCTCGAGAGACGCACCGTAGTAGCCGTCCATGTACATCGTCGGTAGCACATTGTTCTTCTTGCAGTCCTCCGAGTACTTGACCAGGTCCTCCGTCCAGTCACCCAGAGATTTCAACAGAATCGTGAGTGTATCGGGACTGGTACGCGGTGACGAGGCGATGGTGAAGGCGTGCCACTGTAGCTTCGAGATCGTAGGCACGTTCAGGTACACGAACTGGCCGACCTTGTAGTTGCCGGCAGGAGCGGTAGAACGAGACAGAACCACCTTGACCACGTCGTGGGAGAGCGTCGTGAACTCACGTACAGCCACGGGCGTGAAGCCGTTGGAGCTAGAAATGGCGCGGCTGACCGTGTAGAGCATGACCGAAGGGAAGATCCACGCTAGAATCGGGTTCCAGTGCAACACCGCGAAGATCGTGCCGATCAAGAAGAGGTGGTGGACGTTGTAGAACATGTTGTACATCTTACGTCGAACCCACGGGATCGAGGTGAGTCCGATGGCCAGGAAGGCCAGTAGCGCGATCTCGCCGAAGAAATTCATCCACGGATCGTGTCCCTCCTTACTACCAACCGCACAGTCGAAGCAAGGTAGAGCGTTCTCCTTCCACTCTTCTTGTCTGATCCACGACCAGTAGTACCCGAGACAGTGGAACAGAGCCGTCAAGACCGTGACGACTCCAACCCAGCGGTGGTACTTGATCCCGTTAGTGTACGAGATGTTGAGGAACTCCATCCACACGCAGTTACGCGTAGCTGGCAGGAACAGGAACGCCATGTTGAACACACACACGAAGCCCAAGGTGAGCGCGATCATCTGGAGGTACATAGTGAAGTCGAGAGTCGGACTGCGAATCTTCATACGCTCCACACGCGCTCGGTAAAAGTACTGGAATACGTAAATGTTGCCACTGATGAGGAACGCAAGGAAGAGGAGGTGACCAAGACTTCTGTTGATGACACGACCCATAATCCTCGGTTTGAGACGAAGGAAACGAGCCAAGTTGAGCACGTAGCTGGACGAGATGCGATGCGCGCTGAAGTGGCGAAGAAACTCGAGCAGTAGGATCGACACAGCCATCGGGAGGAAGCAGAAGAGGAAGAAGAACATTGGACGCACCATTTCCGAGTGGCCTCCAGCATTCTTCCCACCGCCCACGGGGACGCCAAACCACGTGCCGATGTTCGAGCTCACCGTCTTCGTGTACGCGTCCGAGAAGTAGAAGAGCTGGCCGTACGTGTACACGACAATAGAGGCCAGGATCACGACTTGGGCAGCATTTCCGAGGAACACGAACCGATTAGCCCATGCCGAGGCCCCGAACTTGCGAGAAGCTCGAAAGATTCCACCCTTGTCCTGAAGGTTATCCGGGGTGGCGAGGTGGGTGAACTCCGAGTCCGGACGGGGAGTCATAGCGCTGCTTGGAGCCATGGTTGAGAGCCAGGAGGAGAGGATACCAATGGGTCTCTCGAGCTGTGTAGTCGAGAGGAAATTAGAGAATGAGCAGGTATCGGATCTACAATCTTTTGCGCTAATGGTGTCATCAGTTAAACGATACGGGGCCCAACGTGTAGTGAAGATCGGTTTGGAGGGCTAATTCACTCGAAAAAAATAAAGGGGAGCACGCGCTCATGGCGGTTTGCAACACGCTCTTCTGAAACGTGTTGCCGTTTTCGAGCTTATTTTGCTTCTGTCGGTCTCGGGAATGCTGGGCCGTTTGCTTGTGCAAACGGTTTATTACTGAGCCGTCTCGGAGCGTGCGCCCTCGAACCAATGACAAGAGACTAAAAGATCGTCCACCGGTACGGATCCGCATCATTAGTTTTGAGTTATCTGGTCAGTTATTCTGTGGCTTAAGTACGAGCGGACATCTGCTGATTGCAGGGTTAATCACACTCACGTTAAGGTGACGCACGAAAAGTTTAATGTATTAATAATGTTCATTTTGATGATACGCATCCTTGACAGTGTTCACGAAGTTGCCCCTGATTAGATACTTCCCAACGTGTACGATCTATTTGTATATGTATCCCATTTTTCCATTGGGAGCGTCAGCGTTGTCACGCGTCATCCAGTCAACGAGGTTGTATTATAGCTACGCGCTCGTGCTGGTTTTGCACCATTTGACATGTTCCTCAACGAGCTGGCTGGGCTTCCGTGCGATCATGGGTTGGGTACAACGCAGTCTCAATTGTCACGGCGTAGTACTATATCGGTCCACGCCACATAGTATCTATCAGTAATATTATAGCTGACCGATATATCTCGGCTTGCCTTTTGTCACTAAATACTTTAGTACAACGCAGCCCTAAAGTAACAGTGTTGTGGTTTTATCGAGTGCGTATCTAATGGCAATTGTTGAACGCTAGATCTCCGCCAAAATATCGCCAACTGCTGGAGGTCTTTCAAGGATCGATTATCAGGCAACCAACCAACACCACAACATCGATTCTCGATAAGGCATACCCCAGGACTCTATACTTTACAGTTCAAATGCATATAAAGAACTTCTGAAACTCTCGACAGCTATTATCAATCTTAGAACCAATGCGAGCAAACAACTACAATCGGGGGGGAAGGCTCTGAACTATGCTTGGCTTCTCTGAAAAACATTCGTCGTTACAGGTTCGTTTCCAACGACAAATCCAATGAGTCGGGCGATTGGATCGGTGCGGTGCCAAACTGAACCTGAATATGGGTGGGATCGCAACTTCAGCTTGAGACTTTGCCTGTGAGCGCGTGGCCCGTGCCAATGAAATAGTCGCGCGGTTACGATCCGGGATTTCTGCGGTATCTGCTTATTTTCTAGCCAATCGGAACTGCTTCAACTGTCCGTTAATAGAGAATGCAATTAGAGTACACCACGGATGCTGAATGGGGTGCTACATGCGCTACCCTACTGTACATGTCTTCATACTGTAGTGTGGACGCCCTTATCCGGATTTAAAAATCACTTTACTTACTCATTTGCATATTTGGAAGATCTCTGGAACTCAGACCGTGAATTCTCCAGTAAACTGTTACGTGCATGCATATTTGAATGCAATGATTGAGCAGTAAGGCCAGAGCTGACTCCATACTGAAACGAATGCGTTTTTCAGCACCACATCACGTGCAGCATCGACCACCTCATTGGTTGGCGGCACGTGCAATGCTGACCACCAAAATGAATGAAAGGACGACCTCAGTTTCTTGAGCGTGTTTACCAAATGCAAAGCTACGGATAGGGATAACATACAGAAAATACCGATGGGTCAGGAGCGAAACCAACATTTTTGAGTGATCCACAGCAATTTCATTGCAGGTTGTTAGTCGCTGGATTTATGATTGCTTCACGAACTCGACATCGCAAGTCTGGACCTCACAATTTCTATTTCCATCACAAGTTGTGAATAACAACCAAAGTGGAATTGTCGAAAATCGTCGCCAAGCTACATGTACAGTACAGTAAGTGGGCTTCCTATCCTCTATGCTGTACAGTAAAACCAATTTTTCGAAGACAGATGGAATAAAATCGGTGTAAAGTCGTATTTTAATGCTGAACCGGTGTGTGACGACTGTCTCTACCATCATGAGTTGTAAAATAAATATGGTAGAATAATCGAGTCATTTAGAAAAAGTTGTAATACACGAATGCAGCTGCCGCTCAAACAAAGAATCAATCTTGCGGCTTTTGCACATGCGTCGGCTGTGACCAACGTGCTTGCAACCACCACACCGATACTTCGGCCCTGGAATATCTTCTCCATTGCTCCCGACCCGCTTTGTATGAGGTCGGCCGCGTTTTATAGTTAGATGCGGCGGCCTTGTCTCTTTGTCTGGCTTGATATCCCGGTCCACTGCTAACTGCACCGCCATGCCCATAAACGCCTGAGCGTACGAGTTCGCCGAGTAGACTTCGTTGAAGAGGTGGAAGACCGTGTCAATCTTTCCGCGGCTCTGTTGAGGGGCAATGAGATGTCGGCAAGACAATGATTACTGATCAGTAAACGTGCATGTTCTGTACTTTGTGCTTAGAGCTACGCGATGCCTCACGCACTTTGACAGCGTGCCCGCTGTATCGGAAGGCATAGCTCACATTCGGAGATGCGTGCTGCGCCTTATAGTGACCGATTTCCTTCTTTTGGGAATCATATCTACTAGTGTAGAAAGGTATTTACAACAAGAATACGTCTATGAGGACGGCAAACGAATTTCGGGTGGATCTGAAGTCTCAGATTTAGCCCTAGCACCGGGACAGACTGGACCTTGCAAATCGAATTTAGACCATCCAATAGAATACCAACACTCTACTAGCACGAGCAACGCTAGTAGGTGTTCTCACACACTCGAATACTTGTGGTCCCAACAGCGCAAGGGTACAATTAAGCCATTTATGAGGACGCCGAGGGTTAACCTCGGCTGGAAGAATAGATACTAGGCCACACGCACTCCCAACACGTGAAAATAGGCACAGTAAAGCCGCCACGTACTTTCGATATAATCTGCCACACACACACACACACACACACACACACACACACACACACACACACACACACACACACACACACACTTGGCCTTGCCGGATGAACACTTGCTAGTAAGCTTCGAGTCAACCGATAGGCATAACACACCCAAGCAAGCCACTCCAGACACTTACCTTGAAGCCGAACGTCGGTCGTGTGCTTGGGAGAAAATTCTGTTCTGGCATTTGTGTTGCCCTTTCGGGCTTGCTCCTAATATGCAATCCTAATCAAGTATACAAACATGTAGTGAACTATGATTCGTTATGCAAACCAATTTCGAAGACGACTCTTTGGGGTCGCCGTCGATTCCCAGACAACCACCGAGTGTTCCACCGGTCGCCGAGTCTTCGCAATAGTCGCTCCAATCGCCACCGAGAGTTCATACCGTGAACAGCTGGTACTTGTCCGCTGAATGCGAATCCGTCCAGTCCCTTATCACCAATACGGACCCCCTGGCCTGAGTGACATGTTGGCTGTCAACCGCGTCCGACGAGCGCTCGGTAGTGGCATGGTTGAGTCTCTATCGCGTCGCGATTGCTGCCCATCACGTGACCGAGCCGCGCAACATGAACATGGTCGTGGTCTCGTATAGTCAACGACAACTAGGAAATCGCTACACTACAACTACCCCTGTCGCAATGGAAGCCACATCACTGATGTGGCACTGTATCATTCTTTAAATCTCCGTGCCAATAGCAACATGAAAGGTTTTTAACAAGCCCATCAACAATGTGCTCAGGTCTCTTGTCACCCCGCGACTTCGACGACTGCCGGTAAGTCTCACCATCTTCATCATCAATCCTCGCTCTGATTACCGTGTATCCACTCCTGTGAACCTCGTCAGACTGACAGCGAGCGTTCAAACAAAACCACACGCGTCGGTCGCAGCCGTACCAGAGCCTCAGCTATGATTGGGGAGGCTCAGGCGCCAACCGCTTCTTCCGCTGTGGTTCCAGCGCAACCTGCTCTCGTTTAAGTTTCGGCGCCTGTGCCTGCTGCTTTATCAACTCCAGCGGACGCTTCCGATCTCATCTGCGAAGCGTCGTTGCGCGCGTTGCTTGCTGAGAGCTCGGAGGGCTTGGCGGAGGGCTTGATGACCTAACTGCGTCCTTTCTTGCCTTCGATCCTTCGCCATCAAGTTCAGCTCAGCATTGTTCCTCCGCTTCACAGCGACATGGCCACTCATGGTTGACTGGACCGAGCCGTTGGCTTCGATGCAGTACTGGCTGGCGTCGATTCAGTCGCTCCCTGGCGCTCTCTCTGATCTTCCCCGTGTGGTCGACGAGCTTCAAGCTAGCCGCCGAAGCTGCTGCTGCTGCTGTCCGGCGTTCTATGGCCCGTGCTATTATGGCCAAGAAAGTGCCGAGCAGTACCTCAGGACAGCGAACGCTCAGATCGAGACCTACCAGATCGACATCGAGCGTCTACGAGAGACCAACGATCGAAACGACGCGCTCCTTGCCCAGACTAAAGTAATCATCGCCAAACACAACGAGGACTTGGAACTACTGAGATTCCAGATCAAGGACCGTGATGCCCACCTCCCTGGACAGGACAAGGCAGATCACTAAAAAAACGAGGCTTTCGAGGCCGCGATCGGTGCCAACACTGAGCAGACTCGTCAGCTTTACGCTCTCCTCATCAAGCTGTATATAGGCAAGCTCACCAACGTCACACTGATCGAGGATCTTCAGACGCGCAACACGCATCCTCTCCAGGTCAACCGTACTTTGTGCGCACATGTGAAACTAGTATGGACCCAAATGTCCTCTTTCTTGTTGAGCAAGATACTCTTGCATCTCGTGACACTGGTGCCGATGATTCAACTGTTAACGTTCTTTCATGACTGTTTTTAACAGGTCTTGTCGGCGGCGAACTGGATCTAGCTAGTCTGGACTTAGACCAGGAAATGTTCATCTCTGTCTCCACAGCTCGGGCCCATTCAAGTCGGTCGCGCTATCGTAACTGACTCAGGATTGGCATCCTTCAAGGTTAGTCCGAATTGGCTAAGGGTGTCTGACACACCTCCGATTGTCTCATCTGCTCTACCTGCTGTCGCATCCGTTGGTGGCAGAAACGATGACTCGTTCACTCCCGGGGTCGTTTGGACGACACGCTCACCGTCGTCGTATGAGGAAAAAAAGGACAGCGGGGTGCCATTTCCACTTGATCTGCTGGCTGACGCTGCTGAACGCTTGTCAGCCTCTTGAAACGTCGGGCTGACGCACACACCGCTTCTGCTCCTATCTCAAGCTGTAGGAGACAGGCCAGCTAGTGTTCGTTCTCAGCAGTCGTTGTACGGTGTGCATTCCCGTTCTTCTTTCTTAATCCATTTTCCGCATCGTATTCGCGTTTACGTATTTCAACAAAAACATATGAATTTGTGATATAGTAGCTCTTTTCGTCTGTTATCACAGGCGGGACCGCCCTGTGGACAGTTCACACGTGATCATGCCACGCTAATCCTCGTCCGCAACTTGAACCATCTTCAGCCGTCTCTCACTCTTCTTGGCTAGCAAATCGTCATACAATAAGCCACCACACACCAAGTTCGACGATGGTTCCCACGTTGGGTCGTCGTAGCCGACCCATTTGACTTTGGATTTCGTACCAGTAGTTCATTGCTCGTTGACAGTGCCGTGCGGTCGTCGAGAATGCCTTCGACCTTATATTCACCTGCGAGGTGACCTGGACCCAGCTGTCTTCAGGCAGTAATTCCGTCAAAACCCAACCTTGAGTCTTCGGTCGTCAACCGAACCTTTGGTCGACTAGGGAATTCGTTTACCGCCTTCAGTCTCTACACTTGCATCACTTGGTAGACACGATATCCACTCCGGTCTGGCAACCCCAGATCGTACGCAAACTCTTTCACGTTTCGTGTGATCCGAAAAGGTCCGTGCCACCGATGAGATAGCTTCTTGGTCAATCCAGGTTTGACGGGTTCCATGTAGAGCCACGCCCGGCCCTTACCGCATCGCCCCTGTCCTAAGCGAATACCCATGTTTGTAGTTTACGGGTAGGATTGCTAGTAAATCGCAGAAAAAGTTGAAAAAAAGTAATTTTTCCCAACTTGCTAAAGTATAAGGATCGAAGTCAAAACGTTTGATTGTATTATTTGAGCTGGATACGTAGAGGCCGGGAAGGTGCCAATCGTGCGCACCGTCAAGTTTGTCGAAACGACAAGTTCAGGGCACCTAGAGACGCATCATGA
This sequence comes from Phytophthora cactorum, assembly GCA_016864655.1. NCBI lineage: Eukaryota > Oomycota > Peronosporomycetes > Peronosporales > Peronosporaceae > Phytophthora > Phytophthora cactorum. The sequence continues at coordinate 533,885 of NHQK01000038.1, forward strand.
AGAGGAAGATGTCCAAGGAACTTCTGCTGTACTAACGTTGAGCGGATCGCATCATGGGGACACGACACAGATCGTTCCTGTTGCAGTTGAAGTTGGTGACGTGATCCCACTTCAACGTGACGTGAGCGTAAACGACTCGATCGTGCCGTATGGCTCGACCCATCCCATGATTATTCGATCGCGCACACGCCACATTGACGAGACGACGAATCCTGAAGAGACAGGGGCGAAGAAGAAGCAAGTGGTGGCATCGTACGAGGTCGGAACGAAGCACCAGAGGATGACTCAGGAACGTCCGAAGGCTAACGACCAGCAACTCGCAATATACGAAGGTAGTCAAGTGATGGCAGCAACGGAAGAAGTTCCCAAGTCATACGCCGAGGCCACTACTGGTGCAGACAGTGACGAGTGGAAGAAACCAATTGCAAGTGAACCGGAGTCGCTCACTGCAAACAAGACCTGGAAGCTGGTACTAAGACCAGCACACCAGCGACCAATCGGTTGTCGTTGGGTATTTGCTTTGAAGCGTGACAAAAAGGGGAAAGTTATATGACACAAGGCACGTTTCGTAGCGAAGGGATTCTGCGCAAAAGCATGGCATCGACTACGAAGAGACGTAATCACCGGTGGCTTACCTGAATTCGATCCGTGCCAAGCTGGCAAAGTGCGCTGCTGACGGATTCGAGATCGAGCAGTGCGGCGTCGACACGGCTTTTTTGTACGGCAAGCTCAATGAATAGATCTACATGGAGTTGCCGGAAGGTCCACGAGAGCTGATCGCTTTGGCCGAAGTTGGAGGCGAAGATGAGATATGACCGGAGCTGGTGCAGAGCTTATATGGACTCGAGGAACGTCTACGTGTGCCTGGAACAAGAGCCCATCGGACAATCACATCAAAGAACACGGGTTTATAAGGCAGTCGACGGCTGATCCATGTGTTATAAACGAAGAGGTGAGGGCGATGACGAGTGCCATCGTGTGTGCTCTATGTCGACGACATGCTGAATGCAGCTAAGGACAAGGCTATCATTGCTCGGGAAGGCTGGAATCGCGGAGAACTTCAAGATCAAAAGAGACCTTGGACGTGAACGCTTATTCTCGGGATCAAGATCGCCTACGACATCGAGTGCAGAACACTTACGCATTCAGTCAAGAAGCGTATACAGAGTCAATCATCAAGAAGTTCCGACAGGAGAGCACGAAGCCGTGCCTCACTCCACTGGAAGCTGGAGTGCACCTTACGAAGACCGACCAACCCCAGACTGAGGCCGACAAGGCCAAGATGAGGTCGAAGCCGTACCGATCGCTCGCGGGTAGTCTGGTATGCGGCGCGCGGCCTGAGGGATAGTAGAAGCGATGCATGCAGGAGGTAGAGAAGCTGCTAGCACTAACTCAATCAATCTCACTTTCAAATTTCCATTCATCTAGTCACATCGACAATTAGCCTCGTTCGCATCGTCCTATACTCTCAATTTGCTGTTCTAGTTTTTGATCTGGGAAATTCTCATTTGATACATAAATGGTGTACTACTGGGTTCATGGAAAAATAGAGCCTTCCTTAGCTCGAAATAAATTTCAGCGAATTCACAAATTCTCATCGCGATCAGCAAAGGGAATTGACCAAATCGTTCAGTATATTGAACCGGAGTTTAAGAATCGGATCGATGCTCCAGAAAACCTATCTTATCTTAGTGAGCCCTTGCTCCAGCCGCAAGTTGCTGCGCCAGGTAAACTCCAAGCGTTCCATTCCGTTGAATGCTCCCCTCGATAGGTGGGATACTTCTTCAATAGTTTCAGCACATCCAACGGACTGGGTTCGTCTTCCTTCCACCCGTGAACCTTCCGGGCCCAACTCGGGTTTTCTCTGGAGCTTTTGCATGAGGTTATCATCATGCTTGCTCAGGGTTTTCAGCGCTACGGCTTTATCGACTTTCAGCATGTTCAGTAGATCGTCGTCGATTGGAGTCAATTGGATTCCACCCCTCACCTCCTCCTCGGAGTCCAAGACGTCGCTGTCTTGATCCGTCTTTACGCTAAGAAGAAATCGTGCACTCTTCACGGGTGGAGCATCTATCGACAGCACTGTGTCAGAAGAAGTCACCGTCGAAACCTTGGCCTCCGTCGCCGTCGATGCAGCATCGCATCTGGCGAGGAGGGTAACTACAGCCGCGAAGAAGATAAAGCGCAGGCTCATTGGAGAACAGGAGGCGGCGAGTCGATGCTGGTTCGGAACTGGAAGGCGAATTGGGTACTGAAGAAAGAACCCCAGTCGTAGGCGTTGAGCGTCCATAATACTTGTTTAGTATTGTCTCGTAAACGTTATCCGCTCCTTGTGATACGCCATCAAAGCTGACGACAATGCAATGATCGAACTGCCTTTGTCTCTGCAGCCTTTACATTTGGCCGAAGAAGTTCTGCAGGTTTTTTTACTTAAGCGTCAAATCATGAGGGTTTCACACTCTATGCTCCTGCGTCCGAGCTCCGTCGGCACCTCGCAGCAACACAATGTAGTTGTCCACTTTGCTGGTACGAGAACGTAGCGGTTCGGTAAACGGCTTCGGGGTCTTGGGCGTGACGCTAGTGTCGTAGCATGTGGCTGACACATGAGGCTTTCCAGTGAGTCATTCGTGGTCAATCGGTTGATCGAGCTGGTCGTTCGCCGGAGTACGCGTGAGATTGAAGTATAGACTGAAGTAGAGTTGCTGCGGGTACAGCTGCTTGATCTGCATCAGCAACGGTGGAACTTTAGTAATATGGCATATTTGCTCTAATGATGGTTTTTGATGGAAAGCTTTGATTCTGGTTACCTCTTCAATAGGCGAAAAAACGTGTTAGGGCCAGTTCCGCTCGTCCGAATTCCAGCTGATTAAGACCATTCCAGCTGAATTTTGGCATCCATCGGATCGCTGAGAAATCTATGCGTTCCGCATGTTGATTCCAGCTGAATTTTAAGACAAAAAAACTATCATCCAAACGCCCGAATTCGGGCAGGTAGAGGGTCAATCCAGCGGATGAAGGAGTTGTTGCCTGTAAGAGCAAATATTGTTCATTGGATGGGAAGATACTAAAAAAATGAACTGAAATGCACTGAAATACACTTTGTTTTAATTTGTTTACCAATTTTGCCGTTGGTCAAGTAATTCTACGTGCCTTCGTCGCCGTGCATGTAGTGCATTGACTGGAGGCCCTACATTACAACCTCGCCGTACCTCCAGGCAAGAGTGACGAGATAGTCCACCCACATCGCTGTTGCGATATCATCGCGAAGTTTCTTCATGGTGCCGTCGTCTGCCTCAACCGGCTCTGTGTCCCCCGCGTCTCTTTCATCAGTATCCTGTTCGCCGTTACGAGTGTAAAAACCATGTTCATTGAGGAACTCATCACGATTGCGCCGAATGAAGTTGTATATGGCGAATACAGATTGTATCAGCCCAATCTGCTCTTCCAGTGCGTACGAATTCATGTTGAGCAATACTGGAAACTTGTTCTTCACTGCGCCATAAGTTCGTTCAATAACGTTTCGCAAAGACGAATGGCGTAAGTTGTACAACTCTTCTTTATTCTGCGGTTTTTGAAGACCATCCCCTAACTCCTTCAAAAGATAGCGCGTTCCTCGATAGGGCGTCATTGTGTAGCTGTTTAAAGCGTAACCAGCGTCTCCCAAGTAGTATTTGCCTGTAAAATGTTTCAAATTAGCAAAAACAATATTGCTTTTAACAAATAAGAGTTTTTACCTTTAGGAATACGGAGGTCATGGCTTACAGCATCTTTAAGTACACGTCCATCATGAGCAGATCCTTCCCATTCAGGCAGAACATACAAAAACTCCATCGCGAAATTGCATACACTGAGTACATTAGTCGAATGAAAGCCTTTTCGATTTCTGAATTGCCGATCAATTTCAGCAGGGGGCACGCCCAAACAGTTTTTGAAGTAGGGGAAAAACTTGTTAGGCTCGGTAATCTTGTTTGGAGTCCCGGTGTCTGGCAGATTGACAAAGGTGCTCCATCGCGACTTTATTGCTGCTAAACATTGCCGCACGATTCTTGAAATCGTTCCTGGTCCGTGTTGAAAGCATTCTTGGGCCTCTCTGTTGCCTTTTCCTGTTAATATGTTGAGAAATATAAGCAAACGCTCTCCGCTACAAACATGGGGTGTCGTTGGCAGCATAGAGGTTGCTTCTAATTCTGAAAGTAGCACATTGAATGTGCGAACGCTCATTCTAGCTACTTCCGAGAAGCGTACTGGGCTTCGACTGCTCAACAGCTCTTCGTAATACATAGCCCCCGTCAGTATCAATGTTCGGCATCTCTCTTTGGCGAAATGAGCTTTTACATAGTGACCGTAGGATGTTACGGATTCCATTCCTCTTCATCATCGGATGTCTCCTCTTCCTGAAACATGTACAGAGAGCCTATTGACTGTTCAGCTCGGAGGTAAAAAAAAAAATAATGGTGGAGAGTCGTCGCACCTCATTTGAGGCACAATGTATTTATAAAAACTAAAAATGAATAATAATAGTACTTCTTCATGCATCGCCACTTTTAAACCATAGATAGGTATATATTGAGCCGAGGATGTGCCAACGGATAACCGAGGCCGCGCCAACGGGGGTTTCAGATTCCACCCACTACAGCAATGACTTCTCGTTCAACCTCGCTATTATACATTATTCCGTCTCAACCATGGTGTTCTCTTGGACGCAAGATCTCACTGCTCGATTTATTAATGCAGTTTTAGACCAGGTGATACGACTCGGTGCCTCCTTTAAAGGAAATTTCAAGAAAGCAATCTGGAACCGCATCGTCCGAGATTTCAACCACGGCCTTCCCGACGACCAAACACGAGACCGTAAACAGCTTCAAAATAAAATGGCTGAACTGAAAAAGAAGTACCGCGTATACTCCGCAATGAAATCCAACAGCAGCTTCGGTTGGGACCCTTCCACCGACATGCCCACAGCTCCAGACTCAGTGTGGGAAGACGTCACTGCCGCCCACCCACAAGCAAGAGAGTTCAGGACAAGACCTGTCTTCATGTACTCGGAGCTGGATACAATCCTGTCTCAAACCGCCGCTACATGATCGTTTGCTGTATACAATGAAGAAGTTGTAGGGAGATCGCGGTCGGCTCCTTCGTCATTAAGTGAGTTTAGCGATTCCGACGATGGCGACGAGACTGAGGACAGATCTTCGATCACCGAGAAGATGCAGTGGGACATACAGGTCAACGAAGACACTCACACAATTTTGCAGACCATGAATTTAAAGCTGAAGGTGCAAGCGAAGACAGTGCAGCCATAGACCAGCATGGCGTCGTCCGCAGACAGAGCGTTGTAGGAAGGAGAACCCCAGCCAAACGACAAAAAACGACTGGCGAGAAAATCAGCGAATTGATGAGAGTAATGGCAGAAGCACAAGAATCTATTGCTGTTTCGATTCTTACGCGCCATAACAAGGGTCGACAGCTTTCCTGCTCTGACGAGGCGATTAAGGTTTTCAAGAACATGTTCACGGACAAGATCCCGGTGGATCAGCGCTTCAGGTTCATCAATTTGCTCGCGACGGAGCCTAATGCAGCCACCATGTTTTACGGAATGGATGACGAGAGTAGGGAATATATGGTAAGACAACTCGGACTCTGATGACAACTGAGAGAGAAAGATACATAATTCTTATTTTAATAAACTTACATTTTTTATTCATTACATTATATGAATTTTAAAGGTGACTCTTAGATTAAGATCATTTGGCATCTGTGTGTTTCGCATACGCTTCCAGCGGATTCTCCAAAACAGCGGATGGCCACGATCCAGCGGATAATCGATTCAGCTATTCACTTTTGGATGAATTGCGGAACAGGCCCTTAGATAGCGGATCCTTTTTGTCATTAATTCAGTGATACGTAATAAAATAAGTATTTTGTCTTGTTTTTCCCTATAACTAAAGGACCGTTTTACATTCTGAAGCCGCCCTGGGGTTGATTCAGCTTGAACTAGGCACCCAGGAAATTAATCCTAAAAAATAAGCAACGGAGGAAGGTCTAAAAAAAATAAAAATAGGGCATGCTGCGGCGATGTGTGCTATCTTTATTCCTCATGTCGAGCTGTTGATGTTCGTTAGAGTACATGGGTAAAGTTCAAATTGCCGTGGTATGCCGTCAGCTGACAAGCTGCTTCCACTACAGACTGCTTATGCATGGCCTCCAAAATCTCACGGACTTGGGACGACAGGTTCAGCAGCGAGAAAGCGAGGGCCAGGTGAACGCAAATCTATATCTCCAGCGCTTGGTCTACTACCAGGGAAGAATAGCAACTTGTCGCCGAAACAATGGAAGAAGTGGATGCACGATGCGCAGGAGCTGAATGTGTCTTCGTCACTGTTTTTGGCCACGACGCAAGCCACGACTGAGGGGATGCAGCTCATCCTGAGCCCTCTTGTCGCGCAAAAGGCGGAGGAACTCGCGTTGATGCTAGAGGAACGAGCAAATGACGCTACCAGTTTCACAACAACTATGATGAAAAACTCACCTGCAACCGACGAAACTCAGCACTGGCGATCTCGCATCACTAAACCTAGAAAGCGCAAGAAAAGGTTAAGCCTCAGGATCGAGCCTCTGCTGTCTGACGAGGCAAGTAGTACGACATGAATTCAAACGATAATCTAACGGGTAAATGTTGGCTCAGATGCGAACAAAGCTGCACGCTCATCTGGAAGAGAAAATCAAAGGCGACATCTGGGAAAACGAGATCCGCTCTCGACTCGCTAGACCACTCAGTGCCTCAACGTTCTGTAGCAGAAACGAACAGCTACGACACCCACTCAGCGCTGCTCTGTTCGTCACTACCACTCCAGTTGAGAATCAAGATACACTCTCCCAAGTGTCAAATAGTTTGGCGACACCAGAAGTCCATCAACCCCCCAGAACACCAGTAGTACCAAGGTTCCCGTACTCTGTAGAGGCACACACGTCTGCGAATTGTATTCGTCGCTGCAGATTGAAAGCTTGCTTTCGTATTGCACTCAAGGCTCGTGCACGAATCCTAGCCATTGCCATCCGTGTACTCCGTCGTCGAGGGATCCCGCTTCTTATTCGAGGTTTTCGTCGCCGTCGCCGTGCAGCCATCCGTATCCAGCGACGATATCGACGCTTTCTGCGTTGGCGCGGCGAGTTTTTACGTCCATTTGTGTGCAAGAACGTCGCAGTTTGGGTTCACCAGGCGCTAACACAAGCAGCATCGCGTATCCTTATTGCTCGGGCGATGACGACGCTTTATCAGTCACGGAAGGCTAGACAAGCGATGGCCGCTCGACGTGCAAGGCACCTGCGTCGATGGGTGGCCAAGACGCGCGTGAGTCTCTTTGTTCACCAGATTTGGACAGTCTGTTGGTTCCACAGCAAACGCAGCTGTAACGTGGCTGGAATGAAGCAAGAGCTCGCACTATTCGAGGAGAGCGATCGTAACGTACAGCTGGAGTACACTGTAGTCTTTGCAACGCCACTTGGCAAGGATGTTCTGACAAGGGAACTCGCAGTGTGGCGTGTAGGAGCTCGAACAACAACAACCCAAAACGAGTCACCAACCACGTCAGAGTCTGATGTGGACCCTGTGATTCTGAGACTACGACAATGCTTCCGAATCTTCGATCTCGACGGCTCTGGGACGCTCGATCTTGACGAGTTCCAGCTAATGTTATCGTATCTACGTGGAAAGAAACAGAAGCGACCAGGTCGCGGCAGCGTTATCGAGAAAAGGTCGGCTTCAGAGTCACCTAAACTAACGTCTGCGCAAGTACGCAATCTATTCTCTGAGCTAGATCAGGATGGCAATGGAAGTATCACGTGCACAGAATTTGAAAGCTGGTGGACAGATGAGCATGAGCGATCTACAGTATCCACCTCAGCATCCACAAACTTCCTGTCTCGTGGTCTGGACAGCTTAGTTCTCCAGAGCCACGGGCTGCTCTTCTGGCTTATGGGGCGAAAGCAGCAACTGGAACGGAAATTCGTCAAGAAACTCGTGGTACGACGCGCAATAGAGAAAGCCAAACGTGAGATTCTACATAGAGAAATTCATCGAGAGCGTGCTGCAAATGTGCTTTTATCCGTCTTCCGGTGCGACACCTGCGGTCGTCGCTTTGGACTGAAGCGAGATTTGGCTGACCATGTCGCTTACGAATGCAATTCAACAGAGTGGGTGGTGGACACATTTACACTCAAGCGATGGGTGCATGAGGAAGAATTTCGATTGCTCGAAGGCGTGAGAGAGTAAACCTGATAGCAAAACATAAGGGGGGTGGAATTGGACTCAAAATTATAAGGGGTATCGCGTGATATCTTGCTTCAGCGAAAAAAAGTTATTATTTTACTGTAATATTTTATTTTTATTCTGGCACTGCTCACAGTGTCATCATTATATACTTTTTGCTTGGCAACAAGTTCAAGTAATTTGAGCCGCCTCCCCACATAGTGCCTAAGCTTCATTGCAGAACAATGAGGCATACCGTTTCCATTGCTGCACCTCGAGATACTCCCGCAACGAATCCCGCAAGTACATGTATACTGTAGGGCGTTCCCATCGACTAACCACCATTCCACCAATTCTACCCATACATATCCGTGAGTACACTGTTGCTGCCCGACATCAATGGTTCCACCGAATTAGGCTGTTTTGTAAATTGCACGAAGTAGATTTTGGGTACGTGCATTCAACTTTTTATTACAAAATAATTAATAGCTTTGACTATCAGTAAATAACTGCCAAGGATGGCACGCACAATTTACTCCTCCAGCACTGCAGCAGCATCCCAGAACCGAGGGTGTTCACTTCAGACAGTAAATATGTAGACAATGACGGTGTTATTTGAGCTGCCCAGCACAATGAGCCCACTTGAGAAATTAGCGTTTCGTTGCTGAAGCCCCTCAACTTGGTGCGTGTATCGCGCCACTTATTACTTAAGTATCACTCAGACCCAGACGGCCATTTCGGCAGTACCTTTTACAGTCAGTACAGCCGAATGAGCTCCACCGTAGCTTGCTTCTCCTATGTTCCCTCAGCAAATGCAGTTTACCTTTATTGAAATACTCCGGGGTTTCTTTGAGTACCAGGCGTTTGGAACTACTAGATGGGGCTGCAGTCAAACGTCATGGCGGAGATCGAGGTCATTGGAGACTCAAAAAGCTTAAACTATATAGCATCCAGGCGTGTTATCATCGTGTCGTCCGTTTTTAATAGTTCATAATCGATATTGGTACAGACTTGTTCTCTGAAAAATATTTCAGAGCTAAGGAGGAGGTATGATTATAGAATGCCTGGTCATTTACTGCCTCCAAATATAATGAAGACAAAGAGATGTTTTACAAACGTTAATCAGCTCAAGTATAGTTCATATTCTACACATAAATACCTGATCAACTTCATAAAATTAGTGCGTGTCGTTCCACCTCAAACAAAAATACGGTAATATATTCGTAAGTGTTGATGTTGTGCGAAGGGAGCTCAGCCAATCAGAATTACAACCAAAGTCTTGTTTCCATTATGGAAACCAGTGTACTCCAGAGACATGTTTGTGATTCATACTACAAACTAACTAACTGTCAGCGATGTTTGTAAATATGATTGTCTTCTAAATTCTAGGCAAGTTGCTTCATGATTAACCGTCACCGATTGTCCTGGCGAATCTTCTTCCAGTGACATGGATTAGCGCCAATAAGCACGTAACTGTTTGGCTTATTGTGATACCTACGCCATCGGCTTTGCTGTGGCTTTGGCTCTCACTATACTAGTATAGCTCTAACTCGGCCTGAGGGCTGATGATATGAATCTTAGACAGCATGCTAGCGTACCGTTGATAACCCAACTCCACCAACATGTCAGCTAAATCTGCAATGCACTTACAAACAGTTTGCAAACAGGAATGTTGGCAGAACAGTTAGTGTTTGTGCGAGCACTAATTCCATATGTAGAGTTAAGCCAATTGTTCGGAGACAGTTCGAAGCGGAACAGCCATAATATGTATTCACTGAAATTTATTTTCAGAGCTGAGGGGGGATCCGATTGAGTGTTTCATTTTCCGTAAAAAAGATGACCCGGGAATTCATATCGGAATGGTGTACAAAATTCAAGAGGGATCATACAAATGCACAGGGAAATAGTACAGTGGTTACTTTGGATATTGATACCTGTGCTAGGTATATAAACTACACAACTGTTACCTGTGTCGTCGCCATCCCGGTTAAGTGCGAACAAAATAGTATTGGATGTTGCACGAAGAATTCACGAGAGCAAATGCCCGTCCAAAATGATACTTGCTGTTTTGGTAACAAATATGAAGTGCGTTGAACGCTCAAATAAAAAGCATCAAAACGAGAAGTGTGATCACTCAACGACGTTCACAGATTTCCACTCAACAAAATCGAAGATGCATGACAGAAAAATAACTTAGGTCTGGGGCGGATAGTACCGCATTTTCGTAGTCGTAGGCGTCACTCAGCCTTAAGGATCGGTCGATAATCCACCAATGACGTAGGAGTCTGCCGAACACATGTAAGTGCTAAATCGAGATTACGGTGATCCTAACTTGCGGGTAGGAAGCGTCATGGATAGGAAAGAGCTCATTTGTAAAATCGCTTTGAAAGAGCAAGACAACAACGCTTCGCCCATGCATCACCGGAAATGGGAAGAAACCGAAAATGTACCGTCGTACCGCCATTGCCTACGTCCATATGAAACTAGTACTGGACTACATTGCTGAAGGACACGACCTAGACGAAACTATCCTGCGTTTCTACAGACTAAACAAAAACCGCTCCAAGAAGAAACAAATCAACAAATGGCTCAAGTGTGAGGTGCGATTCGTGAGACGTGCGAGTCTGGTCGAGGATCTCATCTCAATGCTCGCCAGCTTCGGGACGCAACTGTTCTGTCAAACCTGCAGAGCTGCCTATCATGTTGTGGATCAACACAGTACGAAGGAAGGAGTGTTCGTGTCCTGGTCAATGTTAAGCTTGCAGGCTAAGGAAGTTGTATCGGATATTGGACAAGTGAAGACATGTTTGCAGCTTCAGGCACGTGGGTAAAGCTATTTCTGCGCAGACACAAGATGGCTCTTCGAACCAGGACTCGACTGGGTCAAACTACTCCTGCTGATGCACAAGAAGCAGCCGTACAGTTTCGCGAAATCGTTCTCAGAACAATCATCGAGAAGCAGTGCACTCGTCTCTATAATGCTGATCAAACTGGTAAGTTTTTATTTTTTGTGCATTCTGTTAAAAATGTTTTATGTGCTAACTCAAATGAAACGAAACTGTGTTTTTTTTTAGTATCTTCCTAAGATAACCAACAATGCGCGTGGAAGTCAGGCGTTGTGGATTAAATGCGGTAACAAAGACAAGGTGAGGGCCACAGCGCTGTTGTTGGGGGATTCTGGGGGCAACAAATACGCACCCTTTCTTTATTCAAGAACACACGAGCTAAATCGACGGAAATCAACTTTCCAAAAACACAAAACAGAATGGTTTCGATGATACTGTTTGGCAGCAAGTTCAACCTCTCCAAGATCAACATCGATGCCGTATTTACGGCAACAAGACTGCTTGGTGGAATTCCAAGCTTTCTATTGAGTTTCTGAGGTATCATTTTGAGAGCAGCGAAAATATCGATGAGAATGTTCTGCTGTTGTGGGACGACTTCAGCGGTCACTGGACCGCCGAAGTTGTTCAATACGCAGCTAGAATTAACGTGATTCTGCTCAAGGTACCTCCTCGGTATATGTACATCTGTCAACCAGCAGACATCGCGTGGAACCAGCCCCTAAAAAGCAGACTTCGCGAAAAATGGATCCAACTTCTGAAGAAACAACTCGTTGCGTGCAAGAAGGGCGTGGCAAGACGGCAAAAAAAAGAAAAAGGCATTGGACGATGCCATTGCAAATATCTACCGAGACGAAACCCAGGAAGATGCTATTGAAGAGGTGGAGGCTCTACGTGCCAAGCATGAAAACGAAGTTTTCAAGTTAAAAGCTCCAGGTCAACCCGAAATCTCGGATTGTATTTCAGCTTCCTCGTATGATTTATCAGCAATACGATTGCAAGCGGATTTTCAAGAGTGGGATTACAGGGAGACACCCGCGTTGCCAGTGAAGACGCCGACCTTCCGAGTGTGAGTGATACTGTTGATGAGCTGGTGAAGCTTAGATTGACAGAGAAAACGGTCGAATTAGACGACGACATCGATCAGTGCGAAGACAGCTCGGGAAGTGACAACGAATACCTAAACTACCTAAAACCAAATTTGTGTTGATTGTGCCATTATCAAAAGGATCTTTGTTTTCTACCATGCATGCATAATGCATTGTGTCGTGCTTCCTAAAATGCTGTGTTTTGTTAATTTTTCCATCTGTTCCTAGCCCTCTTTGTTTGTGTAGTGGCGCTAATGAGTACGAAAATGCGGTATATACATTTTTGCTCCTGAAACTATCAAACACCTTCACCCGTGCCGGCTGCGAAGCAGGCGCAGGAGAAGCTACAGACAATCGAAACATTTGGAGCAGATGTTCTTAAATTTCAGAACTTCTTCGGGCCACAACTTTGTTAATACTTCATTTTATAATATAGAAGTATTGTGAGTTCTAGTGATTGATTTGTTGAATCGACCCATCTAATTCCATGCAACAGTAGGCGCTGAACACACGATAACCATATTATTGCTAAGACAAGTCTACGGACCAAGAGCCTCCCTCTCCGTCACTGGTATGAATGAGTCAGGATATCTCGTGAAGCTTAAATTTAGTACCAGTAGAAAGGTAAGTGATAGTTATCTTTAACATTGGATGGAAGGTGGTGAGGACAACGACCTTGGACTAGAAGAAGGAAGATAGCATATAAAAACTCACAAATTAACGTCGTCATAAACCACGTCTGGATTAGCCAGGACATTCAGTGCATTGCAGCCGAGTTATGACATTGACAGAACCGACCTAAGGCCTATTGCTGTTCAAAGCCGGCGAAATCCCTTACGAAAGCCCTTGCACCTGCCGCAGATATTGCGCCGCATAGATCTTCCAGGCGTTCCACTCCGTGGAGTCCTTCCTCGATAGTGAAGGGCGCTCCTTCAATAGAATTGCCACCTCCGTTGGATTGAGATCATTTTCTTTCCACGATTGAATCTTCTGGCTCCAGCTCGGGTTCTCTCGAAGCTTTTGCATGAGTTCATCATCAACCTTGTCCAGATTCTTCAGCGCCACAGCTTCATTAATTTTCAACTTTGCCAGCAGGTCGTCAATCGAAGTGAGTTGGATCCCAGTCCTCTCCTCGCTGTCATCCCCCGTTTTGACACTCCGGAGAAGTCGCACGCTCTTCGCTGGGGTAGGCTGCACTGCGTCAGAAGAAGTCACGGTAGCTGTCGAGGCAGCGTCACAGCTGATGATGAGGGCAGCTGCCGCGGCGAAGAAGATGGAGCCGAGACGCATGATAGTTCTTCGAGAGTAGGAGACGAGGGATGGAAGTTCTTCGGTGCAGATGAACAAATTTAAAAGTGAAAATCGATGCCAGGCCGAACTGGTTGGGCACGCTTTGGGATTTGTCACAGCGATTTGATCAATATAATATATATATTATGTAAGTACATATAATTATTAGAGAGTCCCCCCCCCCGTTCCAATCGCTGGAAGGACTCTGGATATAAAATCCAGAGAATTGCTGCCAACTCTGGAGTGTTGCAGGTGCCCTACCAATGGCATATATTATGTTTGCCAATACACTGTCTGGTCATAACGTGCTGAAAGAAGCTAATTTTTGCTATTTAAATGTAAAACTCTTTAAAAAGGGGGCATTTTACTTTACAAGCGGCGCTGCAGAAGCTTCAACCGTGCACACACAGCGGATAGTGCGGCTGCGAAGCTGGCGCAGGAGATGTGTTGGTGCAGAAAATCGCAACCTTCAGAACTTTGGAGCATAAATCTTCGGTAAATGTCAAAGCTTCTTCGGGCGAAGCACGACTTTGTAAAGAATAAAAGCTGAATTTCTAGCTACATCAGCTCTGCGTAACAGTACAGTGTATGCGCGCCGTGCACCGTGCATTGCACGGTACCATCTTTGTCCTAAGCGGGAACATCTCACCGTGCTTTCTGATGTAGGCGCCACTATTCCACGAGTAATATTCTTATTGTCGCAGTCGTCCCGTCGTTAAAATGGACTGCGGTATACAAATGTTGGCTGGCTAATTTACGAATGGCAGTTCAAATGAACGATTCATGAAGTACATCGTTCAGTGATTTGTAATTGATACTGCGAAGTACATGTATAGAAAGATGTGGTTGGGCTCCCGCAGAATTGCACTGTCCAACTGTAGCTTCACATAGGCTATCGATGTGCCGTTGATTTGGCTCTGAAACATCACTATCCAGATAATAAGGTTGTTATTCAGCGCAGGAATTGTGTTCGTCGTTATTTGCTCGTTAAAACACGTATTGGCCTGGTACCAGTTTCAGCTATTTGCCACAACAGCGAGCAGCTGGCCTAAACTGGAGCAGACTTGATGTTTATGCTACTTCAAAGAACCACATCAAGAAACTTTAGTTGGTCCGGTTTTCAGCTCTTACTGCAGTTGGCCCGTTCATTTGAGTTCAACTGTAAAGGGTTTAAGGGTTCAGTTAAATTAAAGTTAAACACAATCGTAGAGTGTGAATCGATCGACGCTTCAATCGTCTTCGCGGCTGCTGCTACCCTTCTCGTCAGCTGCCACGCAGAATCAACTCCGACGATGGCTTTGACTGACGCAGTGCAGTGAAGATCGCGCGGTTTCTCCGTAGTGCCAATGCGGAGGGTGGCAGCGAGGACCTGGATTCCGCGGAGGAGGAGAGGGCTAGAATCCAATCCGCTCTGCTCGACAATCTGCTGCAAATGCTGCACATCAATGAAGCCGTGAAGCTGAAGAATCGGAGCTAGGCTGACGATGACCTCATGCAAAAGCTTCGAGAGAACGAGATTTTGTGCCAGAACAATCCATAGGTGGAAAGATGAAGAGCCCAGTCCACTGGATGTGGCGATACTCCTAAAGAATCGTCCTGAACTATCGAGGGACCATTCCACGGAGTGGAGCGCGTGACGGGTCTACCTGGCGCAGCAACTGCGGCTAGAGCAAGGGCTCACTTGATAGCCTCCAACTGAGCCGCCCTAACTTATGCCCTCACGAAGGGCTTTATTTAATTCCTACCCAGGTAATTCCGCCTTAAAGCAGCCTTACCACCGCCGCGAGACAACCCAGAACTAACATGTTTGGCTTTAAAGGCCAAGAAGGGAATAGAATGATGATAGCAGAACTACTGAAAGGTACGACACCATATTCCCAGACCCAACCATCCCAGGATTTAAAAAATGAAAGATCCGGAGGTTGCTGTCACGTATATGCTTCTAATCCTTGACAGAAAACTTGAGGTGGAGGGTATTATCCCCTATCATGGGCTTTGCTTGGGCAATGCAGTTGGAAGGAAAAAAATGATTCTCTCACATGGTGAGTCCAATGCTCGTCTCGCAGAGGAGCTCGGCGCCGGGGCACCCTCTCAAATACCACGCGACCCAGCTTCGCCAGTGGGGGGGGGGGGGGGGGGGTAGGCCCCATCAACAGTGACACAGCATAAGCAAGCGAGGCGACATTGCCACAAGCACGTCCTCCATTGGTGATGGAACTGTAAAACTCGTGCTCAATTGAACTCGCTTCGTAACTTCCTCTTTTCTTAGAAGTGCAAACGCCACAAAACGGGATCGATAGTATTGATAATTAATGGAGAATAAAAAAACGGATGGAAGTCTAAACTAAAAACCACGGCTGAGACGACGAGCTATGCGGGGACTCCGAACGCACCGTCACTTTTCGTCACTCCCGGCGAAGGCATCACGAAGACAACAGAGAAATACGGAGGGTCACTGTGATTAACTGGTGTTAACATGGTGGTCTCTTACGGCGCCGAAGCGAACATGGTGCATCGTCCTCACATGGTGATGGCGCTGTACACGCAAGCGGTTTATTTTTAAGGACACTCAACCAATTGGTCAGAACGAGTACTTGAAGTGGATGCGTCGCGGCTGAGCGGCTCGGTGATGAGGCTATTCCTACAAGAAGAGCGAGCCAGGTGTGGCGTACAAGCCAGGGAATGATTACCTTACTTCAGATTTGTGGGATCCGAACTCAGTGACGGAGTAGGAGGAACGTGCAGCTCGTGGCGAGACCTGCCCATATTATGGACTCAGGGACCGAGACTTCAAGATGTGATGTACAGGACTTCACACGGGAACGCACGCATCACGTTCACGGCACTGGAAGAACGGCGGAGGTTTAAACCTGCATTCAAGGCGCACTTATCACTTCTTCTGGTGTTGAATTTCCCGGGAGTACTGCAATACCACCACGGGTGGGTCGAAGTGACGCTCGACACGGCACTGGGGAATTTATCGCTAATTGTGGGGCTCACTGGTGCGGCCCCACACCAGGCAGAGATCGTAGCAGGGTTGGAGTCCAAAGTACGGAGCAGCAGCCACCTGGACACGTATCTACAGGCCATCGCCAAACCCGGCCGTACGATCCTGCACGTCCACCCTCATCCCTGCGTGATCAGGTTAGTATGTCTATGGGTCGGCGGACGGCGCCGGGCATTGCTACGACGGCACTACAAACAGGCCTTCACCCGAGCAAGCAGGAGAAGAGCAACTGGTCAGATCTTCAAGAGGGCTGAGCGGTGGCGATTACAAAGTGCGGCTGCGGCGACAGGTCTCGCTCGACTCGAGTGGAAGCGATACGGCGGGTTGTGTGGCTTGATGCTTGGAGGGTATAAGTTCTATTGCGGCTCAAACATCACGCATTCACACTCTACGTACCGACCCTGGCTCGGGTAGGATGCCCACATCAAGGTTGTGCACGTGAGACGGCGCCATCCACACATCATATCTTCTGGACCTGCCCAGCAGCTGTGCAGCTAAGGAGAATATTTGTATCGCGCTGGCTGCGCCTTGGGGTTGACACTAGGACGGTGGAACAACCGATTTTCGTGCTGGAGCTAGGGGCTGTACCAAGTGGGATGTAGACGTTGGTGGAGCAAATGGACCAATTGTGGTCCCAGGCTAACACCGAGTCCTTGTCAGGTGCAGTAACCACATTAGTCAGTGGCTGCTAGATCCTTGGAGCATCACTGTACCTGTATGAGGTATGGCGCTGGCGGGTATATAATTGTGAGTCAGGGAACGACGTAAGTGCTGAGCATCATGCGGCGATGCTTACAGCACGGCTATAGTCTGGTTATGCGGCGATGCAGATGCACCTTCCGCGTGGGACACCAACCAGCCATCAAGACCCAAACTACAAAGCTATTTGGAGGGCGTTACTGAGCAATTGGCAACCAACAATATCCCTGGTGTGACTGGACTTCCATCACTCTTTCTGCGGGAAGCTCGGTCACGCAAGTATGCTGGATCATCATCATGTCTTACGCGACGACTACGACCACAAATGTGGTATTGAAGATTGTCTGTAGACCACGAATCAAGTCACTAACCATCTCCGGCGTCTTCCAAGGAAGCCCTGTTGTCTTTTAGACCCATCGGCACCCATTACGATTGTCTTCAATACTGTCGCTGTCGCTCTCGTCTTCGCTTTCAGAGTCTTGAATGTCGGCAATGCTGGGGAGCGTAGCTGCTCTTGGAAACCGAAGCCCGGGTCGCGTCGGAGATTCTGCGTCGCCCGTTATTATACTCTTCCGTAGAATTTGATAGCGCCGTGCAATTTCTCCAATCGTCTTGACAAAGTGCCGGAGAGAAGGCTGTCGCTTCAGACGGGCATTGACTTCACGGTGGAATCATTCTAATGGGTTATTAGTACGATTTACGATTTCTCGTTGCACTCCGCAGATATTCCACAGATTTGGTGGAAACGTCTCAATCCAAGTCTTCTGGAAGTAGTTCCAGAATTGATTCCACTTAGAACGAGAATATGGTGCATTCTGGGCCTCACAGCGCTGGTTGATCTTGTTTTTAACCCAAGCAACACCCTGTACGCTGATTTTTTCAGGGTCGATCACAGTGAGCATATCTAATACTCCAAATCCCATAGCAATACCTGCTTCAGTTTCAGAGAGTTGATATTTTTTCATTTTCCGTCGACACGCCTGCTTAAAATGAAACAAGCAGCCAATGATGCGTGTCGACGGAAAGTGGTCACGCACTGCAAATATCAACGCAGTCTCAAAGTCACACACCACAGCTTTGGGGTTTGGCTTCACACCCACAGCAAATTTGATACATTGAAACAGCTTCTTGTAGAAATCTTGTGTTTGTGAGGTCGCCAACATGAAAAACAGAGGCACGAACAGCTCCGTCAACGGATCGTACATCATGAGAGTAATGAACTGATGAAATTCTTTCGGTGCGCTCCGAAAGGTCCCATCAACTAAAAGATGGAAACTGTCGTATCAAAGCAGGTTGCGTAGCTCCGGATGTGCCCAACCGAGCAAACGCTCGAAGCTTTGTTTTCCCTGCTTCGCTTTGGCGTCATCGTGCCAGGTGTAATTAAACTGAAAAAAACTAACGATGTCGTTCTTGACCTTTGACAACTTCGGGGATTCGAGCATTGAATAGATATCCTTTCCATTTTTAGCAGATTTAATGTTTCCAACTCGCGAGATCACTTGACGTTTTGAAAGTCCGCGAACAACACGATTTGACTTCAGATAGAACGTTTTGTAGGCCTCTTCCTAAATTTTTGTAGCCCCATTGTCAGTTTCCTCCACTATTTTGTCAACAAATTCTTTCATCTCGTCGACCACATTCAGACACGCAGAATCATCAGTAGCTTGGGCAATTGCGCTATTTCCACCATAGTTTCGACAAGTATGTGGAACCATGTTGGCAAAATCGTACGTCATTGTGTCGGCGTGGAATACCAATGTGCCGGGACACAACTTCGGTTTTCTGTAAAAACTGCACCGATATGAAATCTTGACCCCGGTAACATTAGCACGGGTGAGCTGGTACCCCTGATTGTATATTGCGGTTCTTCCGTCTCGTGTTGAGGGTGTTGGTGGCGATGGCAGCGCTGGCTGCGACGCTGACGAGCGTCGGGATGTTTGCTGAGTAGAGTTCGAGTCGTCTAACAAGCGCAGTGTTGGGGCAGCGAACGCTGCGAACGGGTTATCGTCTGGTGGCACTGTGAAAGCACTCGTTGCCGCAGCACCACCCAACGCAGGTTGCAACAAAGAGCTGCTGTCTACCACAGACATCGACAGTTCTGCCTCTGGCCTGGTAGCAGATGTGCTAGACCGTGTTAAAGGCTGAGATGGAGGCGAAGAAGTTGGACTGAGGTCCCGTTTCTTCTTACGCGAGCGTGGCATTCTTGAGGTCGGCTTGTAGTGGAGCTCCGAAGTCGAAATGCAAAGTGAGGTTCAAGAACTTTACAAGCTAGACGTTTTGGTAACTTGCGGTAGCTACTACGTGTCGTGCTACTTGAATCTATAACAGCGATACACAGTTTCATTCAAGTCGGACAATCCGAGAGGGTGCGTTTGAATCTTATAGCCGGCGCTGCAACTTAAGGAGAGCAGGGTAGGTGGATGTGTCGGATCGGTAGTCAGTGCCTTGTCGTAACCATTGTGTAGTCCATTGCCACGAGTCATTGCCTTCCGCATTGTCTGTGTTGCGCGTGCTTTAAGTCGTTGAAGTGCATGCGTGACCAGTAATGTTTGGTCATGCTAGATGTACGTGACCAATGTATTTAAGACAGTGACCAAGTGGCTACTTTACACTGTAACCTAATTTGTATTTGACCTAGAATAAATTCTTCGCACTACTGATACGTCGGGGTCGAGATAAAGCAGTAGTAAAAGCGGTTGAGGCAAACAAGTGCTTTACTCAGAAATCAGCATCGTTTACTCCTTTTTTAAAAGGCCGTTCGTGTACGTCGTAGCTTCCAGCGTGCACTAAAAACATTGTTACACGATACAAAAACTGTATTATTCAGAGAGAGGAACCAAAGCACCATGAAGCCACTCTTGGGTTGCTCTAACAACATACAATGTAAAACAGAGCACCATTCGCAACTCCGACGTCTCGGATAGCTTAGCACTTGACGTTGCTGGGCTGGCCGCTGCACGTGCCCGTCTTGGAGGCCTCCACCGTGATACCCGAGAGCTTCCAGTTCGACACGACCTTGGAGTTCGCCACGATGTCGTACAGGTTGGTGGCTGTGCCCGACAGCCCCGAGATGGTCACGCCCTGGATCGTCACCTCGCTGGTGGCCGAGCCCGTGTAGCCGCCCTTGGACTTGCTGTAGTCGCCGTGGATCACAATGGCGTTTTCAACGTTCGACAGCGTGTTGTCCGTGTACGTCACGTCGGTCACCTTACCGGTTAGACTAATAATGGTCTTGATACGGATACCATTCACACTATCGATGATCTTGTTGTTCTTCACCGTCAGACCCGAGACAGTGTCCGATGAACTGATGGAAGAGCCACCAATGGAGCCGATGGAGATACCGTGGCCGCCGCTGCACGTGTTGCTAGAGAAGACGGTGTTGGTGCTCGACTGCATGGCCAGACAGTCGTCCTGGTTGTAGATTTTGCAGCCAGTAATGGTGACGCCAGTGTTCTTGCTCAAGTCGAAGCCGTCTGTGTTCTTGGCCGTGCCGTCGCCTGCGCTTGAGTCGAGCGTGAGTCCGCTGATGGTGGTCGACTGGGAGCTAAGGATACTGAACGTGCGGTAGGGCGAGTTCTTGATCGTGAAGCTCTTGACTGTGGACGAGATGACCTTACTCATGCGGAAGAAGACGGGACGTGTGATGGACGTGCCCTGCTTCCAGTACCAAGAGCCCTGACCATCCAGAGTACCGGAACCGCTTACTGTTAGTTTGGTACCGGTAAGGAGGACAAGAGGTCCAGACCATTTCTGTTGATCATCAACCGAGCAGGTTAGATATTTAATAACTCAGTAAAGTGACGTTTGGGGTTTACCTTCGTGCCGAAGGTGGTTGTACCGGAGAAGACGACGTTGGCGCCCGACTTGAGGTCGCTTAGGTCCAGCGTGACACCAGCAGGCACCGTCAGCGACTTGATGGTAACTGTGCTGCACGAAGACACATCCGTGCCGCTCGTGTAGGTCCCCGACAGAGTACAGCTCGACTCGGCTTCCTCCGCCACCTGACGGATCATGGGGAGACCTCTGACCGTAGAGAGCATTAGGGCAGCGGCGGCGAGAGCAGTGGTGAAGAACTTCATGCCAAAGTGAAAGGTTGTTGCTTGAGTAACGCGGAGGAAATTCAGGAATGAGCTTGGGACAGCTAGTGAAATCGGGACCGAGGTTTAACTACGACCATGGTCGAAGGAGGCAACTGCAGTGCGCCATACCCACTCCTAGTGCATCAAACAGCAGCTCATGAGACGGACTGTTAGCCTAGCATATCCCGGGCCCAAGCTGGCAGACAGCGGAATGCCTCAACAAGTGCGTTGATCGCGATCTGCCGAGCACTTGAGGAGTCAGTATATCATACGTAGGAGCGCATCGGCATTGCCATCTGACGATGGTAGCCAATCATCTCTACAGTCTTAGTACTACTTTAGTACCGATGCCTCCTCTCGTTCAAGCCGACACCCGCTCCTCACGTATCGTGTCGACAACAAGACCATTCTTGTCACCAAGCTTGTCTGCCTCGCCAGTGGCTGGAGTGCGGTGCTTGAAGAAGAAATAGTTTGCCGAACATTATTCACTCGAAATAAATCAAATCGAAAGTGATGCGCCAGGGTCGCTTTAGCCGAAGCGGTCGACTAGCAAAAACGATAACTCAAAAATCTGAGCCGGAGCAAGTGCTACTGTACATCCGATGTATTTTGGAATTAAAATACTATATCGTTCGTTCGCATGAGCGCGAATGACTCGAGGGGTTTCACCAATTCCAGCTGGTAACGCAGCTCGTCTCCATCTTGCAGACCGCTTCAACGAGTGCCCGGCTCAAGCTGCCAATGCTTATGGTCATTGGAGCTATTAATATTAGCAGTAGCGATGTCGATCAGTTACTAGTATACCTAATTCATCGCTTCAACTGCGTAAATATTATCATTTCAATCTACCAGAACCGCAAAACTCTCCATGTAGTCTGTAAATTATGTAAAAAGCGGCTCCAGCTCCGCAGTAGTGTTGGCAGCCACCGCTAGCCTCACCACCGCGCCAAGAAGCGTATCTAGACTCTGCCACTCGACTGCTAAAGTCAGCTCCTTCTGCATTCGCGCGATCTCTCTCAACTCGTCTGTGTCTGCAGTCTTCTCTTCAAAATCGTACTTATCGACGTGGAAACCAGCTACCTCTCGAAACTTACTGACAAGTGACGGAGATAACTTCTCCGTCAGTAAATCGTGTAGTGCGTTGAGCTCAAACAGATCGGAAGCGGCCACTGCGACGCCGTCCATAATGGTCGAAGATTTCGTTGCGTTGACGTCGCTTCCGCCCTCATGGTCCTCCAGATACTTCTCGACCACGATCTGTCCCACCGCTTCGCTTAGCGTCATCTGGTGGAGTTTTTGGTCGTTCTGCTCCACCATTTCGATGATCTTGTGCTCTAAATACTCGACGAATGGGTGTCCTGGTGGCGCCTGCATCATATGCAGTCCCATGCTAAACGTCTCCCCTCCTCTCGCCTGACTGGCCACCACCATCTCGTCCTGCATGTCCACACTGATCCCTCTCAGTAGGAATGTGTTGAAGTCCGTGAAGGCCATACCGCCGTGTTTCTTGAGTGCACGGAGCATGAGCAACACCTCGACAATATGTCGCCTCGCCTGTCTATTCAAGAATGGAGGTCCCGCCTTCTGCATGGCGTCGAAGGATACAGGCGGCAGTACCTTGTGTAGCCCCAAGTGGCGCTGGCACTGCGTGTACCAGACACCGCGTGGGATCTCCAGGTAGTGCATCATCATTGTATCGGGCTGGAGCACGCGTCTGGCGGACTGCAACGCTGCGAACTGCAAGTACGTGAACTGTTCCCTGTCCGTCTCGGGATCGCCGTCCCAGACCGGGATGGAGTCCAGAGCGACGTTCACGAAGTGCACGAGGCGTAGCTTACTCGTAAATTTAGGGGGTCTAGACGTATTTTGCACGCCGCATCGCGTCTGCAGCGTGCGGAGAGCGTCAGGACGCAGGAATTCCTGGCTGTCGACGCGTAGACACGTGCTGACCGACGGGAGAGCGGCACGGAAGCGACGCTTGAAGGACGGCACTTGTTGGAAGTCGAAGGTGAAGAAGTTATACACGAGCAGCGGTACTAGTACGAAGAAAATCAACAGGGGCAGCACGGGACGCAGGCTCGCGCGCCGTAGTGTGCGCAAGTGCAGCGACATCGATAGGCATTTCATGAATTTATATGAGATGAAGAAAAATAGTGTGGACCACACTACTTTTATTACAGTGAAATTTTATTCAATATTTGTATATATTTAAATAAAATCTAATTTATATTTTCAAAGCCCGTGCTTTCGCTCGGAACAGCTCTGGATTTTGCGCCATCATTGGATGCCTTTCTGGATAGTGGTGCCAAGGCAAGCGGGACAAGGTCAAATATAGCACCTCATTTTAAAGCATACTTTAGCAAAAATTAGTTCTAGCGAAACCAAAACAGGCTGATATGATGCCGCAGCTGCAGCATTCAACACAGAATTCAATATTTCAACAAACGCACGGATTCTCGCGCAACAAGGGTCGCAAGGCACTACACTTCCAAGAAATTCTACAAGTACTGAGCAGCATATATTTCCTTGAAAATCATGGAAGTCTACTCAACGTGTTGCAACACCAAACAAAACACCACCATTAGTCCAAGTAGCTAAAATGCCGCCCGGTGATCGCGATTGTTTGTCCATTCGTGAGCAAACGTACGGTGAATCCGGGACAGCCATCTTGTATAGACCCCCCCCCCCCCAGTAGTTCGTACCGCTAAAAAGTGATTTTCCTATACTTTTTTTTGGAATTGTTGTAGCGAAAAGTATCATTTTCCTTCGTCTTGAAGAAACAACGGTCAGTACAATTACCGTAATCGGCCACAGTGTCTTCTGATGCTCATAGTGTTGAATTTGGTCTAACTTGCGTAGTATAGTGACCGCTGGGAAGGTCGAGTCAAATATTTCGTAACCAGTACCATGTTCCCGGCATTAGTCATGTTGATTTACAAATCTCACTAAAAATAGCGCGGCGCCCAACTTCTAATTAGTGAGCATCGATAACTGTGGCATCAACACTACAGTGCGCGCCAAATCATTAGGACCCCCGTTTTAGGGGTTCACTTTTCCCGACGTCTCGGCTTGTAGGGCGAGTTAGGGGCTGCTACTTAGATATGTCGTTGATAGAATGCATACAAAGAGCGGGCCTGTGTTAACAACTGCGATTGCAATGCCCTTGGCAAGGCTGGTATACAAATTAGCGGTTTCAGGTCAAGCAACAAGTGAAAGTACCTGATCCTTTTTATGATAAAACCGACATCTTTTATGAAACACCATACAAACCTCTATATTAAAGTTAGTGTTTAGTGAGTCCACCCTTCTGCTTGATGACAGCAAGGCAGCGGCGAGCCATGGACTCCACAAGCTTAAGAAGATACTCTTGTCCAATAGCATCTCTAGCAGCGAGGACTGCCTCCTCCAGTTCTGCTACAGTGCGGTACTGGCGCCCATGGGTGTACACCTTTGCAGCTATTGCAGACCATACGTTTTCGATGGGGTTGCAATCCGGTGAGCGAGCCGGCCACACCATAGTGCTGACTTCGTTCTCCTCCAATAGTTGTTTTGTTTCACGCGATGCATGAATTGAAGCATTATCTTGCTGGAAAACACAGTATACATCATAGTTAGCGTGAGAAAAAGGCTGTAGATACTCAGATAACGTGTAAATATAGTCACCTGGGTTTTGACGCCCACGCGGATGGCCAACTTACTCTTACCTGCAGCGCTGAACACGCCCCATACCATGACGCTCCCTCCACCATTCTGGCGGCGTACGCAAGACTGCGCTGGACGGTGCATGTCACGCCAGTTATACTTGAAGCCGCCAGGACCGTCTAGGTTAAACTTCTTTTAATCTGAAAATATAGTCGAAATCCATTTATCTAGACATAAATACAAATAGTTAGTATCATAAACGGCCAATTCTTGACATCAAGCAGGCTTACCTGGTTTAAGAATGTGCTTTTCAGCCTAGTTCATGCGAGCGGTCTGGTGCGCTGCCATCAGGGACAGTGTGTGGTCAATCTTCGTGTAGATCAGATGGTCTACGCTCTTGAGAAGCCGCTGGATCGTGCGCACGGACACCTTGATTCCGAAGCGGGTAGTGAGCTCCCTGGCGAAGCAGTCACCCTTTGCCGCTGCGCGCGCCATCAGCCAAATTTCTTGCTCACTTAGAGACGGTTGTCGCCCCGCCCTTGGCCTCTCGCCGCTTTCGTCGGTCCGAAGCTCTCGCTCTTTCTTGATGGTCTTGCGTACGCAGGTGCGCGAGCGGCCTGGCTTCCTGGAAATCTCGCGTAGGGGGACGCCGCCGTCGTGCAGACCGACAATCCACCAGTGCTCTTGCTCGCTGAGAACCTTGCCGCGGCCCATTCGAAAATGAAAGGCCCTCAACACTCCTGGAGAACTCCAGCGTCTGGATAACGACAAGTGGCCTCCAATCGTTCAGTTGTAGTGACCATCATTCTTTAATATAGAGGTTTGTATGGTGTTTCATAAAAGATGTCGGTTTTATCATAAAAAGGATCAGGTACTTTCACTTGTTGCTTGACCTGAAACCGCTAATTTGTATACCAGCCTTGCCAAGGGCATTGCAATCGCAGTTGTTAACACAGGCCCGCTCTTTGTATGCATTCTATCAACGACATATCTAAGTAGCAGCCCCTAACTCGCCCTACAAGCCGAGACGTCGGGAAAAGTGAACCCCTAAAACGGGGGTCCTAATGATTTGGCGCGCACTGTACACTGGGAGTGATTCGTATTATAACAACGTAAGACAAATATCGTTAGGCCGGCGTCAACGGTAAACTACAACTATACCATGCCAATTGATGTTTCTTCGAGTTACAACATGCAACCCAGCTTCTCTTGTAGAGCATCATGACGCTCTGATCGCAACAACTTAGCATTAGTAAAGACCACCGAAAATAATGCCATGAACGCACCGAACATGCTGCAGGAGCCCATTGAATAGGCCCAGCTGGGATCGCCGCCACGCACGAATCCGAAGCGGCGGTGTTCAAAGGCATCTCTCCATCGATTTTTTCTTATTGCCGTCCTTGTCGTTGTCATCATCGGATTTGCTGACGATGGTTGTGGCAGCATCAGCGGGCGTCTGTCACGCCCGTACATCTGGCCTACTCGTGCGCGGGCTAGATATTAAAAAAAAACATTATGTTAATGGTATCCGATGTTGCCCGAAAGTAAAGATAGAGCCGATACACAAGTTAAACAAAAGCAGACAGAGTGCTTTCTGAGCAGATATATCTTCGTTTAAAGGAAAAATAAAGTAAAACAAGACATTTACTAAGAAAGGTTTTTTGTCCTAATCTTGCGCGGATGGGTCAACAGTCATGTCTAATATCACTTTATAGCAAGTTATTTAGTTGAGCTGTGTAGCTTTCCTATTTACCGCACAGTCGGTATCTATTTCAGCAATGTATAACATATTCAGAACTTCCCACCCGCTGGAAGGACTCTGGATGTAATGCTCTTGCGTTGGATAAAGCAAATTGCAGAATGAATTAGACGAAGTTAGTTTCCTACCGACAAGCCCCAACTACGACGTCTACTGTGAGCGCTGGCGCTCGATGCACAGCATACAGGAAATACAGGAAAAGGAGAGGAGTTCGGGTCATAAGGCGGGCGCTGTTGCTCACACATCACGATGGTCGGCTTGAACTCAGCTCCAGTGTTGATGTAGGCCGCCGCAAGCACCGTGCTCTGCTCGTCATTCGTCATACTCGCGCTGACGCTGGCCGACACCCGAAGTTATTGATCGTGACGCTCACTGAGTCTTTGGCGACGCTCCCAACTCGATGCAGAATTGGCTCTGCGGCTGCTTGACGAGCCCGACGCAGCAGACACTACAAACCCCGCCTTTTAAGCTGTTGTTGTCGCTTGTTGACGCCGCGGAAAGGCGTTCAGAAGTGCTTGCCAGTGCGACACCTTGGAGATCCTTTGTGCGTCTTCCCAGGAATTTGCGGACTCCGGAAGGTCTGCCCACTTGACCAAGTACTGCAGTCAGCGACGGTGCCGTCGTTTCGTGATTAACGCGGCGATCACGTAGATTATGTGCCCTTATTCGTCGTACAACACTGGAGCAGTACGACACACTGGACGCCCTACAAATTGCGATGGGCAGCCCAATGAGAGTTTTTAACTGATCAACATTGAAGACGTCATGTGATCGGCGAGCGGGCGGACAATACCAACTTGTACGCGTTTGCACCTATTCGCTGAGCGATGGGAAACGGGCCGACCCAATGTGGCAATAGTTTGTTCTTGGTCGGGTCCTTCGATACATCATAGGCAGGAGTTCCGAAGTTCTTGTTCAGTAGCTTAGCACGGATGTAGACGAAATCAGAGATGTTGAAGTTGACAATCTCGCGGTGGTGATCATAACTTTTTTTC
This sequence comes from Phytophthora cactorum, assembly GCA_016864655.1. Lineage (NCBI taxonomy): Eukaryota > Oomycota > Peronosporomycetes > Peronosporales > Peronosporaceae > Phytophthora > Phytophthora cactorum. Next base: position 561,538 of record NHQK01000038.1, read on the forward strand.
TGTCGTTCTTGAGCCTTGGCGAGCTGCTCCTTTGCGTAGTCAATGACTGCTTGATGATCTTCGAGAAATAAACACGAGTCTGAAGCTACCCATAGGCGAGGCAGAGGTCGGCGACCCGTATCAATCTCCATTGGCGTAACCCCAGTGGACATATTGACAAAGGATGCATACGCGTACTCGGTACTCGGCAACCACTTGTGCCATTCGTCACTATAGCGAGATGCAGTGCACCGTAGGGCGTCTTCTAGAGTCCATATCTGCCGCTCGCTTTGTCCGTCGGCTTGGGCGCGATGTGATACGGTCATCTGCAACATCACACGTAATGGAGCCTCGTCGTCTGCCAGAATTTACTCAGGAACTTGGGATCCCGGTCCGACACGATTGACCGTGGCGCGCCGTGAATGACAATAATGCTGCTGAATAATAATCGCGCCACTTCCACCGCATCTGCCGTCTTACGCGTGGGTAGATAACGAGCACGCTTATTCAATCTCCACACCACCACACAGACAGCGTCGAAACCTCCACAAACCAGTAGTCCCGTCACAAAATCCATGGAGATGTCCACCCAAGGAGCTTCTGGAATAGGAAGGGGTTGTAACAAACCTTTCTTGCGTTCACCCGACTTGTTTCTCATACAGGTTTCACACGTGCGCACATAATCTTCAACTGTCTACCGTAGTCCAGGCCACACAAATTCTTGTCGAACAGCGAGGTATGTCCCGACAATACCAGGATGAGCTACGGTAGCCTCATCATGATACTGGACGAGAATATCCAATAGTAGGCCATCGTCGCGAGGCAAACATACGCGTTGGCTTTTGCCGTCTTGAATCACGATTAGTTCATTCCTGAGGCTGTAGCGCGTAGTATCGGGCGAAGACGGCTGCAACTGCCGCAATATTTTTACACATTCGTCGTCTTCCGCATAGATAGCCTTGATCCGCTCAGCAAACGCAGGATCTGGCCCTACCACAAGTAGCGCGCTGACTTGCACGGGCGGGATAGAACATCGGTGACAATGTTAGTTCTGTCAGCGCGGTGGAAGATGTCGAACTGGTACTGGCTAAAAATATCGAACCAGCGTAGGAGCTTCGGAGAGGGTTGCTTCTTCGTGAAGAACCATTTGCACGCGATATTATCCGTGTAGATCGTAAACTTGGCACCAAGTAGGTAGGGACAACATTTCTGGAGACAGAACTTGATTGCAAACAGCTCCTTCTCATGAGCCGGCCAGCGCTTCTCAGTGTCGCTCAACTTTCGACTGAGGTAAGCCACTGGGTGCTCTCTAGTGGTGTGTACTTGGTTCAACACCCTCCCACCGCAATATCGGACGCGTCGTAACAAAGAACTGACGAGAGGAGTCAGGAAGCTGCAGCACTGGTGAATGCTGGAGAAGTCCTTTCACCCGCTCAAACGCATCCGTCTGTGCTAGACCCCAGCTTCAACGGCTTGTAGACTTCAGCAGATTGAACATAGGTTGCATCAACTCGGCGTAGGCTGGTAGAAATCGACGGTAGTAGCCACACAAACCCAGGAAACGCTGCAGCTCACGAGGATTCCTTGGAGCCACAAGGTCATGAATAGCTCTCGTCTTCGCCGGGTCCAGAGTGATGGTCGATTTGGGAATGCGCTGACCCAACAAGGTGATAGCTTCCTGCGCCCATGTGAACTTCCGTGGATTGGCGTACAGCGCAGCCGATCGAAGCACCGTCAAGATCTCACGAAGATGCTGAACGTGACCATCCAGCGTTGATGAAACACTCAAATATCGTCCAGGTACACCACCCAAAAGCGAGGAAAATGTACGTTTCCCAAAAAGAATCGCATCAAACGGGTCCACGAACCGGGCATTCCGGCCAAGCCCATCGGTGCCACAACCCACTGAAATAACTCACCGTCAGCTTGGAACGCTGTCTGCGGTCTTGACTCGTCTTTAAGCGCATCTGGTGATATCCGGAAGTCAAATCGATGCAACTAAACACCCAACCTTCCTGTTGTGTGTCCAATAAGTCGTCAATGCGTGGAAGAGAAACAATAGTTTGGAAATTTAGGTACCGGAAATCAATAACCCAGCGGACTGGATGGGTAATATTTCCACTGCGAATCCAGTCAATCTTCCGCGTAACTGAGCCGTTAGCGGATCCTCACCGCAAATATGTTAAACACCCAGGGAGAGTTTGTCTGCTCAATCTCCCCCCTTCTGCAGTAAGCCCTTGATATATTCCTCCAAGGCGGCACGTTCCACTGGATAATGTTGGAACGGGGCACGCGCCGCAGGGACTGCATCAGGGCGAATGATGACCACGTGATCTACAGCACGCTCCGGTGGTAGTTGGTCCGGAATTTGCTCAGGCAGCACATCCTTAAACTCCCGTAGCAACAACCTCACTGGTTCTGGAATAGGTGACGACCCCTGAGCCGGTGCTGACTCCACCGAGTAGATCTCAGCGTATCCAGCCGATGACGAAATTCTTCAAATGTCACTTCGTTCGTGACATCTTGACCCCCGAGAAACGTAGGTACAGGTGGCTGGGTAGGGATCGGGAAGGAGGCCTTCTGGTTGGTCCAAGCTATAATTGTTCTAGCTAAGGACGTCCGAGGATTCCGTCATAGTCATACGTGATTGGCCAAAATACGAATGGCACCCGAGATATCACCGAATCACAGTCCGCCACTAACTCACTTGACGGAACCAGCCGTTGTTGCGCACCGTCATCAAGACCACGCGCCGACACATGGATATGCATCTGAGATGTGTCGAGGGCACCATCCTTCAGTATACAGTGCGAGGCACTGAAGTCAATCAGCATGCGGCACGCTCTATCCGCCATGTAGACAGTCTTGATGAACGGAGTGCTGGGACCCACCTAGATCGTTGATAGTTCCATGACCTCGATCGACGTGGTCTCCGTTGTTGTAGGAGATTCTTGCTTAGCAGGCTCCACTTACGTCCGCCGAGCCACGCGATTTCCCTGTCCACTGCCCCTTTGCTGTCCATTTCTACGCGGGCAGCCGGCTATACGATGCCCGCTCTCTTTGCAGTAGAAACATAGGTTGCGCTCGGGGCACGTGCGCTGGTCAAGAGCGGAGATGTATGTCGGAGGCGGTCCACCCGGTTCCCGTGATAGTGCACCCCCACGGTTGGACTGCTGGCCAGTCGAATGGCGACTACGTTCGCTACCGAAATGCGTACGCTCATACGCTTGCGCCGCTGCTATGGCCTCAGCTAGCGTAGAACAACGCAGATATATCATTTCCTTCTTGGTCTCAGATTTGAGACCATCACTAAAATGACCCACCTGATCCAAGGCATGCTCCACTATCACTTTCGCGTGGTACCATGACGCCGCGCCGTCACGGAAATTGGCAGCGAGCTTCGCCACGACGCGCGGTCCATTGTGTGGGTTTGTGAAGTCAATGCACTTTCCTAGCTTGAATAACTCAGCCCTGAAGATAAACTCGTCGACCGATTCATGGGGGTGGCCATGGTACGTTGGCATGCTCAATCATATACTCGCGCTGCAGATGCTGCGCTTGTTGCGCCTGCATCTGCTGTTGCAGTTGCTGCTGATACCCTTGCAGGTATGTCTGAAATTCCTGGTAGATCTGAGCATTTTGCTGGCTAAGACCCGCCACAATACGCTCAAAGGCTTGCATGAAGTGTTCCGTCTGCGCTCCCGCAGCATGGTGCACCACGTTGGCATCAACCATCGTAGAAGTCGAAGGTGAAGCTCTCGGATTGGCCGAAATTCAGCCAAAATTCTCACTGATTGGTCGAAAGACAACTTGAAGTCCCGACAGCCAAACGGCGCGAAGACTTCCCGGAAGTCAAAGAAGTGCTCAGTCACGACGCGATATGTCACCCGAAGACCAGAAATCGAAGACAAAGTGTTCTTCCCCCCCCAGCGCGGAGCACGTGCTACCAATTGTAATGCTCTTGCGTTGGATAAAGCAAATTGCAGAATGAATTAGACGAAGTTAATTTTCCTACCGACAAGCCTCAACTACGACGTCCACAGTGAGCGCTGGAGCTCCATGCACAGGATACAGGAAATACAGGAATGGAGAGGAGTTCGGGTCAGAAGGCGGGCGCGGTTACAGTTCATGTGCTCACACATCACGATGGTCGGCGCGAACTCAGCTCCAGTGTCGATTTAGTTCGACGCAAGCACCGTGCTCTGCTCGTCATTGGTCATACTCGCGCTGACGCTGGCCGACACCCGAAGTTATTGACCGTGACGCTTGCTGAGTCTTTGTCGACACTCCCAACTCGGTGCAGGATTGGGTCTGCTGCTGCTTGACGAGCCCGACGCAGCAAAAACTACTACACTGGATATTCAATCCAGAATAAAACAACTCTCTTGAGAAAGTTCAAGTAAGCATACAGTAGCAACAACAATTGCTTTTTTTAGCATTTACAGTCTGGTTAACATGTAAGATACAGTGCCAGTTACGTGCCACTTTTGAAAGTTTATGAATTGGGTTAGCATATCTTTGCGCTGATATGTCCTTTTTCGGCGCTAAAACCACTCGTAAAAAGCGCTCTTTTCGGACAATTTATGCAGTTAGCGCAGTAGTGCTGTCTTCTTTGAGACACAAATGGTTTTGCTTTGGAAAAGGCATCAAGTTAGTGGTTGTAATCAGTTTCCTGCCTCTTTTACTTTTGAATTTTGTATGTGAGCAAATCGATGATATTTATCGTGCTCAAAGTGCCTTGTCTAAAGAAAAATGCACGGAAAATCTACAGGCCAGGGTTTTTTTTACTTAGTAGCAGGTTTATACCAGGTTAGCAGGTTTATACCAGGTTAGCAGGTTTATACCAGGTTAGCAGGTTTATACCAGGTTAGCAGGTTTATACCAGGTTAGCAGGTTTATACCAGGTTAGCAGGTTTGACCATCATGTCGGCAGCAGGTCAAACATGTTGAACAGGTTGCTAAACAGGTTGATAACAGGTCTAGCAGGTTGTTTATCAGGTTAACCAAGTAGTTAGTCAGGTTGAACAGATTGTCAACCTTGCTACCAGGTTGAACGGGTTAGTAGCAGGTCGAATAAATTATTTATCACGGTGAACAGGTTGATAGCTGGTCCAGCAAGTTGGTTACCAGGTTGTAAAAATCAGGTTGTAGCATGTTGAACAGGACGCGAAACAGGTTGCTCATTCTTCATTCTAGCCACGTATTTTTAGTGTGTATTTATTGAGTAACGGAAGCATATTGGCAATACGTGCTGATCCGACGCCACGAGTAGAGTCCTGTCTTGCAAAGGAGTTGAAGCTGGCGGCAGCCGCAAGAGCGGGTATTGTAAGCGTGAGAGAGAAGATGGAGAGGAAATCGACACCACGGACAGTCGCGCCCAGGGAGGTCCCAGTGAAATGGTAGCGGCGGGTGTTAGCCGTGAGTCGGGTATACAGATTCAAGAATTCGACGCCGAGCCGCTGCTCCCCGTCCACGACGACTGGGCCACGTGGGAGCTGTATCGCAGCGACTACGAGGAGCGAACTTCCACGCTTCTAGTTATTAAGGAGACGGAGAGTATTGGGAAACGTAACGAGCAGCTATCAAACTCCAAAAAGGGCACGGGAACATGCAGTACTTGTCTGATAAATTGCCTTGATGGCCCTCACGATTAGCGTAGGAAATCACGCGGAACCGGGGCTCGACCATTGCAGAAACTTCGGGGAAATTCGTGTCTGTTTCGATTTGTGGCCGAGAGTGTCTTTATCGATGGAAATTGGCGCGTTCAGATCCGATGCCCTGTGTATAAGCATAGTCATCTTGTTTCCCGGACTCGGTTCGAGAACTATCCGCAAAACAGACAGAATCCACCGTGTGAGCCGATTTTAGAAGATGTTCGCCTGACGTTTCGCGTGGGAGGCAAGTGCCTCAGTATCTACGAGTACATTCGCAACCATTCTGTGCATAAGGTTACTATGCAGGACGTTCACAATGTGATCGCTCGGATTCATGGGGATCTGCGTGGCGAGGCCGGCGAAGACGCAGCTGTGGCAGAGTTTCTTCTTGAGTTTAACAGCAAGGATTTCGACAATGTTCCAAGTGTCAATGAGTCTGAAAATGGAGCGACCGGGGCGATTTCGCTGACAATAAGTCACATGCGTCAAATGTTTCGGGAGTTTCCTGAATTGTTGATGATTGATTGTACACAGGTGAGAGTCGCATTGTATTTATTCAACATCTATGTATTGGTACTGATTATTACGATACTGATTGTAGATCCGACTATCAATTGTGTAGTCTCATGATCATGGATTCGTTTGGAGCGGGGCTATTTGTACAGCATTCGATCATAGAAATCAATTCCGAGGGGCATCTTCACAAAGTGATCGACCATTTCTAGACTGCAAACGCAAACTGGAATGAGGTAAAAGTCGTCATGGTAGACAAAGGCATAAAAGAAGTTGACGTGCTACGTGAGAGTTTTCCGAATGCGACGTTGCTTTTGTGTCATTTCCATGTTCTGAAATACCTTCGCGCAATTGTGAAAGATGCCACCTATGGTCGGTATTCACGATACGAATACGAATCCATGGAGCATGTGTTCCCAATCTTGTATTCGCGAATTCAGAAGGTGAATTCGAAGTACAAAAGAAACTCCTCCAGAAAATTACATGTGCCCGTGGAAATACCTCGTTTTGGGAGTACTTTCAGAAGAACTGGCTGGGTACTACATCGATGTGAACAATGTTCGATCGATCACGGCTACCGCATTTTCGTAACCACACAAACAGTCGACTTGAATCGAATTTCGGCAAGTTGAACTAAACCTCGAAAGTTCTGCGACAATGAAGGAGTGCCTCGAAGTTCTCATGAGATTTCAGCAGCGAAGTCAAAACGGCAAGAGCACAGGAAGGAACTTGGGTGCATGTTAATTACAGCCCAGATCTAAATCGCTTCCTCCCGATAAGTACACCGTGGGCAGCAGAGACAGTCAAAAGCGAATACGATTTTGCACTTTCAGTAGAAGCCCGAAGGCGATACCAATTCTTCGAAGAGAACGGTGAATGCGCAATTTCAAGTTCAGGCAAACAACATACTATTGGCTTATCAACCTGGACATGCTCCTGCGACTTTGCTGTATCCATGAAACTTCCTTACTACGCATTAACACTTGACCGACTGTTGCAAGAATTAACTGATCTCCCTCAAGAGCGCTTTCAGGTCGAGATCGAATTTGGTTCTGGAGAAGTACACGTCTAACTTACGCAATGGGGTTGGTACTCCTGTCCACGATCAAGATTCGACCTTGATCATGAACAAGTCTGATTCGCTAAGTGACAACGAAGCCGGGCTTGAGAGTTTGTTGGAACTCCTCGAGGACTGACCAATTCCGACTGACGTACAAATCGAAATCAAGAAGCAAGATACCCATGGCCAACTGCAGGATGACTCTGAAAATCGATTGGGGAGTGCTGCACAAAGTGCTGGACACGTACGTTCAAACTCAGCACTTGTTGCATCAGATATAGCTTCCGGATACATCGGCATTAACAGCAGCCAGCTAGAAGCCGAATGTACAATTGGCGCGACTGGATCTGGCGAATATCGTGTTAAAACAAAAGTGAAACCTCTGGTGAAGATAAACAAGAAGATTAGACGTGGAGGGGCGATCGAAAATTGAGAGCCTGCGCTACAGCAGCGTCGAGGGAAAAAAAATAAACGAACATATAGCAGCAGCCGGTGATATTGCAGGAGAAGTTATTGTGACCGCCGACCGCATGCTGAATAATCACGAGCGAACCCTTCTTCAAGTCAGCACTGCTATCGAGACAATTCTAACTAAAGCTGTGAACAAGCTTCAAAAATTTGGAACCGATAAATCATCCGTCCTATCGTCAAGCATAACATTTGTGTTACCTTTGGAACTGGTACAAAAAGCGATCAAGAAGGTCTACGATAAAACCAAGATCATCACACTGGACGACTCATCTGAAAGCTCTAGTTCTGAAGATTCGACGAGTAAACGAGTAATTCCTCCTTACGTCCGAAGATCAGGCCTTGGCAATTACACGTTGAAGCAGCTGAACGCCATGTAAGAGATTATATCGCTGCGAGTTACGTGTTGCCTGCAATTGGTAAGACTCCGGCCAGGAGTCCGATGAAAGTACTTTCGAGATTTGCAATCCTATCTTCAACGATTTAATGATGGTCAACCTCAGATTAACTGAGGCGTCAAGTTCTACGAAGGACTCGGCAAAATGACTGAAAGGCACACTACCTTTAACGGATTTCACTGAATACCGGGAGGATTTGCGCTGGTGATGGTATTAATACAGAAAAGCCAGTCCTAAATGATCCCTATAATCCGTGATATCCTGGTATACGTGATATTAGATTGGTCCACCGACTTCGTTCCTAAGAGTTACTTGGTGTAAATCTGATATCAATGAAACTCCTATTTGTGAGCACCAGCTCTTTCGTCCTTTCGGATTTACTCGCTCTCAAGCGATTTTCCATTACCAAATCGCGGTCGATTTATATATAAATCCCTCAGAATGCCGTCTGCTACCTGGGCATTCTCGAATTACATATAAATCTACCAGCTCTTTCCTGATTGACCAATCAACGCCTTCAATGATCGTTAGACCGCAGCTAAATACCCCAGCTGGTTGACTTTGACAGAAATACAGCCATCGACGTGTTCGGTCTAATAAGGGGTAAGCTGAGGGATTTATATACTAACTTGAGGTAAATAGAGCATAATTCCTGTAATAACGGTCGATTTAGGATCCGAATAGGACAAAACGCGTGGTGATTACAATAAGTTGATACGCATGAAATATGCAGTGTATGAGCATGTGGCAGCTGGAAGAAACTTGTGATCGATATCTGCGCCAGGGCTTCCTCGATTGAAAGGCCTGGGGGGTCCTTCATCAACCTCTTCTATAAGTCTTGGTCTGGTCAGCGAGCATGACGATAACGACACGTACAGCATCTACGCTTTCACGATTCGTGTATCATGATGCCCTTCAGCTTTGCACTGTCGCTAGCATCCATTTTGTAGCAACATTCGCAATTTCCTGTAATATTTCATCGTTTGTTTCGTTAGACTGGTTCTCTGACTGAGGAGTGGGGTACGTAAAACATAATGGTATGGCCATAAGGCTGGCGATTATGTATGGAACCTGGTGGAATGGGACGATGTCCAAGATGTCGCTAGCAAAAGGTTAAGAGACAGTAATGTATTATACTTCACTACGAAATAAAACAAACTTAATACATGTAGTCAATTCAACATACTTCCTCCGGACTTGGAAAAGTGCAAAAGTGCCTTTCCATTCCTCTATAAACCAATGGAAAATCCGATATTGATTGATAGAGGTGAAAGCCAGAGCCAGGCCAAAATGCACCCGGCGGGACATCACTTCGCAAGGAAGCATACGCTCTCAAACTTAAACACCACTGCAGACCAACTTCGTCAGTTCCTAAGTTTTAGGAGCGTATGAGCCCTTAAAGAGAAGCTAAATGTCTAGAAAGTTTCGCTATGTTATTTTCGGCGCGTGGTGTCGGAGTTATGCTAAGAGTCTTCCGCACTTGAAAAGCACCCCTACCCCCCCCCCGGCGCTATTCTTTATGAGTGCCCCGCTAATCGGCTCAGATAACCTAACCCCTCTGAAGGAAGTCGTGGTTTTACACGTCAGATTCGCCAAAATAGCTGAAAAACACAATACTTGTATTACCAATTAGGCAAATGAGCACAACGTTCAAGTGTACATGTACTCCTCACGCGCATAACCTTATGACAGGTTGCTTAACAAGTGATACCATTCGGCTGACCCTTACAGGTGCCCTTAGCACCCGACACAGTGATGCCCTTGAACGTCCACCCCGATACTGCGGTAGGGTTCACGACAATATCGTACACCGTGTCCGCCGAGCCCGTGAGTCCGTCGACCGTAATGTCCGATATCGTCACCAGACTGGTAGGCGCTCCACTGTAGGCCCCGGCGGATCTGCTGTAGTCTGAGTGGATCGCGATGGCGTTCTCCACATTCTCGAGCTTGTTGTTGATGTATTTCACGTTCGTTACCAGTCCCTTCATGCCAATGATCGCTTTAATACGGAGGCCATTGTCACTGTTCTGAATGGTGTTACCCTGAACAGTAAGGCCGGACACGGTCGTGGTCTGATCGACCACAGAGCCACCGATGGAGCCGACTGAGATACCGTGGCTTCCACTGCAGAGGTTGTTGCTGAAGATTGTGTTGGTACTGGACTGCATGGCGAGGCAATCGTCCTGGTTGTAGATCTTGTTGCCAGTGATGGTAACGTGGTCGTTCTTGGTCAAGTCGAAGCCGTCCGTATTCTGAGCACGGCCATTTCCGGCGCTGGAGTCTAAGGTGAGGCCACTTATGGTCGTCTGCTCGCAGGTGACGATGCTGAAGGTACGGAAAGGCGAGTTCTTCACCGTGAAGCCCGAAATGTTGGAGCCAACGACGTTTTGCAGCTTGACGAAGACAGGACGGGTGATCGACTCGCCCTGCTTCCAGTACCAGTCTCCCTGGCCGTCCAGCGTACCGGAGCCCTTGACGGTAAGCGAGTTTCCACTGATCGACACGAGAGGACCAGCCCACTTCTCAGTACCGAAGGTAACTGTACCCGTGAAGTTGATGGTGGCACCGTTCTTAGCCTTGCTCAGGTCCAGCGTGACACCAGGAGGAACCGTGAGGGTCCCAACGGTGATGGTGCTGCAAGACGAGATGTCGGTGCCAGCCTGGTACGAGCCCGCGAGGTTGCACGGGTCACCGGCCTCGGTTTCTTGACGCATCATGGGCGAACCAGACGTAGCGGAAGCGAGGAGTGCCAGGACAAGAGTTGAGGTAAAGAGCTTCATAGTGAAGCGAGGTCTGGTGGGTGAACGACTGTGTTGGTCCGATGGAAATTGTAGAATGAATTTGATGGCAGAGGAGCCAAGAAATACACGCGACCCGCACTTTTCTGCTGCAGTAAACCTTGGTGAGTCAGGTATGTAAGAACAGCACCTGGCACTGAAATGGGATGTGCCGTTGGACAGCGTTCCTGCCAAATAGCTTGATTGCCGCCAGGAAAACGTAGGGACACAATACGTACAGTAGATGGTCGCAGCGTTAACGTGAGCTCTGTTGAGTCGTTTGGGCGCCAACTGTAGCCGCGCAAATCGAGGTCCGCCTCGAGGCTGCTACGTTAGGTGGTAAACCGGTACATCTCGCTCGCACGTAAGGCCAGTCTTCAACTTTCGTCCGCAACAACTGGTTTCGCTGAACAGCATGTTTGTTCGCTCGAAATTGGCTCCAAACGCTGAAGACTTCAAGACTTACTCGACTCAAAGGTGTAGAACGATTTTACCAACTCCACTAGAATACAATGAACGCTGTAAGTTTGGTAGATTGGCGATGCTGGTCGCCCGTGTTGCTGCTGAACACCACGAACTTGCTGTATGTCGCTCTTACTCGTAATTACTGAAAGTTAGTCGTTTAATCGCTATCGCGTTCGTGTGGTCGGATCGCGCGCATGATGTGCTGTGGTAGAATCAAAACTGTCGAAAGCATGTCGCTAAATAGGAGCACTGGACGCCAGCCAGACCCAGCAATTAAAATAATACTTTAAGCTGGTATAATCCGAGGCTTCGACAAACATGATCGAAAATGGCAGTAACATTGTAGCACATTTAATTTGTTTTAAGGAATGGATACTGCTCTACACTACTTCTCGAGCTTCTGTCGCTCAATCAAAAACAGATAAATCGGCTATTACGAGCTGTTTTCTAGCAAGTGATGCCTCCCGGCTGGCCCTGGCAGACACCCTTCGCGCCGGATACCGTGATTCCTGAGAACTTCCAGTTCGACACCACCTTGGGGTTCACCACGATATCGTAGATGTTCTGAGCTGAGCCAGAGAGTCCGTCAACGGTGATATCCGTGATAGTAACCAGACTCGTAGGTGCGCCAGAGTAGGCACCCTTGGAGCGACTGTAGTCCGAGTGGATCGCAATCGCGTTATCCACGTTCTCGAGCTTGTTGTTCGTGTACTTGACGTTGGAGATCAACCCCTTCAAACCGATCACTGTCTTGATACGAAGCCCGTTGTCGCTGTTAACGATGGTGTTACCCTCCACCATAAGGCCCGTGACTGTCGTTGACTGGTCCACAGCGTTGCCACCAAGCGATCCGATGGAAATACCGTGGCTGCCGCTGCAGTAATTGTTCCGGAAGAAAGTGTTGGTGCTGGACTGCATGGCCAGACAGTCGTCTTGGTTGAAGACCTTGTTGCCCGAAATGGTAACGTGGTCGTTCTTGGTTAAACCGAACCCATCCGTGTTCTTGGCGATACCGTTACCGGAGCTGGAGTCGAGCGTAAGGCCCGAAATGGTCGTCTCCCGGCAGGTGACGATGCTGAACGTGCGGAACGGCGAGTTCTTCAGCGTGAAGCCCGATACTGTGGAGTCGACAACGTTCTGCAGCTTGAAGAACACAGGGCGTGTGATGGACGTCCCTTGCTTCCAGTACCACGAGCCCTGGCCATCCAGCGTACCGGATCCCTTGACCGTAAGAGAGTTACCACTCACACGCACCAGCGGGCCGTCCCACTTAGCCGTGCCGAAGGTTGTCGTGCCTGTGAAGGTGATGGTGGCACCGTTCTTGGTCCTGCTCAAGTCCAACGTGACTCCAGGCGGAACAGTCAGAGGTCCAACAGTGACGGCACTGCAGGACGAGATGTCGGTGCCTGCCTTGTAGGTGCCCGTGAGGTTACAGGGGCCGCCGGCTTCCGCCTCCTGACGCATCATGGGTGACCCATTGACAGCAGAGGCAAGGACTGCGAGCGCGGCGAATGCGGTGGAGAAGAGCTTCATGGTCTTGCTTGTCTCTGAGGTGGAAGTGTTGCGCCGGTTGCAAATTTGAAAGTGAGAGCAGGTGCGGCTCAGTCAAAGGGCACTACTCAAACCAGCGCCTTGGACTCCTGTGTACCATCCCAACGTGAGCTCGCACGCCATTGCAGTGCGCTTAGATACTTTAGCGATATGCGGGCCACGAGAAAGGCTATGGCGCTGGAGAAAGCTGTGTCGGTGTACTTCCTCTGGAGGTGTACGTGCCTGACACCATGGATATTGCGAAGGAATAGATACAAGTAGTGTATTTAGTGTATTTTGAACACTCTGCGCGGCAATACCGGTACTGTATGAAGCAAATCTAGGAGATCCAAGGTCCGCCAACTTGGCGGCCAAGCCGTGGTCCATTTCGAATGAACGTACAGCCATTACGCGTACATGCTGGCACGAGAGACGCTGTCCTTCACCTTACGACTACAACAAGTGTTTTCGCTGAACTGAGTTGAATGTCCATAGGTACACTTACTCGTACGTGCGTGGGGGCTCCCACCAGTTTAACCACTGGCTGCTGTCTGTAGATTTTTCTCACTTGTAAGCACTGCAAAATATAGTCTTTTGTTGATGCAAATTCGAAAGACAACAACGTCTTGTCGCTTTCAGTGGACGTACGGTTTTAGTCGCTTAATCGCTTAATCAACGTCCGAAGATTGTTAGATATCTGTTTTCGGCATGAATTTGCACAGATTGTAAGTACCGGTACTTACACTCGGACTGCGCTTTGACCTTCCGCCAATCTTGTCGGTTGAGGTAGAGTGTGAATTTCACTCGCGAGCTACCCAGCGGGGTCCATATTATAGGAACAAGGCAGGAAGAAAACTTCTTAGGTGGTCGTAGTCGAAGGAGGACGAAAAGGAAAGCCGCGCACCAATTGGCCCGCTTCTTGAAGATATTCGGTTCGCGTGATGTTAACGTATACTAATGTATAGTGTGTGTATACTCTGTACTTAAGTATAGAATATGGGGGGCACATAAACAAATCTGTAGGGGGGGGGGCTTTATTTGGAGTCGATTCTGTTTAATCTGTACCCGATCGGCGATCAGCACTCTCTTTTGTTTCCCTTTCATCCAGCGTCAAGCCTTTCACAAGATTTCGTTTTCAAGTATTCTCCCGAAGAAACAAAAATTGGATCTTGAAAAAAAAATCTAAACATTTTTTCCATTCAATTTGCGCTTGGCCTTCAATCGACCACTGATCCACTAACACTAGACGAGGAACACGTTGTGCTTTTTTTAAAGAGCAACGCTGTTGGGCAGACCGGCCAGCTTGCCCTTGACCGAGGCGCTCACATCCACGCCCGAGAAGTCCCAGCCAGAGACGACCTTGGGGTTAGCCACAATGTCGTACAGGTTGGTGGCCGAGCCGGTCAGACCCGAGACGGTCACACCAGTGATTTGAACCTGGCTGGTAGCCGAACCAGTGTAGCCGCCCTTGGCCTTGCTGTAGTCTGAGTGCATGACGATGGCGTTCTTGACGTTCGAGAGCTCGTTGTTCAGGTACTTTACATTGGAGACGAGGCCCTTGAGTCCGATGATAGTCTTGATACGAACGCCGTTGTCGCTGTTCTCGATGGTGTTTCCTTCGACAACGAGGCCATCAACCGTAGTCGACTGGTCAACAGTGTTGCCGCCCAGCGAGCCGATCGAAATGCCGTGGCCACCGCAGCAGTAGTTGTAGCTGAAGACCGTGTTGGTACTGGACTGCATGGCGAGACAGTCGTCCTGGTTGTAGATCTTGTTGCGGGTGATCGTGATGTGGTCGTTCTTGGTCAGGTCGAAGCCGTCCGTGTTCTTGGCCAGCCCGTTGCCAGCCCGCGAGTCAATCGTGAGACCCGAAAGAGTCGTGTCCTTGCAGGTGACGATGCTGAAAGTACGGAACGGCATGTTCTTGATGGTGAATCCAGACACCGTGGAGCTGATGACGTTCTGCAGCTTAAAGAAGACCGGACGGGTGATCGACTGGCCCTGCTTCCAGTACCAGGCTCCCTGGCCGTCGAGGGTACCCGATCCCTTGACCGTAAGGTCTGTTCCACTGACGCGCACGAGAGGACCTTCCCACTTCTGCGTACCAAAGGTGGTGGTGCCGACGAACTCGATAGTGGCGCCGGTCTTGGCCGCGCTCAGGTCCAGCGTGACGCCAGCAGGCACAGTCAGCGAGTTGACGGTGATGGAGCTGCACTTGGAGATGTCCGTTCCCTTCTTGTAGGTGCCCGACAGTGTGCAACCATTGCCCGACGGCGTGGGTGACTGCTGTTGTTGCTGGGTCGGGTCCTGCTGCTGTGTCGGGTCCTGTTGCTGCGTCGGGTCCTGCTGCTCCACCGGGGCCTCAGTCGGTTGAGGGGTTTTGGACTTCTTCCCCTCCGCGACTTGGCGGAGCATGGGGGAAGCCTCAGTCGTGGCAGCGAGGAGTGCGAAGACGGCGAGTGCAGTGGAGAGGAGCTTCATGGTTGAGGTTTTTTTTTTTCCTTTGAGAGCAGCTCTGGTTGGAGGTGTTGCGCCAAAGTAGCAAATTGGAAAGTGAGGTCAAGGATTGAGCTATGAACTTGTGTCCCCTCAGTTTGAAAGAGTAAACGAAGGCATGAGTCGGGGACCATTAGTTCGCTGTGGTGTTCGAGTCCGGCTCAAGCATCAGACACCCCCTCTATCAGTGCTCATAAGCCAGCTGGATCGCTACGAATCCCGGATACCCGACTCAAGCGGACAAAATGGACTCAACGGCCCGAGATCATGACTGACACCCCACGAGCCAGCAAATCAAGGCGATCGAAGGTCCGCCTTTGAGCAGCCAGGTCGGTGATGAACCGGGACATTTAGTGGGGATCCTGTCAAGTTGTCAACGTGCGACTGTAACAAGTGTTTCCTCTGAATCGAGCAGCTGGAACTGCCGACAAAACCTCATGGCAATCAAGCTCCCGCAAGTGGCGAGCGCGGGGCGATAAACGTCGATGATAGCACAACGCTCATCCGCAGGCCTTGCAGTGCGCTTCGAAGTCTTAATACGTGTACATGTATCTCTGGCATGCTCACTGGTCGTGGTCGCCATACCCTAGAAAAATGTCTGTACTGTACCACCACTGCGATGGCTCGACGGCACCGCTGCCTGCCGCAACGCAACGGCGTTCGGCTCCATGATGTGCAATTCGCTGGCTGTTGCTCGAACTCCCATCTCTGCACAAGCCTCAATCAGGCGACACTCGCAACGGCACAACACCCTCGCAAGTGGATGGACCCTCTGCATGATGCTTCGCTGTACAGCGCACGAGTTTCCTCGGTTGCATTTACGCTCAAAAGCAACGGTGTTAAATTAACACTTGTTAATTAAACAAGCCTTGAAATCTGTTCAACGGTGGAGAGTTTTCATGAGTCAACCGACTGTGCATGTGTCCTTTTGCTGTTTGGACGACTAGCCATGTGGAAACAATATAACGAAATGTGTGCGAGCGACTCGACAGGCATCTGCCAGCGGGATATCGAGAAGCAGGCGTCAGTGGGCATCAACAGGGCCCCTGTAGGATTGTGTTCCGACACATGGCAATTCCAAGTTGGAGAGGGAATGTTGTTCTACTGACATGTGAAGTCGATGGAGATTGCGTGTGAATGAAGAAACACAATCGGAGCTTCTCGTCGTCGGTAGGTGCAACCCACGCGCTCCCATTCCTTGCCGTGTGTGGTGACAATTCTTTGTATTAATAATTAGCGTACCAACCGTACAATAACTACGGTTAAGTTAGTAGAATATGCTTCCATCTACTAGTTAGTCTAGTGCGTAGATTCTTTAAAAACTATCAGCCTGCGTGCAAGCTTCGTCTCGCTTGGAGGTAGCTTTTCAACCACGGCGGTATCACTAATAGATGATGCAATAGGTAGCTGTCATGACATCAATCGTAATTCCTTGAACTGACATTCAAATTCTCTACGTGAAGTAAGCTGGTGTTTAGCTACTGTAGCTTGATGACCATGTCCATTCGGATGGCGCTAGTGACCTTCGGTTTGGTGTTACCAACTTCAAGAATGCCTGGTCGATCCAACGCTTCCAAGGCTCAAGTTTCGGTGTCACTGAATCAAGGTTTGTCATGTCTGTTCAAGTTCACATCAATGTTATTTGTTTTGGTTAGCTGTCCTCCAACTCTATTGGCCTTCTGTCGACCGGGAGGGCCCCAAATTTACGACGACAAACCAAAATCTGATCTTCTCTAAGCGGCAACGCCACCAGGCACGCCGTTCAGCTTGCCCTTGGACGCAGCCTTCACCTGGATACCCGAGAACTTCCAGCTAGACACCGCATTGGGGTTCACCTCGATGTCGTACAGATTCGTAGCGGTACCCGTAAGACCCGAGACGGTAACACCCGTGATCTGTGCCTGGCTCGTAGCAGCACCCGTGTAGCCGCCCTTGGACTTGCTGTAGTCCGAGTGCACCACAATGGCATTCCTCACGTTCGACAGCTCGTTGTCGATGAACTTGATGTCTTTGACGAGACCCTTAAGGCCGATGATGGTCTTGATGCGGAGGCCGTTGTCGCTGTCGTGGATGTGGTTGCCCTGAACCGTAAGACCCGCCACGGTGGTAGTCCGGTCGACCGTATTGCCACCAAGAGAGCCAACCGAGATACCGTGGCTGTTGTAGCAGTGGTTGTTCGTGAAGAACGTGTTGGTACTCGACTGCATGGCGAGACAGTCGTCCTGGTTGTAGATCGTGTTGCCCGTGATGGTAATGTGGTCGTTGCAGCTTAGGTCGAAGCCGTCCGTGTTAGTAGCAACGCCGTTACCAGCCCGGGAGTCGAGCGTGAGGCCAGTGAGAGTCGTGTACATCGAGTCAACGATACTGAACGTGCGGTAAGGCGCGTTCATGATAGTGAAGCCCGAGATAGTCGAGTGAATGGCCTTGTGCACCTGGAAGAACACTGGACGGGTAGTCTGCTGGCCCTGCTTCCAGTACCAGGCCCCCTGTCCATCGAGTTTGCCGTTGCCCTTCACTGTGACGCCCGTTCCGC
This sequence comes from Phytophthora cactorum, assembly GCA_016864655.1. Taxonomy (NCBI): domain Eukaryota; phylum Oomycota; class Peronosporomycetes; order Peronosporales; family Peronosporaceae; genus Phytophthora; species Phytophthora cactorum. The sequence goes on from NHQK01000038.1 coordinate 579,411, forward strand.
TTAGAGTCACGAGAGGACCGTTCCACTTGAGCGTTCCGAAGGTGGTTGTACCCGTGAATTGGATGGTGGCTCCGTTCTTGGCCCGGCTGAGATCCAGTGTCACACCGGCAGGGACACTCAAAGATCCGATGGTGATAGTGCTGCATTGCGAAATGTCCGTGCCCTTCTTGTACGTGCCGGTGAGGTTGCAAGTGCTAGTGCCCTGCTGTTGCTGCTGAACTGGGTAACCACCCTCGGCTTCTTCTCGCAGCATGGGCGAGCCGTTAACCGTGGCGGCGATGAGCGCGAAGACAGCGAGAGCAGCGTAGGTGAGCTTCATGGCCTTGTAGAGTGGGGAGGTGCTCCGGTGAAGGCAAATTGGAAAGTGAGGGTTTAAGCTAGAGTAGTCGGGTGGTACAGGAGCTCGAGACAACGCTGAGTCAGGCACATGTGGCTTATGTTATCCAGAGGCAAAACTCGATCGTTAGTATGAAGGACGGTGAGCCGATGCACCCGCACTTGAAGACCAGCCACAAAGTTTACAGAATTCGGTTCAACTCGACTGTACGGTGTTTTCCATAGCAAAGCCGTAGCCACAGAACATGCTAATTACAGCGTCAGCACACTTGGCTTGACTTAAGTATTGATTTGACCTCCTGAGTGTCGCAATAAGACATAATCGAGGATTAGAGGTAGTGACAGAAAAGGGACCATCCGCGCTGCACTTGCCCCTTCGGCGCCCCCGCGGTTCGCTTCGCTCGCGATAAAAAGATAGGATGTCCTGGAGAGTGCAATGTGCGGCTCACTGTGGAGCTCGGCACTGGGCCCGCCTCCGCAAATACCTCGCCGTCCCGCTTCGCGGGCTCCCCGCGCGGGTTTGCTGCGCTCGCACCCACTCGCCTTAGTTGGCGCTGCGGCTATGGACACCCCCGTGTGTGTTGTCCCGCGATGGACGTGGGTTGCTAACTATTTTCTGTGAGAGCGGCGTTCAAATGTACAGATTTTGCTACGAGTTACAGCAAATGTTTTCGCAGAAACGAGCATAACCTCGATTCGATCGTGGCGACGAAGGATCGTGTGCTCGACGGAACTATATAATAAATGCGTAACCTCGAGTGTAAGTACGAGGTTACGTGCTACAGACAATCCTCTCGACATTGATAGCTTCGGGAGCCACCATATTGTCACAAACTGACTGGAGTTATCACAATCCCGAGTGTACCAGTCTAATGGTACGGCTTGTATGCAGGCCGGGCGGTTTGAATGGTGCGATTCGAGCGCTTCGGTTCGTTTTCACGAATTAGTGACTGTGGGTACGCGATGGATGCGTTCGTAGATCCATGGCTAGCCGTGCTTGATAAACGGAGGACCAGCTTCGCTCTCACTTCGACAAACTCAACAAATGCCGTCGACCACTTTTCCCCCCTCCCCGCAAAAAGCTGTCCAGCGCACAGCAGGTGCAGATATGCCACCACCACGCCGAGAACCCGCCGATCAACCAAACAAGGCCACAAGGAGCAAAAGTCATTGCTGACTTCGTTGGCCGTATGATTTATTTCCATATTTAACTACCTTTGATTGGTGATAATTCAGATTTTCATATCACTAACCACTAACGAGAGGATGGAGGTTATTTGACCTGAGTTTCTATACCGCGATCATCAGGAACCAACCTTTTATCCCTGACTAGAGTGTATCACTATTTGGGATATCACGGTCGAGAGGATTGTCTGTACTCTTTGTTGGCTTCCCACATTAATGGGCGATGGCATCCAACAGTCCTAAAACACTAAACAAGAGACGTAATTAGCTTCTGTAAGTGAAATGTTCCTTTTGTAAATAAAAAAGAGTAGTTGTACCATTGCTAACAGCAAGGTACCCGTATAGCAGAGCTCAAGATACTTGTCCACTGACACGCCCCGCAATGGTATCTGCGGCATGCTACCATGACAAAGTAGTCTTCCTGCTTGAGCGTGATTTCGCCATTCTTGTTGTCCGGTTACTGCCAAACTGGCAACGCCACGGAAGGACCGGCAGCGTCTCTTTCAAGTAGCATGCGGTGGCGAACTATAATAACTTGGTGCGTTCACATTAGTTCACGTTCGAGTGCAGAGTAGTTAAAACACCAAACTGGACAACCCTGGTGTTCGAATCGTACACCAGGGTTGTCCAGTTTAGTGTACATCATACTACGATGTCTAAAGAAAAAAAGTACGTGCCAAGGCGATCGTCTTTTGTACTTGTTGCAAGGCCGAATTTTCAGCTTCATGTGCATCTAGGAAGCGTCCTCACGTATCCGCTCTAAAGAGATCATGTAAAACTGAAGAAATCATCGCGAGAGACATCAGTCGTAGTGTTCAACCAGACTAAACGTTGGTAAAAAAAGTCATACATCAAATTAATTGTATTGACTCAATATCCCGTGTTCAATCCGTCTTCTGTCGACCATTGGGATGCCAATTCACAAGGGCGCGAAGCCTTGACCTGTAGCATTTAAACGGAAAGACTGTTTGGCATGCCGGCAAGCGTGCCCTTGAGTGAAGCCTTTACATCAATCCCCGAGAACGTCCAGTCCGACACGACCTTCGGGTTCGTCTTGATGTCGTACAGGTTCTTAGCCGAACCGGTAAGGCCCGAGACCGTCACACCAGTGATCTGCACCTGACTGGTAGGGGCATTTGTGTACCCACCCTTCGCCTTGCTGTAGTCCGAGCGGATAACAATGCCATTCTTGACGTTCAAGAGCTCATTGTCGACGTACTTGACATCTGACACGAGACCCTTGAGACCGACAATCGTCTTGATACGAAGCCCGTTGTCGCTGTCTTCGATAATGTTACCTTCAACAATGAGACCCCGGACGGTTGTAGACTGATCGACGCTGTTGCCACCAAGAGAGCCAACCGAGATACCGTGGCTGCCACTGCAGTAGTTGTAGCTGAAGACCGTGTTGGTACTGGACTGCATAGCGAGACAGTCGTCCTGGTTGTAGATCTTGTTGCGAGTGATCGTGATGTGGTCGTTCTTGGTCAAACCAAAGCCGTCCGTGTTCTTAGCGAGACCATTGCCGGCTCTAGAGTCAATCGTGAGACCCGAAAGAGTCGTGTCCTTGCAGGTGACGATGCTGAAAGTACGGAACGGCATGTTCTTGATGGTGAATCCAGACACCGTGGAGCTGATGACGTTCTGCAGCTTAAAGAAGACCGGACGGGTGATCGACTGGCCCTGCTTCCAGTACCAGGCTCCCTGGCCGTCGAGGGTACCCGATCCCTTGACCGTAAGGTCTGTTCCACTGACGCGCACGAGAGGACCTTCCCACTTCTGCGTACCAAAGGTGGTGGTGCCGACGAACTCGATAGTGGCGCCGGTCTTGGCCGCGCTCAGGTCCAGCGTGACGCCAGCAGGCACAGTCAGCGAGTTGACGGTGATGGAGCTGCACTTGGAGATGTCCGTTCCCTTCTTGTAGGTGCCCGACAGTGTGCAACCATTGCCCGACGGCGTGGGTGACTGCTGTTGTTGCTGGGTCGGGTCCTGCTGCTGTGTCGGGTCCTGTTGCTGCGTCGGGTCCTGCTGCTCCACCGGGGCCTCAGTCGGTTGAGGGGTTTTGGACTTCTTCCCCTCCGCGACTTGGCGGAGCATGGGGGAAGCCTCAGTCGTGGCAGCGAGGAGTGCGAAGACAGCGAGCGCAGTGGAGAGGAGCTTCATTGTTGTTGTGTGTCTTGGAGCTCAGTCGGTTGTGCTTGTCGAGGCAAATTGGGGAGTGAGGACTGGGATCCAGCTACGATACGAGTGCCCCCTCAATAATCCTCGACTTGAGGCAGTAACCATTAGCTTGCTGGACTTCAGCAAAACACTTATACGACCTCAACTCCCTCTAACATCGCTACACCTGACGCAACGCGATCCACTTCTATGGTCGAGGAATTTTAATACATTTTAATCGATAGACTTCAACATGTACGGAGACCAGCAAATCAACAGCGATCTATCAGCTTGCGACTGTAACAAGTGTTCCTCCCGAATCGAGCAGCTGGAATCCCCGCGCAGACTTAATGGAGGCAAAGTGCCCGCAAACGCCGTTCCAGCGCGCTCTTGTCAAACGTGAAACGGGGCTGAATGGTCTGGATACTTTGGTAAAAACATGATTTTAATGTTCATGTATAAAGGATGGCAGTCCCTTGTTTCGTTTAGGCACTGCTGCTCACACTATCGAGAAACTAATGCCTCCTGGGAGGAACTCAAGCGCTGCCCCCCTAATTCGTCAATTATACAGTTGCAGTGCAACGGGCACCGTACGTGCCCGCTGTTGCGTTCGTGTCGTCAATGCGAAATGCTCCGTGATGTGCAATTCGCTTGCTGTTGCTCAGACTCCCATCTTTGCACAAGGCTCAAGTAGTCGACGCTCGCAACCCCGCGGCGGTTTACAGGCAAAAAACACAGTAGGGTGCTTCCTCCCCCTGCTGCGCAGTGCTTGAAGTTGTATCAATAATTTTGAAATCAAAGGTCGCATCCAACGGGGCTTCGAAGAGTTTTGAATAATGGTGTACTTGTACTGTACCCTTTTAAGAGTCAAATACATCGAGCTCCGACCATGCACTGGCCGTAAACCGTCAGTGTGGACGTTTTCTGTATGAACGACTAGCCAGGTGGGGCACGATCTCACGACATGTCACCCCGCCATCGGGTTATCGAGAACCAGATACCACTGTTGGGCATCAAGTGTTCCGGTCTACAGATCCTCTCTCAAAGGATTTCCACCACAAGCACAGTGTTGGGATGTGGCATGACCAGTGGCGGGCCTTCTTACAACCGTGGTCGTATTGCTACCGGTTTTAGTCTCTGCGTAAGATAAGTTGGATCCCGCAGCGTTGTCTTACTGTACAGTGTTATAATGCATGTATTAAAACCTACAGTGCCATTAGTGAAGATGCTGGTCTCCGAGTAGCGAAATACGTACTATGTAAGTATTCGGCCAGGCGGTGTGAGGCCACTCTTAACAGCACTTAAATGGAGTGTGTGTGGTAGAGGCTGTTCCGCTTCGTCTCGGAATGACCACTTTACTGCGCTGTTTCCCGCGGTTTCAAGTGCAAAGTTGGCACAATACTAATACCGGTAACGTTGTCATCGATACTCTTGTGCAACGCTGACTCGGCTTGGTACATGTATCCCCGGAAACAATCATGTAGGCAAGAAAACTTGAATCGTGGTGTAACACACTTTCTACCTGGCTCATTGAGTCAACTTTGCTAGTTGTTGAGTTTGAAGTGACACCGAAACTTATCCACCTTGACCACTACTTAAGTAGATAGCTACCCGAAATCTACGTCCGGGGTAAACGTGTCCTAAATGAGATGGAGAAATATCTGGAAAGCAGTTGCAGTAAAAGACAAAGTACATCAAAGTTATCGTATTGGCTAGCTATCCCTACGCTCTGTCGGCCTACTGTCGACCACTGGGTGCCAATTCACAAGACAAGAAAACTGAACGTTTTTCCTCTACACGTCAACGCTGTTGGGCTGACCAACCGCATTACCGTTCGCGGACGCGCTCACCTTGATACCCGAAAAAGACCAGTCCGAGACCACCTTCGGGTTGGCGACAATGTCGTACAGGTTGGTGGCCGAGCCGGTCAGACCCGAGACGGTCACACCGGTGATCTGAACCTGGCTGGTAGCCGAACCAGTGTAGCCACCCTTGGACTTGCTGTAGTCTGAGTGCATGACAATGGCGTTCTTGACGTTCTGGAGCTTGTTGTCAACGTACTTGACATCCGAGACCAGGCCCTTGAGACCGATGATGGTCTTGATACGGATACCGTTGTCGCTGTTCTGAATGGTATTGCCCTGCACTGTAAGGCCCTGCACAGTGGAAGACTGGTCGACGGCGTTGCCACCGAGCGAGCCAATGGACACACCGTGACCACCACAGCAAAGGTTGTTGCTGAAGACCGTGTTGGTACTGGACTGCATGGCGAGACAGTCGTCCTGGTTGTAGATCTTGTTGCCGGTGATCGTGATGTGGTCGTTCTTGGTCAGGTCGAAGCCGTCCGTGTTCTTAGCAAGACCGTTGCCAGCACTCGAGTCGAGCGTCAGGCCGCTCAGCGTGGTCTGCTTGGACGTGACGATGCTGAACGTGCGGAACGGGGAGTTCTTGAGTGTGAAGCCCGAGAGCGTCGAGCCCACGACGTTCTGCAGACGGAAGAACACGGGTCGAGTGATCGACTGACCCTGCTTCCAGTACCACGCACCCTGGCCGTCGAGAGTACCGGAACCCTTGACCGTGAGACTGTTGCCTCCAAGCAGCACGAGTGGACCTTCCCACTTGGCTGTGCCGAACGTCGTCGTGCCAGTGATCGTGATGGTAGTGCCGCTCTTGGCTTTGCTCAAGTCCAGCGTGACACCAGCAGGCACGGTGAGCGACCCGATAGTCACGGAGCTGCAAGACGAGATGTCGGTACCCTTCTTGTAGGTTCCCGTGAGGTTGCAGCCGCTGCTGCTAGTACTGCTCTGCTGTTGCTGCTGCACCTGCTGCTGCCCAGTCTTGCTCTTGCCCTCGCTCTCCATGCGGAGCATGGGCGAACCGTTGACGGTGGCAGCGAGAAGGGCGAAAGCAGCGAACGCAGTGGAGAGAAGCTTCATGGTTAAGGCGTGGAGTGCTGTTCGGTCGGTTGTGCTGGAGGTGCGTCGCCTGAGGCAAATTGGAAAGTGAGGTCTGAGATTGAGCTACACGTAGATTGCAACCATGAGTGTCTCTTTGGAGAAGGAGGTAATCGCTGGTATTGAGCCAGGGCCCGTTAGTTCGCTGTGGTGTTCGAACGGTGGGAGGTCCGGCTCAAGCTCTCTCTGACCCGATTGCTAGACCTGGAAGCAGCCAGCTTTGGTGCTAAACCGGTGCACTTTGTGGCGTGTGCGAGCAAAACGTGACCACGGGCTGAACTTCCGAACGCAACAAGTGTTTTCAACGAATTTGGCGGCTGTGCTACTACGTAGAAACTTACGAGCTACAGGTACGTGTAATGCCTGGACCCTCTCAGGACGTCACGCCTGAGACCGGGACTGCATTTTGTCGGTTCTTTTTGAAACTCACGAGGTTACCAGCCTCGATCGTAGCTGTATTTACTCCGACCTCGAAGGACTCTGGATTAAAAACTTCTTTCTCGTAGATCTTGCTGGTCGCCACCTTTAATCAAAGAGGCCCCACGCACAACACAGCAACAAAATGGTAGTCGCGCTGTATCTGGATCTCACCGTGCTTTCGTGTTGTAAATGCGAGCGTTCTTGAGATCTGTCAATGGCAAGGCCGTCATGTCAAAAAAACTCTGGATTTAGCAGTCAAATCTATATTCGAGACGCCGTCTGTTGGCTAGCTGAATCAAGTCCGCTGGGAAGTTATGAAAGCGGTATTTTGACCCCTCGTATTGGAGAACCGAGTTTGCCAACATTCGTTCCACTGAGTCATAAAAGTGGTGACGTCCATTTCTGGTGTACGTTCGACTACAAATACCGGTATTAATACCCATGCGGTGCGATCTAACGAAATGTGCGTGACAATGACCTGCCATCGGGTTGTGGAGAACCAGACGTCAACAAATAGCCACTGCAGAGCCACGAGTATTATGGATACTGTACCTGCTCACAGCGCGAAATGGCAAACGAGATACTTCGAAGTACATGTACGATCCGAGGGGACGATCTCGCGGCATCGTGACATCAGCAACGGCTTCCGCTCTGCAGAAATACGTAAAGGATCAAACGGAACACGCCCTTCACGAACTCAAACGCTGATTCTATTCACTTTATGCTTTTAGTAGCCACTCCTTTCGTAGCTTCTGGTCGCTTCGGATACTCATACGAACAAACTCCAACACAAAATGTAGTCTCTGGCTTACCGAGATCTAGGAGAGCGAAAAGTTAACAGCCAATGCTGCTGGGCTGGCCACTGCACGTGCCAGTCTTGGACGCGCTCACCGTAATGCCCGAGAACGACCAGCCCGACACAACCTTCGAGTTCACCACGATGTCGTACAGGTTGGTGGCCGTACCCGACAGACCCGAAACGGTAATGTCCTCAATCGTAACCTCACTGGTGGGGGAGCCCGTGTAGCCGCCCTTGGACTTGCTGTAGTCTGAGTGCAGTACAATGGCGTTCTCCACGTTCGACAGCTTGTTGTTGCTGTACTTGACATTGGAGACGAGACCCTTGAGACCGATGATCGTCTTAATACGGATACCGTTAACGCTGTTGACGATGCTGTTGCCGCTCACTGTAAGACCCGAGACGGTGTCAGACGAACTGACCGTAGAACCACCGAGCGAACCAATCGAAATGCCGTGGCCGCCACTGCAGTAGTTGTTACTGAAGACTGTGTTGGTGCTGGACTGCATGGCGAGGCAGTCGTCCTGGTTGTAGATCTTGTTGCTGGTGATGGTGACGTAGTCGTTGCCACTCAGGTCAAACCCGTCCGTGTTCTTGGCCAGATCGTCGCCAGCACTGGCATCGAGTGTAAGACCGCTAATGGTAGTTTTCTGAGAGTTGAGGATACTGAAGGTGCGGTACGGCATGTTCTTGAGTGTGAACCCCGACACTGTCGAGGAGAGGACCTTGTTCATACGGAAGAAGACGGGGCGACTGATGGACGTGCCCTGCTTCCAGTACCACGAGCCTTGACCGTCAAGCGTGCCGGAGCCCTTAACTGCAAGGCTGCTGCCGGTGAGAAGCACTAGCGGGCCATCCCACTTGGCGGTGCCGAACGTGGTGGTGCCCGTGAACTCGATGGTGGCACCGGTCTTGGCCTTGCTCAAGTCCAGCGTGACGCCAGCCGGCACGGACAGTGATCCGATAGTGACGGTGCTGCAGGACGAGATGTCGGTGCCAGACTTGTAGGTGCCGGTGAGGGTGCAGCTACTGCTGCCCTCCGCTTCTTGACGCAGCATGGTCGAACCGTTGGCGGCTGCGGCGAGGAGTGCGAGAGCGACAAAAGCAGTGGAGAAGAATTTCATGGCCGATAGGGTGGGCGTTGTATTGGAAGTGCTCCGGGTATGCAAATTGCAGAATGGAAATGGATGAGGTGGTCAAGTAGTGAAAAGAAGAGAGCGATCATCGCTAAAGGTATGGTATTGACTTGCCGTTCGACCGATGTCACACGGATACCATTTGATCTTGGATAGGTTGGGCATGGCTAGACACATGGGGAGTCAATTGGCGAGCCGTCATGCAGCTAATTGGCCTCCCGGTACATAAGTTCAGAGATTCACATATGAATGGTTTTGCTGCCCGTCCGTGGTTTCTTGTTGAACAGATGAATTCATGTGTAGAGTGTCGAAATCATGTCATTAGCTCAGATGACGATAGGTGCGGCACCGAAGGCCATCGTTATTGTATTGTTGAGCTGTCTTCCTGTTGGTGCCGGTCTCCCCGAAGCCGAACCGGTGTGCAGCGAAGAATCTAACCGTTGAGCACAGCAGGTATGCTCGCAGTACTGGTCAGGAATCTACTGCCAATGCTGCCTATTGTGTACCCTCGTCAAGTTTGTCATGTTCTGTTGAACGCGATATACAGTTGAGGTAGGGGCTGGCTGAGTGTTGCACAAACGGCCACCTTTACGAACGTTGAGGCGGTGCTTGTGTGTGAATTCTACACGTAGTCTACGTGTACGTCGTAGAGGGCATCGACGTGAGGACGTGGCAAATACCCTCTACGTGATCGTCACGCCTCCCAATGTCTCTGACAGGAAGTTCCTGCCCATGCAAATCTCAAACTTTACTATGCATGGATCATGATCATTGATCAGCCTTGACAGTCGACGCCGTGCTCTCCGCTGTGACCACTGCTGAGATCGCCTGGCAGCATAATGCCGGTTTCGAACTGCCCGGGGGGAGGGGGGGGGGGTCACGTACCAATTCAGAATGAGCCTGGCAACCTCCATGCAACAATAAAACCACCAACCAGCAAATCTGTGTAGAACGGGTGTTGGTCGATCCGTCGTTATGGAGATCACCTTTGATTTGATTCTTCGATGCGCGTCTAGAAAAAAAAAACTCGAGGATGTGGGCTGAATAATGTTCAGCGAACATGCAAGGACACTGCCGCTAGCAAGTTAACCCCATCAAGCGGATTTTGAGCAGACTTTGGAATGCGAACTATAAATGCTGATCGACTAGATCGGTGCTGCATAAAAAAAATTGGATCGGCGCTGCGTTGAATGTTTTCGTTTGCTATTATATCATCAAGCGGTGTCACTAATCTGCCGCAGAACCTGACAGAAAATCGATTTCTTTGTGTCAACATCTAGAGCCGGCTCATTCATACCGTCTTGATCACCATCGCGCTGGCCGTCATAGCGGTTGTACTGACCTACTATTGCCATGAAAACAAGTGTGAAGGCTATCTTGCCACAGTTATTAATACGTGTCAAACTCATCAATCAATCCATTCATTTGGCATAGCAATCTGCCTTTCTACTCTTACTTCACTATGTCAACACAGAAAACAATTCACCAGTACCCTTAGCACGTGATGGAGCTCGGCTGGCCGCTGCACGAGCCCTTCGACGATGCACTCACTGTGATGCCCGAGAACGTCCAGCCCGACACCACCTTCGCGTTGGCCACGATGTCGTACAGGTTGGTGGCCGTACCCGACAGCCCCGAGATGGTCACGCCCTGGATCGTCACCTCGCTGGTGGCCGAGCCCGTGTAGCCGCCCTTGGACTTGCTGTAGTCCGAGTGGATCACGATAGCGTTCTTGACGTTCGACAGCTTGTTGTTGGTGTACTTGGCGTTGGAGACGAGACCCTGGAGACCGATGATGGTCTTGATGCGGATGCCGTTGACGCTGTTGACGATACTGTTGCCGGTCACCGTGAGACCCGAGACAGTGTCGGAAGAAGTGACGGAGTCTCCGCCGAGCGAGCCGATCGAAATACCGTGACCGCCGCTGCAGTAGTTGTTACTGAAGACCGTGTTGGTACTGGATTGCATGGCGAGGCAGTCGTCCTGGTTGTAGATCTTGTTACCGGTGATGGTGACACCGTCGTTCCGGCTGAGGTCGAAGCCGTCCGTGTTCTTGGCCGTGCCGTCACCGGCGCTGGAGTCAAGTGTGAGCCCGCTGATGATGGTCTTCTCGGAGTTGAGGATACTGAAGGTGCGGAAGGGCGAGTTTTTGAGCGTGAAACCCGAGAGCGTGGAGCTCGTGACGGCGTGCAGACGGAAGAAGACGGGACGGCTGATGGACGTGCCCTGCTTCCAGTACCAGGCGCCCTGTCCGTCGAGTGTGCCGGAACCCTTGACGGTGAGGTCACTTCCGCTTAGGAGCACGAGTGGGCCTTCCCACGTCTTCGTCCCGAAGGTGGTGGTGCCGGTGAACTCGATGGTGGCTCCGCTCTTTGTCTTGGTCAAGTCGAGCGTGACTCCAGCCGGAACGGAGAGCGAATCGATGACGACTGCAGCGCAAGACGAGATGTCGGTGCCGGACTTGTAGGTTCCAGTGAGAGTGCAGCCGCTGCTAGCGGTGACGGTGCCGGTAGAAGAACTGGCACCGGTGGCACTGCTGGCATAGCTGCTTTGCTGCTGCTGCTGTTGTTGCTGGGCGTTGCTACCACTGTTCGTGGTGCTTTGTTGTTGTTGCTGGGCGTTGCTACCACTGTTTGCGATGCTTTGTTGTTGCTGTTGTTGCTGCTGCTGGTCGCTGTTGCCGCTGCTTGCGGTGCTGTTCTGCTCTTGGTGGTGCTTGTGGTGTTTGCCTTCTGCTTCCTGACGCAGCATTGTCGATCCGTCGGCAGTGACTGCGAGTAGCGCCAAGGCGGCGAATGCAGCAGATAGAAGCTTCATCGTGGCAGGTAGCTGCAGTGGTGTGGTTGTATTGGTGTTGCTCCGTTGGAGGCAAATTGGTAAGTGAGTCTCGGTGAGAGTCTCGCCGCGAGATCAGTAGTTTACAGGATCTATCGGTGGTTACCTTAACAACGGGTTCGTGTTGACTTGAGACGGGCTCTATTTGGTACAGCAGGCTGTTCGAACGGCGTCCGGATCATCACATGTTGCTGGTCTTCTTTAGCGGCATCTGCGCCAGATAAACGGCTGCAGCGACCAGCTACCGAAGTGGTGGACACAATCGAACGTAGACGAGGTGATCAAAGCGCCACAAACGAGCCAATCGAAGAGTTTTTGGTGACGACAACAAGGATATGTATGTTTTGTGATACCTGGTTGGACGGGTCAAACTAAATGCTTTAATACGCGTATCCTCACAAGCGCAGGAGTCGTGATAGTCATAAACTGCGTACCCAAGTCACCGGGAGTCTAGCACAAGGAGACTGCAATGCGATATCGCATACCATCTATTAAAAGCAGGCAAGAGCGTCGAGCGTTGTTGCGGATACGCGATTGCTCTAAAGGGTGACTCGAGAGTTTGTTGAGGAGACTGGCACACACGCAGTGGCTGGGGCACACCAGGCTGCGCCCGGCACACGATCTTCAAGGAACTACGGGACGCACGCATTACGGCAACGGTTGGCCCGGCAAAGGTTTGCCAGAACGCATGACTTCGGTGCCTGTAGCTGGTCGCTGTCTGGCCGTGCTGTTCGCTAGTAGCAGATGCACGCCGTCAAATCGACGCGATCATGGGAGTGTATGTGACCCAGCAGAAGGTGAAGGTGCCAGATCTTTCACGACGTGTCCGTCGCGCGGGGAGATTCCAGCACGCAGTTGACAAGATAATACAAATCTAGATGACACAAGTCTTGGACCAAGACTCTTGGTAAAGCATAGCGATGGTCGCCGTTGCCATCTGTCCTTTTGTCATAAACATGTGCTAAGCAAATTGAAGTTGACATAACTTTATCCCACGCCAAACATGAAAGTGTACTTGCTGGTAAATATAGTTGAGCCGATTTCCCTTGTTGAGTTGAAAGGTACTGTACTTGCTTTCATATAATATATTTTAATATATTTAAAAACAAGTCTAGTACATGCTGTAGTTATTAATGTTGAGTGTCCACCTGTGTGGGATAAAGTTATGTCAACTTCAATTTGCTTAGCACATGTTTATGACAAAAGGACAGATGGCAACGGCGACCATCGCTATGCTTTACCAAGAGTCTTGGTCCAAGACTTGTGTCATCTAGATTTGTATTATCTTGTCAACTGCGTGCTGGAATCTCCCCGCGCGACGGACACGTCGTGAAAGATCTGGCACCTTCACCTTCTGCTGGGTCACATACACTCCCATGATCGCGTCGATTTGACGGCGTGCATCTGCTACTAGCGAACAGCACGGCCAGACAGCGACCAGCTACAGGCACCGAAGTCATGCGTTCTGGCAAACCTTTGCCGGGCCAACCGTTGCCGTAATGCGTGCGTCCCGTAGTTCCTTGAAGATCGTGTGCCGGGCGCAGCCTGGTGTGCCCCAGCCACTGCGTGTGTGCCAGTCTCCTCAACAAACTCTCGAGTCACCCTTTAGAGCAATCGCGTATCCGCAACAACGCTCGACGCTCTTGCCTGCTTTTAATAGATGGTATGCGATATCGCATTGCAGTCTCCTTGTGCTAGACTCCCGGTGACTTGGGTACGCAGTTTATGACTATCACGACTCCTGCGCTTGTGAGGATACGCGTATTAAAGCATTTAGTTTGACCCGTCCAACCAGGTATCACAAAACATACATATCCTTGTTGTCGTCACCAAAAACTCTTCGATTGGCTCGTTTGTGGCGCTTTGATCACCTCGTCTACGTTCGATTGTGTCCACCACTTCGGTAGCTGGTCGCTGCAGCCGTTTATCTGGCGCAGATGCCGCTAAAGAAGACCAGCAACATGTGATGATCCGGACGCCGTTCGAACAGCCTGCTGTACCAAATAGAGCCCGTCTCAAGTCAACACGAACCCGTTGTTAAGGTAACCACCGATAGATCCTGTAAACTACTGATCTCGCGGCGAGACTCTCACCGAGACTCACTTACCAATTTGCCTCCAACGGAGCAACACCAATACAACCACACCACTGCAGCTACCTGCCACGATGAAGCTTCTATCTGCTGCATTCGCCGCCTTGGCGCTACTCGCAGTCACTGCCGACGGATCGACAATGCTGCGTCAGGAAGCAGAAGGCAAACACCACAAGCACCACCAAGAGCAGAACAGCACCGCAAGCAGCGGCAACAGCGACCAGCAGCAGCAACAACAGCAACAACAAAGCATCGCAAACAGTGGTAGCAACGCCCAGCAACAACAACAAAGCACCACGAACAGTGGTAGCAACGCCCAGCAACAACAGCAGCAGCAGCAAAGCAGCTATGCCAGCAGTGCCACCGGTGCCAGTTCTTCTACCGGCACCGTCACCGCTAGCAGCGGCTGCACTCTCACTGGAACCTACAAGTCCGGCACCGACATCTCGTCTTGCGCTGCAGTCGTCATCGATTCGCTCTCCGTTCCGGCTGGAGTCACGCTCGACTTGACCAAGACAAAGAGCGGAGCCACCATCGAGTTCACCGGCACCACCACCTTCGGGACGAAGACGTGGGAAGGCCCACTCGTGCTCCTAAGCGGAAGTGACCTCACCGTCAAGGGTTCCGGCACACTCGACGGACAGGGCGCCTGGTACTGGAAGCAGGGCACGTCCATCAGCCGTCCCGTCTTCTTCCGTCTGCACGCCGTCACGAGCTCCACGCTCTCGGGTTTCACGCTCAAAAACTCGCCCTTCCGCACCTTCAGTATCCTCAACTCCGAGAAGACCACCATCAGCGGGCTCACACTTGACTCCAGCGCCGGTGACGGCACGGCCAAGAACACGGACGGCTTCGACCTCAGCCGGAACGACGGTGTCACCATCACCGGTAACAAGATCTACAACCAGGACGACTGCCTCGCCATGCAATCCAGTACCAACACGGTCTTCAGTAACAACTACTGCAGCGGCGGTCACGGTATTTCGATCGGCTCGCTCGGCGGAGACTCCGTCACTTCTTCCGACACTGTCTCGGGTCTCACGGTGACCGGTAATAGTATCGTCAACAGCGTCAACGGCATCCGCATCAAGACCATCATCGGTCTCCAGGGTCTCGTCTCCAACGCCAAGTACACCAACAACAAGCTGTCGAACGTCAAGAACGCTATCGTGATCCACTCGGACTACAGCAAGTCCAAGGGCGGCTACACGGGCTCGGCCACCAGCGAGGTGACGATCCAGGGCGTGACCATCTCGGGGCTGTCGGGTACGGCCACCAACCTGTACGACATCGTGGCCAACGCGAAGGTGGTGTCGGGCTGGACGTTCTCGGGCATCACAGTGAGTGCATCGTCGAAGGGCTCGTGCAGCGGCCAGCCGAGCTCCATCACGTGCTAAAGGATGCTGTAAGCTACTGTACTGTACCAGTGGTGTCACTTGTAAGTTTTAGATCCATATGGTATGGACCTTTTTCGTGTCAACCAAGATAAATTTGATGTACATAGATGTTTTGTCCAATGTCCGCATTTTTACGCGAAATGGGCACCTTACGACCACCGAAGGTTTAGTCAGATCCTGTCTGAGTCTGATAATTCTCAGATTGTATCTGAAAGATCGGCTTTCTCAGACTCAGACCGGATCTGATTATACCATGATGATTTGCCATGTACCATTGATATTTCGGCGTCGTACCCGTACGAATACAACATTTATGAGGAAATACTGGATAGCTTTTTTACTATAGTCATCCATTTGTGAATCTTAGTTTTTTTTTTAAGTTTAGCGAAGCTGATGTCACCGCCATTAGCCTCGTTTTAGAGTTTGAAGGGTAGGATTGTGAAAATCTCATCACGCTCCTGTTGCTGCTAATAGTCGATTGTAGCATGGCCATACCCTTTATGATACCAGCAACGTATTTTAAGAAAGAAAGCTTTGATAACCGTATTACCATCGCCATCACGCAGTTTGGTCGTGAGCGCATACTGTTTGCGTGGGGCAAAGCGACGACAGTGAGTTTGAGACGGTCCGAGGTTCAAGCATCGACCTCTGTAGCACTCCTCTTCATCCTTTGGGGTGCCTTCGGCCCACCAATTTGGAGCGATTTGCTTTCCGCCATGTGGAAAACAGGCAAATGGCGCCGGCGTCGAGCGTCTGAAGGCTCATCCTACTCAACCACTGCAGTGCAATGGTGTCTGCCTGGGATCCATGGGGCATTACAGCTTGGCTCTCGGTATCCGTGTCCGTTCTCAGAGTCACACCCGTCTCATTCGTCAATTCACTTCCTAGCGAACACACCAACAGTTCCTCCGCGTCAATATGAAGGTCTTCGCACACTCTCTGGTCGTCATCGCCCTCCTTGTAGCTGCCGTCGACGGGTTCGACGTTAACCTAAACGACTACACTCAACAGTCTGAGGCAAGCCAGGTGGGGCAGGTGTCTCCAGCGAGCCAAGTGAGCGACGACTCCCCGAGTCAGGTGGATCCGTTGCAGCAAGACGATGGCTGCACGCTGTCTGGTAGCTACATCCAGGGTACCAACGTCTCGCACTGCAGCACTGTTATCATTGACTCACTCTCCGTGCCCGCTGGCGTGACGCTTGATCTGTCAAACGTGACGAGTGGCGCACACATCCAGTTCCAGGGCACCACGACGTTCGGACAAAAGGTACGCCCCGCGCCGTACAATTTTCCACCACTGTTCCATTTCTAATCCTCTTTATCGTTGCTGTTACAGCTTTGGGATGGCCCGCTTCTGAAGGTGAAAGGAACCAACCTCTCGGTTACCGGTCCCGGTACGCTGGACGGCCAGGGGTCCTGGTACTGGCCACAGGGGCAGAACGTCACCAAGCCCGTCTTCTTCAAATTGAACCGAGTCGTAAACTCGACGCTCTCGGGCTTCAACTTAGTCAACGTTCCCTACCGCACCTTCAGTATCGGCAACTCAAACTACACGACCATCACCGGACTCACGTTGAATTCCACTGCTGGTAACGGAGTCGCCAAGAACACGGACGGCTTTGATCTCAGCAAGAATGACCACTTCACCATCAC
Source organism: Phytophthora cactorum (assembly GCA_016864655.1). Lineage (NCBI taxonomy): Eukaryota > Oomycota > Peronosporomycetes > Peronosporales > Peronosporaceae > Phytophthora > Phytophthora cactorum. The sequence goes on from NHQK01000038.1 coordinate 596,377, forward strand.
TGGCAACCGGATCTACAATCAGGACGACTGTCTTGCCATGCAGTCAAGTACCAACACGGTATTCAGCAACAACTACTGCAGTGGCGGCCACGGTATCTCCATCGGTTCTCTGGGTGGCGACAAGCAGGACTCGTCAACCACCGTGGCAGGCCTCCTGGTCAAGGGCAACACGATTGTGAACAGCGACAACGGCATCCGCATCAAGACCATCACTGGGCTGCAGGGACTGGTTACTAACGCTTCGTACATCGACAACAAGCTCGTCAACGTGAAGCACGCCATTGTCATGCACTCGGACTACAACAAAACCAAGGGCGGATATTCTGGAATCCCTACCAGTCTCGTTAACATCACCAACATCAAGATCGACGGACTCTCCGGGTCTGCTACGAACCTTTACGACGTTGTCGTGAACCCGGACGTGGTGTCAAACTGGGAGTTCAAGAATATCGCCGTGAACGCCACGAACGTTGGTCAGTGCAGCGGTGGTCCGAGCAACGTGCAGTGCTAAGCGCCAGCTTAGCACACGTTTCACTGAGTTTTATGCCGTATACAAATCATACCATGAGTGTCCAAACGTTAGAGGCTCCAGGTTCCTTAATTGATTGCAAAGAACTGTTGACGGTAAGGGCGCTGAAAAGCGTTTACTTCAATTCCATGACCCTGCGAAAGGATCTCTATCAGACGCCTACATTCTTGAATCGACGTGGAGTGTAAAGACACTACATGTTTGGCGTACCGGTAGTCAAACCTTGATACTTTATTAGTTTTTCAAGTGAGGTACAGTACATGTACCTACGCTGGCGCCGTGGAGTCGGGACGTCCGCTGTTTGTTTTGGTGCGCGAAACTCGTATGGTGTCGTGCTTTGAAGGGTCTCAAAGGCTCTACGCGACTTCGCCATCGTCCCCACCTCACGACCGTTTAGGCGATCGGACAATCTTCGTGTTCATGGCCACGGCGATTGGTTTTAGACGGTCCGATCTTCAAAAATCGATTTTGTTGCCGACTTTCGCTGAGTATTTAGGCCACGAATTCTGTCCGGTTTGCTGTATCCCATGTGGAAACAGGCAGTGGTGTTGCCTGTTTTCCACATGGGATACCGGTACGGCATACGTTGTGCTCGTTTTAATTTGAGCTGCCACCGAGAAAATAATCAACGATGTGCTCATGATACCAATGCGAGGTCAACTCATTCTTCGAAATACTGTACCTTGTTCAAAGCAAGAGCCCCTTTTCGTTGCAAACGTCTTCTTCACACCAACAATGAAGATGTTCACGACTACTCTCACCGCTCTCGCCCTCGTGGCAGCTATTGCCAATGGAGACGACTTTACTCAAAGTGAAGTCACCCAACAGTCTCAGGAAAACCAGGACTACCAGGTGGGGCAAGTGTCTCCTGCATTTCAGGTTGGCCAAGACTCTCCGAACCAAGTCTACCAGGACGACACCTGTACGCTGACTGGCAACTACATCAACGGTACCGACGTCTCGCAGTGCAGTACCATCATCATTGACTCGCTGTCGGTGCCTGCTGGTGTGATGCTTGACCTGACCAACGTCACAGACGGCGCCAACATCAAGTTCCAGGGAACATCGACCTTCGGGCCGAAGGTAAGAACGCAAAACCTATCAAGTCGTCCCTCTTATTTGACATCTAACTCTTCTCGCTATAGCTATGGGCAGGTCCACTTATTAAGCTCACGGGCAATGACCTCACTGTGACCGGACCTGGTACCCTCGATGGCCAGGGCTCGTGGTACTGGCCGCAGGGCCAGAACGTCACCCGCCCGGTGTTTTTCCGCCTCAGTAGGGTTGCGAACTCGAAGCTGTCGGGCTTCACCATCGAGAACATGCCGTTCCGCACCTTCAGCATCCTCAGCTCCAACTACACGACGATCTCCGAACTGACGATCGACTCTCGTGCTGGCAACGGCAGCGCCAAGAACACGGACGGATTCGACCTGAGCAGGAACAACCACGTGACCATCACCAACAACCGAGTGTACAACCAGGACGACTGCCTTGCCATGCAGTCCAGCTCGAACACGGTCTTCAGCAACAACTACTGCAGCGGCTCGCACGGCATTTCCATCGGCTCGCTCGGTGGCCCGGAGCAGAACGTTAACACGACCGTCTCCAATCTGTTGGTCAAGGACAACACGATCGTGAATAGCACCAACGGCATCCGTATCAAGACCATCATCGGACTCAAGGGACTGGTGACCAACGTCACGTACGTCAACAACAAGCTTGTGAATGTCAAGCACGCCATTGTCATGCACTCGGACTACAATAAGACTAAGGGTGGGTACTCGGGTATCCCCTCCAGTCTCGTCAACATCACCAACATCAAGATCGACGGCCTCTTCGGCACGGCCACGAACATGTACGATATTGTGGCCAACCCGGCCGTGGTGTCCAACTGGGAGTTCAAGAACGTCGCTGTTAACGCCACGAACATTGGCAAGTGTAACGGCGGACCGAGCAACGTGCAGTGCTAAGGAGGAGTTGAGTTTTTACGCCGTATACACAATAATTTTGCTGTAGCGAGTGGGGCGCTTCAACTTGTGACTTGGCTTTTGTATGCAAAAGTATCGGATCTTGAAAGGTCATTAACCAAATCTTCATATGAGTCGCTTACGGGCCGTCGCGGCGCTGGCCACGGCCTTCACGGCGTTGATGACGGTGGCCATCGCGTTTGCCATCGCGCGGTCCAACCACGTGTACGTGGGCGGGTTGGCCTGGCCGTTCCTTTCGGACTTGGGGCGCGGTGAGTTCGACCAGTCAAATGCCGCTTGAAATTGTTCACCTTACACTGTCGTTGACACAGACCCGCCCGGTTCGTATGTGCTCTTCTTGGGCCTCAACGTCGTGGCCGTGCTGCTCGGACTCACGTGGAGCTTCAACCACGAGTACAAGCAACATTTCCTGCAGCAGAGTCTGGAAAATGGCCAGGTCTCGCGCGGCCTGTGCTCGCTGTCGTTCGTGAGCTGCATCTTCGGCGTTGTGGGAGCATTCGGGCTCCCGGTGTTCGCATCCTTTAACGCCTCACCGGTACTGCACTACAACTCGGCCTTCGGGTTCCTGCTCTGCGAGACGGTGGCCATGTTCACCAACGTACGGAGCTGTGTCTGCTCCTGTGTGGCCACGAAGCTGACCTGTTTTGGTGCCTTGTGATAGACATACTTGAACTATCGGATCTTCCTGGTGAAGCGCGCCGAGATGGACGCTGGTGTATTCATCACTGACCGGTATGGCCCACGCAGCGTCTCTCGGATCAAGCTGGGCGAGCTGCAAGCGGTCAAGCGCGGCTTCCTCATCGAGCTGTCGTGCGTGGCTCTCTACTCCATGTGCGTACTGGTGTATCTGCCTGTGCTGTACAATGGCGCCGAGGCTCCGCATCTCACGATCAAACAGGTAAGAGTTCACTTGAGTGGGACTGTTGGAATGTGAGCTGACTTCGAGTTATAGTGTATCGCTCTGAAGCTCGGGGAGAATTACTGCAGCTCGACCATGCGGCTCGACGACGTTTACACGAAGCTCTGGGATTATGGTAAGCTTGATAGCGAGGGTGACCTGTCAAATAATGCGCCCTTATACTGTGTGCTTGGCAGAGAAAGATATTGCAGTGCACCAAGTGCGCGCACTAGCGCAGCTCGGCTGCATGCTGACGCTCATAGGATACACACTGAGCTTCTTTGCCGACAACAAGGAGGAAGAGACCATGAAGGACAAGGACCGCACGGAAGCCACCGTCATCTACTACCAGCACAGCGCGTCCATGCCTCCGCACCGTAGTCCACGGAAATCCCGCCGAACCAGTACGCGGCGGAGCAAATCCACGTCCAGCTCCGTCAGCGAGCCGTCCAAGTATTCCAACGAATTTCGAGCATAATGTCCATAGGAAGCGAACAATCAGTGCAGTGACGGAAATACACAAGTTGTCGTAACTCCCACGTGTCGTTCTCGAAAGTCACTCACTACAGCTTTGAAACTCCGCGCCTTCTCCCATTTCCTAGTATCATGGCGTTCCCGTACCCGGTGAACACGCGCGTGACGACGCGCAATGTGGACAAGATTCAACTTGAACGTCGACGGCAGGAGCTGGAGCACAATGCGCTGCACAAGTTCGCACAGGGCAACCAGTTGCAAACGCTGCAGAACCAGTCGGATGCCAATGTGGCATCCCGTCGCCGCATGAACCACGCGGCACAGCTGTCAGCCGAGCGGATGCTGGAGGAGTCTCACGCTCAGAAGCTCAGCGAGAGAGAACGCGCCGCTCGAGAGCGTCGGCAGAATGAGGCGCTGGCCCATGCGCTCGAAACCAGCAAAAAGGCCCAGGAGCAGCAGGAGCGAGACGTGCAGCGGATCTGTGAAGCCAGCGAGGAGCTGCGCGAACTCGAGACGTTCCTCCGGACGGCTTACATGAACAAGGAGCGGGCCACGCAGCAGCTCGAGCGTGAAACGCTGGTCGCTCTGGATCGTCAACGCGAAGCTGCGATCGACCAGCAAATGGAGTACGACCGCCAGCGCGCCCTCGTGGACATGCAGAACCAGGAACTGAGGAAGCGCGTCGAGGCCGAACAGGGCAAACACGTGCTCCAGTCTCAGATGCTGCAGCGACAAGAGCTCCGTCGGGAAGCGCAGCTCGAGGCGGACTTCGAACGACTCAAGATCGAGCAGCTCATGCAGCAGGTGGAACAGGAAGATGCCGCCGAGCTCGCACGCCGAGAAAAGGCGCGCGACCAGACCCGCGAGATGATCGAGCAAACGCATCGAGAGCGCGACAGAGCGAGGCAGGAACAGATCGAAGTTGTTCGACGGGAGGACGAGGCCATCGCAGAGTACCAGCGACGGGTGCAGGCACGCGAGGCGGGCATCAAGGCGGCCTCGGACGTCAAGAAGGCGCAGGAAGATGCCATGTTCCGCGCCGTCGAGGCCGAGATCCAGGCCAAAATGCGCGAGGAAGAAGAGATCGAACGTCTGCGCGACGAGCTCTGGGAGGAGGAGCTGCTGCAGAAGAAACGCGCGCAGGAGGAGGAGAGGATGGCCGTCAAGCAGCAGGCCAAGGAGGACATGATGCGCAGCAACGAGATGCAGATGCTGCTCAAGCAGGAACTGCTGGCCCGCCAACGCGCCGACGAAGAGGCCTTCAACGAGATGCTCAAGGAGCGGTTCCGATCCGAGGAACGCCGCGAGATGGAGCTGGCCGCTTTCCGCCGAAAGCAGCGCGAACAGTTCGTGGAGGAGATCGCACGACACCGCGCGCTCAAGCAGGAGATGGTGTACGCCGAGCTGCAGCGCGAACGCCGCGAGCGGGAGCGCCAGGAACAGGACGAGAACTACAGACGCCAGGTGGTGGAGGCAGCCAAGCAGCGACTACTGCGCGAGCACGCCGACGTGTTGCAAGGGTATCTGCCGCGCGCTCTGCGACCATCTTCCTCGTCGTCTTCCAATGGCTCGATCTTCCGTTGATCCATTTCTAATAGCATGCAAACCTTCATTCACCGAGTTATACCTTTTGAGCCCTTGTCCAGCCAACAGCCAACATTTTGTATTGTTTTTCTTCGGTATCTGCCAAGCAGCCTTACGTTTGAATGCTATGAAAGGAACCCCAGTTAGCCAAACCACCTCAGCTGTAAGAAAGAGAGCAGCATCTCACCTACTTGTGTGCGTGGTAGTCAGTGGCAGCCTCATGCTGTCGTGTGACGCTGCTACAGTGCTCGAAGAACATGGGTCGACTGTCCAGCCCGCTTGTTGCTGCTCGCCTATCTGTAAATCTTGAGCGAGCGGTCCATGGACGTGGAGGCCAGGAAGCTCGAGTCGGGCGCGAACTGGACACCAGTGACCGCAGCCTTGTGGTCGCTCAGCGTCTTGACCACCTCCCAGCGGTTCTTGCTCACTTCCTTCAGCACCTGAACGCTCTGTGCGCTAGCAACAGCGAGGTGAGAGCCACTGGCGTCGAAGTTGATGGAGTGGATGGCTCCCAGCTTGAGCTTGGGCTGCTCCTTCTTCAGGTCCAACTCGAAGAAGCTCGTGGCCTTGCGCAGATCCCAGAGCTTCACCACACCATCTTCGCTTCCTGATGCTAGGTGGTAGCCATTCTCCGAAAAGCCCAGCGCCGTCACAGGCGCAGCATGGCCCTCAAAAGTCACAACGTTCGAGAGAGAGTTGACGGCCCACATCTGCACCAATTTGCTCTTTGCCGCCGTGCCGAAGATGCCGCCGTCCGGATGGAAACGAGCGCAACGCGCCTCGTTGGTCGCCTTCTTGGGCTTGCCGGCCGTCGCATCAGGCATGGCCAGCTCACCGTTGAGCGTGTAGCGTGAGAGCAGGTGACCGCGACGCACATCGTGGATGGCCCACGTCGCATCGAGGGAGCCGGACAAGACGTAGTTGCCCGTCGGGTGGATGGAGGAACTGGCCACTGCATCGTCGAAGCCGTCGAGTGTGTAGCCCACACCATATCCTTCTTCCTGCGGGGTCCAAAGCTTCGCCGTCTTGTCGTGCGAGGCAGTGAGCACCATGTCGGCCGTCGGGTGGAACTCTACATGGCTAAGCTTCTTGCTGTGGCCCGTCAGTGTGGCCACGAGCTGCTGCTTGTCCGTGTCGAAGATCTTGGCGTGCTTGTCCACCCCGCCCGTGGCCACCAGCGTCGGCCGCTTGCTGTCGATGGCCACACACGTGACGCCGGGCTTGTCCGAATCGTGCAGCGTGTGGCTCGAGGCCATTTTCCAGTCGGCCAGGCCGCTGAGCAGCGCGGCCCGCTGTGGGCCGTCCTTCTTCTTAAAGTCCTTGCGCTTCTTGGCCAGCTCCTTCTGCTTGGCCTCAACGGTGGCCAGCACCTCAGGCGCGAGCGCGGCGCCGTCTTGCGCGCCGTCCTGCATGTCCACGTCGTCTTGCTGGCCCGACGCCAGCTGTGTAACGCGCTCCTTAAGCGTGGCATTCTCTGCGTTCAGACGCGCGATGACGCGGCAGGCGGCGTCGTGCTGGTACAGCGCGTGGCTTAGCTCCTGGCGCGTCTGTTCCAGATGCTGCTTAAGCGTGAAAGTCTCGAGTATGACGGCGTCCCATTCATTCTGGAACGTGGCAAGAAGCTGCGGGATGCTGGCCGCCTCAGGCGCGAAGGCCGCGGTCTTGGCCGACGTGGCCGAAGACTTGGCCAATGGGGCCGTCTGCAGTGTTAGTAGATCCTGCTCAGCGTCCAGCTCGTCGCCCGTGACGGGGCAGCGCTGCTGGTTCTGCTCCAAGTACTTGAGTAGCAGACGCTTCTCGAACACGTGGCCCGACTTGAGCGACACCACGGGCTCCACAGGCACCTGGCCACTTAGACTGCACAACATCATCTTCGGTGTTGCCAACGGGAGGATTTTGGGCGAATGAATGGCCAGCGATCATTTCGGTACATTTGACTTCGTTTCAGTAGGCCAATTATGGCCCCAATTTTACTACGGACATGCAGAGCGATGGTCAATACATGCACGCTCCAGGCGAAGAGAGCAGCGCTGGTGTTGACGGATACATGGTTTGGCCGTTGATGTCGTTGTGCTGCCCCTAGGTTAACTGCACCATGCTCACTTCAAGCGCCGACTGCCCACGAGGTTGAAGGCGAGCGCACCTGTACGAAGACGTCGTGAGTTCCAAGCTCCAGCGTTGACTTTCTCCGTAACGAATGACCTACAGCCAGCGTGGACCAGCAGTTTATACCCAGCAGCACCATTGCCAGTGTTGAGGCAGACTCGCCGCAAACTCTGTTTGCTCGCCTTCAATGTCTGGAGACGCACTCCGGTGTTCGCTCACCTTCTCCACAGAAAGTGTTCTACAATAATAACCAGCAGCGTCGTGAAGAGTGTGTTGAGACAAACTCATGGCACCAAGCGGGCGTTTGAATCGACACCTTGACACTGTGAAGGTTCGCTAGCGAAATCGACCGTACCTGGAAAGCAGCGTCCACCAGACAAGCGAAAGAGCAGTACCGTAGCATGTGCTACCATTTTTTTTGTGCCGTTGGCCTCCGTTTGCAAAGGCTCGCGAGGCATCTGAATCTCGCAGAGCGCAGTCGAACTGCAGGCAAGAAAATTTCTGCGGGGCAATTTGTAGAGAAGCCGGAGGGCGTTCATGACGGTGTTGTGGAATTGGACAGTATTAAAGTGTCAGGAGCAGATTCTACAGATGCTGCTATCGTTAAGACCAGGTGAAGCTCGACGAGTCACACTGCAGAAATGCTGGAAGGATGCAACTTCATTGACATGTGAATCGAACTTAGTCGCGACCTCAATTGGCATGCTAAATTATGCGGAGCCCATTCCGCGAACCGCCGCGATCTTGCGGGCGGCTAAGAGTGATACAACAAGGTCAAGAGCGAGCTGGAGGACGAAGAAGGCGAAGCAAGAGCTGCATGGCGTCGTCTTGGAACGCGAGCAGGCGGTGGCAAGCGCCTCAGGAGCGCATTCTAACGCGTCTCTTTCTGGTGCTTTTCAGCACTTTGACGATTTTCAATGGAGTGCAGGCAACGAACTCAACAGAAGAAGTCAGGTTTGCAGTGGCCACAGAGGCGGCCTTCTTCGCGACGTCCGTGTTGCCACTTCCGCCGAGACAGGCGGTGTCGCTGGCTTTGGGTCGCGCGTCTGCGTTGCTGAGCGGCGCTCGGCTGGACGTGCAGAGCGTGAGCATGGCGGTTCCTCGCTGGAGCGACTTCTTGCTGCTGCACCGCGTGCAAAACGGCGACGAGTGGCAGGTGTCCGGCGCGTTGCAATCCAGTGATGCGAGTTGGCTGAAGACTGCCGAGGTGGTTCTGGCGCCGCGCACGGCCAAGTCTCAGACCGTGACGGTGTGGACGAACGTGACACTGGTGGACGCGGTGTCATCGCGATCCATAGTGGTGGAGGTGTCGCACATGGTTCGGAGCATGCCGGACCCTCGGTCTCTGGTGTCGAGTGCGCTGCTGCAGCCGATCGTGGTGGAGAGCCGGGAGGACGAGGCGGCGCTGGTGTCGATGGTCGACTTGGACGTGTTCGGCGCGTCGCTGGACAGCGCTGCGGTGTGGTCGGAGTACTGGTCCGTGGACGTGGAAATTCACGGACGCGACCTGGGCACATCAATGAGCGGGTTGGTGTTCGACGGCAAGCAGGCCGACGTGCAGGCCGACGTGCAGGCGCGCGCTGGTGGTAGCGTCGCGAGCGTGTCGGATGTGGCTCTGTCGACTTTGGCGTCGAACGGGTCGGACGGGTCTGCAGCAGGCTTGCTGCAGGTGTACCCGGTGGCGTCGTTCTCGGGTGTAGTCCGTACGTCTTTGGTGCTGGTGTTCCGCGACAAGCGGAATGCGGCGCAGCGGGTGGAGGTGGTGCGTCCGCTGGCGATCTCATGGCGGCGTCGCGGCCTGGACTTGTCTGTGGAGCTGCGCACGATGGTGTTCGTGAACGAGACGGTTTCGATGCCGCCGAGGCAGGCGGTGTCGCTGGCTTTGGGTCGCGCGTCTGCGTTGCTGAGCGGCGCTCGGCTGGACGTGCAGAGCGTGAGCATGGCGGTTCCTCGCTGGAGCGACTTCTTGCTGCTGCACCGCGTGCAAAACGGCGACGAGTGGCAGGTGTCCGGCGCGTTGCAATCCAGTGATGCGAGTTGGCTGAAGACTGCCGAGGTGGTTCTGGCGCCGCGCACGGCCAAGTCTCAGACCGTGACGGTGTGGACGAACGTGACACTGGTGGACGCGGTGTCATCGCGATCCATAGTGGTGGAGGTGTCGCACATGGTTCGGAGCATGCCGGACCCTCGGTCTCTGGTGTCGAGTGCGCTGCTGCAGCCGATCGTGGTGGAGAGCCGGGAGGACGAGGCGGCGCTGGTGTCGATGGTCGACTTGGACGTGTTCGGCGCGTCGCTGGACAGCGCTGCGGTGTGGTCGGAGTACTGGTCCGTGGACGTGGAAATTCACGGACGCGACCTGGGCACATCAATGAGCGGGTTGGTGTTCGACGGCAAGCAGGCCGACGTGCAGGCCGACGTGCAGGCGCGCGCTGGTGGTAGCGTCGCGAGCGTGTCGGATGTGGCTCTGTCGACTTTGGCGTCGAACGGGTCGGACGGGTCTGCAGCAGGCTTGCTGCAGGTGTACCCGGTGGCGTCGTTCTCGGGTGTAGTCCGTACGTCTTTGGTGCTGGTGTTCCGCGACAAGCGGAATGCGGCGCAGCGGGTGGAGGTGGTGCGTCCGCTGGCGATCTCATGGCGGCGTCGCGGCCTGGACTTGTCTGTGGAGCTGCGCACGATGGTGTTCGTGAACGAGACGGTTTCGATGCCGCCGAGGCAGGCGGTGTCGCTGGCTTTGGGTCGCGCGTCTGCGTTGCTGAGCGGCGCTCGGCTGGACGTGCAGAGCGTGAGCATGGCGGTTCCTCGCTGGAGCGACTTCTTGCTGCTGCACCGCGTGCAAAACGGCGACGAGTGGCAGGTGTCCGGCGCGTTGCAATCCAGTGATGCGAGTTGGCTGAAGACTGCCGAGGTGGTTCTGGCGCCGCGCACGGCCAAGTCTCAGACCGTGACGGTGTGGACGAACGTGACACTGGTGGACGCGGTGTCATCGCGATCCATAGTGGTGGAGGTGTCGCACATGGTTCGGAGCATGCCGGACCCTCGGTCTCTGGTGTCGAGTGCGCTGCTGCAGCCGATCGTGGTGGAGAGCCGGGAGGACGAGGCGGCGCTGGTGTCGATGGTCGACTTGGACGTGTTCGGCGCGTCGCTGGACAGCGCTGCGGTGTGGTCGGAGTACTGGTCCGTGGACGTGGAAATTCACGGACGCGACCTGGGCACATCAATGAGCGGGTTGGTGTTCGACGGCAAGCAGGCCGACGTGCAGGCCGACGTGCAGGCGCGCGCTGGTGGTAGCGTCGCGAGCGTGTCGGATGTGGCTCTGTCGACTTTGGCGTCGAACGGGTCGGACGGGTCTGCAGCAGGCTTGCTGCAGGTGTACCCGGTGGCGTCGTTCTCGGGTGTAGTCCGTACGTCTTTGGTGCTGGTGTTCCGCGACAAGCGGAATGCGGCGCAGCGGGTGGAGGTGGTGCGTCCGCTGGCGATCTCATGGCGGCGTCGCGGCCTGGACTTGTCTGTGGAGCTGCGCACGATGGTGTTCGTGAACGAGACGGTTTCGATGCCGCCGAGGCAGGCGGTGTCGCTGGCTTTGGGTCGCGCGTCTGCGTTGCTGAGCGGCGCTCGGCTGGACGTGCAGAGCGTGAGCATGGCGGTTCCTCGCTGGAGCGACTTCTTGCTGCTGCACCGCGTGCAAAACGGCGACGAGTGGCAGGTGTCCGGCGCGTTGCAATCCAGTGATGCGAGTTGGCTGAAGACTGCCGAGGTGGTTCTGGCGCCGCGCACGGCCAAGTCTCAGACCGTGACGGTGTGGACGAACGTGACACTGGTGGACGCGGTGTCATCGCGATCCATAGTGGTGGAGGTGTCGCACATGGTTCGGAGCATGCCGGACCCTCGGTCTCTGGTGTCGAGTGCGCTGCTGCAGCCGATCGTGGTGGAGAGCCGGGAGGGACGAGGCGGCGCTGGTGTCGATGGTCGACTTGGACGTGTTCGGCGCGTCGCTGGACAGCGCTGCGGTGTGGTCGGAGTACTGGTCCGTGGACGTGGAAATTCACGGACGCGACCTGGGCACATCAATGAGCGGGTTGGTGTTCGACGGCAAGCAGGCCGACGTGCAGGCCGACGTGCAGGCGCGCGCTGGTGGTAGCGTCGCGAGCGTGTCGGATGTGGCTCTGTCGACTTTGGCGTCGAACGGGTCGGACGGGTCTGCAGCAGGCTTGCTGCAGGTGTACCCGGTGGCGTCGTTCTCGGGTGTAGTCCGTACGTCTTTGGTGCTGGTGTTCCGCGACAAGCGGAATGCGGCGCAGCGGGTGGAGGTGGTGCGTCCGCTGGCGATCTCATGGCGGCGTCGCGGCCTGGACTTGTCTGTGGAGCTGCGCACGATGGTGTTCGTGAACGAGACGGTTTCGATGCCGCCGAGGCAGGCGGTGTCGCTGGCTTTGGGTCGCGCGTCTGCGTTGCTGAGCGGCGCTCGGCTGGACGTGCAGAGCGTGAGCATGGCGGTTCCTCGCTGGAGCGACTTCTTGCTGCTGCACCGCGTGCAAAACGGCGACGAGTGGCAGGTGTCCGGCGCGTTGCAATCCAGTGATGCGAGTTGGCTGAAGACTGCCGAGGTGGTTCTGGCGCCGCGCACGGCCAAGTCTCAGACCGTGACGGTGTGGACGAACGTGACACTGGTGGACGCGGTGTCATCGCGATCCATAGTGGTGGAGGTGTCGCACATGGTTCGGAGCATGCCGGACCCTCGGTCTCTGGTGTCGAGTGCGCTGCTGCAGCCGATCGTGGTGGAGAGCCGGGAGGACGAGGCGGCGCTGGTGTCGATGGTCGACTTGGACGTGTTCGGCGCGTCGCTGGACAGCGCTGCGGTGTGGTCGGAGTACTGGTCCGTGGACGTGGAAATTCACGGACGCGACCTGGGCACATCAATGAGCGGGTTGGTGTTCGACGGCAAGCAGGCCGACGTGCAGGCCGACGTGCAGGCGCGCGCTGGTGGTAGCGTCGCGAGCGTGTCGGATGTGGCTCTGTCGACTTTGGCGTCGAACGGGTCGGACGGGTCTGCAGCAGGCTTGCTGCAGGTGTACCCGGTGGCGTCGTTCTCGGGTGTAGTCCGTACGTCTTTGGTGCTGGTGTTCCGCGACAAGCGGAATGCGGCGCAGCGGGTGGAGGTGGTGCGTCCGCTGGCGATCTCATGGCGGCGTCGCGGCCTGGACTTGTCTGTGGAGCTGCGCACGATGGTGTTCGTGAACGAGACGGTTTCGATGCCGCCGAGGCAGGCGGTGTCGCTGGCTTTGGGTCGCGCGTCTGCGTTGCTGAGCGGCGCTCGGCTGGACGTGCAGAGCGTGAGCATGGCGGTTCCTCGCTGGAGCGACTTCTTGCTGCTGCACCGCGTGCAAAACGGCGACGAGTGGCAGGTGTCCGGCGCGTTGCAATCCAGTGATGCGAGTTGGCTGAAGACTGCCGAGGTGGTTCTGGCGCCGCGCACGGCCAAGTCTCAGACCGTGACGGTGTGGACGAACGTGACACTGGTGGACGCGGTGTCATCGCGATCCATAGTGGTGGAGGTGTCGCACATGGTTCGGAGCATGCCGGACCCTCGGTCTCTGGTGTCGAGTGCGCTGCTGCAGCCGATCGTGGTGGAGAGCCGGGAGGACGAGGCGGCGCTGGTGTCGATGGTCGACTTGGACGTGTTCGGCGCGTCGCTGGACAGCGCTGCGGTGTGGTCGGAGTACTGGTCCGTGGACGTGGAAATTCACGGACGCGACCTGGGCACATCAATGAGCGGGTTGGTGTTCGACGGCAAGCAGGCCGACGTGCAGGCCGACGTGCAGGCGCGCGCTGGTGGTAGCGTCGCGAGCGTGTCGGATGTGGCTCTGTCGACTTTGGCGTCGAACGGGTCGGACGGGTCTGCAGCAGGCTTGCTGCAGGTGTACCCGGTGGCGTCGTTCTCGGGTGTAGTCCGTACGTCTTTGGTGCTGGTGTTCCGCGACAAGCGGAATGCGGCGCAGCGGGTGGAGGTGGTGCGTCCGCTGGCGATCTCATGGCGGCGTCGCGGCCTGGACTTGTCTGTGGAGCTGCGCACGATGGTGTTCGTGAACGAGACGGTTTCGATGCCGCCGAGGCAGGCGGTGTCGCTGGCTTTGGGTCGCGCGTCTGCGTTGCTGAGCGGCGCTCGGCTGGACGTGCAGAGCGTGAGCATGGCGGTTCCTCGCTGGAGCGACTTCTTGCTGCTGCACCGCGTGCAAAACGGCGACGAGTGGCAGGTGTCCGGCGCGTTGCAATCCAGTGATGCGAGTTGGCTGAAGACTGCCGAGGTGGTTCTGGCGCCGCGCACGGCCAAGTCTCAGACCGTGACGGTGTGGACGAACGTGACACTGGTGGACGCGGTGTCATCGCGATCCATAGTGGTGGAGGTGTCGCACATGGTTCGGAGCATGCCGGACCCTCGGTCTCTGGTGTCGAGTGCGCTGCTGCAGCCGATCGTGGTGGAGAGCCGGGAGGACGAGGCGGCGCTGGTGTCGATGGTCGACTTGGACGTGTTCGGCGCGTCGCTGGACAGCGCTGCGGTGTGGTCGGAGTACTGGTCCGTGGACGTGGAAATTCACGGACGCGACCTGGGCACATCAATGAGCGGGTTGGTGTTCGACGGCAAGCAGGCCGACGTGCAGGCCGACGTGCAGGCGCGCGCTGGTGGTAGCGTCGCGAGCGTGTCGGATGTGGCTCTGTCGACTTTGGCGTCGAACGGGTCGGACGGGTCTGCAGCAGGCTTGCTGCAGGTGTACCCGGTGGCGTCGTTCTCGGGTGTAGTCCGTACGTCTTTGGTGCTGGTGTTCCGCGACAAGCGGAATGCGGCGCAGCGGGTGGAGGTGGTGCGTCCGCTGGCGATCTCATGGCGGCGTCGCGGCCTGGACTTGTCTGTGGAGCTGCGCACGATGGTGTTCGTGAACGAGACGGTTTCGATGCCGCCGAGGCAGGCGGTGTCGCTGGCTTTGGGTCGCGCGTCTGCGTTGCTGAGCGGCGCTCGGCTGGACGTGCAGAGCGTGAGCATGGCGGTTCCTCGCTGGAGCGACTTCTTGCTGCTGCACCGCGTGCAAAACGGCGACGAGTGGCAGGTGTCCGGCGCGTTGCAATCCAGTGATGCGAGTTGGCTGAAGACTGCCGAGGTGGTTCTGGCGCCGCGCACGGCCAAGTCTCAGACCGTGACGGTGTGGACGAACGTGACACTGGTGGACGCGGTGTCATCGCGATCCATAGTGGTGGAGGTGTCGCACATGGTTCGGAGCATGCCGGACCCTCGGTCTCTGGTGTCGAGTGCGCTGCTGCAGCCGATCGTGGTGGAGAGCCGGGAGGACGAGGCGGCGCTGGTGTCGATGGTCGACTTGGACGTGTTCGGCGCGTCGCTGGACAGCGCTGCGGTGTGGTCGGAGTACTGGTCCGTGGACGTGGAAATTCACGGACGCGACCTGGGCACATCAATGAGCGGGTTGGTGTTCGACGGCAAGCAGGCCGACGTGCAGGCCGACGTGCAGGCGCGCGCTGGTGGTAGCGTCGCGAGCGTGTCGGATGTGGCTCTGTCGACTTTGGCGTCGAACGGGTCGGACGGGTCTGCAGCAGGCTTGCTGCAGGTGTACCCGGTGGCGTCGTTCTCGGGTGTAGTCCGTACGTCTTTGGTGCTGGTGTTCCGCGACAAGCGGAATGCGGCGCAGCGGGTGGAGGTGGTGCGTCCGCTGGCGATCTCATGGCGGCGTCGCGGCCTGGACTTGTCTGTGGAGCTGCGCACGATGGTGTTCGTGAACGAGACGGTTTCGATGCCGCCGAGGCAGGCGGTGTCGCTGGCTTTGGGTCGCGCGTCTGCGTTGCTGAGCGGCGCTCGGCTGGACGTGCAGAGCGTGAGCATGGCGGTTCCTCGCTGGAGCGACTTCTTGCTGCTGCACACGCGTGCAAAACGGCGACGAGTGGCAGGTGTCCGGCGCGTTGCAATCCAGTGATGCGAGTTGGCTGAAGACTGCCGAGGTGGTTCTGGCGCCGCGCACGGCCAAGTCTCAGACCGTGACGGTGTGGACGAACGTGACACTGGTGGACGCGGTGTCATCGCGATCCATAGTGGTGGAGGTGTCGCACATGGTTCGGAGCATGCCGGACCCTCGGTCTCTGGTGTCGAGTGCGCTGCTGCAGCCGATCGTGGTGGAGAGCCGGGAGGACGAGGCGGCGCTGGTGTCGATGGTCGACTTGGACGTGTTCGGCGCGTCGCTGGACAGCGCTGCGGTGTGGTCGGAGTACTGGTCCGTGGACGTGGAAATTCACGGACGCGACCTGGGCACATCAATGAGCGGGTTGGTGTTCGACGGCAAGCAGGCCGACGTGCAGGCCGACGTGCAGGCGCGCGCTGGTGGTAGCGTCGCGAGCGTGTCGGATGTGGCTCTGTCGACTTTGGCGTCGAACGGGTCGGACGGGTCTGCAGCAGGCTTGCTGCAGGTGTACCCGGTGGCGTCGTTCTCGGGTGTAGTCCGTACGTCTTTGGTGCTGGTGTTCCGCGACAAGCGGAATGCGGCGCAGCGGGTGGAGGTGGTGCGTCCGCTGGCGATCTCATGGCGGCGTCGCGGCCTGGACTTGTCTGTGGAGCTGCGCACGATGGTGTTCGTGAACGAGACGGTTTCGATGCCGCCGAGGCAGGCGGTGTCGCTGGCTTTGGGTCGCGCGTCTGCGTTGCTGAGCGGCGCTCGGCTGGACGTGCAGAGCGTGAGCATGGCGGTTCCTCGCTGGAGCGACTTCTTGCTGCTGCACCGCGTGCAAAACGGCGACGAGTGGCAGGTGTCCGGCGCGTTGCAATCCAGTGATGCGAGTTGGCTGAAGACTGCCGAGGTGGTTCTGGCGCCGCGCACGGCCAAGTCTCAGACCGTGACGGTGTGGACGAACGTGACACTGGTGGACGCGGTGTCATCGCGATCCATAGTGGTGGAGGTGTCGCACATGGTTCGGAGCATGCCGGACCCTCGGTCTCTGGTGTCGAGTGCGCTGCTGCAGCCGATCGTGGTGGAGAGCCGGGAGGACGAGGCGGCGCTGGTGTCGATGGTCGACTTGGACGTGTTCGGCGCGTCGCTGGACAGCGCTGCGGTGTGGTCGGAGTACTGGTCCGTGGACGTGGAAATTCACGGACGCGACCTGGGCACATCAATGAGCGGGTTGGTGTTCGACGGCAAGCAGGCCGACGTGCAGGCCGACGTGCAGGCGCGCGCTGGTGGTAGCGTCGCGAGCGTGTCGGATGTGGCTCTGTCGACTTTGGCGTCGAACGGGTCGGACGGGTCTGCAGCAGGCTTGCTGCAGGTGTACCCGGTGGCGTCGTTCTCGGGTGTAGTCCGTACGTCTTTGGTGCTGGTGTTCCGCGACAAGCGGAATGCGGCGCAGCGGGTGGAGGTGGTGCGTCCGCTGGCGATCTCATGGCGGCGTCGCGGCCTGGACTTGTCTGTGGAGCTGCGCACGATGGTGTTCGTGAGCGGCG